>JAYESA010000014.1:48830927-49522926 GCA_036927795.1 Iris macrosiphon
TGCATCCAAGGAAGAATTTGGTTCATCAGTGACAGCTGTATCGCCAACGTACTTACCATAAACTTTAGGGCAAACGACGTCGTCTCAAGCTGAAAAATAGTTATCCAGTCAGGATTGCAGCTGTCACACCCCGATTCCCGCAATGGCCGATCGTCCTCGCTTAGAAGCTTACGGGACCGATTGTCCTCGCATGGGCATGATGTTGTGCAAGCCTGAGTTGCGCTTGCACAAGGCCAAAGCTTTGAACAAGGGTAAGTAAGCTATTCAAGACGGAAGCAACGACACAATATTGCAGAAAAGTAAAGAACACAATGGTATACGAAAATAAGCTCTTTATTGATATTCAAGATGTGTTACAAGCGGCACATGACCGAGATTACAATTCTCTCAACCTATCTCTCTTAATTACAACGACATCGTTCCATATATTACATCCCTTTATACAAAAGTAGCTCAAAATATCTCGATACGGCTCAAGGCATCGATTCTAGATTTATGGGTCCTAGGGATGAGGCTCGGCTATTACTTCTACGGACGATCTAGTACCTGCGAACAAGAAAACTGGTGGGAGTCAACACTTTGGGAAAAGTAATGGCGAGTATAAAATCAACGAACTGAAGCGACACTTTCTAAAACCAATACTAAGTAAGCATGTGGCAAAATATTATATTACTAGTGATCTTGCTACTTTTTACCTAGGTTTATTTCATGTAGCATAAGATTTGAGTCATATTACTTTTTTCAAAAACATATCTTTGAAAATAATTTTCTTATTCAATACAATCAAGCATATCAATAGGGGTAGTGTTCTATCGTGCAGTGCACAGCATGTACCATGCTCCATAATTACTAACTCTTTAGGAAAACAAGTTATCTCTAGTGGACTATTTATCTTAGATCAAGACAAAGTGCATCAAGTAGACTTATTCAATTTAGTTCAATGGGCAGTAACATATTTCAAGTAAAACTTATACATCATATTAGTAATTTTGATAAGGAATATAAGGAATACGAATGATCACTTATCCAATGATCCTTACCCACAGCCGAACGGTTATTCTTGTAACAGACATACAATTTAGCAAAAATTTGCATATACATAAAGGTTCTATTTTATTTCCTTCTCTACATTAAACGTTAGGTATGCAAGAAAGCTAACCTAGCATGCGCCCTAACTACATGATGGTCCATGGGTTGTCCTATGATTAGCAGCGATGACTCAAGGTTCAGCTCTACACTAGCACGCGCATATGTCAGCAGCTGTGACTCAAGGTTCAGCTTTTCACCAAAACACAAGAATACTAGCAGTTGTGATATCGTGGTTCTGCTCTTCACTAATAGACAAAATACCCCACTAGATCACAATGATCGTATACCTCAGGGTGTAACAAAATCTCTTCCGGACTGACCGATTCCTAGTGCCCCAGGAACCGTTCGAGAGATGAACCTTGTGCACAAGTTATCCGACACCAATGCATGATATGAAACATCTATCAGATAATTCTATAATGCAAGCAAGCAATAATAAAGCAAACTTCTATCTTTCTTCTTATCAAAACGAGCGATAGGTTTAATCTTCTTATACAAAAACTAATAGCACACCCCACTAGATTATAAGGATAGTACCTCAGGGCGCACTATTAGTCTCTTCTCATTCGAATCAATTATCTTTAGCATATCAAGAGGTATTCAAACAGTTCTATCTTTTGCATTAATGACAAGAAAACATATAAATGATCTTCTAATTAAGAAAGCATGGCACAATTCTATTTTTATACAAATGATAAGAAAAATATGCAAGCAATCTCTATTTAAACAAGTAGGATGTCAATACTATTTATCTCTTGAAATAGCATAAAATTCTACTCTTTCCTTAGCATATGACAGAGATTTGTTCAAGCAATTTTCTTTACTCTTTTTATTAGCATGGCAAGGGTTCGTTCGATAGCCGTGTCTGTGTGATCTAGCATGTAATATTTCTATCTTGACTTAGCATGACAATGGTTCTATCTATTTTAGGCAAGCATACAAGTTCTCTAGTTAAGCATATATGTTCTCGTTCTATCATTCTCATGCTAACATTCTCTACTTAGCAAACAAGCATTACAAAAATTAGATTCATTATTAAGGCGTGAAAGAATTAGAGAATGAAGTTCTGTCCACTCACCCAGATCAATCGTCTTGTGTTTCGATCAAAAAACTCTTCGAAAAGGCTTTCGCTCGAGCCAGCAAAGTGATATCGCTTGTACATAGTGCCAATACGGAGCAGGGCACTACAACAGTAGGTCACCATAACACTATACTACACAGTATAATATACAAGCATGAAGAATAATAGAAAAGAAAAGATGACTGCAACATGATACAAAAAGAGTACCACTATAACATGGAAACAATTAGGAAACATAACTAAGACATGGGAACAATATAAGAGTACAACTAAGGTAAGACTAACAACTAGACAATATAACCACTGAGAGTACAACAATGACATGGTAACAGTATGGAAGTATATGCAAAGAAAATAACCACTAGACAAGTAACAACAGTAATTAAGTCATGTGTACTGTGTGTTTTAGAATACAAGTTTTTTGCATGTAGACGGCTTGGGATATCCGTCAGTTATACGTGTAGTGCACGACTGATATTATTCAATCAATATATAGGGAGTCTATTGTCAATTCATTCACCATATGCTTACTCATTGTATTCCTTCGCCCGACTCTCTCAATCAATGGCATATGTGCAGAGTCTGTAGTCAATTATCAACACCATCATCATTTATAACGAACGTCGTCTAGTCTTTAAACTGAGAGTTTCCCATCCAGAGTCTGACTGTGGGAAGAAGATTCCTCCGACAGGTGTCCATTAGCGTGGACTCAAGGTTATCAGGGGTAACTTCAACGTCGCTTGTCTGTACCTCTCGATGTATTCCCATACAAACTCTTTCTCCCTTTATACGATGTCTAGTAATGAGGACATCGTCATGTCATTTCCTCTGTCATAGAACCGAGCATGAAAAAGGCCTTTGAGGTCGTCGAACGATGAAATACAGTTGTCTTGGAGGCTGCAGAACCAATCGAAGGCTATTTCAGACAATATCCCGACAAAAAGTTTGGTTAAGAGGACGTCGTTGTGAGGCAGATGTCCCTTTATCGTCTTGAAGTAACTCATGAATTGACGGGGCAATGTATTACCGTCAAACAGAGTCAAGTTGAAGGGCTTGTACTTGAGCGGATACGGTACGTTTCTCCACTCAAGGGGATACGGTTGTCGGATCCCAAGCTCGCACAGTGAGTCCCGATCGCCCAGAGAGTCTAGGCAGGACTGGATTTCCCGTACCTCCCGTATTGCTTCCCGAGCTTCATCGACTGCGGAAGAAGAAGAAGACCCGGGTAGGGGATGGTTACCCCCAGCGGGTGGAGTAGTTGCATTTGAATCCCCATTTGTCCCGGGGTCCAGGCTTGCTTGGCCAGAGAATCTTGCTGGTTGTGGGGCCATATTTGCCTTGATTTTCAATATTGTCTTGATCAAGGCTTGCATCGATGAACTTATGGTCTGTATCATGGCCTCGAGGGTTTCGAGGAGCTGTCGATTATTGGGGCCCTCATGATCGTCCCCTGCCATGTATGTTATTCTTATATGGGAAGAAATGGATGGGCCGGTAGACGTCGTACTTTCTTCCTCAGACACTTGCAGGGAATAGTCCTCAGGGAAAGTTCGCAGCACTGCATCCTCTTCAGACTCGGAGAGAACACTACTCCCAGCGTAGGAAGCTGCATCCACTTGATGAGGGTGGCTACCCGTAGGGACCTCAGCATCCGTTCTTTGGGAATCACTGTCTTCACGGAATGTTGGATTATCATAAAGGTCAAGGGGTTTTACAACCCCCATTTTGCGTAGCCATGTGAGGTACTGAGGAAGAACTACCACCAGTGACTGAAAGCTTCTTCTTTGAATGGGTGCGTAGGAAGACACCTTTCACAGGTTTTGCAGCTTGTCCTCCTTGGATACGTCTTCTTGACTCGTTGGCCGAGAGCGACCGACTGGAGGTGTTAGGCTTCTGAGCTCCCCTCATAGAGGGGGCCTTCTGAGCAGAATAACACGAGGCAAAGGGCATCTCCTCTTCCTCTGGTTCTTACACCTATTCTTCGGGTTGCAGTCGGGTGGGTGTCTTTGGTTGCAGCCGTTGGAATGCTGGCTGCCTTTTTGTAGGTACTGTTGTTTTGTTACATCGACAGTTGATGATAATGTTGTCATAGTGATGCCCTGGGGAGGATATTTCGTATGTCGTGGTTGTTTTCCTCGCTTTATGCTTGTGATTGATCATATTGCGCAAGTCGAGCGAAGGCTGATTCACCTTTACATCCTCCTTATGAGCCCGGATAGACCGAGTACACGGGTGCGCAGGTGTTGATTTTGCTTCCTGACTACAAGAACTTGCCCCAAGTTGCCAACGGAAGACACTTTAGACCGAACCTGTCCGATTGCCACTGCAGGATGGACGCACGAGATAGTTTTGTATGACTTTCTGCCAGGGGCACGTATAGTAAGCGGCGCCTGCTGACGGTCGATCGAATGAGCAATTGCTTAAGCTTGGCGAGCTCGCATTGCCTAGATTTCTTTGTTCTAACATGCACCGGTGAGTAGTATGAAGAGTCCAAGTTCACATCTTCCCCTTTTTCAGCAAGGCACAATGAGTCAGCGCTACATGAAATTCGGTCGAAGACGAAACTTGGCTATTTTGGCCGCACACAGCCATATGCTTGCGGCTGCCGAGCGGTGTCGCATAGTCCTTTTCATGCGACTTTTGACGTATCCGTATGGAAATTATCTTAGCGCTCGAACTCCTGGCATTGTAGTATTTTTCTATGCTAGAGCTCAAGTGTTGAGCACTTTCCTTGTCCGAAGAGGTTGCTACATGAGAGGTGGACGCATGATGTGCGGTCCTTGCGGCTGAGATAGAGACATGGAGAGCATGCTCCGCAGTTGGGTGAGACATATCAGCCTTTGCAACTCATGTTCTGCGGGTCTTCAGGTGCTGAGCACTCTTCTTGTTTAAAGAGACTGTCGCATAAGAAGTGGACGCATAATGTGCGGTCTCTGCGGCAGAGAGAGAGAGAGAGAGAGAGAGAGAGAGAGAGAGAGAGAGAGAGACGGGGAGCACGTGCTCTAGATTTGGGTGAGGCACAACGGCCTTTGCAACCCATGTCCTGCGGGTCTTCTTAGACTTTGCCAGCCTTGGAGAAGTGTCGCCCTCAAAGATCATTTCCTCAAAGGCTTGTTGGTCGAAGCATACAATTAGCATCCTCTGGGTCAAACCCAGCTTCGATGCATCAAACTTTATCATGTCCTTCTCATCAGAGGAGAAGGATGTACCCAGCAGAGTCGCCACCTTGTTCGCTATTACGGTTGGTTTAAAAAATCTTCGTTTAATAATAAACCATACAAAAAAATTCTAGACAGACAATCTAAATACAATATTTTTTATCTGGGTAGTGTGATAATGGAGATCTAGTACTGTAGTGACTCTTTTACTTTATTGATGGAATGAAGAGTGAATGAGGGATGCTCTCTTCTCTTCTCTCTTTCTCTCTTGAGCCTTTGTGCACATACGTAGTTCGCTTGGAGCGCTATGGTCTCTCTGAAGCAGAAAAAGCCCACATTTGGGACGTCCAAGCTACCTCTATTTATAGCCATCCAGTTGATGGGCTATAGGTGCTGCATATCCCTCTAGTTGGTGGCCGTATGGGGCTTCTTTAATAGACTACGGTTGTAACTGTAGCCGCATAGTATGGGTTGAGTCCAGGGTAAACTGCTAAATGAATATTTTTTCGAATTTGCTATTTGTTGGAGATTCTGGCAGTTCTCGTCTTCTGTTTGTTTGACTTGGTCATCTTGACACGTGGTCCACATTTAGTTAGAGAGAATCGCAATATAAAGATTTTGTCTCAAGGAACCTTTCCACGTTGGATGTTTAGAGTCTAAGATGCATGGGACGTATGGCATCTGGAAAGCATGGGGCCAGTGGCATATGGGATGTATGGAATCTGGAATGCATGGGGCCAAAGATGTATGGAAACCATGGAGTATGGAACGCATGGAGTTTGGAATACATAGGGCCAGGGTCACATGAAGTGCATGGATTCTGGGACGCATGGGGCCAAAGACGCATGTAGCGTATAGAGTCTGGAACATATGAGACCTCATACATGTGGTATTGTACGCTTGTCAAAAGTTAATATTAGTCTGACGAGAGCTTCTTATCGCTTAGTATGCTCATATCTTTTGAGGCGTTCAAAAAATTATTTTTGTCAGGATTCTCTGTCAGACATAATCTTGGTGTCAAGCCTTTAGGCAGCCATTATTTGGGGTGCAAGGATGTTGCTTTTCTCTACGACATGGTCATCATGCGGCCTAATTTCTGAGTCGACTGTGGGGCACATGGATCTAGATTTTCTATGCTTCTACACCTAGATTGACCAGTTTGACTTAATAAATCAACATAGAATATGGTTATGAACCCAAATCATAATATTGATCTAGTTTAACCGTATTGACCTAGAAACCTTTTACAGAGTTAATTTTAGATGTTTATGATTCCAAAACAATCTTTGACATTGATAATCCATATATAGGTCACTTGGACTCTAGTACAAACATTGTTTGATATTTATTGCTCTGGACCTCAGGCGAGTACATCTTCCTGTTAGTTTTTAGTACTTGATAGTGTATATATCACATGTTCTTGGTCTGTATTACTTGATTTTGACACGATGTTACATAGACAAGTATTATATGGATCAAATCAGAAGATGTTATTTATTGACGTGTGCATCGAACATTCCTTGTACTTGTATCTTATCATGTAAATCGTGTGCTCCTTGTGCTCGTATCTATTCGTGGGTCCCGTATGCTCATGCCATATTCTTATGCTTTGTGTGCTTATATTTACCTTTCTAGTTACCTATCGTGTATATCTGCTTCTTTCAGTTATATCCATTTTTTAGTTACCTGTGCATCTTGTATTCTTTTCTATTACTTGTCATATATGCACTACCATTTATTTGGAACTGCTTTCAGAGTTTTGTACTTCACTCCAGTCCTGACTGGATATATTTTTCAGATAATTTATTTAGAGGACTGGTATCCTACGTATTATGGACTACATGTTGGAGAGCTAGCCGAGATAGAACCGTAGTATATGAGGATCCAGTACCAGCTGTTGAGGAGACTCAACTAGTATAGCATAAATTCAATTAGCTAATATTATTCATTGTACTGGATCTCTCTCTAGCTTCTAGACTATTGGCATGTTGTTGATACTTTAGACCTATTATGTATTGTGTTATTGTTAGATTGTTAGACTCATTGACTTGGATATTTTGTTGTTCCTATTCTAGTTTGATGCTTTGTGACTTCCCTTCCTTATTTGATATCGTACCATCCCTTCCGTATAGATTTCGTGATTGGGTATTATTTATCATTATATTATCATTTTGTCCTCTGTATGAAGTTCAGATATATTTGACAAGTACATATATTATTGTGTGAGATATTTAGATACTATTGTTGCCATAGACAACATTCTACCGTCGATGCTGTATCGTAGGCTGTACGTACCTACGTATTCGTGCTTGATCATCCAGGTGCGGGTCATGACACATTTTTATGGTGGCCCATACAGGTCAGGCTTCGCAACTAATGCGATATCATGATTGTGCAATAGCTTAGATGTACTACTGCGAGCATGCGATAGAATATATGATATAGGATGAGAGAATACTCAATCACAAATTAGGATTCTTTGGAAGATTACTAGGACGACCCTTGGGAATCTTACTATAAACTCTAATTCAAAATTTATTTCCACTTATTCTCGTTTACCCTCACTTGATCATTGTTGAATTTGATTCTTGATGTTCGTTGTTGGCTTTGATTCTTGTATCGATATAAATTTTATGGACCGAATTGAGGTATATTCTAATGACATATTTTAATGAGGACAGTAAGAAAGGTAACCATCTATCTTAGTTATGGAGTCTAGAGTTTATCGCAGCTATATTAGCCGGCGTGACGAAGACCTAGAGCCTGATTTTGGATATATTTCTCTTGGTTATGGAATTTAGTATTTTTGCAGCCAAGCTAGCGATAGGACAAAAATTCTAGATATCATGACTCTGGAGGTATGTACCTTAGTTACAGACTCTATAGTTTATCGCAGCTATGCTTGCTGGCGTGGCAAGGATTCTGGGTAATATGATTTCGGATAGACGTGTATGATTATCAGATGGTATCTTAAATTGGTTCTTAACTTATTGTCTCTATCATTCCATCCAGTTATCATTGAATTTTGTTCCATCACCCTTACTAGTTCAGGATTGAGATATCTTTAGCACCTCTAGTTCAGTTTTTTATAGAGTTTTACCTTTATTAGTTCCTGAGGCTAACTTGGATAGTGGAGTAGCTTGGTAACTTGCAGATATGGTTTGTCGAGGTGAGTGTCAGTTTAATTTTAGGTAGTATAGCTGTAGAAGCATGAAAAATACACTGAGGAAGTATACGCGTAAAACCCTCAACCCGTAGGAAGCCACGTAAAATAGAGCTCCAACACTAGGTGGCATAAGACATGACTTCAGAGCCATTGGCGTACAGTAGAGCTTCAACGATGTTTAAGTGTAAAATATAGCTCCAGAACAACCCGCGTAATACAGTATTTTCAGACTGCTTCAGCGTAAAAAGGTTGCTACATCGCCACTTTGGCGTAAAACCCATCTGCTTTTAATACAGCGGGAAATTATACGAGGAACTCTTCGTATTCCTTGAATGAACCTGTCAGATCAAGCAGTGAATCTAACTCCTGACAAAGAGTACTGCACGACGACTGAGAGGACGGCTGTAATGATGATTCTGCACAGAGCCCCAGACTGTCGTCTAGTGACAAAGCCTTGATATAAGACGTCGTTTACGCATTTAGGGAATACGCAGCCTATTATACACAGGCAAACATGAGCTTTTACGCTCATGATGAGACGATATCAACCGCCATGTCAAAAGCTGTTCTTCGAACAGAATTTGAGGCGCGTCTCTGGAGTTAATGCGCGTGATGGGGGCAGATCTCTGTATTAAATGCATGAGATTTGGTTCTACTTTTAATGACTGGGTGGGCCATAATTAGGTCTAATATGTCCACATCACCATCCCCGTACATTACGCCAACCAGGCTATTTTCAGCTATAGGAGCACGTTGTACGCTATCTTCTTGAAATACGCCGATCTGGCTATTTTCAATTATAGGAGTACGCCGTATGCTATCTCCTCGAAATACTCCAACTCAGGCTATATTAGCAAAGGTACGTGATAAGGCTATTTGGTTCAGAATACGCTCAAGAACTCAGTCAGAGAAGGATAATCGGCTGTCTTTCCGCCTGCTACCTATCCATACAGCATCAGGCTTTTACGCCTACTTGGCTTCTATGCCAACTTGATAACTACTTGGCTTCTACGCCAAATTGACAACTATTTGGCTTTTATGCCAACATGACAACTACCTGGCTTCTACGCCAGTATGACAGCTATTTGGCTTCTACACCAATCATCTCTATGCGAGGGACAGTTACCTACGTGGCTTGCATGCCGTGATCTTTGCAGCAGTTATACGCGTTACCTCATAATGGGACACGCGTCACATGCAGATTCAGGAGATCATTCAGACGTGGGTAGCAGTTATCATAACCGCCGCGTAAAGAGCGCCATACTCTCCACTGTTCGGCTTCTACGCCGACTGGACGGTTACTGCAACTAGGCTCTATAAATAGAGATCTCTATTAACAAAGAGGAGGGGGATTTTTATAGGGAAGAGCGGATTTTTATTGGAAAGATCGGATTTTTATTGGGGAGATCAATTTTTATCGAGAGAGAAGAGTCTAGAGCACAGACAGAGAGTAGTGATTGACGACTTTGACATCGAGCATCCAATCTCTCCTGCAACCTTTGAAGCTTCTCCTTCTTCCACATCACTTCTTCGTCATCGTATGGTCCAAGGGACAAAGTGATCGACCGCAGATCAGACTCCTATAGCAATATTTACCCAGACTCAAACTTTTGTACTTAACATCCTCGCATAGGATTAATAGTACTTTTTTTTATTATTTGTAAACCAAAGAAAGGGTTTCGTATAAACCTAGTTTCATTTCTTTCATTTATTATCAAACACAAGATGGCGACTCTGCTGGGGACTACTTTCTCTTCCGATGAGAAAATCATTGTTCAACACGATGCAGTATCCGTCGGATCAACGAAGAAGACTCTGGTCGTCCAATTCGACCAATCTTCTTATGAAGACATGCTTCGCGCAGGGGGTAGCTCTCATTCCCTCTCTGTCCAGGACAACAGGAAGCTGCATAAAGTATGGATGCCCCAGACATCCTCTACCCATCCTGCAAGCTCTCTCTCTCCGATCAACAAGGTTGTAGCATCCCAACCTATACGCTCTGTGCGTAAAAACCCATCTCCCGTCGCTGACGTGGCCGACATAATTTTAGCAAGGCCTCAGTGCCAAGTCAAAAATCTCAAACGCGCCCTGCGCGTAAAACTTTGTCTTCCGTCGCTGACGTGGCTGACATAATTTCTGGTAAGGCCTCAGCGCCAAGTCAGAAATTTCAAACGCGCCCTGCGCATAAAAATACATCTCTCGCCTATAAGGAGGTAGATGGTCCCTGCAATCTCCATAAGGGAAAACAAGTGGCGGATTTCTCAACCTTTTGGCTTTTATGCCATCAAGAGAAGAATTTGCCCGCTCTCCAGATTACGCGAGATGCTGATGGCCGATTGAGGACGTCCTCAGTTTTACGCCAGCCTGAGCAAAGTTCCAGAATACGCCAGGCCAAGCCCCTCAGCGTAAAGAAGGCCTAGTTTGTGGATAGATACACTCCTCATGGATCATGTGCTACTCACATGGCTGAACTGCTGTATACGTATGGCAGGGAGAGAGTTATGGTTCCCAATATCCGTATTCCAACTGATGTAAAAAGGAAGAATAAGCCTTCTTCTTCTGTTAATCCTCCTGACTTGCGTAATTTCTTGATTCAGAAGCGCAAAGATAGGGGATCTTCTAACATGTCTATTACACCCCCTAGGGAGCACTGTTGTAATAGTCACAAAGTTATAGTTAATTACTGCTGTTCTAAGGCAAAACGGTCAGTTTTCGACCGATTGAACTACTCTTTGCCTTTACAGGAAGAAGAGCCTACATTTGCATCAGTGAACATGGCTTCACACGTTCCCAGAGGAAGGTCAAACTCAAAACGTCATCCTTCTAGAACTCCAAGCCAAAGGAGATTCGACCGACTCCTTGAGAACATTGAAGCTGGGATGTTTCAAAATACCCGTTCGAGGTCACGACAATCGGCTTTGTATTCTTCTGATTCTGACACTGGGGGTCGCCAGTTTCCCGAATCGGATGCTGAAAGTATAGATTCGATCTCTACAGAGACCTATGCTAACCCTTCAATGACATCCAGAGAAATGGGAGTCTATGCCGTTGGAGATGAACGCGAAGAGGCTTCCCCATCAGGAAGTACTGAGCAACGCATCGCTGTATTGGAGACATCACTGAAAGAGATGCATTCCATGATGGAGAATATGCACCAGATGATGCTGACTCAACATGCAGCTGCTATAGCTCAAGCATCGATCCCTCCGACTCAAATACGTGTGGGGGTGGACTTACCACCATCCAATGCGAACCAGGAGCCTGTTCTAAATCAAGAGTCAGTAGCTCCTCCACTTCCTAACTTGGAGAATGTATTGCCTCCTGTTGGAGTTACAATACAACCAATCTCTCACCACTCTGCGGTCCCTTTGCCAGCTGAAGATCCGATGCAGGCAGTACGGGAATTGAAATCCTAATTTGATGCCCTGAAGCACAAAGATCAGCTCAAGAAATTGGAAATCAATCAGCCTTATCCAGCTATCTGGGACGAGATCCCTTTTCTCCTAAATATAAACCACAGGCGATGGTTTTGTTTGAGGGAAAGACGTCACCGAGCCAGTACATGAACTACTTCAGCATGAAGATGGTGTTGCTGCAAGGGAATGACGCCATTCTCACCCGGGTATTTAAGGGTTGTCTGTCTGGCGTAGCCTATCAATGGTACCGTAGTCTGGCGGACAATTGCATTACTTCCTTCGAAGATTTCAAGACTCTGTTCTTCGCGCCATTCTATGAAGGAGGGATGAACATGTCTATGTCCTCTCTCATCGAAGTGAAGCAGAAGTAGAAAGAGAACGTTCGCACTTTTATCGAACGTTTTCGTCAGGCCACTTTACAAATGCCTCTTGGAGTTCCAGATTCTGCCTTGGTGGACATTTGCAGGAAGAACCTTCTCCCACTGATCTCGGTATTCACGGAACCATATCAGTTACATGATTGGCCCTCGTTTATCATATCAGTAGTAGCCGTCGAAGACAACAGTTGGAAGATGCGTGACAAGGGAATCATGATCTCCACCTCTGACAAAGGAAAACGGTCATCTTCCAATAGAGACCATCCTCGTGGTTCCAAAGGAAAGGAGGCTCTGACGATTAACACGTCCAGGCAACCTACCCCAGCAACTACGCAGACAAAACCTGGGACTTCTAGACCCATAGAAGAATATTCTTTTGATGCTGATGACATTCCGAGCATATTCGACTGTCTAGTCAAAAGTTGCAAGCTCACTCTCCCTGAAGTAAAGCGGCCAAATGAAGTCGACAGTACCAATAATCCTAAGTACTACATTTTCCACAGGTACATACATCACCCCATAAAGGCATGTTATGTACTAAAAAGGAAAATCCAGGAGTTGATCGATGCCAAGGCCATCACTCTGCGTAACAGCGAGAAGACGGTCACTGCCAATATGATCTCTCTCCAATTTGGCAATCTGCCGCCTCAAGAAATTTTGGATGGTGTTGTACCTATTGCCCGGACAATGATGAACATTGTTAATCTCCCTCCAGCCAAGGGTCAAAATCATGACCTAGTACCCTTAACTACTAAGCGTGGGGAGATTATGTGGGTTCATCCTGATCTGGTGTCAGAGATTGAGGAAGAGACTCAAGCTGCTAAGGCTAAGTCTAAAAAGAACTCCAGATGCAAACCATGCCATATGGTTGCAATATCTCCGACATCAGAAGAAGAGGCTTTGGCTACTGGAACTCGTTCAGGGAAAGCCTACCTCAAGGACTATGAAGGAAATCAGGAAGATCCAACGGCAGACACTTCAGCTGCCAAACCTTCAGAGCCTGAACCTGTTGTACAAGAGGCAGATCCTTCTAAACCAACGTCGACGGACAAGGGCAAACAAAAAGAAGTTCATTTCGATAAACCTTTGAAGAATATTCAAAACAAAGGTTTAGAGAAACCATATAACTTCGACATCCTGGCCCAATTGGCTAATACTCCAGCCAGATTGTCCATCTTTGAGCTACTCAGGCTATCAAAAGACACTTGTCAGGCCTTGAGTAAAGCGCTAATGCAGGCAGATGCATGCTTTACTCAGCTCAAGACTCCCGATAAAGAGCCCGTGGCATGTCCTCAATGCCACAGTGTGATGGAAGTGGTCCCTAACATCACTTTCACTCAAGATGACATGCTGTTGAAACATAACAAGCATGACAGGCCCCTCTATTACACCGGATACGTTAGGTCCATGGAGGTAGACCGGATTCATATAGATCCGGGATCGTCGATCAGCATCATTCCTCATAGTCTGCTCAGGCCGTTGAGGATTCCTACAAGCGAACTGGCTTACACTAACACTACAATCGTGGGCTTCAATGCCAGGAAAAGCAAGCCGTTGGGAAAGATTCGTCTGAGGATCCAAATTGTTGTCACTACCTCATTCCAAAAGCAGGGATATTTTCTACTTTTATATATATTTAATAATGTGGTAGTTATATTAAATGATTTCATGATAGGTGTTTTTAATTTAAATAATTGTGTGAGATGTGTATTTAAATATATTATTATATACGGTGTTAATTGATATTGAGCTGGTAGACTTGACCTAGAAGCCCACTAGAGGAACACCTGACCGATTTATGGGATTATGTATTTAATTGTTTTATTTAGAATTTAATTGTTGGAGGTAGTAATTAATTACCGTAATTTATTAAATTGTTGTACCTTACCGTTGCTTCGATATTTGGAGCGCTACCCTAGCTTTTGCCTTCCAACAAATTTCACAACCTTGCCCTAGACATGTCCGCCTTCCATTCTGACCTTTTTGTAACTCATAATTATGCTCTCTTGTGCTTTATTTTAGCCGCACAATATTCATCGCGGACGTTTATTTAATTTCTAAATAAATTCCAACTTTGTATCGTTGTGCGTTCCAATCGAAATTTGAGGCAATCTTGACCCATTTTTCGTGCAACCCAAATTAGGGTAATATTCTGTTCTGAGTCTTCTTCACTAATGATATTTGTGACCCGACCTAATTTTGGCCCCATGTACTCCTAATTAATTTTAGAACACAGCTTGCATTTATTTCTAATTAAAATTGAGGATACCATTTTGACTAATTCCGTAAATCCCGATTTAATTCCAGTACCCTATTAATTAAGCCCATACAAAACACACAATACCCCCTCACCCTATAAAATACCAAACACCAAATCGCCCACCAAATTTTTATCATTTTATGTGTCTGTACAATACCCAAATTTAAGGGGGCTAATTTGCAAATATTGCATTAGGTGTCAACACCCCATTGGTTCAAACCAATGGAGAAGCCCTAATTTTGACTAGTCAACAACCCTCATCCTTACATGAAGGAATTCTTTCATGTCAAATCTTGACCACCCATTCAAGATGGGTGCATCATCACCACTCATTCTCCTCTCACCTCTTCCTATTTAATGTCTGTCACCACCCCATTTCCAGAGCAGGGTATTTTTTTATTTTAATTTGGGTTAATTGTGTATTATTTATATTTAATTGTATTTATAATTAATTAATGATTGTATTATATTTTTATTGATTGTTTTAGGGTTTTGGCTAGCCTAGACCCATGTCAGACCCTAGTGGACCCATGTTTGACCCAGCCCACACCCTTGTGAGACTTATTTTGGGTTTTAGAATATTTATTATATTTTTAGTGGGTTAGTTGGAGAGATTTGGAGCTAGTTTGAGTGCTTTTGGAACCCGAAACCCAAAACCGAGTTACGGGAGGGCATTTTGGACATTTGCCAACTTGTGGAACCCTTTATTAGGTGTGTGGCCCCTATTCCCAGCCCCTACCCGTGCATTTCCAGCAGCCCCACCCGTGGAACCAGCAGCCTTTAGCCCCCCACTTCTTCTTCTTCTTCTTCTCCACTCATTTTTCTTCTTCCTTTCTCCCTCCTACTTCAAGTAAGCACCCATTTCTCTTCTTTTTTCTTCTATTCTCCATGAATGATTAACCCTAACCCTACATTCTTCCCCAACCTAGGTGGGTAGAGCCTAGATTTGGTGTTGGAGCTTGGATTGGGAGCTTGGAAGCTTGGTTTGGTGGATTTGGAGCATTTTGGAGATTTTGGCTTGGGATTCCAACTCCTAAGAGGTAAACCCTAAATTTCCCCTTGTAATTACTCTTTTATAGTGTAATTAATAGTTTAGAACCTTCCTAGACCCTTAGGCTACCCGTGGGAGAAAGTTGGAACTAGTTTGGTTGAGTTTAGAGACTTTAACACTAGGTTTTGTGTCAATTTCGGGTGGAATCCGAATTTGGCCCAATTTTGGGTGATGCCCTAGGTTAGATGGACTTAGGTAGACATTGTCAGGTGTCTTGAGGGTGAGTGCGTGTCTCCGTTCGGACACGGGAAGCCGTGTCGTGGAGAAACGGGTGTTTCGGGCATTTTTGGGGCTTTTCGTCGTCGCCGATTCTAAGTGCGTGCGCGTTTCGGCCACGGACCTAGAATCGATGCGGGAGCACTTTTTCTAGAATCTAGGCATCGTTTAGAGTGCGTGGTTAAATTTTGGGCCGATTCCGAGTTCGTTTGGTGTGCGTTTCAGGAGGTTTTCCGAACCGCGCACCGCGTGTTCGTCGAAATGACCAAACGGCCATTTCGACTTGGTTTCCTTGTTTCGGGCTTGTGTGCGCGTTGGGTTAGTATCGGGGAATGTGTGCTAGATTTTTTGAGTTATATTTTATATATTTTAGGGTGTTGGTGAGTGTCGGGGTCGTTGGGCGTGAGTGGGACGTGTTGTTGTGTGTTGTGGTTGAGTGGTGTTGTGTCTCTCTATATATATTTATAAGTGTATATATATATATGTATGTGTGTTTATGTACATATATTTATACATATATGTGTGTATTTATATCTATGTGCTTGTGTATGTATATGCCTATGTGTATATATATATATATATATATAGATGTGTAAGAGTGTGTGTGAGTGTGTTGATATGTATATATATATATATATGTGTGTATGTGTTTATATATATATATATATATATATATATATATATATATATATATATATATATATATATATATATATATATATATGATTATGAGTTTGTGTGTATATATGTATATATATATTTATATATGTATGTATGAGTGTTTGTGTGTGTGGTTGTGTGTTTGTGAGAGTGTGTGTTAGTGTGTGTGTGAGTGTGAGTGTGAGTGTGAGTGTGTGAGGATATAGATATATAGATCTATATGTATAGATATATGAGTGTAGATATATGAGTGTATATATATATAGATGTGTGTTTATATATATATATAGATATATGTATGTGCTTGTATGTGTGTGTGTGTATTTATATGTTAGAGTGTGTGTATTAGAATATTTATATGTTAGATTGTATATATATATATATATATATGTGTATGATTGTATATATATATATATAGATATATATATGTATCTATGTGTGTGTCTGTGTGTGGGCGTGTCTGTGTGTGTGCGTGTGGCAGAGCAGCGCGTGCCGCAGCGAGTGCGCTGCTGTGCAGTGCGCACAGCAGCAGAACAGCAGGCAGCAGCGCCGCGGCAGCAGTTCGCTCGAGCGTAGCAGCAGCTCGCTCGAGCGCAGCAGCAGCGCAGCAGAAAAGCAGTAGCAGCAGCAGTTTTAAGCCACAGCGACAGCTAGCAGCGTATTGCAGTGGCGTGTAGCGAGTGAGAGAGAGATATAGATATATGTTTATCTATATAGATAGTTAGAGAGATAGATAGATAGGTAGATTGAAAGATATATAGATACATAGTTAGATAGTAGAGGGATAGTTAGATAGATTATAGATAGATAAATAGAGGAATAGATAGAAAGTTAGATAGATTGATAGATAGGTAGATATCTAGATAGTTATATAGATAGATAGATTAATAGGTAGATGGATAGATAGACGGATTGATAAATAGATTAGATAGATACATAGGTAAATAGATACCAAGATAGTTAGAGAGAAATAGATAGATACTATATAGCTATTAGATGGATAGGTAAATAGTTTGATAGATAGATAGGTAGATGGATAGATAGCTAGATGTTAGATAGATAGATAGGTACATAGATAAATAGATATTAGATACATAGATAGATGGATAAGATATAGATTGATAGATAGATAGGCATATAGCTAGATAGATAGTTTAGATATAACTAGATATAGATGTAAATATATACGTATAGGTAAGGTAAGGTAATATGTATATGTGTTTGTGGATATGTATATTTATATATATGTATGTAGATATATAGATATATGCCTATATGTATTAGATATCTATATTTTAGCCTAGATTATAGCTAGATATATATGTTTATGCATAGTTAGTTAGCTAGAGGGGTAGTCGGGTTGAGTTTAGAGAGGTATCTCAATACCTTGAGATACCGAGGTATCTCAATACCTTGAGATAACCAAGGTATTGAGTTTCGAGCAGGGTATTTGAGCAATAGCCTAGGAATAGTATTGGAGTGATTTTTATATGCTTATATGTAAATATTTACGCGTGCTAGCATAGGTTTTAGAGGGTATAGGCGGGCTATATAGCGTAGGTTGAGGTATCGGATACCGAGGGTATCCCAGTATCTCAAGGAGGCGAGTTTGTGAGTTTTCTAGCTTAATGAGCTCGGTTTGACCTAGAATTTCAGGAGCACCCTAGTTTGACCTAGACTTGACCGTAGTTGACTCGGTTGACCGCCAAAGTCAACTTTTGACCTAGTTTTGACCCAGAGTTGACTTTTTGGACCTTGAGTTGACTTTTTGACCCAGATTTTACCGGTTTGATCCGTTTGACCTAGAACGACCCTAGAAGCCTATTTTTAATTATTTTATATCTGTTTAACTTATTGGAAACCCTGTTTAACCTTGCTTTTTGTAATAGGTCCTTACGACACCGGTTCGGATCGCTAGTTGCTCAGGACGTCAGGCGAGTACATTCTCTGATAGTTTTTATTATCTGATGATTATTATGAGTCAGCTTCTAGTATAGTATCATATGATTATTTTGGCACAACACGGGACACTGACTGGTATTTCTGGATTCATTTACTTGCGACTCGTATATTTTATGTTTCTGGCCTCTATTCTGGAATCACTACTGGCATCACCTACAGGCATCACTACAGGCATCACTCATGTTCAGGCTGGACTCATCTTGATTTGCGTGTCGGGTCTTGGATCCACTTGTATTAGTCGGGGCGGGGAAATACTCGAGTAGACATGTAAACATTCCCATCTGGAATCATCAGGAATCACTCCCTCTGGTCTAATCTGGAATGATAGCAGCCGCGCACCCAGTGCGCGGTGAGCCGTACTTACCCCTAGCCGTTTATATGTCGAAACAAGTATTTCAAAGACACCGAGTTCATTCTTTATAGTCTGGACTCACTTGCATTCTTGTTGGTCTCACTTACATGTTTCTGGACTTGACTCACTACATATTTTTTATGCTGGACTCACTACACGTTCATGTGCACAGACTTGATCTTAGCTTAGATTTCTTGTATCTTGCAGTTATTACAATCTTGCTCTGATATCCATGCATCTTTACCTTTATGCACCAGTGATTTATATATTTCTTGCTTCATACTTGCTTCATTCTTCTTGCTACTTGCTATAACTGTTTTATAGTTTTTATCATTTAAATGGAACTGCTGTTAGAGATGTACTTGCTCCAGTCCTGACTGGACATATTTTTCAGAGTATCCGGAGGAGTGGTGTCCGACGTTTTATGGATCTGAGCCTGTCGATGGTGCAGACAGGGACCCTCTAGTTTAGGGGTGATTTCCGGGTTGGTAGCCGGGATCACTAAGACCTTGTTATTGTTTTTATTAGTTTTTAGCACCGGATTTGTCTCCGGTTTTGGATTGAGACCTTGTTTGTATATTATTTTGGATATTGTTGTATTATTATTTGATGTTGTGGTTGTGGTTGTAGTTGTTGGTTAGACTTTGGAGTTGTTAGTCTTCTTTGTTATCTTATCGTGCTTAGATTCGTGATTGAGTACTTGATTATCATTATGATATTGCTCCTCCATTTGGAGTTGAGATCTTGACAGGTTCATATATATTGATTGCGTGGTTGCCCTCCTTTTGGAGAGGTCATGGCAGATTTTTTTGTGAGTTATCTAGATAGTTGACCTAGACAGCGTTCTACCGCCGATGCTGCGACGTAGGCTGGATGTACCCACGACTCATGCCCGATTTTCCGGGTGCGGGTCGTGACACGTTTTTGGTGGTGGCCCATGCAGGTCTCGATTCACAATTAGTGCGATGTCGTGGTGGTACAACAACTTAGTTGTACTGCTGCGAGCCTGCTCTAGGATGTAGGATCTAGGATGAGAGTGTACTCAATCACGACTAGGAACAATTCCAATCTAATTATTCTGAAATTGTTTCTTTTGAAATATTACTGTCCTTCTTTGATGATATCGTATCTTGTGCCGTATTGACTTCTTTTGATCTGTGTTCAGGATGCCTCCGAAGACACGATCCAATCGTACCGTTCCAGCAGTTGCCACTGAGAGGTCTGCTACCTCTCGTCCAGCTCGTATTCAGACAGCTGCTACCGCTCTACTCACCACTCCTACGGTTGAGGGAGCATCTGCTTCTCTCGGGGATCCTCCTTCACCTGTCGATCCGAGGACTACCCCAGTCGTTCCGGTGGTTCCTCCACCACTTCCTGCTCTAGTAGATGTCGTGCAGTTGTTTGCGTTCTTTAGGGAGATGATGGACGCGCAGCACCGTCAGGTGGATGTGATGAGACTGGGCATTGAGAACGCCCACCAGGTGGCCATAACGGCAGTGGATAGGGTGGCACAGATTCAGCCACAGGCAGATCAGATTCAACACCCGAGGTCGGGCAGCATTATTGACTTCCAGAGAATGCGGCCCAAGGAGTTCTGTGGTACAGAAGGGATCCTGTACGCGGATGATTGGATAGAGCAGATCGAGGGGATCTTCAGGCTGGCGCAGATTCCAGACAATATGCAGATAGAGGCAGCGGGAAGTCAGATGTTCGACCTTGCTTTGACGTGGTATCGCACAGATACGAGGATCACGGCACCAGGGCTTACTTGGGAGGCTTTCAAGAGGCTTTTCAAGGAGAAGTTTTTCCCAGATGTGGTGCTCAGTGCTTTGGAGAGCCAGTTCGAGGCACTCGTCCAAGGAAGCATGACGGTGGACGAGTACGCAGTGGATTTCTGCCGTCTGGGCAGATTTGTAGAGGGCTTGAGTGAGGCAGCCAAGGCGAGAAAGTTTCGCAAGTGTCACTACCACATTTCCAGATAAGGGCATTTGTGTAATTTCACTATTTTGAATAATTATGTGTTTAATTAATCTGCTGAGTTTTATAAGTAATTATATATTGTAAGTGATATTTGGTTTTAGGTCAAACCCTAGAACTCATCGGGACAAACCCTAATGACTAAACCCTAAATTGAAAACCAATTCTAGTCAAACCCTAGAATTCTAATTTTAGGGTGGAACCTCCAACCCTAGAAGGCCTAAACCCTAGTTAATTAGGTTCTACATGACCTAACATGGGGGGTTAACCTAAAACTATGCTTATGAAGCCCTAACCTAGTTTAATATAAAAGGGAACCCCTTCCTTCATGAAGAAAAACCTAAAACCTAGCCTCCATCAAGAAAACCATCTTTTCCCCACCACAGATTTCGAAACCTAACCCTAGAGATCCCATTCTCCTCCTCCAAAGCAAAGAGAAGCAGGGAGTTTGGGTCAAGGAACCTTGGGGAAGGAGAACTTCCATTGGAGAACCCATCTCTATAGGTAAATCCGAATTTTAATTCTTTTTATTCTGTTTTTCTGTTGATTGTTGACCATTAGGAAACCCCTACTGTGTAGTTTCGATTTTGGGGTTTGAACTAAGGTTTAAGTGTCCCCAACATTTGTTTTCCCTATTTTTGTGAACCCTAACCCTAGGTGGTTGCTTATAGACTGATTTTACCCTCCTACGTGTAGGTTAGATATTGATTTAGGATTTTGTTTTGGGTTTTCAGGAGTTCTTAGTGTAGTTTTCGTTTTTGCACATCATGTGTTTGGTAAAATGTTTCACAGGAGGAATTACCCATCTAATCTACTCTAATATTATCTATTTTGATGTATGATGTATATATATATATATATATATATATATATATATATATATATATATATATATATATATATATATATCTATGTATGTAGATATGTGTGTGATTTGTAGAGGGAATACATCGATGGGGAAAGTTCTGTGAGCAGTCGGGTTTTAGAGTCTGTGTGTTAACTGTGAGCAGCACAGTTTAAAGGTTGGAGTTGGGTTTGGGGATTCCAGATTTCAGTGTGTGTATCAGCTAGAAATGTGTACCTGTATGAATTTCAGGGTATTAGTTTACCTGTGTGATAGTGGTTGTGTAGGGAGAATTCTGTGTAGGCTGGGAATGAAGAACCAAACTGTGTAGATGTGTGTTGGGGTGCAGTTCAGTGTAGTTCTAGTGTGTTCCAGGTTGCAGTCAGATACCTATGTGTGAGCAGAGTGAGATGAGTGCCTGTGTATTTTGTGAGTGTCTGTGTGCAAATCAGTGTGTTAGTGAGTGATTCAGAGAGTGTGTGAGTTGTGTATTGGTGCAGGGAGAGTAGCAGTGTCTTTGTTCCAGTGA
The DNA here is from genome assembly GCA_036927795.1 of Iris macrosiphon. Lineage (NCBI taxonomy): Eukaryota > Viridiplantae > Streptophyta > Magnoliopsida > Asparagales > Iridaceae > Iris > Iris macrosiphon. Next base: position 48,853,066 of record JAYESA010000014.1, read on the forward strand.
GTGTGTGTGTGTATGATGTTCAGTGAAGGGTTCACATACATGTGTCTTTAAGTGTCAGAATGTAACTGTAAGGGTTTAAATTAGAGTATCAGTAGTTATCAGTGTGCAGGGGAGGGAAATCTGTGAGTTATGTGTGTAGGCATGAGCAGTGAATGGGGGTTTCAATGACTGTGAATTTATATTGGGCCTGTGTCTGAGAACTACAATGTATGTGTTTGTACCAGTAATTCAACCCAGCCTGCCTATGTGAGTTTAGAACTCAGTGATCAATGTGTGTGGAGGTATATGTGTGGCAGTGTATTAATCTCAGTATGCAGAAATTTCTGTGTGTTTTGTATCAGTTGGGTTTAAGGTTCTGAGTATCAATATCTGGGTGTTATTCTGCAATATGTAGTGTACCATCATCCAAGCAGCATTGGGGGAAATTATGTATCAGTGTATTCAGTAACTTGTGAGTGAAATAGTATATCTGTGTGTGTCTGAGTGCAAGGAGTAGTTCTGTGTATAGGTAGTTGTAATTTCAGAAACTGTGGCAGTGTGTATCAGTAGCAGCAACAACTGCACTAGCAGCAGACACCAAGTCTTGAACTGCAGGTCTGCAGATGTGTGGGAAGTTAGATATGCTACAGTAACGACTCTTTAGTGGTTAGTTGAGGGAATTAGTTGGGGAAAAACTGTTTAGACCTGTGTGTGTTGTATTGGTGTGAAGTGCCTGTGTGTGTGTTGGTTCTAGAATTTTATGGTGATGTTAGTAAGGGTTGTTCCCAACTGAGAACAGAGGGAAGAGTATTAGGTGGCTTAGCATCTGTAGGTAAGATCACCAGGGATCTGTAGGTAAGTATCAAGGTGTATCAGTATAAAAATACTGATTTGTGTGTATCAGAGGGAACACATTGCAGTGGATTATATTGGATGGCTTGGTGTGTATGAGAGATTTAGGCAGTGTGTAACTAGTGTGACTTTCCTGAGTGGGTGAGCAATGTGAAACTAGTGTGTGTGTATCACTTAGCAGTAGCTAAGTTATACTTGTAATCACCCTAGAAACTAGATTTGAACCCAGATTGAGGGGTTATGAGTACACCCTAGTGTTTATAACTAGGGATGTCACAATTAGCTAGTGTTAGACTAGTTTTGACCAGTAGGCTGTAGAATTGACCTAGAGGTCTCGTGTTTAATTAGTTAAACATGTTTATTCTTTATTTTAATATCTGACATTGAAATTCCATATTAGGTCATTGTGATTCCACTTTGGACATCGATCCTCACATTTTGCTCAGGACCACAGGCGAGTACATTCTCTGACAGTTTTCATTGTTGATTACTTCTATAAATTGTAGTGTATTACATACTTGATTCCGACACTGTGGATACACGGGTTAGCACCCTAGATCCCCATCATGAGGAGTCGTGATTGGAATCCATCGTGCTAGCTGGGGGATGGGGAACTATTAGTCGATTATGTGATCATATCCAAATCCTTTACATGCATCATAGCACACCCCACTTCTCACGTTGGGTGCGGCCTGACCATCTTACATGCATCATAGCTGTTATATATGATTAACCTGACCACTACATGCATCATAGCTAACCATATGGTTAGCCTGACCTACAAGAATCATAGTTAATCATATATAACCAGCCTGATCAAGTCCCAAGCCGATCACATAATAAACTAATATTTCAAACACTTAGCTAGATGTCTATTTTATTCAGATTCACCTGTTCCAGCATTCACTACTTATTGTCTAGCATTCACTATTTATTGTTCATTGCTAGATGCTCCATTGCCTATTTCCATTTTTCTCCAGTATTTACATTTCCAGCATTTATTTCCATCTTGTATTTCTTACACTGTTTATAGATTTTGTCAATTTAATGAAACTGCTGTTAGTGCTTGTGCTTCGCTCCAATCCTGACTGGATAACATTTTTCAGAGGACCTGGAGAGCTTGTGTCCCACTCATTACGGCCCAGGATTAGAGGGTGATTTCACTCCAGAAACCTCAGAGGAGTTGCCTAGCCTAGAGGAGAATATACCTGGAAATTCTTAGATTATTTTCCTGCATTTATTGTTTTAGACTGAGACTGAGTTGTATTTATTATTTTGTGACTTGTGAGGTCATTTAGACCCATGATTTGAGTTGGATTATTGTGGTTGTTTTTATTATAACTCTTTTCTATTCCCATCGTGCCATTATTTTTTATAGCTTGTGATTGAGTATATCATAGAACTGTGGATTATTTATCATTGTCCTCCGTGCGGAGTTGAGGCTATTGACAGGATGTATTATATGTTGAGACCTAGACAGCGTTCTACCGCCGATGCTGCGGCGTAGGCTGGACGTACCCACGACTCATGCCCAAATTCTGGGTGCGGGTCGTGACACGTTTTTAGTGGTGGCCCATGCAGGTCCGTAGTCGAGTCCTAGGTTCGCATTTGAGCGATATCGTAGTGGTGCTCGCTTAGAGTATTACTACGAGCCTATTTTAGGAAATAGGAATTTGGCCGAGGATATACTCAATCACAAATTAGGGAATTCTGATTCTTATGATACTACTCTTACTGATTTTCCCTTAGAAATTTACTGTCCTTCCTTGATGATATCGTGTTTATTACCTTAATTGATCTTTCGATCTGTCTTCAGGATGCCGCCGAGGAGGTCCCAGAGACTTGGAGCAACAGATTCAGAGAGGTCTGCCACCTCTCGCCCCGCCGGACAGACATCCGCAGCACCTCCTACATCTCCAGTACATGTGGGAGTGTCTGCAGCATTCGGGGGTCGTCCGCCACCAGTTCAGAGGGTCCCCACAGCTACGACGGCACCACCACCACCAGTTCAGCATCCAGGAGGTGTGCCCGTCGATGGAGCACAGATGTTCGCTTTGATTCAGGGCATGGTCGATGTCCAGAGGACGTCGGCAGAGGCCCAGAGAGTGCAGGCTGAGGCACATCAGGCCCAGACAGAGATGATGAGGGTGAACATGGAGAATGCTCACCAAGTGGCTCTCCAGGCTGTGGAGAGAGTCACTCAGCAGCAGCAGCGTCCTGATCAGCACCACCAGAGGCCGGGCACCATTGTGGATTTCAAGAGGATGATGCCTCGGGAGTTCAAGGGGACAGAAGGGATACTCTACGCCGATGATTGGCTAGAGGACATCGAGAGGAACTTGCGCTTGGCGCAGCTTCCGGAGGCCCTCCAGATCGAGGCCGCTGGCAGCCAGATGTTCGACATTGCCTTGACGTGGTTTCGCACGGAGCTGAGACTCTTGCGCAGGGGACTCACTTGGGAGGATTTCAAGGAGCTCTTCAAAGAAAATTTCTTTCCTGATGTCGCCCTGGGAGCTTTGGAGAGTCAGTTCCATGACTTAGCCTAGGAGAGCTCGTCCGTCGATGAGTATGCCGCGGAGTTTTCCCGCCTGAGCCGCTTCGCGCCATCGATGATTAGAGATCCGGGGGACAGGGCCCGGAAATTCAGAAAGGGGCTGACAAGGGAGATCAAGTCTCGCACGTCGGGACGTCGCACAGCTACCTACGAGGGCATATTGATGGATGCCCAAGTAGCCGAGGACGACTTGGGCCTCAGGCCCAAGAGGGGACGCGATGGTTCCGGAGGAGCAAACAGTAGTACGGGACTTGGCAAGCGTCCACACTTTCAGCAGCAACAGCAGAGACCCTTTCAGCAGCAGCATCAGGCACCAACCCGAGGGCAGGTCCAGCAGCAGCAACAGAGACAGACTCAGCCCGCCATCCAGTGTGCGTACTGCGGGAAGATGGGACATACTAGAGATATCTGCAGGAAGAGATTAGGCTCATGTCTATCCTGTGGATCGACGACACACCAGCTGAAGGATTGCCCTACGATTCGTTCAGGTCAGGGTGGAGCAGCCGCCCAGAGAGGACCAGACAGGGTACCTACCGTACCAGGAGGCCAACAACAGAGGGGACCACTTCCACCACAACATCAGAAGTTCGCCCAGCACCAGCAGCAGAGAGGTGTACCCCAGGGGCGAGCGTACGCCATGGCAGTCGAGGAGATCGAGCCAGCAGGAGACTTGATCACAGGTTCGATTCTTCTCGATTGTATTCCCGCATTTACCTTATTCGACTCTGGCGCTTCCCATAGTTTTGTGTCTGTATCTTATGCACTTCGACATCATTTAGACACAGAACCATTAGCTAGGACTTGCAAGATCACGACTGGTGGAGGTATTATCCTAGTCCGTGATCACTGCAAGGACCGGAGAGTGTCAGTAGGAGGCCGAGAGTTGAGCGTGAGCTTACTTGTCATGCCACTTCCGGGGTACGATATTGTACTCGGAATGGACTGGTTGAGTAGGCATCATGCTACTATAGATTGTTATAGAGGCAGAGTATTATTTAGACTACCAGGAGAGCCGGAGTTTGAGGTTGTCAGAGGAGCAGCGGAACAGAGCAGGGGCACATTTTGCGGAGCCAGGGCAGAAGAAGAGGAGTTGCCACATCCTCTGATAGCGGAGTTCCTGGATGTATTTCCAGAAGAGTTGCCAGGCTTGCCGCCAGACAGAGATATTGAATTCTCTATAGACTTGGTTCCAGGAGCGGAGCCCATTTCACAACATGTCTATAGAGTTAACAACAGCGAGCTGGCAGAACTGAAGAAGCAAGTTGAGGAGCTGCAGGACAAAGGCTTCATCAAATCCAGTTCATCACCATGGGGAGCTCCGGTATTGTTCATACCGAAGAAGGACGGCACGGTGCGCATGTGCATTGATTATAGAGCCTTGAACAATATCACTATTAAGAACAAATACCCGCTGCCGAGGATAGATGATCTTTTCGATCAGTTGAGCGGGGCGAGGGTATTTTCAAAAATAGATTTGAGGTCAGGCTATCACCAGGTGAAGTTGAAGAGAGAGGACACGCCGAAGACAGCTTTTCGGACCAGATACGGCCAGTTTGAGTTCATGGTGATGCCATTTGGTTTAACCAATGCACCGGCAGTATTCATGAACCTGATGAACAAGGTGTTCCACCAGTACCTTGACAAGTTCGTGGTAGTGTTCATCGACGATATTCTTGTGTATTCCAAGACCCCGGAGGAGCACGAAGAGCACCTGAGGTTGGTCTTAGAGACTCTCAGGAGGGAGAAGCTGTACGGGAAACTCTCTAAGTGTGAATTCTTCCTTGACAAGGTCGAATTTCTTGGGCATGTGGTATCGGGTGACGGAATCTCGGTTAACCCACAGAAGATCGAGGCAGTGGAGTCGTGGGCTACCCCCAGTTCGGTAGCTGAGATCAGGAGTTTTCTCGGACTAGCAGGATACTACAGGAGGTTTGTACAAGACTTCTCCAAGATTGTAGTGCCAATGACCAGACTGACTAGGAAGGATGTGGATTTTGTCTGGACAGAGGAGTGCCAGGCCGCATTTGATGAGCTGAAAAAGAGGTTGACGACAGCTCCAATTTTGACGTTGCCAGCAGGGACAGGTGGTTTCACCATCTACAGTGATGCTTCAGGGAAAGGACTGGGATGTGTTCTCCAGCAGCACGGGAAGGTGATTGCCTATGCTTCCAGGCAGTTACGCCCTCATGAAAAGAACTACCCCACCCACGATCTGGAGTTGGCAGCAGTTATCTTCGCTCTAAAGCTGTGAAAACATTATCTGTACGGAGAGCGTGTGGAAATCTTCACAGACCACAAGAGCTTGAAGTACGTGTTCACACAGAAGGAGCTGAACATGAGGCAGAGGAGGTGGTTGGAGTTGATGAAGGACTTCGACATCTCATTGCAGTACCATCCAGGGAAAGCCAACGTAGTCGCCGATGCCTTGAGCAGGTATCCGATGGCTATGTACTTGACGACAGATAGACATTTGTTGCCTGATTTGGAGAGCTTGGAGATTGAAGTATTAGTTCCCGGTACTGAGATTCAGATGTGGGGATTGCAGATACAGTCCGAACTGATGGACAGGATCAGAGCTGCGCAGTACGAGGATGAGGCTCTGAGGAGTATCAGGGCACAGGTTCAAATAGGGTTGTCGGACGACTTTACTATCGCAGATGATGGTTCCTTACGACACGGCACGAGGATGTGTGTGCCGAGCGGGGAGCTGCGCGAGAAGGTTTTGCAGGAGGCACACCGCTCTCAGTACTCGATGCATCCCGGTGCGAACAAGATGTATCGAGACTTGAGAGAGCACGTATGGTGGTATGGAATGAAGCGCGAGGTAGCACGCTTCGTATCTCGGTGTCTAGTGTGCCAGCAGGTAAAGGCAGACCGGCAGAGGCCAGGTGGTTTGCTTCAACCTTTACCGATTCCAGAATGAAAATGGGAGCACGTGACCATGGATTTCATTTCAGGGCTTCCACGTTCTCCAGGAGGGAAGGACGCGATTTGGGTCATCGTGGACAGGTTGACCAAATCAGCCCATTTCTTACCTTTCAAGGTGGGCACGTCGACAGAAAGACTAGCAGAGATGTACGTGCGTCAGATCGTTAGACTTCATGGAGTTCCTGTGAGCATCGTCTCGGATCGGGATAGTCGTTTTACTTCCCACTTCTGGAGGAGTCTGCAGGCTAGCTTGGGCACTCAGCTCAAGTTCAGTACCGCATATCACCCCCAAACAGACGGGCAGTCTGAACGGACTATTCAGACTCTCGAGGATATGCTACGCACTTGCGTTTTAGATCTCGGAGGTTCTTAGGAGGATCATCTGCACCTGGTAGAGTTCGCTTACAACAACAGCTACCAGGCCAGCATCGAGATATCACCATTTGAGGCTCTTTATGGAAGGAGGTGTCGTACACCGTTATCTTGGGACGACGTTGGAGAGAGAGCCTTGCTAGGACCAGAAATGGTCGTGGATGCAGCAGAAAAGGTGAAACTCATCAGAGACAGACTGCGAGTGGCGCAGGACAGACAGCGGCATTGGGCCGATAGCCACCGTAGACCCCTTGAGTTTCAGGTATAGATCGTTATTTTCTGGTTTGTGTTGTTTGTTTAGACTGCGTGTTGAGACTATTTTGTTTTAGGTTGGCGATCTAGTATTCCTACGGATTTCTCCGACGCGTGGAACGATTTGTTTTGGCAGAGGCGGGAAGCTTAGCCCACGCTACATCAGACCCTTTGGTATTCTCGCGAGGGTAGGTGCAGTGGCGTATAGACTGGACTTGCCGCCTGCATTGGAGGGAGTGCATGATGTGTTCCACGTGTCGCAGCTGAGGCGGTACGTGGCAGACCCTAGTCACGTACTGGATCACTCGGAGATTGAGGTTGGTCCGACGCTCAGCTACCCCGAGCAGCCCGTAGAGATCTTGGACCGCAGAGAGAAGGTGTTGCGGAACCAAACTATTCCTTTGGTTCGTGTAGCATGGAGACATCACTCTCCAGGGGAGTTGACCTGGGAGAGAGAGGACGAAATGCGCGAGCAATACCCGTATCTCTTCTAGACTTGAGGTATATTCCTTTTCTGATTTCATTCTTGTTTTAGTTCAGTCCAATTTCGAGGACGAAATTTCTTTTAGGAGGGTAGACTTGTCACTACCACATTTCCAGATAAGGGCATTTGTGTAATTTTACTATTTTGAATAATTATGTGTTTAATTAATCTGCTGAGTTTTATAAGTAATTATATATTGTAAGTGATATTTGGTTTTAGGTCAAACCCTAGAACTCATCGGGACAAACCCTAATGACTAAACCCTAAATTGAAAACCAATTCTAGTCAAACCCTAGAATTCTAATTTTAGGGTGGAACCTCCAACCCTAGAAGGCCTAAACCCTAGTTAATTAGGTTCTACATGACCTAATATGGGGGGTTAACCTAAAACTATGCTTATGAAGCCCTAACCTAGTTTAATATAAAAGGGAACCCATTCCTTCATGAAGAAAAACCTAAAACCTAGCCTCCATCAAGAAAACCATCTTTTCCCCACCACAGATTTTGAAACCTAACCCTAGAGATCCCATTCTCCTCCTCCAAAGCAAAGAGAAGCAGGGAGTTTGGGTCAAGGAACCTTGGGGAAGGAGAACTTCCATTGGAGAACCCATCTCTATAGGTAAATCCGAATTTTAATTCTTTTTATTCTGTTTTTCTGTTGATTGTTGACCATTAGGAAACCCCTACTGTGTAGTTTCGATTTTGGGGTTTGAACTAAGGTTTAAGTGTCCCCAACATTTGTTTTCCCCATTTTTGTGAACCCTAACCCTAGGTGGTTGCTTATAGACTGATTTCACCCTCCTACGTGTAGGTTAGATATTGATTTAGGGTTTTGTTTTGGGTTTTCAGGAGTTCTTAGTGTAGTTTTCGTTTTTGCACATCATGTGTTTGGTGAAATGTTTCACAGGAGGAATTACCCATCTAATCTACTCTAATATTATCTATTTTGATGTATGATGTATATATATATATATATATATATATATATATATATATATATATATATATATATATATATATATATATCTATGTATGTAGATATGTGTGTGATTTGTAGAGGGAATACATCGATGGGGAAAGTTCTGTGAGCAGTCGGGTTTTAGAGTCTGTGTGTTAACTGTGAGCAGCACAGTTTAAAGGTTGGAGTTGGGTTTGGGGATTCCAGATTTCAGTGTGTGTATCAGCTAGAAATGTGTACCTGTATGAATTTCAGGGTATTAGTTTACCTGTGTGATAGTGGTTGTGTAGGGAGAATTCTGTGTAGGCTGGGAATGAAGAACCAAACTGTGTAGATGTGTGTTGGGGTACAGTTCAGTGTAGTTCTAGTGTGTTCCAGGTTGCAGTCAGATACCTGTGTGTGAGCAGTGTGAGATGAGTGCCTGTGTATTTTGTGAGTGTGTGCAAATCAGTGTGTTAGTGAGTGATTCAGAGAGTGTGTGAGTTGTGTATTGGTGCAGGGAGAGTAGCAGTGTCTTTGTTCCAGTGAGTGTGTGTGTATGATGTTCAGTGAAGGGTTCACATACATGTGTCTTTAAGTGTCAGAATGTAACTGTAAGGGTTTAAATTAGAGTATCAGTAGTTATCAGTGTGCAGGGGAGGGAAATCTGTGAGTTATGTGTGTAGGCATGAGCAGTGAATGGGGGTTTCAATGACTGTGAATTTATATTGGGCCTGTGTCTGAGAACTACAATGTATGTGTTTGTACCAGTAATTCAACCCAGCCTGCCTATGTGAGTTTAGAACTCAGTGATCAATGTGTGTGGAGGTATATGTGTGGCAGTGTATTAATCTCAGTATGCAGAAATTTCTGTGTGTTTTGTATCAGTTGGGTTTAAGGTTCTGAGTATCAATATCTGGGTGTTATTCTGCAATATGTAGTGTACCATCATCCAAGCAGCATTGGGGGAAATTATGTATCAGTGTATTCAGTAACTTGTGAGTAAAATAGTATATCTGTGTGTGTCTGAGTGCAAGGAGTAGTTCTATGTGTAGGTAGTTGTAATTTCAGAAACTGTAGCAGTGTGTATCAGTAGCACCAACAACTGCACTAGCAGCAGACACCAAGTCTTGAACTGCAGGTCTGCAGATGTGTGGGAAGTTAGATATGCTACAGTAGCGACTCTTGAGTGGTTAGTTGAGGGAATTAGTTGGGGAAAAACTGTTTAGACCTGTGTGTGTGTTGTATTGGTGTGAAGTGCCTGTGTGTGTGTTGGTTCTAGAATTTTATGGTGATGTTAGTAAGGGTTGTTCCCAACTGAGAACAGAGGGAAGAGTATTAGGTGGCTTAGCATCTGTAGGTAAGATCACCAGGGATCTGTAGGTAAGTATCAAGGTGTATCAGTGTAAAAATACTGATTTGTGTGTATCAGAGGGAACACATTGCAGATTATATTGGATGGCTTGGTGTGTATGAGAGATTTAGGCAGTGTGTAACTAGTGTGACTTTCCTGAGTGGGTGAGCAATGTGAAACTAGTGTGTGTGTATCACTTAGCAGTAGCTAAGTTATACTTGTAATCACCCTAGAAACTAGATTTGAACCCAGATTGAGGGGTTATGAGTACACCCTAGTGTTTATAACTAGGGATGTCACAATTAGCTAGTGTTAGACTAGTTTTGACCAGTAGGCTGTAGAATTGACCTAGAGGCCTCGTGTTTAATTAGTTAAACATGTTTATTCTTTATTTTAATATCTGACATTGAAATTCCATATTAGGTCATTGTGATTCCACTTTGGACATCGATCCTCACATTTTGCTCAGGACCACAGGCGAGTACATTCTCTGACAGTTTTTATTGTTGATTACTTCTATAAATTGTAGTGTATTACATACTTGATTCCGACACTGTGGATACACGGGTTAGCACCCTAGATCCCCATCATGAGGAGTCGTGATTGGAATCCATCGTGCTAGCTGGGGGATGGGGAACTATTAGTCGATTATGTGATCATATCCAAATCCTTTACATGCATCATAGCTCACCCCACTTCTCACGTTGGGTGCGGCCTGACCATCTTACATGCATCATAGCTGTTATATATGATTAACCTGACCACTACATGCATCATAGCTAACCATATGGTTAGCCTGACCTACAAGAATCATAGTTAATCATATATAACCAGCCTGATCAAGTCCCAAGCCGATCACATAATAAACTAATATTTCAAACACTTAGCTAGATGTCTATTTTATTCAGATTCACCTGTTCCAGCATTCACTACTTATTGTCTAGCATTCACTATTTATTGTTTATTGCTAGATGCTCCATTGCCTATTTCCATTTTTCTCCAGTATTTACATTTCCAGCATTTATTTCCATCTTGTATTTCTTACACTGTTTATAGATTTTGTCAATTTAATAAAACTGCTGTTAGTGCTTGTGCTTCGCTCCAATCCTGACTGGATAATATTTTTCAGAGGACCTGGAGAGCTTGTGTCCCACTCATTACGGCCCAGGATTAGAGGGTGATTTCACTCCAGAAACCTCAGAGGAGTTGCCTAGCCTAGAGGAGAATGTACCTGGAAATTCTTAGATTATTTTTCTGCATTTATTGTTTTAGACTGAGACTGAGTTGTATTTATTATTTTGTGACTTGTGAGGTCATTTAGACCCAGGATTTGAGTTGGATTATTGTGGTTGTTTTTATTAGAACTCTTTTCTATTCCCATCGTGCCATTATTTCTTATAGCTTGTGATTGAGTATATCATAGAACTGTGGATTATTTATCATTGTCCTCCGTGCAGAGTTGAGGCTATTGACAGGATGTATTATATGTTGAGACCTAGACAGCGTTCTACCGCCGATGCTGCGGCGTAGGCTGGACGTACCCACGACTCATGCCCAAATTCTGGGTGCGGGTTGTGACAGCAAGGGCTTGGTTATGGCGGTCAAGTCTTTGACCAGGAGCGACCGCGAGGCAACTTTTGAGCAGATAGTAGGAGATGCTCAGAGAGCAGAGGATGACTTGGAGCTCAAGTCCAAGAGATGCAGGGATGATTCAGGCAGTGCGAGTGGCAGTGCGGGACCAGCTAAGCGTCCCTATGTGCAGAAGGCAGCGCAGCAGGGTCAGGATCAAAGGGTGCCCACTTGTGCCTACTGTAGGAAGGCAGGACACACTTAGGATATTTGTAGGAGGAGGTTGAAGGTGTATTTGTTTTGTGGATCCGCTGCTCACCAGATGCGAGATTGCCCCACTGTACCTAGATTTGGTGGAGCACAGGATCAGAGAGTTGGAGCTAGGTCATCTGTGGCACAGCATCATTCTCCGCACCAGCAGAGGGATACACCCCAGCAGGGCAGGGCTTATGCGTTGACGGTCGAGGAGGCCGATGCTACGGATGTCGGGTTAGCAGGTCTGTCTCTTTGTTCTTCTTCCTGTCCCTTTCCATTCCTTGTGGTGTGCTTCATTAGTACCTATTAGATTTTCTTTGTGATGTGGTAGATAGTGTAGTGACCCTAATTGAGACTGTGATAACACGACCAGTAGGTCCATGATCTAGTTTGTTGTTTAGGTAGAATTTCTTGACTGTGATTGTTGGAGGTTTGACCTAGAGAGAGTGTGATTGACTTTAAATTTCGAGGACAAAATTTTCTAAGGAGGAAAGGCTTGTCACCACCCCATTTCCAGAGCCGGATATTTTTTTTATTTTAATTTGGGTTAATTGTGTATTATTTATATTTAATTGTATTTATAATTAATTAATGATTGTATTATATTTTTATTGATTATTTTAGGGTTTTGGCTAGCCTAGACCCATGTCAGACCCTAGTGGACCCATGTTCGACCCAGCCCACACCCTTGTGAGACTTATTTTGGGTTTTAGAATATTTATTATATTTTTAGTGGGTTAGTTGGAGAGATTTGGAGCTAGTTTGAGTGCTTTTGGAACCCGGAACCCAAAACCGAGTTACGGGAGGGCATTTTGGATATTTGCCAATATGTGAAACCCTTTATTAGGTGTGTGGCCCCTATTCCCAGCCCCTACCCGTGCATTTCCAGCAGCCCCACCCGTGGAACCAGCAGCCCTAAGCCCCCCACTTCTTCTTCTTCACTTCTTCTTCTTCTCCACTCATTTTTCTTCTTCCTTTCTCCCTCCTACTTCAAGTAAGCACCCATTTCTCTTCTTTCTTCTTCTATTCTCCATGAATGATTAACCCTAACCCTACATTCTTCCTCAACCTAGGTGGGTAGAGCCTAGATTTGGTGTTGGAGCTTGGATTGGGAGCTTGGAAGCTTGGTTTGGTGGATTTTGAGCATTTTGGAGATTTTGGCTTGGGATTCCAACTCCTAAGAGGTAAACACTAAATTTTCCCTTGTAATTACTCTTTTATAGTGTAATTAATAGTTTAGAACCTTCCTAGACCCTTAGGCTACCCGTAGGAGAAAGTTGGAACTAGTTTGGTTGAGTTTAGAGACTTTAACACTAGGTTTTGTGTCAATTTCAGGTAGAATCTGAATTTGGCCCAATTTTGGGTGATGCCCTAGGTTAGACGAACTTAGGTAGACGTTGTCAGGTGTCTTGAGGGTGAGTGCGTGTCTCCGTTCGGATACGGGAAGTCGTGTCGTGAAGAAACGGACGTTTCGAGCGTTTTTGGGGCTTTTCGTCGTCGCCGATTCTAAGTGCGTGCGCGTTTCCGCCACGGACCTAGAATTGACACGGGAGCACTTTTTCTAGGATCTAGGCATCGTTTAGAGTGCGTGGGTAAATTTTAGGCCGATTTCGAGTTCGTTTGGTGTGCGTTTCAGGAGGTTTTCCGAATCGCGCACCGCGTGTTCGTCGAAATGACCGAACGGCCATTTCGACTTGGTTTTCTTGTTTCGGGCTTGTGCGCACGTTGGGTTAGTATCAGGGAGTGTGTGCTAGAGTTTTCGAGTTATATTTTATATATTTTAGGGTGTTGGTGAGTGTCGGGGTCGTTGGGCGTGAGTGGGACGTGTTGTTGTGTGTTGTGGTTGAGTGGTGTTGTGTCTCTCTCTATATATTTATAAGTGTCTATATATATATTTATATATATATGTATATGTGTTTATGTATATATATTTATATATATATATATGTGTGTATTTATATCTATGTGCTTGTGTATGTATATGCCTATGTGTATATATATATATATGTAGATGTGTAAGAGTGTGTGTGAGTGTGTTGATATGCATATATATATATATATATATATATATATATATATATATATATATGTGTGTGTGTATGTGTTTATAGATATATATATATATGATTATGAGTTTGTGTGTATATATGTATATATATATTTATATATGTATGTATGAGTGTTTGTGTGTGTGGTTGTGTGTTTGTGAGAGTGTGTGTTAGTGTGTGTGTGAGTGTGAGTGTGAGTGTGTGAGGATATAGATATATAGATCTATATGTATAGATATATGAGTGTAGATATATGAGTGTATATATATATAGATGTGTGTTTATATATATATATATATATAGATATATGCATGTGCTTGTATGTGTGTGTGTGTATTTATATGTTAGAGTGTGTGTGTTAGAATATTTATATGTTAGATTGTATATATATATATATATGTGTGTATGATTGTATATATATATATATATAGATATATATATATGTATCTATGTGTGTGTCTGTTTGTGGGCGTGTCTGTGTGTGTGCGTGTGGCAGAGCAGCGCGTGCCGCAGCGAGTGCGCTGCTGTGCAGTGCGCACAGCAGCAGAACAGTAGGCAGCAGCGCCGCGGCAGCAGTTCGCTCGAGCGTAGCAGCAGCTCGCTCGAGCACAGCAGCAGCGCAGCAGAAAAGCAGTAGCAGCAGCAGTTTTAAGCCGCAGCAACAGCTAGCAGCGTATTGCATTGGCGTGTAGCGAGTGAGAGAGAGAGAGAGATATAGATATATGTTTATCTATATAGATAGTTAGAGAGATAGATAGATAGGTAGATTGAAAGATATATAGATACATAGTTAGATAGCAGAGGGATAGTTAGATAGATTATAGATAGATAAATAGAGGAATAGATAGAAAGTTAGATAGATTGATAGATAGGTAGATATCTAGATAGTTATATAGATAGATAGATTAATAGGTAGATGGATAGATAGACGGATTGATAAATAGATTAGATAGATACATAGGTAAATAGATACCAAGATAGTTAGAGAGAAATAGATAGATACTATATAGCTATTAGATGGATAGGTAAATAGTTTGATAGATAGATAGGTAGATGGATAGATAGCTAGATGTTAGATAGATAGATAGGTACATAGATAAATAGATATTAGATACATAGATAGATGGATAAGATATAGATTGATAGATAGATAGGCATATAGCTAGATAGATAGTTTAGATATAACTAGATATAGATGTAAATATATACGTATAGGTAAGGTAAGGTAATATGTATATGTGTTTGTGGATATGTATATTTATATATATGTATGTAGATATATAGATATATGCCTATATGTATTAGATATCTATATTTTAGCCTAGATTATAGCTAGATATATATGTTTATGCATAGTTAGTTAGCTAGAGGGGTAGTCAGGTTGAGTTTAGAGAGGTATCTCAATACCTTGAGATACCGAGGTATCTCAATACCTTGAGATAACCAAGGTATTGAGTTTCGAACGGGGTATTTGAGCAATAGCCTAGGAATAGTATTGGAGTGATTTTTATATGCTTATGTGTATATATTTACGCGTTCTAGCATAGATTTTAGAGGGTATAGGCGGGGTATATAGCGTAGGTTGAGGTATCGGATACCGAGGGTATCCCGGTATCTCAAGGAGGCGAGTTTGTGAGTTTTCTAGCTTAATGAGCTCGGTTTGACCTAGAATTTCAGGAGTACCCTAGTTTGACCTAGACTTGACTGTAGTTGACTCGGTTGACCGCCAAAGTCAACTTTTGACCTAGTTTTGACCCAGAGTTGACTTTTTGGACATAGAGTTGACTTTTTGACAGATTTTACCGGTTTGACCCGTTTGACCTAGAACGACCCTAGAAGCCTATTTTTAATTATTTTATATCTGTTTAACTTATTAGAAACCCTATTTAACCTTGCTTTTCGTAATAGGTCCTTGCGACACCGGTTCGGATCGCCAGTTGCTCAGGACGTCAGGCGAGTACATTCTCTGATAGTTTTTATTATCTGATAATTATTATGATTCAGCTTCTAGTATAGTATCATATGATTATTCTGGCACAACACGGGACACTGACTAGTATTTCTAGATTCATTTACTTGTGACACGTATATTTTATGTTTCTGGCCTCTATTCTGGAATCACTACTGGCATCACCTACAGGCATCACTACAGGCATTACTCATGTTCAGGCTGGACTCATCTTGATTTGCGTGTCGGGTCTTGGATCCACTTGTATTAGTCGGGGCGGGGAAATACTCGAGTAGACATGTAAACATTTCCATCTGGAATCATCAGGAATTACTCCCTCTGGTCTAATCTGGAATGATAGCAGCCGCGCACCCAGTGCGCGGTGAGCCGTACTTACCCCTAGCCGTTTACATGTCGAAACAAGTATTTCAAAGACACTGAGTTCATTCTTTATAGTCTGGACTCACTTGCATTCTTGTTGGTCTCACTTACATGTTTCTGGACTTGACTCACTATATATTTTTCATGCTGGACTCACTACACGTTCATGTGCACAGACTTGATCTTAGCTTAGATTTCTTGTATCTTGCAGTTATTACTATCTTGCTCTGATATCTATGCATCTTTACCTTTATGCACCAGTGATTTATATATTTTTTGCTTCATACTTGCTTTATTCTTCTTGCTACTTGCTATAACTGTTTTATAGTTTTTATCATTTAAATGGAACTGCTGTTAGAGATGTACTTGCTCCAGTCCTGACTAGACATATTTTTCAGAGTATCCGAAGGAGTGGTGTCCGACGTTTTATGGACCTGAGCCTGTCGATGGTGCAGACAGGGACCCTCTAGTTTAGGGGTGATTTCCGGGTTGGAAGCCGGGATCACTAAGACCTTGTTATTATTTTTATTAGTTTTTAGCACCGGATTTGTCTCCGGTTTTGGATTGAGACCTTGTTTGTATATTATTTTGGATATTGTTGTATTATTATTTGATGTTGTGGTTGTGGTTTTGGTTGTAGTTGTTGTTTAGACTTTGGAGTTGTTAGTCTTCTTTGTTATCTTATCGTGCTTAGATTTGTGATTGAGTACTTGATTATCATTATGATATTGCTCCTCCGTTTGGAGTTGAGATCTTGACAGGTTCATATATATTGATTGCGTGGTTGCCCTCCTTTTGGAGAGGTCATGGCAGATTTTTTTGTGAGTTATCTAGATAGTTGACCTAGACAGCGTTCTACCGCCGATGCTGCGGCGTAGGCTGGACGTACCCACGACTCATGCCCGATTTTCTGGGTGCGGGTCGTGACAATGTCCCATCACACCCTCTTCCCAAGAAAACCCTAATCCCCAAACCTAGGGAAGCCCCCATCATCCTCCCCTCACACAACCGTAGCCACCCTCCATTTCTCTATTTGTTCCTTTCTTCTTCTCTATTCTTCTTCTTCTTCCTTTCTTCTCCTTCTACTTTGTGTTTTTTTTTAATTTATAAAAAAGGGGGGGAATCATCTCCACCACCCCCCATTGTTCCCCGGGTACTCCGGCCACCTTCCTCGGCTATGCACCCGACTCCCCATATCTTCGACGCCGCTCACCCGTTCTCCACCTCGACTCCGGCGCTGTAACTCAGCTCCGGCCTGCTGCAACTCCTCCTACATTCATCCTCCCTGCATCCCGAGCGTCGAGCCCCGACATCCCGCTGCATCTTCTCCACCCGGCCAACTCCCCTCGCTGCATCCCCTCCGGTGAGCCTCCACCACCCAGCTCTCCCTCCAGCCTCCATCTTCTCCGGCCGAACGTCACCGAGGACCCCGCCTGAATGCCTCAGCCGACTGCCACGAGCCGGCCTCCACCGTATTACTACCACCACCAGTACATTACCATCCCCGACCTCCAACTCCCCTCGACTCCTCCCTCATCCTCCTACTGTATCCCGACTCCGGCGCAGCCCCGCTCGACCACCATGACCACCTCCCTCTGCTCTTCCCTCCTCCGTTCACCACCACCAGAACTACTACCACCACCATCCTCATCACCTATCACCACCACCAGAACTATTCTACCACCACACGACGACCTAACTCCGGCCACCTCCCCCTCGCTGCAACTCCTCCTCCAGCATTCATCGACGAGCTCCTCCTCCACGTCGAGCCAGAACCACCGTGAGCCTCTCGCCCTCTTCCCTCCTTCATTAGTATAAATACGTATTTTGTGTGTATGTGTATATGTATGTATATAGTGTATTCTATTAGTATATATATATATGTATTCAATGTATTTAATATATTAGTATATACGTATTTAAATGATATATGTTAAATGTTGTATTGATATTTTTCATATAGAATATGTGTATTAAATACGTATTATTTTAGTATATATATATATATATATATATATATATATATATATATATATATATATATATATATATATATATATATATTGGTATTGGTATTGGTATTTATATAAATACGTATTTTGGTATATGTAAATACATATATATATATATATGTATTATTGTGGTATGTATATATATATAGCATATATATAATTATAATTTAGTATATATATATATATATATATTCTTTTGTATATATATATAAACTTTGGTTGTTGTATATATAAATGTATATGTGTTATGAATATTTTACCTATGTATATATAATATATATTTCTATTTAGTGTATATACACTTATATATATATTACGTACGCATTTAATTGGTGTATCTATATTAAGAGTATTATATGTATATTTATATATATTGTAGGCGACCCAAGTGTAAATACGGATACCCCGTCTTTACTTTGACCTGTAACCCTATAAATGTTAGTTGACTGCCACACGTACACTGACTTGCCCAACAATCCCAGACGCGATGCTCGTGCAACTTGAAGCACTTGACCCTAGTTGACTAGTGCCATACCTGGCATAGACCCTGAGGCCAGTGTATTTTGATTGTGTGTTAGTGTAGCATCTGATACAAATATTATATTTATGATATGTCTATAGGACTGTTGGTTCATCCAGGCGATACTCTGGAACAGGACATTTGGTATTACCAGCTAAGGACCCAAGGCAAGTACATTCTCTGATAATTTCCAATTGTTTGATAATTTCTATAATTCCAGTATCTAGAAATGTTACATCTGATCCTTGACACTGTGCTACACGGACTAGTATATAGATTGGATCTTTAGTCATGAGATGTTACATTGATTATCGTATTGACATTATACACGACATTAATATTTAGACCTCGTACATGATATATTTGATATTGATCGTGTATCGTGACGTGTCATGATTGGATCCACAATACTAGTTGGGGGCAGAGGAAATTGCTAGTGAGAAATGTGATCAAATACCCATTGTACAAGTTTAAATTATTGGTGTTAATCATACGCCTCACGTATGATTAGCCAGAGCATGTAGCAATCATACAAGTCCCAAGCCGATCATATTTTGAAACTACTATTTTAAACACTTAGAATAGTTACAGTCTCTATTTTAGATCATATACTACATCACCCGTATATGATATTGTACCTTGTTCTCTTCATTTCATATATACACTGACTGTATCATATTGCCTGTCTCTTTACATTGCCTGTCTCTTTATTTTGCCATTACATTTATTCACTGTCTTCTCTCAGTACATAGCATCATCTTTTTATTGCTTTATAGTCCTTATCAATTAAATGGAACTGTTATTTGAGATTGTACTTTGCTCCTTCCTGACTGGAAATATTTTTTCAGACTATGCCTTAGAGGACCGGTATCCAACACTTTATGGACCATATGGTGAGTAGCTGCAAACATGGACTTGGTAGTTCAGTTGTGATTCTGGGAGGTCTAGCCGGAATCACTAGTTATCTAGTTAGTTCTTTTAGTAGTTTATTTGGTACCGGATTTGTCTCTGGCATTCTTGTTGAGACTTGAATATTTGTTGAGTTAGATTATTTACTTTTAGACTTGTGTTATGTTCTTATTTATTTCTTTGATATCTTATCGTGCTGTAGTTATGTGATTGAGTATGTTGTTCATTTATATTGCATCATCAGTGCCTCCTTATGGAGATTGGATGCTTGTGTGAGATTGCTTAGATAGAATCATGACCTTGACAGCGTTCTACCGCCGATGCTGCGGCGTAGGCTGGACGTACCCACGTACTCGTACCCCAATTTCGGGTGTGGGTCGTGACACATTTTAGTGGTGGCCCATGCAGGTCTGACTTCGCAAGTTATGCGATGTCATGGAAGTACGACGTATTAGTTGTACTACTGCGTGCCTGCTATAAAATATAGGACATAGGATACTAGAATGAGAGAGGATACTCAATCATAAATTCTTGAGAGATTCCTGGGACGACCCCTTGAGAATCTTATTCCAATTTCTAATTTTAATCCTTCGCCCTTGTTTCCGTCCGTCCTCACTCGTTGATATTGAGTTTGATTCTTGTTGACGAGTTGTTAAATTTAATTCTTGGTATCGTTGTTGAGTTAATTTCTTATCGAGATGAATTTTATGGACTAAACTTTACGATATCATCTGATGACATATATTGATGAGGACAGTGAGAAGGGTAAAACGTTTACTTTAGTTATGGAACCTAGAGTTTATCGCAGCCATACTAGTTGTCGTGACGAGAACGTAGGAACCTGACTTGGATGTAAATACTATAGTTATGAAACTTAGTCTCTCTCGCAGCCATACCGGTTGGCGTGGCGAGGATTCTAGATGACATGATTATAGGGTTGCATACCTTAGTTACGGAACCTGTCGTTTATCGCACCTATGCTTACTAGCGTGGCGAGGATTCTGGGTGTCATAATTTCTGACAGACGTGTATGATTATCAGGTTGTATCTTAAATTGGTTCTTAAAGTATCATCTCAACACTTATCTATTTTTGTTATTACAAGACTTTATTTCATCGCTTTTTTTGTTTGCTAGCAGTAGAAATACCTTCAGCCCTCAATCTAGTTCTTTTTGAGCTTCTATTCCTTGAGGATTCCTTGTTAAGTATGATAATTAATGACTTGTAATTATGTCTGTGTCTTGAGTATTAGTATTGACTGAGTGTTGCTTGTGAGTTTGTAAGTGTTTCCTAGTTGGACATGTGAGCAGTAGGCATTAATCTAGAGTTAACCCATAGCGTAGTGCCTTGTAGCAATAGTTCTATGATAGGTGTGTTATAGTTAGTATTGGCACTATAGATAGAGGAGAAAGAGTATCAGTAATGATGATCATTTGGAAGTAATAGTGCAAATAATTTGGGCAGTACAATTTTCGCACACAGTTGAGGTTGTAAATAATTGGTGTATTAGTGTGCACCTTGAGTATTAGAGACTGTGAGTATTTATATGTATACTTGTGGATTCAATTTTTATCGTTTGAAGAGTGGGAACGAATTATAATTTTTAAGAATTTTAAGGAGTTGAGATTTTATGTTATTAAAATGTTTGAGGACTCAATTTGATTCAATAAACATGGTCAAGGCTATAAAGATTTTAGAAGTGATTAAAATTTTATTTTAATATTGAGTATTTGACTTTTGAGGAAGTATATACATTTTATTTTGAATTGTTCAAGAAGTTAAACCTTGATGATCTTATTTTGAGGATTAATTTTTTGGTGGGTAAGAAATGTATAATAGTATATGAGTGGATGAAGTGCATACGTAAGGATCTGTTGACTTGGGCATGATTGAGATGGCACTGCAAACATACTTGGGTGTCCATCTAGAGTTGTATTAGGGAGAACAGTACTTAGTATGGTGTATTGTACTTGGTGTGCACTTGAGTGATAAGAACAACTAGTATGAACAATTGTAGTAGGTAAGAAAGCTAGCAGTGAGTGTGCTTGTAGTAGAACTGTGGTATCTAAAGGGATAGAGGCATCAAAACTTGGATGCATCATTGACCTATGCAATCACAACTAGGAATATTTCCAATCTATTTATCTTGAATGTTGCTTCTTTAGAACTTTACTGTCCTTCCTTGATGATATCGTATTTTTTCCTTAATTGATTCTTTTGGATCTGTCTTTAGGATGTCACCGAAGACACGATCTATGAGAGTAGGAGCACCAGCTTTAGAGGGGTCTGCCACCTCTCTACCTGATGGACAGACAGCCGTAGTTCCTCCTACATCTTGGATGCATGTGGGAGTATCTGCACTTTTTGGGGATCCTCCTCCCCCACATGTTCAGAGGATTACCGCAGCTGTGACGGACAACCTTCCTCCTCCACCGACTCCGATTCCTGGAGGTTTGCCCATTGATGGGGCACATATGTTTACCTTGGTCCAGGGCATGGTAGATGCCCAGGGAGTAACGGCAGACGCTCAGCGAGTTCAAGCTGAGGCTCAGAGGGTGCAAGCAGAAATGCACCAGGCACAAATAGAGCTGATGAGAGAGAGCATGGAGAATGCTCATCAGGTGACTCTCCAAGCTTTGGAGAGAGTAGCACAACACCAACAGTTTCCTGGTCAACAACAGTAGAGATCAGGCACTATAGTGGACTTCAAGAGGATTATGTCTCGAGAGTTCAAGGGTATCGAAGGGATACTCTACGCTGATGACTGGCTAGAGGACATAGAGAGGAGCCTACGATTGGCCCAGATTCCGGAGAGCTTATGGATAGAGGCGGCTAGCAGTCAGATGTTCGATATCGCACTCACGTGGTATAGCACGGAGCCGAGACTTACTACACAAGGACTTACTTGGGAGTCCTTCAAGGAGCTCTTCAAGGAGAAGTTCTTTCTCGACGTGGCATTGGGAACCTTGGAAAGTCAGTTTCATGACTTGGTCCAAGGAAAATGTCGGTCGACGAGTACGCTGCAGAATTCTATCGATTGAGCCATTTTGCATCGTCTATGATTCGGGACCCAGGAGACCGAGCCCAAAAATTTAGAAAGGGGCTGACGAGAGAGATTAGGTCACGCACTTCAGGTCGTCGTACCGCTACCTTTGAGGTATCTTGATGGATGCCCAGATTGCAGAAGAGGATCTGGATCTCAGGCCTAAGAGGAGTCATAATATTTTTGGAGATACGAATGGTAGCGCAGGACCGGCCAAGCGTCACCATATTCAGCAACAGCCATGGGCGTTTCAGTATCAACAGCAGTACCAGGTACCAGTTCATATTCAGCAACAACCGTAGGCGTTTCAGCATCAACAGCAGTACCAGGCACCAATTCGTGTTCAGCAGGATTAGCAGCAGCCTCGAGAGAGACACAATGGACTTGTCATTTCTGTAAGAAGCCAGGTCACCTTTGGGAGAGCTGTAGAACGAGGCTAGGACTTTGTTTGCACTACGGCGCTGCGGGACATCGAGTAAGGGATTGTCTTTTAGCCACTTATCTTCCCGGCCAGCACGCAGCTCAAAATTTTAGAGATCCAGTTAGGCTACCTGTGGAACCGTATATTGCTCAGCACCCGCGAAGGGAACCACCCCAGCAGGGCGGGGCATTTGCAATGACAGTCGAGAAGACCGATACTGCAGGTAATGTGTTAGCAGGTTCTATTCTTTCCTTCCTTCTGTTCCTTTCTATTTGATTGATTGACTGATTCCCTAGTACTGTAGTTCGTATGTATGATTTTCTTGTTAGAATGTAGTTAGTAGTACACCCTGACAGAGACTGTAATACCATGACAAAAGACACCATGACCGTACATATTTTTTCTTAGATTGCATGTTGTATGACTGTAGGTATAATTTTTCTTAGACCATGATTATTGGGGTTTGACCATAGCGAAGATTTATGAAGGGGTTATGACTTGACAGGAGAGACAAGATGCTTAAAATCTTGGAGGATAAGCATTAATTTGAATAAAGAGTTAAGGATTTAATATGGCAGAATTGACGAATCATCGATTTTATCAAGATTGAGATATGATTAAATTATCATTAAAATTCGAGGATAACCATTAATTTAAATGAGAGGTTAAGAATTTAATATGGTAGGATTGCTGATTATTGATTATGATATAATTTATCATTAAAAACTTGAGAAAATTAAGGAGATTATCATTATATCTATTTGATTGCGAGATATAAATTTAAAATTTTATATTATGGATGTCGCATTAAAATCCATAGGTATCGCGTTGTCGAGTATTTTGAAGAAAAATAAAACCCCAAGGAATAAGATCATTGATGGATTAGTGTTTAGATTCAGACTTTTGGGACGAGATTTCAATTTTATATATATGCATTGATTGAAATTAAATTTGAGGAGTGGATATTAAATTTTGATTATTTAATTTTTAACTTAAAAATTTGGAGAAAATTGTGAGGAAAATGGAAACTGATTTTATTTCGAGGATTTTTTAGGAATACAATAATTTCAAATTTTTTGAAAATCGTGAAATGACAAGGTGGATTATTTTAGGATTATGTGGGTTGGTGAATTTAACTATAGATGGAAAATAATATTATAAATAAACACTACTATGAGGATTTTAAATTTTGAGGACGAAATTCTTTTAAGGAGGGTAGACTTGTCACTACCTCATTCCAAAAATAGGGGTATTTTCTACTTTTATATATATTTAATAATGTGGTAGTTATATTAAATAATTTCATGATAGGTATTTTTAATTTAAATAATTGTGTGAGATGTGTATTTAAATATATTATTATATACGGTGTTCATTGATGTTGAGCTGGTAGACTTGACCTAGAAGCCCACTAGAGGAACACCTGACCGAATTATGAGATTATGTATTTAATTGTTTTATTTAGAATTTAATTATTGGAGGTAGTAATTAATTACCGTAATTTATTTAATTATTGCACCTTACCGTTGCTTCGATATTTGGAGCGCTACCATAGCTTTTGCCTTTCAACAAATTTCACAACCTTGTCCTAGACATGCCCGCCTTTCATTCTGACCTTTTTGTAACTCATAATTATGCTCTCTTGTGCTTCATTTTAGCCGTACAATATTCATCGCGGACGTTTATTTAATTTCTAAATAAATTCCAACTTTGTATCGTTGTGCGTTCCAATCGAAATTGGAGGCAATCTTGACCCATTTTTTGTGCAATCCAAATTAGGGTAATATTTTGTTCTGAGTCTTCTTCACTAATGATATTTGTGACCCGACCTAATTTTGGCCCCATGTACTCCTAATTAATTTTAGAACACAGCTTGCATTTATTTCTAATTAAAATTGAGGATACCATTTTGACTAATTCTGTAAATCTCAATTTAATTCCAGTACCCTATTAATTAAGCCCATACAAAACAAACAATACCCCCTCACCCTACAAAACACCAAACACCAAATCGCCTACCAAATTTTCATCATTTTATGTGTCTGTGCAATACCCAAATTTAAGGGGGCTAATTTGCAAATATTGCATTAGGTGTCAACACTCCATTGGTTCAAACCAATGGAGAAGCCCTAATTTTGACTAGTCAACAACCCTCATCCTTACATGAAGGAATTCTTTCATGTCAAATCTTGACCATCCATTCAAGATGGGTGCATCATCACCACTCATTCTCCTCTCACCTCTTCCTATTTAATGTCCCATCACACCCTCTTCCCAAGAAAACCCTAATCCCCAAACCTAGGGAAGCCCCCATCATCCTTCCCTCACTCAACCGTGGCCACCCTCCATTTCTCTATTTTTTCCTTTCTTCTTCTCTATTCTTCTTCTTCTTCTTCTTCTTCCTTTCTTCTCCTTCTCCTTTGTGTTTTTTTTTAATTTATAAAAAGGGGGGGGGGGGAATCATCTCCACCACCCCCACTGTTCCCCGGGTACTCCGGCCACCTTCCTCGGCTATGCACATGACTCCCTACATCTCTGACCCTGCTCACCCGTTCTCCACCTCGACTCCGGCGCTGTAACTCAGCCCCGGCCTGCTGCAACTCCTCTTGCATTCATCCTCCCTGCATCCCAAGCGTCGAGCCCCGACATCCCGCTGCATCTTCTCCACCCGGCCAACTCCCCTCGCTGCATCCCCTCCGACGAGCCTCCACCACCCAGCTCTCCCTCCAGCCTCCATCTTCTCCGGCCAAACGCCACCGAGCAATCCGCCTGAACGCCTCAATCGACTGCCACAAGCCGACCTCCACCGAATCACTACAACCACCAGTACATTACCATCCCCGACCTCCAACTCCCCTCGACTCCTCCCTCATCCTCCCGCTGCATCCTGACTCCGGCGCAGCCCCGCTCGACCACCACGACCACCTCCCTCTGTTCTTCCCTCCTCCGTTCACCACCACCAGAACTACTACCACCACCATCCTCATCACCAATCACCACCACCAGAACTTTTCCACCACCACACGACGACCCAACTCCGGCCACCTCCCCCTCGCTGCAACTCCTCCTCCAGCATTCATCGACGAGGTCCTCCTCCACGTCGAGCCAGAACTACCGTGAGCCTCTCTCCCTCTTCCCTCCTTTATTAGTATAAATACGTATTTTGTGTGTATGTGTATATGTATGTATATAGTGTATTCTATTAGTGTATATATATATATATATATATATATATATATATATATATATATATATATATATATATATATATATATATATATATATGTATTCAATGTATTTAATATATTAGTATATACGTATTTAAATGATATATGTTAAATATTGTATTGATATTTTTCTTATAGAATATGTGTATTAAATACGTATTATTTTAGTATATATATATATATATATATATATATATATATATATATATATATATATATATATATATATATTGGTATTGGTATATATATAAATACGTATTTTGGTATATGTAAATACATATATATATATATGTATTATTGTGGTATGTATATATATGTAGCATATATATAATTGTAATTTAGTATATATATATATATATATATATATATTCTTTTGTATACATATATAAACTTTGGTTGTTGTATATATAAATGTATATGTGTTATGAATATTTTACCTATGTATATATAATATATATTTCTATTTAGTGTATATACACTTATATATATTACGTACATATTTAATTGGTGTATCTATATTAAGAGTATTATATGTATATTATTGTAGGCGACCCAAGTGTAAATACGGATACCCCGTCTTTACTTTGACATGTAACCCTGTAAATGTTAGTTGACTGCCACACGTACACTGACGTACTGGCGAGCCCCGTACCATTTTTGATCGTCTGTCTTGCCCAGCAATCCCAGACGCGACGCCCGTGCAACTTGACGCACTTGACCCTAGTTGACTAGTGCCATACCTGGCATAGCCCCTGAGGCCAGTGTATTTTGATTGTGTGTTAGTGTAGCATCTGATACAAATATTATATTTGTGATATGTCTATAGGACTGTTGGTTCATCTAGGCGATACTCTGGAACAGGACATTGGTATTACCAGCTAAGAACCCAAGGCAAGTACATTCTCTGATAATTTTTAATTGTTTGATAATTTCTATAATTCTAGTATCTAGAAATGTTACATCTGATCCTTGACACTGTACTACACGGACTAGTATATAGATTGGATCTTTAGTCATGAGATGTTACATTGATTATCGTATTGACATTATACACGATATTGATATTTAGACCTCGTACATGATATATTTGACATTGATTGTGTATCGTGACGTGTCATGATTGGATCCACAGTACTAGTTGGGGGCGGGGGAAATTGCTAGTGAGAAATATGATCAAATACCCATTGTACAAGTTTAAATTATTGGTGTTAATCATACATCTTACGTATGATTAGCCAGACCATGTAGCAATCGTACAAGTCCCAAGCCGATCATATTTCGAAACTACTATTTCAAACACTTAGAATAGTTACAGTCTCTATTTTAGATCATATACTACATCACCCGTATATGATATTGTACCTTGTTCTCTTCATTTTATATATACACTGACTGTATCATATTGCCTATATTGCCTGTCTCTTTACATTGCCTGTCTCTTTATTTTGCCATTGCATTTATTCACTGTCTTCTCTCAGTATATAGCATCATCTGTTTATTGCTTTATAGTCCTTATCAATTAAATGGAACTGTTATTTGAGATTATACTTTTCTCCTTCCTGACTGGAAACATTTTTCCAGATTATGCCTTAAAGGACCGATATCCAACACTTTATGGACCATATGGTGAGTAGCTGCAGACTTAGACTTGGTAGTTCAGTTATGATTCCGGGAGGTCTAGCCGGAATCACTATTTATCTAGTTAGTTCTTTTAGCAGTTCATTTGGTACCGGATTTGTCTACGGCATTCTTATTGCGACTTGGATATTTGTTGAGTTAGATTATTTACTTTTAGACTTGTGTTGTGTTCTTATTTATTTCTTTGATATCTTATCGTGCTATAGTTATGTGATTGAGTATGTTGTTCATTTATATTGCGTCATCCGTGCCTCCTTATGGAGATTGGATGCTTGTGTAAGATTTCTTAGATAGAATCATGACCTTGACAACGTTCTATCGCTGATGCTGCGGCGTAGGCTGGACGTACTCGCGTACTCGTGCCCCAATTTTGGGTGCGAATCGTGATAATTGGTGATCTTAGATCAGTGGCTACATGCTATGTCATTAATTCAGAGGTGTCTTACAACATTCTGTTGGGCAGACCATGGATCCACGATCATAATATTGTTCCTTCTACTCTATATCAATGCTTCAAATATGTAGACTCCCAAGGAACAGTGAAGACAGTTTGTTGATCTCAACCTGTTCAAAAGAGTTGAGTCCTACTACTTCGATGCCATGTTGTATACCTCAGACTACATGAAGGAGGTATTGGGTAAGACGAAAGAGGAATCCCACCGGGAGCCAGGAGAATCATCTGTTGAGCAACCTCTGTCAATCCAGGTGAAAGGGCGGATTACCCATCCAAAAGTCATGGAACCCATGGCTATTCACTTGAACAAAACCAAATTAGGAGAATAAAGCAATCCTCTGGTGATCACTTTGAACCAGAAGCCTCCACCTTTGGTCATCAGCCTCAGGCGCAACAAACAGCCGACGGATGTAAATACAACAGGGAATGTGGTTTCTGATGATAATAAAGAACCTCTTTTCCAGTATATTGACGCCCAATTTCCTAATCAGGAATCATCCCTCCATAACGATATAGAGCCTATAGCACAAAAATTCTTGAAAGCTATGGACTTCTATCAACCGTATGTATGGGAAGTGGCATCAACATCTAACGTCATCACGACATATGGGCCACATAAAGATTCTATCTTCATTATCCCACCTACCCGTAAAGATCAACATCCAATAGTCTTCGGTCACATGCGCAACAAGCCGATTGTACAAAAAGAATCTCACGAGCCCGATGCTGGGAAAATGCAGATTCACAGATATAGCCCACAGGCTTTGAAGATTATGCAAAGTATGGGTTATGACTTGAAGCTAGAATCTGATCTCAACTATAGGAAAGGCAGACGAATACCGTTGCATGGTGATCCCTACTATCAACGAACTCATTTTGGGTTAGGGTATACCACGTCTTTAGCAAAATCGGAGTCAAGTGAGGATATCTTTTCCTCTTCTCAGGATGGCTCGTCGTCCTCTGACTCATATGCTGATCTTGGGCATGTATTATCAGTAAATATGGTGTTGACAGATTCTCTCGAAGCAGAGGAATAAAAATCTGAACCATTCAAAGATGAATCCTGGGCTCAACAAATGGATGCACAATGGGAACTCCGGTTCGAGCAAAGAGAACCGCCTACTGAAGATAAAGTTATCCAAATCGATGTTGGGGATGAACTTTCATCGAAGCCGATATTTATCAGCAACAATCTTTTCGAAGAAGAAAGGGAAGAAATAATCCAGTTGATAAAAGAATATATCAATTTATTTGCATGGAATTATGAGGATATGCCAGGTCTTGACCCGAAAGTGGCTACTCATAAGCTCATCATAATGTACAATTCGAAGCCGGTAAAGCAGCACTAATGCCGGTTCCGCCCGGACATGATGGATGCCATCAAAGCTGAAATCAAGAAGTTGATAGCCTGCAGGTTCATCCGGGAAGAACAACATCCTGATTGGGTCGCCAACGTTGTCCCAGTCATGAAGAAAAGTGGGAAAGTAC
Organism: Iris macrosiphon; assembly: GCA_036927795.1. Lineage (NCBI taxonomy): Eukaryota > Viridiplantae > Streptophyta > Magnoliopsida > Asparagales > Iridaceae > Iris > Iris macrosiphon. The sequence goes on from JAYESA010000014.1 coordinate 48,882,690, forward strand.
GTGTTTGCATTGATTTCCGAGATCTGAACGCGGCCTGCCCCAAGGATGAGTTCCCTCTTCCCATCACGGATGTCATGATTGATAATACCTGCGGTTTTGAACGCATGTCTTTCATGGATGGATTTTCAGGATACAATCAAATTAAGATGAATCCTGAAGATGAAAAGCATACTGCCTTCCGTACACCATTGGGGGTATATTGCTACACAGTCTTGCCCTTTGGATTGAAGAATGCCGGGGCTACATATCAGCGAGCCATAAGTAACATATTTTACGAGCATCTACGCAAAAAGTGGAGTGTTACATAGACGATATCGCTGTCAAAAGCCGCTTCAAGGGTACTCACATCCAAGGCTTGAAGACGGTGTTCGAGTTGATGCGCCAACATCAGCTCAAAATGAACCCTATAAAGTCCTTTCTCGGTATCCAGTGGCAAATTCCTGGGATTTGTCATTACCGCCAAAGGCATTCAAGTTAACCCTGATAAAGTAAAGGCTATCTTAGAAATGCGACCACCCCGTAATCTGAGGGAACTCAGGGAATTTTAAGTTCGTCTGGCTTATATCAGGAGATTTATATCCAACCACTCTGGGAGATGTTAACCTTTTTCTTGCCTAATGAAGAAGGATGTATCTTTCGTATGGGACGAAGCCTGACAGCAAGCGTTTGACGATATCAAATGCTACCTTACTAATCCTCTAGTTCTGGTGCCTCCCGTCATAGGAAGACCATTTTTGTTGTATGTTCGAGCAATGGATCATTCTTTAGGGGCTCTTCTCGCACAGAAGAACGAAGAGGGTCAGGAATAGGCTATCTACTATTTAAGCAGGATGATGATTAGAGCTGAACACCGGTATAATCCAGTAGAAAAAGAATGCTTGGCCCTAATGTTTGCTATTCAGAAGATATGATATTACGTCACAGGCCAAACTATTCATATCATCTCCAGAATCAATCCTCTTCGGGTATTGATGAGTAAGCCGAGTGTTATTAATTCCCGACTCGTGACTTGGGCGATGTTATTAACACCGTATGATATGGTGTACGTCCCTCAGAAGTCCATGAAAGGTCAAGCCTTGGCTGATTTCTTAGCTGCCCATCCAATTCTGGAAACATCCAAACTCTACGAGGACATCCCCGACGAAGTTGCAGAATATAACTCTGCAATGGAAGATAATATATGGCAGCTATTTTTCGATGGTGCCTCTCGGACTGGTCCCAAGGGGAACATGGTTTCAGGAGTAGGAATTGTTCTGGTGACTCCTGACAAACTCGTCATCTATCGAGCATATTCTCTTAGCGGACCCTGCTCTAATAATGTGGCAGAGTATAATGCCCTACTCATCGGGCTTTAAGTCGCTAAAGAATTGGATGTTGAATACTTGGAAGCTTTTGGTGATTCCCAGCTGATCGTCAATCAGGTTAGAGGAATATATGAAGTTCGCAATCCCGACCTCATTCCTTATCACCAAGCAACGATCGAGATAGCCATGTCTTTTAAAGTATTCTTTTTAGAGCATGTGCCTCGATCTCAAAATCTGGAAGTTGACGCTCTAGCCAGTCTAGCTGCAGATCTAGCCATTCCTATAAGAAGACAGAACTCAGTGATCCTTCTTAACAAAGATTTATTTTGTGTGAAAAATAATTTTCACATGGAACGCAACTACGCCGTAAATACGGTTCCTCCTAAGAGAGATTGGAGAAGTCCCTTTATAGACTTCGCAGCATAAGAAATCTTACCAGACGATCCCAAAGAAGCAGTATCGGTTAAAAGAAGATCACTACGCTTCTATTTTGATGCTTCTTCACAAAGTCTGTATCGTCAAACTTATGATGGACTATTGTTACGATATCTCTCTGACGATGATGCAGAACGGGTTATCCGAGAAGCTCATGATGGGGTATATGGAGCATATCAACCCGGTCCTAAGTTACAGGATCGTATCAGGAGAATGGGCTATTACTGGCCTACCATGATTGCAGATGCCGTGAAGTATGCAAGACAATGCAAAGCTTGTCAGGTTCATGCGGATTTTATACATCAGCCTTCTGAGTATCTACATCCTACTATTGCATCATGGCCCTTCGAAGCATGGGGTATGGATATTATTGGTCGGATTCACCCGTCGTCTTCTAGGAGACATTGGTTCATATTGGCTATCACCGATTATTTCTCCAAATAGGTAGAATTAATCCCTCTTGCTGAGGTAAAGACATCCAACGTGATCAGCTTTATCAAGCAAAATGTCATTTATCGCTTTGGGGTACCCCGAAGGATAATCTATGACAACGGGCCTCAATTCATCAGTCAAGCGTTTCACCGATTTTGCGATAAAAATCGGATACAAAATATGGCCTCTACGGCATATAATCCTGCTGCTAATGGTTTAGTGGAAGCCTTCAACAAAACCATCATTAAACTCTTGAAGAAGTTCGTTTCTTCGAACAAAAGAGATTGTAATAAAAAATTAGGAGAATGCCTCTGGGCATACCGCACAACGGTACGAACAACGACAGGTTGTACCCCATTCTTATTGGTTTACGAGAGTGAAGCAGTTCTCCCTATTGAAGTTCAAATTCCCCCACTCAGAATAGCAGTGGCTAATGAGTTGACTCAGGAAAAGAATGACCAATTAAGGCTTCAATAGCTAGAAGGATTGGACGAGAAACGCCTTCAAGCTCAACAACGTATTGCGTTCTACCAGGCACGCATTTCCAAAGCTTTTAATCAAAAAGTGAAGAAAAGAGTGTTCAAAGTTGGCGAGCTAGTTTTAGCTGTGAAAAGGCCAATGATTATCACGCACAAAAGTAAGGGTAAATTCTAGCCCAAATGGGAGGGCCCTTATGTGATTGAAACGACATTTTCAAATGGCCCTTACAGATTAGCCAAGCCTAATAGAGACTTGTTAATGGCTCCTATCAACGACAAATTCCTAAAGAGGTACTACGCTTAATCTTCTTTGCTCAAAGGAATATGGTGAAGATCTCATTCTGACAATACTACGTACAAAGAACTAGTTGGAGCATATTCTATCATGTTCTCATGACCTCTGAATAGATATGTTTAACTAATTTGAAACGTCAAAACCTATCACGTCCATATTACCTCTGATAGTGTTTTGTACACAAATTTAGTTGGATCATATTCTATCATGTCCATATAATCTCTGAATAGATATATCCAGCTGAAGCTTACCGAAAGTATATCACGTCCATATTACCTCTGATATCACTTTCACCCTAGCCTATCATTTATATTCCAAAATAATGGGTCCAAAAAGTCAGATAAAGTCTCTTTATTATCTCCGGAAAAGAGCAAATTACATAGAGAAACAAAAAGTACATTATTAGGGAGGAGCAGTTAAATCGCGAATCTATCGCGCCAAGGCAGCCATCCTCTCATCCCTGGAGTTCAAGACGTTAGCGCGAGCACGCTCCAACCTTGCCTCGTCTTTGCTCAGGAGGGACAGTTCGGACCGAGCATGAACAAAACCAGCGCAGGAGACTCCTGCACGTGCCAAATTCTGCTGAGCTGTATCCAGTCAGACATTTACCACATCTAGAGCTGTCGATGACTGGAAAGCCCACTCCTTTTCCTGAGCAAGTTTGGCTTCCAGTTCGCAGACCCTCGCTGCATTCCCCTAATGTTTAGCCTTACACTTTATTTGAAGAGGAATAAACTCCTCCAAGATGGCCTTCCCTTCATCCATCTCCTGCTGCTGCGTCTGGATGAATTTATTTAAGCGTTCCATCTGTTCAGCGAACTGTGCAGTCAGGGATTCATATTCAGCCTGAATCAGGTCATCGATGCTGCCTCGAGATAATTACAAATACTCGTTAATGGGTTGTTCTAAACCATTAACTATTTGCTCTAGCGTATTAGCCCTTTCAGCGTCACCGAAATTCCTAATCTGCGCTACAATAAGACTGGAGGACATCTTCAGAGCATCGAAGCCTAGATTCTTCTCCAGCACCATCGATATCAGCATTTTCAAAGTGATGTAGAAAACGCTAGTAAACTGCTCAACCAGTATGGCGAGATTCGAATGGACGCTGGGAGTGGCTGAAATATCGGTGAACCCCCTTCCAGGAACGACGGCAGAGGGTGTCATCACAGTCGTCGCTTCAACAGATGGCACGACAAAAGTAGAGGCACCTACAACGGTCGAAGTTATTGGCATGCTCGACAAAGGAGGCACAGTCGAGACAACCTGCTAATCCTCCTCCGATATTATTTGGACTGGTATTGGTGGAACAACATCCGATAATGTTGCGGATGAAAGATCGGCAGCATCAAAGCTTGCTCCTTCAATGTCGGACACCGCCACTTCAGATGTTGGGCCCGTAACAAAGTCAAAGGTTGCGTCAATTCCGCCCTCGCCTGAGATGTCTGCACCTGAAGAAGGCAAGAGAAAGTTAATATCAACCTGATGTTAATTTTTCTAAAAGAGGCATAAAGACGACATTTACCCATGGCTGATGGTATATATGTCGCGTCTGCAGCCAGTACAGCTAAATCATTTTAATGATGCTAAGCGAGCTGTCATACCTAGAGAAGAGGGTGCACCAACTGACACTGGCAGATATTCTTCCCCGTCTTCACCAAGATCCAATCGAGGCTCATCGGGTAGAATCTCGCTGGAAATACTCACAGATGAAGAAGGGGCTGGATCCATTATTTTGGATAAAGATATCCTTAATACGCTCAGACTCGAAGGTGACCTCACTGCACTACCAGTAGCGGTAGTAGCAACAGCAGTCCCGAGCAAAGAATCTCCGGCACTGTCAGCCGGAACTGTAGAGGTTCCCTCTCTAAAAGGCGAAGGACCTCTGATCAAAGAATCATCCCCGACAGGGGAAACAACAAGCTCACTCCTAGGAGCCTCATGGCTGGAAGTCCTTTTAGGACCACTGATTGTCTTCTTTTTTTTGCGAGGGGAAGGCTCTTTCAGAGTAGGATCCCTTCGCTTACTGGGGATTACAAGAGCCTCTGCAGGCGGAGCTATTATACCTCTCGGTATTGTCAACAAAAGTTCGTCCGGACCGACAGGGTCTTCACCTTCATCAAAGGAGACTGATGGGATCTCTCCTCTTCCAGTGGACTTATGAGAAGGCATCCTAAAACTTCTACGCATATCAAAATCACGATGGAAGGTATTTATGGACGCATAAAATTGTGTGTACGAATGGAGGATGCGCAACCACATGGAGAGAGAAGTCGCGGGTACAGTAAAGGTTGTTCCAGTACAACCCATTATGAAGTAACGCCACCCTCTAGCTCCGTCGATAAGTCCCCCTCTGAACTTGAAGCCGGTGATAGCATTCCCCACGTGTAACTGGTCGTACCCAAATTGCTTGGCGAATCGGCTAGGCAGATACGGCTCCAAATAGTAGTGGTCCTCACTCCTTTACAACAGATGAGAAGGTCTAATGCAGACCAACCAGTAGAAGGCTTCGAGAGAAAGAATAGTCCTTCTGTGACCTGAATCCTGAAGTTTTGTCCCCTGTTGATTGATATGTACAGTGGGGACGATACAGAAGAGTTTCCAGCTATGAGCAAAATTTAATGCTCGCCGACAGTCTACGACGGTGGTCACATTCCAAGAGGAATTCTTGTAATTCAACAAGAAATTATTTTCCGAATTACTAGCAGAGCCAGGAGACATCACCCTGGGGTTATGAAGGATTAACCATCCCATCAGATATAGGAATGGTAACTCCACTCTGGGAAATCCTTCACGCCGTGTTGCATCTGCAAGCAGCCCATCAGTATTGGCCCTCAGGCCAGCTTATATCTGGCATACCATGGTAGGGAGCAGGCCCAATCTTGCTCCAAACACCAAATGCACAGCAGGCCATAAGGTGTTGCGATGAATAAGATCCGCAGACGCGATGCCAGGTACTACCAATCGGCATAACCATACAGAGAGAAAGCCAGCCAGTTGAGCTTCCCTTGACTAAGGCTTGCGACAATGCCTCATATAACTGTAGGCTTTAGTGCCTGCAGGATAACCACCTATCTCCTCATCAAGAATATGATCTAAAGCCCCAGAGTCTTCAATAAGATCATCGACCGTTTGGGCATTAAGCATGCCCAGAAGATTCAAGGGTTTATCTCTGCTATCTTTAACCTTGTCTGGCTTAGCATCTCTGGCCTGATGAAAGAAGAGATAGGATGCCCATTTGTTGGTATGAGCTAAATCAGAGGGCTCATTATAGAAGGTGGTGCACGCAAGATAATGGCTCATCAGCTCCTGGTACACTGCTACTGTTCGAGGGTTTGTATCCCTCAGCTCCCTGTTTGTGGGAACATACTCTTCATAAGGAGTATCCCCCATTGGCAGCCTTGAAATCTCTGCCATCTTATGAAGGGCCAATCCTAACTCCCCTAGTGGAGTGGCGAAAGTCCCAGTGAGCGAGATATACCGCTCCATCAAAGACAAAAATAGGTTGGGGTTGAGAGGCAGCCCAACACTGGTGGCACTTACGACCGCGAACAAGCCAATATCTTCCAGCGCTACCTGGAAGTGCTTCAAGGTCCAGGCAGTTAAACGGGCCCATCGAAGATTCCCGGGGCTAAGCCACCCGCTGGTCCGAGGATTAACCTTGGGGTATACTCCTTCCTGCCCCATGAAGTCATTACAAAAAGTCGATATTTGAACCGGCTGGAGCAGTAAAGTGTCTTCACTCGGGACGCTGTCCGGCAGTAATCCCCTAAAAGGCATAACAGGGCCTGAAGGACGGCTCACAAATAATCCTTGGCCTGATCGTTTCTGATAAAATATCTTCCCCGGCTGGCCGTGAAGATCAGGAGTCAGGGTCCATGACATCTTCCTGGGATGCGTGGCATGGAAGAATGCCGAAATAGGGTAGTCTCTGGGTATCCTTGGCAGGAACATGACCATGCCCTCAGCAGTAAACACCCAATTTTCCTTCTTGGGTTTCGTTTGGGATTGTTTATCAATCATATCCCCGAATAGGAAAGCTGGCTTCCTATATTCGACCCCATCTATATACGTCAGGGGCTCCCCATTGATCATACTCAATAGCATGCGCTTTCCTTGAGACGATATCAGAATGCCCCTTTCTTCAGGATACTGGGCTCTAGAGATAGGGAATGTCACATGGGATAAATCTTCCAGATAGTTTGAGTTCAACATCCCAGCAGCAGAACCCATCACTTTAGCCAAATGAGGGATCTGCAAGTCCACTGCAAAATACAAGAAAAATGAGTCATTTCTACATTAGACGCTACATTCTTGCAGTTTACGCCAAGATTATCAGTCTGAATTTTGTATGCCAAACTGCCAAAATTTTAGTTTTTACGCCGGAGTTTTCATCCTGCACATAAAACCCAAAGTTGGAAGTATACACCAAATTTTGACAGTCCGTGCTTTTACGCCAGGCTACAAAAATATAGAGTTTTTTACGCTGACACATTAGGAATATGGGAGTAATGATCAAACATCTCTGTGCATCATTTCCTTGAAGAGGCTCTCCGCACAGAAGATGACCTAGCGCGATCATGTACAACGTGTGCAAAGGGTTTTTCTCTTCCCAAAAACTTTACCTATGACTCCTGGTGCACAGCTTGATGGTGGGACACTTCGTTCAGATCGGGGTTCGCTCAGCCCAATAGGAGTTGCTCATGCTTGAGCAGAGGAGCGAGAAACAGAGGCAACTTTATTTCCCTTAGCGGTGGAAATTTATTTCGGTGCCATGGCTAAAACTTAGAGTGCTTAGGGAAGAAACGAAGAAGAGTTCTCAAAGAGACGAAGGTTTTTCTTTTTGTAAAAGACAGATGAAGGATTTCTTCTCTTAAGGCCTTGGGGTATTTATAGAGTTCGGATAACTCTTCGAATTCCTAACCAAATACGATATTTAATATTTGGCTATGATTTGGGGCCACATCAGCCTATCATTTGAAAAAAGAAGAAGAAGACGGATAGTCAGTCGATTCAGATTCTACGTGCAGAGCAGATCTACAATTTTATGCTAAGGAGCTTTCTACGCTCAAGAGGCTACAAATCTACGGTTCTACGCCCAGATGCTTTTATACTCACGAGCTTTTACGCTCAAGAGGCTACAAACCTACGATTTTATGCTCGAGAGGCTACAAATCCATAATTTCATGCTCAGAAGCTTTTTACGCTCAGAGGCTACAAATCTATGGTTTTACGCCCAGATGCTTTTATGCTCACGAGATTTTATGCTCAAGAGGCTACAAACCTATGATTTTACGCTCGAGAGGCTACAAATCTACGGTTCTACGCCCAGATACTTTTATGCTCATGAGCTTTTACGCTCAAGAGGCTACAAACCTATAATTTTACGCTCAGAGGCTACAAATCTATGATTTCACGCTCATAAGCTTTTTACGCTCAGAGGCTACAAATCTACGATTCTACTCTTGAAAGCTACAGATGGCCAATGGTAAGGGTTTACGCAGAGAATGGTCCTTCTTAGCTACAAAATATTTCAAGTGCCCAAAACATACAGAGTTGAACATTGAAGATGACTCTTCTTCTCAGGTCGATTGGAAGCTCATCCGAAGTCCAGTCTTTTACACAAGTTCGAGTACGGCTTATTTGACGGCCATTTCTCGCACTTATTCAAGGGATTTTCGGGAAAACATTCTTGAAGATGACGGTCTGAAAAAGAATTCTTCGTATCAAAGGAGTGACAGTTCAGACATTTTACGCGACCTCTCGTTCAAGAAAACAGCATGATAGTTTCGATCTTCAACTTAAATGCTAAGCAGCTTTCTATGCGTTTTCTGTTACGCATAAAAGACAGGACGAGATCAGATACTCTTTTATCAGAGTTGGCGTAAAATTACTCAGACGTGCCGAAGCTGCACACATTCAGACTTCCTAATAGCAAATATAGCAAATCATCAGATGCGTAAAAGAAGATAATTTTATTAATCATGATTACATATGATGGAAATCTAGTTTACAAAGGGTTTTTCATCTTCATGATTACATATGATGGAAATCCTTTTTCTACAAAGGGTTTCTCATTTAAGATCGTGCCAAGAATCTGTTCTGTCAGGTTCTCGTATTGGTAGAGATCTTTTCCATCTTCTACAGCAGTTCATCGACTTCCACAGTCGATGAACAAGAAAATGATTAATAACGGAAGGATACACAACTAAGCATGTATCAATTTTGCAAGCCCACCCGCCATGGCTGGCATGCCCTAGAATTGTGTTGGGGGTTCAGACCCAACTCAATACTGGAAGACAGGGCCAGACTGCCTACCATCGTCCACCGCCATAATGGGAGAAAACATAGCTTGTAAGCTGTGTGGTCTAATATGACCCTTCCTTTCTCCTAGATGAATCGCCATATGAAATTGCTGATCATCCCGAGCAAAGGAAGCTATGATATCCTTCCATGATCCATCGTTGTAGAGGACATTTGCTCGAAGATGTCTCTTTTTATGGTTTCTTATATGCTGGAAGAACATGATCTTCTTCTTCCTCAAGTCAGCAAGACGAATATCAGCAACCATTTCTTCGGTGGTAAAGGAAGTGTGGGAGAAACATGTTAACTCAGTTTCCTTTATATAGGTAGGGGAGATCATACCAAATCCTAACAAATCCCTAAATATTTGCCGTAAAATCAGCCTCGCGGAACATGTCAGACTTGACCGTTTCATGCTTCATTCAAAGTATTTCAAATTACGAGGAATTTGAAAACTTTGAAGGGGGTCTTGTAGAAGCATAATAAATACGCTGAGGAAGTATACGCGTAAAACCCTCAACCCGAAGAAGGCCGCGTAAAACAGAGCTCCAACACTGGGTGGCCTAAGACATGACTTAAGAGCCATTAGCGTACAGTGGAGCTTCAATGCTGTTTAAGTATAAAATATAGCTCCAGAACAACCCGCGTAATACAGTATTTTCAGACTGCTTCAGCGTAAAAATGTTGCTACATCGCCACTTTGGCATAAAACCCATCTGCTTTTAATGTAGCAGAAAATTGTACGAGAAACTCTTCGTATTCCTCGAATGAACCTGTCAGATCAAGCAGTAAATCTGACTCCTGACAAAGAGTACCGCACGACGACCGAGAGGACGGCTATAATGATAATTCTGCACAGAGCCCCAGACTGTCGTCTAGTGACAAAGCCTTGATATAAGACATCGTTTACGCATTCAGGAAATACGCAGCCTATTATACACAGGCAAACATGAGCTTTTACGCTCAGGATGAGACGATATCAACCGCCACGTCAAAAGCTGTTCTTCATACAGAATTCAAGGCGCGTCTCTGCAGTTAATGGGCATGATGGGGGCAGATCTCTGTATTAAATGCATAAGATTTTGTTCTACTTTTAACGACTGGGTGAGCCATAATTAGGGCTAATATTTCCATATCACCATCCCCGCACATTATGCCAACCAGGCTATTTTCAGCTATAGGAGCACGCTGTACGCTATCTCCTTGAAATACGCCGATCTGGCTATTTTCAAGTATAGGAGTATGCCGTATGCTATCTCCTTGAAATACGCCAACTCAGGCTATATTTGCAAAGGTGCGTGATAAGGCTATTTGGTTCGGAATACGCTCAAGACCTCAGTCAAAGAAGGATAATCGGTTGTCTTTCCGCCTGCTACCTATCCATGCAGCATCAGGCTTCTACGCCTACTTAGCTTCTATGCCAACTTGATAACTACTTGGATTCTATGCCAACTTGACAGCTATTTGGCTTTTATGCCAACATGACGGCTACCTGGCTTCTACACCAGTATGATAGCTATTTGGCTTCTACGCCAATCATCTCTATGCGAGGGGCAGTTACCTATGTGGCTTGCATGCCGTGATCTTCGCAGCAGTTATACGCGTTACCTCATAATGGGACACGCGTTACACACGGATTCAGGAGATCATTCAGACGTGGGTAGCAGTTATCATAACCGCCGCGTAAAGAGCGCCATACTCTCCACTGTTCGGCTTCTACACCGACTGGACGGTTACTACAATTGGGCTCTTTAAATAGAGATCTCTATTAACAAAGAGGAGGGGGATTTTTATAGGAAAGAGCGGATTTTTATTGGAAAGATCATATTTTTATTGGGGAGATCGATTTTTATCGAGAAAGAAGAGTCTAGAGCACAGACAGAGAGTAGTGATTGACGACTTTGGCATCGAGCATCCAATCTCTCCTGCAACCTTTGAAGCTTCTCCTTCTTCCACAGCACTTTTTCGTCATCGTGTGGTCTAAGGGACAAAGTGATCGACCGCAGATCAGACTCCTATAGCAATATTTACCCAGACTCAAACTTTTGTACTTAACATCCTTGCATAGGATTAATAGTACTTCTTTTTCTTGTTTGTAAACCAAAGAAAGGGTTTCGTATAAACTGTAAACCCCCTGATTTTTAAGAATTTTTAAATTTGGATTTTTTACAATTTTCTGAAATTTTCTGTAATTAATTCAGGTGTTTTAAAATATTAAATGATTTTTAAATGATAATAAATAATATTAAAATATTATGAAAATAATACTTTATGGTGTAAAATGAAAAACTAGACATAGGGTAATTTTCTGGGAATTTATTGGACCCCGAAAGCTTTTTAAAAGCCCTAAAAACTAATTAATTAATTAAACCAAATTGAACCATAATAAACCCGGTTTATTTGCCCTGAACTAAACTGAACCGAACCCGGTCTAGATGAACCGGGTTCAAGGTTGTCGGGTTGGATCCGGGCCGTCAGTCGAACCCGACCCGACCCGTTGCCACCCGACCCGAACCCTTCTCCTTCCCCAGCTGTGTAACCGTCGCCCGACCGCCTTTCCCCGCCGATCGGCCTCCCCGGCAACCGCCCGTCGATCCGTCTCCGCCTCCCCTTCCACTTCCTCAACCTCCGGCGGCTGATCTCCACGCCGCTGCCCTATTTAAACCCTCCCTCCCTCATCCCCCGATCTCTTCCCTCCGGCCAGATCTCCCTCACCCGACGTCGCCCTAGCCATCGCCTCGCCGTGCCCAGCCCCGCGCCTCCGCCTCCAGTTTCTGCGAGCTGCCGCAACTGCCGCCCCCATCTCCTTCCCTAAACCCTAGACTCCACCGTCGGCACCCTCCTCTCCGCCAGGCCGCCCCCGAGCTCCACCACCTACTCCTCCTCCCTCCTCTCGGCGCTTCCCCGCTCCGTCCACCGGCCGACCAGCCCCAGGGTCTCCTCCGCCTACCCTTCTTCCTCACTACCCCTCTCTCCTCCCAGTCGACTTCGGTCAGTCCCCTCTGCCTCAGCTCCGGCCAGCCCCTTGTCGAGCCATAGCCGCCTCCAGCCTCCCACCGCCCTAAGCCCTGCCCTCCTCCGCTCAGGCCCTCGCCCACGCCGACCTCGCCGTGCTAGCCGCAGCCACTTCTCCCCTTCAGCAGCCCTAGGCTGAGCCGCCTCCCTCCGGTGACGTCCCAACAGCAAACCCTAGCCGGAAACGACTCAACCGGACACGGACACGGTCCGGATACAAACCCAGTGTCTCGTGTCGACACGAAGAAATTCCCATTTTTGGAGCTCTGTTCAGGTACTCATAACTTCCTCCTCGCTGCCCTGATTTTGATTCCGTCAGTTGCATCGCATAGCCTGCATGACCCTCTCGGTGCCCGCTCGGTGCATCGCGTCCTGTGGCGATCGCGAACCGCGATCCAAAAATAGGAAAAATATGCCTTGATTCACCCCGGAACTGAGTATGCCCCGCCAAACGGGACGACTTGGTTGCGTGCGGTCTTCACAGATACGTGCGTGTCGTCGATACGGACGTGCGGGATTTCGCAGAAGCTGATTCGGATGTGCATGCACACCGGAATCAACGCGTATCCGCGGACACTGTCCCGTATCCGTCTTTTTTGATTCTTATTGTAACTTAGTGTACACACGTCGGATCGAGACAAAACTTGTGCCACCGGACTCGTAGCAATACGCTGGTCCTGTGAGTCAAGTTTGGTTCGATTCTGAGAACGTTGACAAAATCGCGTGTCGTGGGCCCCACAGGCTCCACTTGACGGGCGATTTTGAGAACGGCTCATCGGAATCCAGTTCTGGAAGTTCCGTTGGGTTCGTATCATTGTTCCTGACTTGTTGACACTAAGTTGGACAGATTTGGAGACCATTGACCCTGATACATTTTTCGGTGCAAAGCGGCCCATATTTGGACCCCGTTTTGCCCCGAAATATTTTTTTTTGCCCTTGTCTCCAAATTGGACTCAAGGACAGGCGTTTCTAGCTGATTAATATTTTCTAGATCTGATGGTGATGTTTGTTTCAGCAACCGGAGTACTCCCTGCAATTTCCCCTGAAGTCAGAGCTACAATTGGAGCCGGAATCCCAGGCAAATGTACCTTGCCAATCTCTGCAGTTTTTTCTATTTATTTCCTTGACATATATACTTGTTGTACATGCTTGACCTAGGACCGTATGACTTACTTAGCGTCCGATTACAGTCGGGTGCCAACACCGTACGCGGTGTTGTGTAAAGTAATTTAGAGATGGATACCGAGACCCTATACTTCTCGTACTTGCCTTATCAAGTACTTTATACCCAGGACACCTGACACTATTCATGATACAGAATCGCCCTAAAATATTCATGGTGATTCTATATAGGATACAGTTTTCATGAATTATTCCTTTGCTTAGATATTATATGACTGGATGCATTAGTTATAATCCTGTATGGCATGGACATGAGACGTCGTGGACATGAGATGCATGATTACCTTAGGTGGGGAGAGTCACACAAACTACAGGTTGATTATATATATTATGCCGGCGTCTTAGTCTCACTACGAGCTAGACAACCACATGATATCACTGCTACCGGCTCCCCGACACAGAGCTTGTAGTGGTTTCAGCCTGAGTTCTAGTGCTGCTCTTATCTTGCATATCACTTAGATGGTTATATAGTTTACCCTATTTATTTTATTATCTGTTGCATTGTATTTATTTTGGCATAAGCTTTCTTGTACCTTGCTATGTCCCTTGAGGACCTGGATCCGGATTATGTCCCCAGGTTTAGTAGACGAGATCGATTCCGAGGTATACAGAACAGGAGCTTTAGCAGGAGCAAAAGCAAGAACAGGAGCATGCACTGGAGCAGTACCAGATCCAGCAGTCGAGTGAATTCTACAGTATCTTCTGAGTATATACTGTTTCCATACTCAGTATTTTTGTTGATATCTTTATTCTTGTATCTTGACAGTTGTATCAGACTTATATTGGGTTTGTTCCACGATTTATGTACTTGTGACTTGTTGTTGATGTTTATTCTCCTTTTTTTTGATATTGATATATTCATTCTGTGGATGAGATTAGTAGACCCTGATTATGGTTGTAATATAGCTTAAGTATGCCCCGATGGATCCATTAAAATGGATTTGTCCATCGGTGTGTGCTGCTGGCCATTGCCACGTGTCTGGTCCCTCGATATTTTGGGACTGGGGCGTGACATGGTTTTTGTGGTGGCCCATGCAGGTCAACGACTAAATTGTTCGGTTTCAACTTAGGGACCGAACAGGCCTGCAATAAGGATAGGATAAGTTTTAGGATCTCATCCACTTGCTTGAAACGTTTTTGATATCCGTATCGAATTTGAATCAATTTCTTGAATTGCATCCTGCCTTGATTCCTATACGCCTCTTATTGTTTATTTTTGGTTACAGAGTTATGGATTCACAAGCAAACGACCAGACTCCTGCAATATCACCACGAGATGCTGTGGTAACCAATAAAGATGAAGTAACACCAGTTGACGAAGGTCAATCCTCACAACAACGCAGTCAAGTGAATCAGCATACCCCGAGAGTTCAGCAAGATGACATTCCACCATCGACGCAATTTACTCCACCAATGCCCGTAATTCTACCAGGGCAGGCCATGGACGGGCAGCAGATGTTTCAAATGATCTATGCAATAATGCAAGCTCAACAAGAGGCTTTGAGTCGCAGCCTAGTAACCGTACTAGAGCAGGCAGATCTACCAGCACGACGGCTAACGACGGGTTCTATTTCCGACTTCCGCCAGCTGAAGCCCCGTACCATCTCAGGCAAGGAAGAGCCCACAGAAGTTCATGAATGGCCCACCAACACACAACATCAATTAGAAGCAGCTGAGGTTCGACGAGAACGTTGGATGACTGCCGTCAGAATGCTATTAACGGACAATGCACATCACTGGTGGCTATCTGAGGAGACGCGGCTCGGACCAGACCGAGTCACTTGGGAAGAGTTTTCTAGACTCTTTCAGGAGATGTACATTCCAGCTATCGCTCGATCAGAACTTCGGGACAAGTTCAATCACCTCACTCAGGACAATCTGATAGTGGAAGAGTACAATACGGAGTTCATTCGTCTGAGTCATTTTGCCCCTACTTTGATTCAGACAGAGAAGGCTGAGAAGTTCTTCGATGGACTAAACATTGAGCTACAGAAAGTAATTGGATCCGTTGCACCTACTTCGTACTCGGACGTCCTTGCTGCAGCACGACGCATGGAGCGCATCATCAGGAGAGAGACCAGTCTGAAACGGCCATCCACATCAGCACCAGCTGGAGCACCACAAGAAGAAGTTGCGAAAAGACTTCACAGTCACCAGCCACCAGAAGCATCTCCACATGCAATACCTGTCTGTCCATATTGTCGCAAGCGAGGCCATAAAGAGATCGAGTGCAGACGAAAAATGAGATTATGTTTAGTTTGCGGATCCAGTCAGCATTTAGTGAAGGAATATCCTGAGCGTAGAGAAGTAGCATCAACGGTAAACCAACAAGCATTACCAGTACCGAGGCCAACCTATCCAGCGTTGGGAGCACCACAAACGGAAGTTCAAGAAGTCCTACCACCTGCTCCAGGAGGGTATCAGCCGAGGCCACCTTTGATACCCCAGGCACTACTCTTCCAGCAGGCTCAACAGCAGCAGAGGAATCAACTGCAAGGACGTGGACAAGCTCTGACGATGACCTTGGAGAACGCACAGATTCATGGAGTAGCTAATACGAGTAAGTGATTCGTAGTTATCTCGTTCCTAGTATTGCTTTAGTTCGTGCCTGCTGGTTCGTGACCTTAGACTTAACCTGACTTGCTAATAATAGATAATCTAGTGATAACCTAGTAATTTTGAACTTGATAAATAACTTAGAATATTTATAAATGGTAAACTGATAAGTTTTTAAAGGATAAAACTAGTTTTCTAAAATCTGTAATTTTCTAAATTTCCTTCATCCGGAAAATTTTATAACTTTTAATGCTTAGGAAAATAATTTTTCCTAGGTGTTACTCTCAACCTTGATTCTCTTTGATTTTGATGTGCTTCGAACAATGTTTGTAACCGTGTCATCTCTATTGACCGATTATTCTTTGATTGCGAGGACGCAATCCTCTTAAGGGGGGTAGATTGTAAATCCCCTGATTTTCAAGAATTTTTAAATTTGGATTTTTCATAATTTTCTGGAATTTTCTGAGAATTTTTTGTAATTAATTCAGGTGTTTTAAAATATTAAATAATTTCTAAATGATAATAAATAATATTAAAATATAATGAAAATAATATTTTATGGTGTAAAATGAAAAACTAGACATAGGATAATTTTCCGAGAATTTATTGGACCCCGGAAGCTTTTTAAAAGCCCTAAAAACTAATTAATTAATTAAACCAAATTGAACCATAATAAACCCGGTTTATTTGCCCTGAACTAAACCGAACCGAACCCGGTCTAGATGAACCGAGTTCAAGGTTGTCGGGTCGGATCCGGGCCGCCAGTCAAACCCGACCCGACCCGTTGCCACCCGACCCGAACCATTCTCCTCCCCCAGCTGTGTAACCGCCGCCCGACCGCCTTCCCCCGCCGCTCGGCCTCCCCGGCAACCGCCCGCCGATCCGTCTCCACCTCCCCTTCCTCTTCCTCAACCTCCGGCGGCTGATCTCCACGCCGCTGCCCTATTTAAACCCTTCCTCCCTCATCCCCCGATCTCTCCCCTCCGGCCAGATCTCCCTCACCCGACGCCGCCCTAGCCATCGCCTCGCCGTGCCCAGCCCCGCGCCTCCGCCTCCAGTTTCCGCGAGCTGCCGCAACTGCCGCCCCCATCTCCTTCCCTAAACCCTAGACTCCACCGCCGGCACCCTCCTCTCCGCCAGGCCGCTCCCGAGCTCCACCAACTACTCCTCCTCCCTCCTCCCGGCGCTTCCCCGCTCCGCCCACCGGCCGACCAACCCCAGGGTCTCCTCCGCCTACCCTTCTTCCTCGCTGCCCCTCTCTCCTCTCAGTCAACTTCGGTCAGTCCCCTCCACCTCAGCTCCGTCCAGCCCCTCGTCGAGCCATAGCCGCCTCCAGCCTCCCACCGCCCTAGGCCCTGCCCTCCTCCGCTCAGGCCCTCGCCCACGCCGACCTCGCCGTGCTCGCCGCAGCCACTTCTCCCCTTCAGCAGCCCTAGGCCGAGCCGCCTCCCTCCGATGACGTCCCAGCAGCAAACCCTAGCCGGACACGACTCAGCCGGACACGGACACGGCCCGGATACAAACCCAGTGTCTCGTGTCGACACGAAGAAATTCCCATTTTTGGAGCTCTGTTCAGGTACTCATAACTTCCTCCTCGCTGCCCCGATTTCGATTTCGTCAGTTGCATCGCGTAGCCTGCATGACCCTCTCGGTGCCCGTGCAAACCGCTCGGTGCATCGCGTCCTGTGGCGATCGCGAACCGCGATCCAAAAACAGGAAAAACAACGCCCTGATTCACCCCGGAACTGAGTACGCCCCGCCAAACGGGACGACTTGGTCGTGTGCGGTCTTCACAGATATGTGCGCATCATCGATACGAACGTGCAGGATTTCACAGAAGCTGATTCGGATGTGCATGCACACCGAAATCAACGCGTATCCGCGAACACCGTCCCCTATCCGTCTTTTCTGGTTCTCGCTGTAACTTAGTTTACACACGTCGGATCGAGACGAAACTTGCGCCACCGGACTCGTAGCAATACGCTGGTCCTGTGAGTCAAATTTGGTTCGATTCTGAGAACGTTGACAAAATCGCGTGTCGTGGGCCCCACAAGCTCCACTTGACGGACGATTTTGAGAACGGCTCATCGGAATCCAGTTCTGGAAGTTTTGTTGGGTTCGTATCATCGTTCCTGACTTGTTGATACTAAGTTGGACAGATTTGGAGACCTTTGACCCTGACGCATTTTTCGGTGCAAAGCGGCCCACATCTGGATCCCGTTTTGCCCCGAAATGTTTTTTTGCCCTTGTCTCTAAATTGGACTCAAGGACAGGCGTTTCTAGCTAATTAATATTTTTTGGATCTGATGGTGATATTTGTTTCAGCAACCGGAGTACTCCCTGCAATTTCCCCTGAAGTCAGAGCTACAATTGGAGCCGGAATCCCAGGCAAGTGTACCTTGCCAATCTCTGCAGTTTTTGCTATTTATTTCCTTGACATATATACTTATTGTACATGCTTGACCTAGGACCATGTGACTTACTTAGCGTTCGATTACAGTCGGATGCCAACACCGTACGCGGTGTTGTGTAAAGTCATCTAGAGATGGATACCGAGACCCTATACTTCTCGTACTTGCCTTATCAAGTACTTTATACCCAGGACACCTGACACTATTCATGATACAGACTCGTCCTGAGATATTCATGGTAATTCTGTATAGGATACAGTTTTTATGACTTATTCTTTTGCTTAGATATTATATGACTGGATGCATTAGTTATGATCCTGTATGGCATGGACATGAGACGTCGTGGACATGAGATGCATGATTACATTGGGTGGGGAGAGTCACACAAACTACAGGTTGATTATATATATTATGCCGGCGTCTTAGTCTCACTACGAGCTAGACAACCACATGATATCACTGCTACCGGCTCTCCGACACAGAGCTTGTAGTGGTTTCAGCCTGAGTTCTAGTGCTGCTCTTATCTTGCATATCACTTAGATGGTTATATAGTTTATCCTATTTATTTTATTATCTGCTGCACTGTATTTATTTTGGCATGAGATTTCTTGTACCTTGCTATGTCCCCTGAGGACCTGGATCCGGATTATGTCCCCAGGTTTAGTAGACGAGATCGATTCTGAGGTATACAGAACAGGAGCTTTAGCAGGAGCAGAAGCAGGCACTGGAGCAGTACCAGATCCAGCAGTCGAGTGACTTCTACGGTATCTTCTGAGTATATACTGTTTCCATACTCAGTATTTTTGTTGATATCTTCATTCTTGTATCTTGACAGTTGTATCAGACTTATATTGGGTTTGTTCCACGATTTATGTACTTGTGACTTGTTGTTGATGTTTATTCTCCTTTTTTTGATATTGATATATTCATTCTGTGGATGAGATTAGTAGACCCTGATTATGGTTGTAATACAGCTTAAGTATGCCCCGATGGATCCATTAAATTGGGTTTGTCCATCGGTGTGTGCTGCTGGCCATTGCCACGTGTCTGGTCCCTCGATATTTTAGGATTGGGGCGTGACATAAACCTAGTTTCATTTCTTTCGTTTATTATCAAACAATAGCTAGTGAGTCTGAGAGTGGTTCTTGGTTTGGTAGGTGAGTATCCGATATCAGTGTATAAGTCCAGAAATAACTCATAATATAGTACCCTTTTTTTAGCAATAAACCTAAGACAGTTGTCTGTCACTGCTATATTTCTAGTTGAGGGTATTTTTGTCATTTTACATATTATATATCTAGTGGTTAGATATTTATATATTATGCTATTTATTTATTAGTTAGTAGGCTAGCCTAATTATTGGCCTTGACATTAGTTGACCTAATTAGAACTTATCATGACACATTGAGCCCAACATTGGGTTAGGCCCATTAGACTCATTCCTTTTAGTTAATTAAGGAGATTATATTAATTTTTATTAGATTAGGAGCTTCCTAATATAGCCCTGCCTAATTAAACATCATAACTAATTAGTAGGGAGGGGTATCTTGGATATTACATATTGCTTGGAAAGGGAAAAAGGGGGGCCGGCCACATGAAGAGGGTCTCTCTCTCTCTCTCTCTCTCTCTCTCTCTCTCTCTCTCTTCTCTCATTAATTCATTTTATTCTAGATCCCCAATTGTATTTTTCCCAAAATTGACTCATCCCTCCACCAAACTCACTCTAATTCACTCTCATTCTCTTCCAATTATATCATTTAAGGAGCATTGAAGCTTGGATTGCAAGGAGCACTTGGAGAAGTAAGAATTGACAAGGAGATTGTGTCCTAATTGTGTCCATTTGAGCTATTCATTGGGAATCCATCTCCCAATATGTAAATTTTGATTTTCTTATAATTTAGACCCTAATTCAGGCATTTGACCATTATAAAATCTTCTTTGGCTTAGGGCTACCCATAGGAACATGAACTAGGTTCATAGGACCCCTATTATAATTTCTACATGGAGGTTTGTACTCATTTTGGGAGAATTCTGAGATTGATGCATCAAGTGTGTGTCATGAGACCAATTAGATCTAATTAGATTTAGATTGATAGTATGAGACTAGATACATATCCATAATTGGACACGAGTAGAGCATATCGTGATAGTTTATAATACGATATGATACGGGGGACCTATTTTGGGAGATTTGTGCATAATAGCATAATACTCTTAAATTTCTATTGTAACTAGTTACATTAGTTATATATAGGTATATTTGATATGTGTGAATGTTAATTATGGTGAATTATGGGTTTTGGCATTCTATTTGGGTGAGTATCATAGAGTATTTTGCATACACATACCAAGTGTTTGATACGATGCTTTAGTGTGGGTTGTGAGCTTAATTAGAGTGATATCTTTATATGTATGTATGTATGTATATATTATATCTATATAAGTGTATATATGTATATATATATATAGCCTTGCAGTCATGTGTATGTGCAGTAGTGATTAGGACTGTGTCCAATGGTGCTTGGGGCTAAGTATTGTGTGTGTACACACCTATGTACGGATGGAAGAGAGAACTGATATAAAGCTCGAGTTAGTAATGGTTAAGGGATGTGCAAGAGATGTGTTGCAGGCAACCTACATGCCTGGGTAAGCTTGTGGTTACAAGAATGTACATCAGTGCTTGGTGTTTGTGGGAAAGTGAACTTGTGACAGTGAGGTTCATGAAGTACCTGTAAGTGTTGTGCATATCAGTGTGCAGTTGGACTGAACACTAGTGAGGGAAGGGAAGAGTATCATTACACTATGTGTACTGATTTGAGGCAGCAATATAGGCAATTGAGCAATAACAACAATTATCAGGTAAGGGGTCTGATGCAATTCCCTACAGTTGAGGGTAAGAAGGGTACACAGGCAATAACAACAGTATGAATACCCTGTTGTATCACATTTGAGAGGGGATCGGGATGTATCTGAGGTTGGTATCAAGGATTAGCAGTGAGTAGTATCCCCAAGGATGAATACTATGAGGGATGTCCAATTTGGGAGTAAGAAGGATTGTTAGAGCACTGTGTGCACTATTTTGAACCAAGAATTAGTCCAGGCTTGGTGACAGCCAGTGTTAAGGGGGGGGTGTTTGCTAATGCTAAATAATAGGAGTATGTGATGTATCAGGGGTATGAGTGAGGGTGAGCATGTATCATTGTGTGCATTTAGTGTATTATTGTAGAGGATGGCAGTGAGGGGTTATGTGTATAGTGTGTGAGTGTATTGTGTGATAGTAAGGAAGGGAGACTGGAGTGCACATTGCAGTAGATGATTGGCAGTGTATACATGCACTTAACTGCAGTTGGGGGCAAGGCTCAAGTATGTACATGCAGTAGGTATCAGTAGGATATTGAGAAGATGCATTTAAGACTCAAGTTGATACCTAGGAATGATTTGTAAGAGGTGTAGATGTGAGGTTAGAGTATGACTAGTGAGAGTGTACAGTTAAGTTATAGTTAAGGTGTTTGGATACCATGTTAGTAACTAATACTAAGATGATATATATTGTAGTATGTATATATATATATATATATAGGTTATTGTAGAAGGATATAAGAGTATCCTATTATCAAGGGTATAGATATATTAGTGTTATGAACTAATATTGGCTAGTGTTAGCTAGTTAGTGACTAATATGGACTACTTACTTTAGTTTGACCTAGAAACATATGTATGACTTAGTTTTGATTAATATTGACTAGTTTGACCTAATTTAGCTAGAATGACCTAGAAAAGCATATTTAATGCATTTTAGCTCATTTATCATTTATTTACACCTATTGACATGCCATTCATATATAAGTGTGTGTGACACCAGCTCGGACACTGAGTTATACCATTTGCTCAGGACCACATGCAAGTATATTCTCTAATATTTTTCTTGTTTGATAGTCTCTATGTTACATATATTTAGTATTAAGATATTTGATTCCTGACACGATGGTTACACAGATTGGTATACGTGGATCCTTGTCATGAGATGTTATTGTTATGATTACTCAGTGATTGCCGTGTCGTGCTTCATGATTACTCAATAATTACTGTGATATCTTAGTGATTATATAGACCGTGATCATAGTGCATAACATTATAAACCGTGCATTATGATATACTTGTTATAACATGTCATAATTTGGATCCGTGTACTAGTCGGAGGTTGGGAAAGTATTAGTAGATATGTGATCATACCTCATAGTCTATAATTTAGTGTAGCCCGTAATAGCTAGTATATTATGCAACTCATATGTGGTCATGCTAGTTTCCCTTTTATATATAGTCCGTGTTAGGTCCAAGCTGATCACATTATCTTACTAATATTTTAAGACACTTTTATTATTATATTCCTCTATTCATGTTCATTACATTGATGTTACTTCCCATATTGTTCTCAGTTTATTTTCATTATTTACCCTGATACTCCTTCTTGTGATAGTTATTAGTTCAGTTACTTCCATCATTTATTTTTTATTGCTATTATTATTTCATAGTTTCTGTTAATTATTGGAACTGCTATTGGATTTTACTTCTCTCTAATTCTGACTGGATATATTTTTTAGATGATTCATTAGATGACTAGTGTCCTATACACTACGGGCCACAGGATGGCGAGCTAGTTGAGATAGCACCCGTAGAGCCTATTGAGATATTATCAGCAGTCGATGAGACTTAGCTAGTTCATTTATGATATTATATTTGTCTCATTTTAGATATTATGGTATGTATAATATTTGAGACCTTTGTGTAAAAATTAGGCTGTTTACTTGGACTTGTGATGTATTATGACTTTGTATTTCATTCATTCGATTCTATATTGTGCCATATCTTCCTCTAGTTTTATATTGTGTTTGAGTATTGTTTACCATTATTATATTATCATATTGTCCTCCATTTGGAGTTGAGAAAGCATGACAAGTACCTTATATATTATGTGTGAGATGTGTAGATAGTATTTTTTACATAGACAGGGTTCTACCGTCGATGCTGCAACGTAGGCTAGACGTACCCATGTACTCGTGCCCCTACACTGGGTGCAGGTCGTGACACATTTGTGTGGTGGCCCATGCAGGTCAAGTTAGTAGTACTCAGACTTGGAGTATTACTACAAGCCTGCTATATAATATAGGATGAGTGGATACTCAATAACAACTAGAAACATTTTTAATCTATTGAATTTATTACCTTTATCATTCTGAATAATTGCTTTCTTTAAAATATTACTGTCCTTTCTTGATGCAATCGTATCTTGTGCAATATTGATTCCTTTATTTTGAATATGTCTTCAGGATGCCGCCGCAGACTAGATCCCAACGCTCTGGCACAGTTTCAGTGAGTTCAGTTACTTCTTCACCTCAGAGGCGGACATCAGCTACTTCTCTACCTCAGAGGATTGCCTCATCTATCCAGGTGGAGGCTTTAGCAACAGCGTTTGGGGGTGCTCTACCTCCACTTCAAAGGATGGTGCCTGCAATTTCTGAGGAACTTCCACAACCATCAGCACCAGTGTATGACGCAAATATGTTTGTGCTATTTCGGGAGATGATGGAGGCCCAGAGGGCCCAGGTGGAGGCTCAACACCGCCAGTCGGATGTGATGAGGCATGGGATAGAAAATTCCCATCAGCTAGCATTTGCAGCAGTATATAGGGTTGCCCTAGTTCAGCCACAGGTGGTACTGTAAACCCCCTGATTTTTCAGGAATTTCTAATTTGGATTTTACCCAATTTTTTTGTAATTTTTGGGAATTAAAACTAAGGTATTAGTGATTAAATAATTTTTAAATGATGTTAATTAATATCAAAATATTATGAAAATAATATTTTATGGTGTAAAATGGAAAACTAGACATAGGATAATTTTTCGAGAATTTATTGGACCCCAAAAATATTTTAAAGCCCTAAAAACCAAGTCCTAATTAACCCTAAATAAACCCTGAATAAAACCCGATTTATTTCTAAATAAACCAAACCAACCCAGACCCGGTTCAACTGAACCGAACCCAACCTTAGCGGATCGGGTCGGATCTAAACCCGACCCGAAACCCGAATACCCGAAACCCGCCCCACCTCCTAGCGGATCGGGCCGGATTCATATCGAACCCGACCCGGACCCAAACCCAAACCGAAACCCTAAACCTATCAGGAAACACTGTTCCGGCCGCCTATTTAATGCCTCGAATCCCGTGCCCCGCCGTGCCGCAACCCTAGTCATCTCTCTCCTCCTCCGCCCGCAGCGACCGCTCCCTCGCCTGAACCCTAACTCCTCTCCGTCGTCTTCTTCCTTCAGAATCCCCTCGACGAACACCGCCCGTCCCTAACTCCTCCGCCTCGACCAGACTTCCCTCGACCATCTCCACCGTCCCGCCTCAACCACCTGCCACCCACAGCCGAAACCTATCCTCACCGCCTCCTCCTCTACCCTAGCTCAGCCACCCCGCAGCCCCTCCAGCCCCGCGGAACCTCCCCCGACCACCGTCTCCCTCTTCCCACTCCACCATCGAACCCCAGCCCAACACCACCACCATCAACCTTCTCTCCTCCTCCCTGAGCCCACGACTTCGCCACCCTGACTCGACCGGACCCAGCCGATGAGCCTCCGCCCCCAGCCGCCGTCCTCCGACGAATCCCCCAACCCCAGCCGCTGTGATCGGAACCCTAACCAGGATACAGAACCTGGACACGGCTGACTCAGGACACAACACAGTGACCCAGACACTAGAAATCTTCGTTCCACAGAGCCTTGTTCAGGTAACTCGTTCTCTTTCCTCGTTGTTCTATTTTTTGTTTCGTCAGTTATGACGAGTAGACTTTGTAACCCTCTCGATGCCTGTGCAACCCGTTCGGTGCATCGCGTCCTGTGGCGATCGCAAACCACGATCCAAAAACAGGAAAAATAATGCCCCGTTTTCCCCCGGAACTGAGTATGCCCCGCCAAACGGGACAACTTGGTCGCGTGAGGTCTTCACCGACAAGTGCGCGCCGTTGATACGGACATACGGGATTTCGCAGAAGTTGATTTGGATGTGCGTGCACACCGAAATCAATACGTATCCGCCAATAACGTCCCGTATTCGCCTGTTCTGGAACACGTTGTAACTTTGTGTATACACGTTGGATCAAGACAAAACTTGCGCCATCGGACTCGTAGCAATAAGTTGGTCCTGTGACCCAAGTTTGGTTCAATTTTGGGAACGTTGACAAAATCGCGTATCGTGGGCCCCGCGGCTCCACTTGACGTGCGATTTTGTGACCGGCTCATCGGAATCCAATTCTGGAAGTTCCGTTGGGTTCGTATCATCGTTCTGGACTTGTTGACACTAAATTTGACTAATTTGGGAGACCTTTGACCCTGACACGTTTTTTGGTGCGAAGCGGCCCACATGTGGACCCTGCTTTGACCAGAAACTGTCATTTTTGTCCTTGTGTCCAAATTGGACTTAAGGACAGGCATTTCTAGCTATTTGATATTTTTTGAGACTGTTGGTGATGTTTATTTCAGCAACCGGAGGAGTACCTGCAAATCACACTGAGACCAGAGCTACAGTTGGAGCCAGAACCCCAAGCAAGTGTACCTTGCCAACATTGCAGTTCTTGTTACTTATTTCCTTGACTTATATATATATATATATATTGTTGTACATGCTTGACCTAGGACCGTGTGACTTACTTAGCGTCCGATTAATAGTCGGGTGCCAACCCCGTACGCGGAGTTGTGTAACGTCACCTAGACATGGATATTGATACCCTTTTACATTCTCGTACTTGTCTTATCAAGTACATCATAACCTAGGACACTTGATACTATTCATGAGACATAATCTTCCTGTGATATTCATGGTGATTCTGTACAGGATACAGGTTACCTGACATAGATATTATTTTCTTAGATCTCATTATGACTTGCTGTATTAGTTTTGATCTTGCGTGTCAGGGACATGAGACGTGTGATTACATTGGGTGGGGAGAGACACACATGCTACAGGCTAATTTTATATATATAATACATAGTAAACATATAGTAAAACATATAATAAAACACATAGTAAACTCTGCTATAGGCTCCTAGACACAGAGCTTGTAGTGGTCTCAGCCTGAGTTTAGTGATGCTCTCAAATTGCATTTCACATAGATGGTTAAAAAGTTTACCCTATTATTTTATTTATTGCTGTACTGCATTTATGTTGGCTTGTATCTTCTGTACCTTGTTATGTCCCCTGAGGACCTGGATACCGGATTATGTCCCCAGGACTAGCAGACGAGATCGACCCCGAGTTACACGGAGCAGGAGCATTATCAGGAGCAGGCACTGGAGCAGTACCAGATCCAGTAGACGAGTGATCACCGAGGATATCTTCTGAGTATATGCTTTATCCATACTCCGTATTTGCTGTTATTTCTGTATCTTGACTATTTTATCAGACTCATTATCGGGTTATTTTCCTGAGTTTATGTTTTATTTAGATAGATCTTGCTCTATGATTATGAGATTATGGTATTCATATCTGTGGATGAGATTAGTATATTTAGACCCTTATTGTTGTACTACAACTTAAGTATGCCTCGGTGGATCCATTAAATTGGGTTTGTCCATCGGTGTGTGTTGTTGGCAATTGCCACGTGTCTAGTCCCTCGATATTTTGGGACTGGGGCGTGACATAGTTTTTGTGGTGGCCCATGCAGGTCAACGACTAAATTGTTCAGTTTCAACTTAGGGATCGAACAAGCCTGCAATAAGAATATGATAAGTTTTTGGATCTCATCCACTTGCTTGAATCTTTCTTGACATCTATATCGGATTCGAATTAATTTCTTGACTTGCATTCTGCCTTGATTCCTGTGCGCCTCTTATTGTTTATTTTGGTTGTTACTCTAAATTTTTTATAGTATGTGATTGGTAATTAGAACTTGACAGTTTAAGTTATTATTGTAGATTATGACCTAATGATTACCACTTAGCTTTAAGTCGTATAATTTGTACCCCCACCTCGATACAAGTTAGATCCCTTTCCCCCTTAACGGCTAGTAACTCTTCTATTTTTACTACCGACACTTGTTCTATAAGCACTAAGACTAAGGCTTAAGACGACCATGACCTAGGTAATATAGGAGGATACCCTAATAGGTACCAAGACCCCTTCTCGTAGACCTTAACAAGAGTTTCCACGGTATCCTTAAGAAGATTTCAGTATTAGTTTATTATTTTAAGTTGAGTAGTATGCCTCACAACATAGTACCACCTAGCCCTATTGATGAAGTGAATTAGGATGACACAACTTTAGACTTGCATAAGAAGATAGTGTTTATTCAGACTGTAGAATTTAGAGGTCCTTGCCCCTATTTGGTTGACTAGCGACTTAGACAAGGAGGTTGTATGATAACTGTAGAGATTGTGTAGTCTTTTATTATTATTGCTTACTTTGTTTTGTTTTTGTGAACTTGAATTAATTTGTACCTTCTTTCATCATCATCTAGCGTACTTATATTTGTTGTACTACCTTGACTTATGCTCTTAATATAGCCTAGTTTTGCAAGCTTATCCTTTTATCGAGCTTGTTCATGACATATGTAGTATTGGGTCGACACACTAATACAATTGTCTATTCAGAATCAGTGTATTACGGTCTGATCAACCTTAGTGTATTTTGATTCGCCCTTCGTAATAATACTTTACATGGATTGAGATATGTAGTGATTAGTAGACGAATATACTTGCCCTAGACATGTCTGACATATCGTATCGGTTACATAATTGTACTAATACGAGCATGCGAACAAAGGATTACGAAAATAGGATTTTAATCCATAACTGCTTTGACAATTCCCATTTAAATTCTTTAAACGCCTTGATCTCGATACTTCTATTTTATTACCTCTCCCTTGAACTCTTTATTATTGTTCTTCGTCTCCCCTTATTTCGGAAAGACGAAACATCTTGCTTGGTATAAGTTTGATATATATATAGTACTAGATATACCCCACAAGCCAATCGTATTGTTTGGTGACTATCTTTTATAAATAATTAAGGGCATATCATAGATGATATGTTTGGTGTTAAAAACTTTGAGAATTCAATAACATGATTAAATAATTTGGGGCATAGCTTTCTTAGATGTATAGCCTTAGATGATAGATGGGTAAATTCTAAGTTGGGTAAAGACCGCAATGTTCACTTGAGAGGAATTCTTTAGACTGTAATCAAGTAAGATTTGATAGAGAGAACCCTACCCAATTTTAATTTCGAGGACGAAATTGTTTTAAGTTGGGTAGATTGTAAACCTCCTGATTTTTCAGGAATTTTTAATTTAGATTTTACCCAATTTTTATGTAATTTTCGGGAAATAAAACTAAGGTATTTGTGATTAAATAATTTTTAAATGATGTTAATTAATATTAAAATATTATGAAAATAATAATTTATGGTGTAAAATGGAATACTAGACATAGGGTAATTTTTCGGAAATTTATTGGACCCCGAAAATATTTTAAAGCCCTAAAAACCAAGTCGTAATTAACCCTAAATAAACCCTGAATAAAACCCGGTTTATTTCTAAATAAACTAAACCAACCCAGACCCGGTTCAACTGAACCGAACCCAACCTTAGCTGGTCGGGTCGGATCTAAACCCGATTCGAAACCCGAATACCCGAAACCCGCCCCACCTCCTAGCAGATCGGGCCGGATTTATATCGAACCCGACCCGGACCCGAAACCCTAACCGAAACCCTAAACCTATCCGAAAATACTGTTCCTGTAATGCCCCACAACCGCTCGGAGCGTTACGCTGAGTCGGATTGAATAAATCAAATGCTGGTTACATTTGAAATATTAGATTTTGGGAAGAAGGATTAATCGAGTTGGTTTTAATATGCAGATGGCTAGCGGGTTCGATGGAAATTAGGTGTTCGTTCAGAACATTTCTGAATAGCTGGATGGAAGCGATAATGCCGTCTTCCTTAATCCGATCGATCGGATGATTTGGAGAGCACGGCCTGCTCGCACGGTCATACCAGTTGAGTAGATCGCGCTTGCATCGGACCACGGGTTCAAGGGATTGGCCGTATCGGCAGGACATGATGCCTAACGGGATCAAACATTGTGAGTGGGCTCTTTCCCTTCTCCTCTACTCCTTCATGCCTAATAATATGGAAAACACGAAAAAAGGCTTGAACACTTGGGCTGAAATATTGAGAATCACTACACTGAGGCGTGCATAGAGTGTGCGTCGTTGGCTTGGTAGGATTGTGGCTTGAAATGATTTACGCATTGGATAGTTGGAGCGATAGTTGGATTATCACATTTGAGGCAGTCGGTTGGATACTTGGGTTATGCTTGAATAAGTTGGAATGATACATTTGAGGCAATGGAAATATCGGGAATTCGGGCGAGCGAGCGTGCATCCGTGCGCGAGTATCACTTGGTCGCTTTGTCTTGCAAAGCGAGCAGTTGTGGTTCGAAATCGAATAACTGCATCGGTGAGGGCATTGTGCCACTGTTGGGGCATTGTGCCACAGAAGCGGCATTGTGCCACGGTTGGGGCATTTGGCCATGGGTTTATCCCGAGTTGGGGTGTTACATCCAATATAAAATATTATGTTGAGAAGAGGCATTGTGCCTATGAAACAGTTGATATTTTGGTGCCTTGGGCTATATTCTGAGATCGAGATTTGGATTCCTTGGTTGGATATGTTGGAAGAATGGTTATGAATATTTGGTTGGATATCGGTTGAACGAGTCTAGGATCGCTTGGTGGGGCGAGAATGTTTTGATCCTCTCGTCATACCTACTGTGTCTGCATAGTCATGGACAACCTGCATGGCACAGGGTTTGGTTTCCTGGAACGGGATGAGACACCGGGGCACCGGGACCGTTCCACCATAGAGGAAACAATGGGCATCGCGCGATTGGGCGCAGTGCTGGTAGTCCGATACCACCAGGCGGGAGTAGCTGCCCAACCCTGGATCGGGTAGGATTGCTCTATTGATCTTGGTCCGATCAATGTCCTTCGTAGCTTTTAGCCAGTGACTTCATATAGAATAATGTTGGCTTGCTTTTCTTTTGTTGGTTTGGCTTTCGTATAGGCGCGGCCACCTTGCCTCGGCAAGAGTGTGCACTTGAGATTGGAATATATAAACTTTGGTTGAGAATAGATATTGTGGCGAGACTGATGGTTCGATATGTTATCGTGCAAGCGATGGCATTGAGTTAGACGGGTCGGTTATATAAATACTTGTCGTTTGGTTTGAGATTGAATGCTTGCATGCTTAAACTGCTTTACAGCTTTCCTTAACATATCATTCATATGCCATGAAACGAATCTAGGATTCAACTAGAAAGATCACCATTTAACTGTGTGCATTCACTATTTTTACTTAGTGTCGGCTTAGACGAGTAGGTTACCCCGCTCACAAGTACGGCTGTGTACTGACCCACGTTTGTGGGCAATATTTCAGGTACGCAGGCGTAGTGGCACTGCTTTAATATACGGGACAAGATGTATGAACTGTAAGTACCTTTGTGGGCTAGAAAAAAGAGCAAGAGCATTTCATCGTCTCCGTGGCATTGCCTTCGGGGCATTTTATTTGGACCCTATCGTGAGCTTCGCTGCGTATTACTCTGATGTTTGCTTGGTACACAAATTGGCTTCCGCTGTAACTTGGTTGTTTCGATGATAACTTTGGTGTTTAACAACATCGCCTTGTACGAGCGCAACTCCAGGCTCGTACGGTATCACGTCCCGATGAGAACGATTGTCCCGCAGGAGAGCTGCAGCGTGGTGATTTCACGTTCAGCAGGGACTATTGAGCTTGCGGGAGATTAGGGCGTGACAGATTGGTATCAGAGCGCCCGGTTCATTTCTTCGGACTTGGTCCTTCGCTTCATCACAAACTCTAAATAGCTTCCGCGTGTCGTCTAGATCTTGACTCTACTCAGTGCCGCATCGGATGTTTCATGCAATAAGTCTATTTATTGCTAGTTGTGGCTGCATGTTATTATTCTTGGTTGTGTTGCCTTGGTTGGTTTTCGTAGGATCGCTTAGCCTCGTTAGGCGTTGTTGCATTCGTGCAGCAGTTGGTTGGCGTTGTTGCATTTGTGCAACAAGTATGGGCTTCCGTTGGGTTGGCTTGGCTTATCGTTCGGGAAGGTTCAGATTGCCTCAATGGATCAGTTGGTTGGCTAACGAGATTTGGTTATGCGGCATGTGTTGAGTAGAAACATTCGATGAAAATGAATCGTTGCACGAGTTGCTCATCTAGCAACTGTGTTGGATAGAAGTTGGAATTTTGGCTGTGGCGCATCGGTTAGGCAAGTCTGAGTTTGGCTCGGGAATATCAGAATAGTTGGAACGAGTTGCTCGTACAACAAATATGTGAAACCGTTGGGTATTGGGTTGGACTATTTGGAAGACAATCATTGCACGATTGCTCGTGTTGAGAAAGTATCAGACGATGGAAATAGTTGGATAATTCAGGCATTGCCTGAGTTCTGTGTCAGACTCGAATTGGGAAAGGCATGATCAAGCATGAAGGATGGTTCGAACGGATCTTGGATCTGTGAAGGAAACGTAATGTGAGTAGCGACTTGATTCAGAGTGGTATATGGGATACCATATTTTGAGCGAGGCATTGGAAATATTTTGGTTGGACATCTATGGGAATTGCCTGAACGGACTCGTGAAACGAGAATATAAGTTGGTTGGTGCAGTCGGTTGAGTGGGAAAGAATGAAAATGAAGTAAGCGAATGTTGAGTTGAGTATATCGAGAATGGAATGGTGCAAATGAAAGCATCGTTAGGCTTAAGAGATAGATGAGATCGGAATGAACAACTGGGTTACGCTTGAACGAGCGATGGGTGAATCGAATAATAGCGAGCAGGAACTACGATTTTGGAAAACACATTTGAGCTGTTGGTTGAGTAATGAAACACGAGATGCTTTGGAGGGACAATGCGATAGATTCACACAAACTTAAAGATTTTGGATATTTCTACTCGAGAAGTCGACTCAGGTTTAGCGAAAATAAAATTTTGGGCAAGATAGTACAATGATGGTAAACAGGACATGAATTTAAGCAAGTCTTGAGTTTCGAGAATCATTGAAATCGATAGTGCGAGTAGGCGAACATAGCAATTCAGAAATTGATGGATTCAGGACAGAACGACGGATTGATGAAAGACGGTTTCAACGAGCGCGGCTCTCGGATTCGGAAGTTCGCTCGGGTGGATGGTTGGAATTTTGATTCGGATTTGCAGATGAGATATAACAGGGTTTATAGTAACTGTCCATCGTGATGATTACAATTATCAAGCGTAGCTTCGGGACAGCTGACCTTAAGCGACCTTGTCCGCTGAATCGGATATGAATATGGTAAACCCATAGAACGACCCTTGAAGCGACGTTTTTGGGAATGCGTCGAGGGCAGATGTGAGCAATGAGATTTGGCTTATTGACTGAGTGTTAGATTTGAGAGACCCTTGGGATAGTCTTCAGCTGAAGATGCAGCCGGAAGATCGGAGCGATAGTGGAAGTAGCCTAGTCAACTGATGAGATTCAGAGTCACAGATTTATATCGATGGCATCGCCTCTGAATCATCGTGCCCTGGAAGGGAATAGCATTCATATGAATTGACGATTGTGAAACTAGCTCGTGAAGTTAAAGCAACGGCTCGTTCAGATCAAATCCTTGCGAATACTGGAAGGGACATATTTGCCTCAGATTTACAAGATGTCTCGGAACTTAGTCTGGGAAGTGTGCTCGTTCAGAAGGCAAAAGGTGATATCCTATGCTTCGAGGCAGTGGAAGCAGCACGAAGAACTATTCAATGCGCAACCTAGAAATTGTGACGAGTGTGTCCACGTTAAAATCGTGGCGACACTATCCCTTGGCGTGGCGGCGAGATCTTCGTGGATCACACGAACCTCGATATAGATGTTCACCCTGTGAGATATTGAAATGGCAGGAAAGGTGTTGGACTGAGCTGATCTAAGCAAAGTTTAATATTTGGGTAAGTCGCCTAGCTTGGGTAGTATCAATTGTGATAATCGTTCGGTGCATGAGATATATTTGAGATGTTGCTAGTGCGGATTCAGAAATAGTTGGATGGTTTGAGTTGGAACACGAACTCATTGAGTCGGTGGAAAATCTGCATAATTGAGAATAGTGCTCAAGCGAATGAGTTAGAATGGAAATAGTGATTTGGTTCAATTGGGAGTAAAGCAAATGGATGCCTCGAACATAAAGATACCCTTATAACTTGTTCAAATTTGCTATCGCGAGGCTCGGCTGAAATGCATGTATTTTAGGGACGCCTTAAATATGTGTACGATCCAAAACTAAGCGATACGAGGAATTCGTATTGAGCTGCAAGGAGGACGTGGAAATTCGTGAAATTTGTACGAGCATTCAGCAGAGCGAGATGTTGAGTCAGGATCGTGAATATGTGAGTTGCATAGAGCAGATCCATGGAATTGGATAGTGGCAGGTGATAGGAATGTGTACCAGCATGGTTCGTGGACGAACCTGATTCTAAGTGGTATATTATGTAACGTCCCGCAACCGCTCGGAGCGTTACGCTGAGTCGGATTGAATAAATCAAATGCTGGTTATATTTAAAATATTGGATTTTGGGAAGAAGGATTAATCGAGTTGGTTTCAATGTGCAGATGGCTAGCGGGTTCGATGGAAATCAGGTGTTCGTTCAGAACATTTCTGAATAGCTGGATGGAAGCGATAATGCCGTCTTCCTAAATCCGATCGGTCGGATGATTTGGAGAGCACGGCCTGCTCGCACGGTCATACCAGTTGAGTAGATCGCGCTTGCATTGGACCACGGGTTCAAGGGATTGGCCGTATCGGCAGGACAAGATGCCTAACGGGATCAAACATTATGAGTGGGCTCTTTTTCTTCTTCTCTACTCCTTCATGCCTAATAATATGGAAAACACGAAAAAGGCTTGAACACTTGGGCTGAAACATTGAGAATCACTACACTGAGGCGTGCATAGAGTGTGCGTCGTTGGCTTGGTAGGATTGTGGCTTGAAATAATTTACGCGTTGGATAGTTGGAGCGATAGTTTGATTATCACATTTGAGGCAGTCGGTTGGATACTTGGGTTTATGCTTGAATAAGTTAGAATGATACATTTGAGGCAATGGGAATATCGAGAATTCGGGCAAGCGAGCGTGCATCCGTGCGCGAGTATCACTTGGTCGCTTTGTCTTGCAAAGCGAGCAGTTGTAGTTCGAAACCGAACAACTGCATCGGCGAGGGCGTTGTGCCACTGTTGGGGCATTGTGCTACGAAAGCGGCATTGTGCCACAGTTGGGGCATTTGGCCATGGGTTTGTCCCGAGTTGGGGTGTTGCATCCAATATAAAATATTGTGTTGAGAAGAGACATCGTGTCTATGAAACACTTGATATTTTGGTGCCTTGGGCTATATTCTGAGGTCGAGATTTGGATTCCTTGGTTGGATATGTTGAAAGAATGGTTATGGATATTTGGTTGGATATCGGTTGAACGAGTCTAGGATCGCTTGGTGGGGCGAGAATGTTTCGATCCTCTCATCATACCTACTGTGTCTGCATAGTCACGGACAACCTACGTGGCACAAGGTTTGGTTTCCTGGAACGGAATAAGGCACCGGGGCACCGGGACCGTTCCACCATGGAGGAAACAATGGGCATCGCGCGATTGGGCGCAGTGCTGTTAGTCCGATACCACCAGGCGGGAGTAGCTGCCCAACCCTGGATCGGGTAGGATTGCCCTATTGATCTTGGTCCGATCAATGTCCTTCATGGCTTTTAGCTAGTGACTTCATATAGAATAATGTTGGCTTGCTTTTCTTTTGTTGGTTTGGCTTTCGTATAGGCGCGGCCACCTTGCCTCGGCAAGAGTGTGCACTTGAGATTGGAATATATAAACTTTGGTTGAGAATGGATATTGTGGCGAGACTGATGGTTCGATATGTTATCGTGCAAACGATGGCATTGAGTTAGACTGGTCGGTTATATAAATGCTTATCGTTTGGTTTGAGATTGAATGCTTGCATGCTTAAACTGCTTTACAGCTTTCCTTAACATGTCATTCATATGCCATAAAACGAATCTAGGATTCAACTAGAAAGATCACCATTTAACTGTGTGCATTCACTATTTTTACTTAGTGTCGGCTTAGACGAGTGGGTTACCCCGCTCACCAGTACGGCTATGTACTGACCCACGTTTATGGGCAATATTTCAGGTATGCAGGCGTAGTGGCACTGCTTGGATATACGGGACAAGATGTATGAACTGTAAGTACCTTTGTGGGCTAGAGAAAAGAGCAAGAGCATTTCATCGTCTCCGTGGCATCGCCTTTGTGACATTGCCTTCGGGCCATTTCATTTGGACCCTATCGTGAGCTTCGCTGCGTATTACTCTGATGTGTGCTTGGTACACAAATTGGCTTCCGCTGTAACTTGGTTGTTTCGATGATAACTTTGGTGTTTAACAACATCGCCTTGTACGAGCGCAACTCCAGGCTCGTACGGCATCACGTCCCGATGAGAACGATTGTCCCGCAGGAGAGCTGCAGCGTGGTGATTTCACGTTCAGCAGGGACTATTGAGCTTACGGGAGATTAGGGCGTGACAGATTGGTATCAGAGCGCCCGGTTCATTTCTTCGGACTTGGTCCTTTGCTTCATTATAAACTCTAAATAGCTTCCGCGTGTCGTCTAGATCTTGACTCTACTCGGTGCCGCATCGGATGTTTCATGCAATAAGTCTATTTATTGCTAGTTATGGCTGCATGTTATTATTCTTGGTTGTGTTGCCTTGGTTGGTTTTCGTAGGATCGCTTAGCCTCGTTAGGCGTTGTTGAATTCGTGCAGCAGTTGGTTGGCGTTGTTGCATTTGTGCAACAAGTGTGGGCTTCCGTTGGGTTGGCTTGGCTTATCGTTCGGGAAGGTTCTGATTGCCTCAATAGATCAGTTGGTTGGCTAACGAGATTTGGTTATGCGGCATGTGTTGAGTAGAAACATTCGATGAAAATGAATCGTTGCACGAGTTGCTCGTCTAGCAACTGTGTTGGATAGAAGTTGGAATTTTGGCTGTGGCGCATCGGTTGGGCAAGTCTGAGTTTGGCTCGGGAATATCAGAATAGTTGGAACGAGTTGCTCGTACAACAAATGTGTGAAACCGTTGGGTATTGGGTTGGACTATTTGAAAGACAATCATTGCACGATTGCTCGTGTTGAGAAAGTATCAGACGATGGAAATAGTTGGATAATTCAGGCATTGCCTGAGTTCTGTGTCAGACTCGAATTGGGAAAGGCATGATCAAGCATGAAGGATGGTTCGAACGGATCTTGGATCTGTGAAGGAAACGTAATGTGAGTAGCGACTTGATTCGGAGTGGTATATGGGATACCATATTTTGAGCGAGGCATTAGAAATATTTTGGTTGGACATCTATAGGAATTGCCTGAACGGACTCGTGAAACGAGAATACAAGTTGGTTGGTGCAGTCGGTTGAGTTGGAAAGAATAAAAATGAAGTAAGCGAATGTTGAGTTGAGTATATCGAGAATGGACTGGTGCAAATGAAAGCATCGTTAGGTTTAAGAGATAGATGAGATCGGAATGAACAACTGGGTTACGCTTGAATGAGCGATGGGTGAATCGAATGATAGCGAGCAGGAACTACGATTTTGGAAAACACATTTGAGCTGTTGGTTGAGTAATGAAACACGAGATGCTTTAGAGGGACAATGCGATAGATTCACAAAAACTTGAAGATTTTGGATATTGCTACTCGAGAAGTCGACTCAGGTTTAGCGGAAATAAAATTTTGGGCAAGATAGTGCAATGATGGTAAACAGGACATGAATTTAAGCAAGTCTTGAGTTTCGATAATCATTGAAATCGATAGTGCGAGTAGGCGAACATAGCAATTCGAAAATTGATGGATTCATGACAGAACGACGGATTGATGAAAGACGGTTTCAACGAGCGCGGCTCTCGGATTCGGAAGTTCGCTCGGGTGGATGGTTGGAATTTTGATTCGCATTTGCAGATGAGATATAACATGGTTTATAGTAACTGTCCATCGTGATGATTACAATTATCAAGCGTAGCTTCGGGACAGCTGACCCTAAGCGACCTTGTCCACTGAATCGGATATGAATATGGTAAACCCATAGAACGACCCTTGAGGCAACGTACTTGGGAATGCGTTGAGGGCAGATTTGAGCAATGAGATTTGGCTTATTGACTGAGTGTTGGATTTGAGAGACCCTTGGGATAGTCTTCAGCTGAAGATGCAGCCGGAAGATCGGAGCGATGGTGGAAGTAGCCTAGTCAACTGATGAGATTCAGAGTCACAGATTTATATCGATGGCATCGCCTCTGACTCATCGTGCCCTGGAAGGGAATAGCATTCATATGAATTGACGATTGTGAAACTAGCTCGTGAAGTTAAAGCAACGGCTCGTTCAGATCAAATCCTTGCGAATACTGGAAGGGACATATTTGCCTCAGATTTACAAGATGTCTCAGAACTTAGTCTGGAAAGTGTGCTCGTTCAGAAGGCAAAGGTGATATCCTATGCTTTGAGGCAGTGGAAGCAGCACGAAGAACTATTCCATGCGCAACCTAGAAATTGTGGTGAGTGTGTCCACGTTGAAATCGTGGCGACACTATCCCTTGGCGTGGCGGCGAGATCTTCGTGGATCAGACGAACCTCGATATAGATGTTCACCCTGTGAGATATTGAGATGGCAGGAAAGGTGTTGGACTGAGCTGATCTAAGCAAAGTTTGATATTTGGGTAAGTCGCCTAGCTTGGGTAGTATCAGTTGTGATAATCGTTCGGTGCATGAGATATATTTGAGATGTTGCTAGTGCGGATTCAGAAATAGTTGGATGGTTTGAGTTGAAACACGAACTCATTGAGTCGGTGGAAAATCTGCATAATTGAGAATAGTGCTCAAGCGAATGTGTTGGCATGGAAATAGTGATTTGGTTCAATTGGGAGTAAAGCAAATGGATGCCTCGAACATAAAGATACCCTTGTAACTTGTTTAAATTTGCTATCGCGAGGCTCGGCTGAAATGCATGTATTTTAGGGACGCCTTAAATATGTGTACGATCCAAAACTAAGCGATACGAGGAATTCGTATTGAGCTGCAAGGAGGACGTAAAAATTCGTGAAATTTGTACGAGCATTCAGCAAAGCGAGATGTTGAGTCAGGATCGTGAATATGTGAGTTGCATAGAGCAGATCCATGGAATTGGATAGTGGCAGGTGATAGGAGTGTACCAGCACAGTTCGTGGACGAACCTGATTCTAAGTGGTATATTATGTAACGCCCCGCAACCGCTCGGAGCATTACGCTGAGTCGGATTGAATAAATCAAATCCTGGTTACATTTGAAATGTTGGATTTTGGGAAGAAGGATTAATCGAGTTGGTTTCAATGTGCAGATGGCTAGCGGGTTCGATGGAAATCAGGTGTTCGTTCAGAACATTTCTGAATAGCTGGATGGAAGCGATAATGCCGTCTTCCTTAATCCGATCGGTCGGATGATTTGGAGAGCACGGCCTGCTCGCACGGTCATACCAGTTGAGTAGATCGCGCTTGCATTGGACCACGGGTTCAAGGGATTGGCCGTATCGGCAGGACAAGATGCCTAACGGGATCAAACATTGTGAGTAGGCTCTTTTTCTTCTTCTCTACTCCTTCATGCCTAATAATATGGAAAACACGAAAAAAGCTTGAACACTTGGGCTGAAATATTAAGAATCACTACACTGAGGCGTGCATAGAGTGTGCATTGTTGGCTTGGTAGGATTGTGGCTTGAAATGATTTACGCGTTGGATAGTTGGAGCGATAGTTTGATTATCACATTTGAGGCAGTCGTTTGGATACTTGGGTTTATGCTTGAATAAGTTGGAATGATACATTTGAGGCAATGGGAATATCGGGAATTCGGACGAGCGAGCGTGCATCCGTGCGCGAGTATCACTTGGTCGCTTTGTCTTACAAAGCGAGCAGTTGTGGTTCGAAACTGAACAACTGCATCGGCGAGGGCGTTGTGCCACTGTTGGGGCATTGTGCCACGAAAGCGGCATTGTGCCACGGTTGGGGCATTTGGCCATGGATTTGTCCCGAGTTGGGGTGTTGCATCCAATATGAAATATTGTGTTGAGAAGAGGCATCGTGCCTATGAAACACTTGATATTTTGGTGCCTTGGGCTATATTCTGAGGTCGAGATTTGGATTCCTTGGTTGGATATGTTGGAAGAATGGTTATGGATATTTGGTTGGATATCGGTTGAACGAGTCTAGGATCGCTTAGTGGGGCGAGAATGTTTCGATCCTCTCGTCATACCTACTGTGTCTGCATAGTCATGGACAACCTGCGTGGCACAGGGTTTGGTTTCCTGGAACGTGATGAGACACCGGGGCACCGGGACCGTTCCACCATGGAGGAAACAATGGGCATCCGCGATTGGGCGCAGTGCTGGTAGTCCGATACCACCAGGCGGGAGTAGCTGCCCAACCCTGGATCGGGTAGGATTGCCCTATTGATCTTGGTCCGATCAATGTCCTTCGTGGCTTTTAGCCAGTGACTTCATATAGAATAATGTTGGCTTGCTTTTCTTTTTGTTGGTTTGGCTTTCGTATAGGCGCGGCCACCTTGCCTCGGCAAGAGTGTGCACTTGAGATTGGAATATATAAACTTTGGTTGAGAATGGATATTGTGGCGAGACTGATGGTTCGATATGTTATCGTGCAAGCGATGGCATTGAGTTAGACGGGTCGGTTATATAAATGCTTGTCGTTTGGTTTGAGATTGAATGCTTGCATGCTTAAACTGCTTTACAACTTTCCTTAACATGTCATTCATACGCCATGAAACGAATCTAGGATTCAACTAGAAAGATCACCATTTAACTGTGTGCATTCACTATTTTTACTTAGTGTCGGCTTAGATGAGTAGGTTACCCCGCTCACCAGTACGGCTGTGTACTGACCCACGTTTGTGGGCAATATTTCAGGTACGCAGGCGTAGTGGCACTGCTTGGATATAAGGGACAAGATGTATGAACTATAAGTACCTTTGTGGGCTAGAGAAAAGAGCAAGAGCATTTCATCGTCTCCATGGCATCGCCTTTGTGGCATTGCCTTCGGGGCATTTTATTTGGACCCTATCATGAGCTTCGCTGCATATTACTCTGATGTGTGCTTGGTACATAAATTGGCTTCCGCTGTAACTTGGTTGTTTCGATGATTACTTTGGTGTTTAAAACCATCGTCTTGTACGAGCGCAACTCCAGGCTCGTACGGCATCACGTCCCGATGAGAACGATTGTCCCGCGGAAGAGCTGTAGCGTGGTGATTTCACGTTCAGCAGGGACTATTGAGCTTGCAGGAGATTGGGGCGTGACAGTTCCGGCCGCCTATTTAATGCCTCGAATCCCGTGCCCCGCCGTGCCGCAACCCTAGTCATCTCTCTCCTCCTCCGCCCACAGCGACCGCTTCCTCGCCTGAACCCTAACTCCTCTCCGTCGTCTTCTTCCTTCAGAATCCCCTCAACGAACACCGCCCGTCTCCAACTCCTCTGCCTCGACCAGACTTCCCTCGACCATCTCCACCGTCCTGTCTCGACCACCTGCCACCCACAGCCGAGCCATATCCTCACCGCCTCCTCCTCTACCCTAGCTCAGCCACCCCGCGGCCCCTCCAGCCCCGCAGAACCTCCCCCGACCACCGTCTCCCTCTTCCCGCTCCACCGTCGAACCCCAGCCCAGCACCACCACCATCAACCTTCTCCCCTCCTCCCTGAGCCCACGACCTCGCCACCCTGACTCGACCGGACGCTGCCGACGAGCCTCCGCCCCGAGCCGCCGTCCTCCGGCGAATCCCTCAACCCCAGCTGCTGTGATCGGAAACCTAACCAGGACACAGAACCCGGATACGGCTGACTCAGGACACATCACAGTGACCCGGACACGAGAAATCCTCGTTCCACGGAGCCCTGTTCAGGTAACCCGTTCTCTCTCCTTGTTGTTCCGTCAGTTGTGACGCGTAGACTATGTAACCCTCTCGATGCCCGTGCATCCCGCTCGGTGCGTTTCGTCCTGTGGCGATCGCGAACTGCGATCCAAAAACAGGAAAAATATGCCCCATTTTCCCCCCGGAACTGAGTACGTCCTGCCAAACGGGACGACTTGGTCGTGTGTGGTCTTCACCGAAATGTGCGCGCCATTGATACGGACGTACGAAATTTTGCAGAAGTTGATTTGGATGTGTGTGCACACCAGAATCAACGCGTATCCGCCAACAACGCCCCGTATCCGCCTGTTCTGGAATACGTTGTAACTTTGTGTACACACGTCGGATCGAGTCAAAACTTGCGCCATCGGACTCGTAGCAATACGCTGGTCCTGTGACCCAAGTTTGGTTCGATTCTGAGAATGTTGACAAAATCGCGTATCGTGGGCCCCGCGGCTCCACTTGATGGGCGATTTTGTGACCGGCTCATCGAAATCCAATTCTGGAAGTTTCGTTGGATTCGTATCATCATTCTAGACTTATTGACACTAAGTTTGATGAATTTAGGAGACCTTTGATCCTGACACATTTTTTGATGCGAAGCAGCCAACATGTGGACCCCACTTTGACCAGAAACTGTCATTTTTGCCCTTGTGTCCAAATTGGACTTAAGGACAGGCATTTCTAGCTATTTGATATTTTCTGAGACTGTTGGTGATATTTATTTCAGCAACCGGAGGAGTACCTGCAAATCACACTGAGACCAGAGCTACAGTTGGAGCCAGAACCCCAAGCAAGTGTACCTTGCCAACATTGCAGTTCTTGTTACTTATTTCCTTGACTTATATATATATATATATTGTTGTACATGCTTGACCTAGGACCGTGTGACTTACTTAGCGTCCGATTAATAGTTGGGTGCCAACCCCGTACGCGGAGTTGTGTAACGACACCTAGACATGGATCTCGATACCCTTTTACATTCTCATACTTGTCTTATCAAGTACATCATAACCCAGGATACTTGACACTATTCATGAGACAGAATCTTCCTGAAATATTTATGGTGATTCTGTATAGGATACAGGTTACATGACATAGACATTATTTTCTTAGATCTCATTATGACTTGCTGTATTAGTTTTGATCTTGCGTGTCAGGGACATGAGACGTGTGATTACATTGGGTGGGGAGAGACACACAAGCTACATGCTGATTTCATATATATAATACATAGTAAACACATAGTAAAACACATAGTAAACTCTGCTATAGGCTTCCAGACACAGAGCATGTAGTGGTCTCAGCCTGAGTTTAGTGATGCTCTTAAATTGCATTTCACATAGATGGTTATATAGTTTACCCTATTGTTTCATTTATTGCTGCACTGCATTTATGTTGGCTTGTATCTTCTGTACCTTGTTATGTCCCCTGAGGACATGGATACCGGATTATGTCCCCAGGACTAGCAGACGAGATCGACCCCGAGTTACACGGAGCAGGAGCATTATCAGGAGCAGGCACTAGAGCAGTACCAGATCCAGTAGACGAGTGATCACCGAGGATATCTTCTGAGTATATGCTTTATCCATACTCCGTATTTGCTGTTATTTATGTATCTTGACTATTGTATCAGACTCATTATCAGGTTATTTTCCCGAGTTTATGTTTTATTCAGATAGATCTTGCTCTATGATTCTGAGATTGTGGTATTCATATCTGTGGATGAGATTAGTATATTTAGACCCTTATTGTTGTACTACAGCTTAAGTATGCCCCGGTGGATCCATTAAATTAGATTTGTCCATCGGTGTGTGCTGCTGGCCATTGCCACGTGTCTAGTCCCTCGATATTTTAGGACTAGGGCGTGACAGGTACCGTCTCATCTCGCCCTGCAGCAGCCCAGGCCGGGTAACATT
Organism: Iris macrosiphon; assembly: GCA_036927795.1. NCBI lineage: Eukaryota > Viridiplantae > Streptophyta > Magnoliopsida > Asparagales > Iridaceae > Iris > Iris macrosiphon. Next base: position 48,926,096 of record JAYESA010000014.1, read on the forward strand.
ATTAATTTTAAGAGGATGGGGCTCAAGGACTTCAAGGGCATAGAGGGGATCTTGTACGGTGATGATTGGATTGAGGACATAGAGAGGAACCTGCGATTGGCACAGATTCTGGAGTCTCTATATGTGGAGGCAGCGGGCAGCCAGATGTTTGATATTGCCTTGACATGGTTCCGTAAAGATCCGAGGATTGCGGTGCCAGGATTGGCTTGGGGAGATTTTAAAGAGATTTTTAAGAAGAATTTCTTTTCGGAGTGGCTCTGAGTAACCTAGAGAGCCAGTTCCAGGACCTCGTCTATGGGAGCATGACAGTGGACGAGTACGCCACAAAGTTCTGCAGATTGGGAAGGTTTATGGAGGGACATAATCCCCTAGAGAAGGCCAGAAAGTTCTAAAATGGTTTGATCAGGAAGGTCAAATCCCTTACTAGGGGACACCGTACAACTATATTCGAGGAGATCCTGATGGGTACACTGTGAGGGCGAGCTTTCGCCATAACATTTGAGGAAGAGAGGCTAGTCCGAGATGTGATATCAGGTTTAGTTCTTCTCGATTCTATTCCAGCTTATGCTTTATTTGATTCTGGTGCTTTCCATAGTTTTGTATCTGTATCTTTTTCTCTTAAGCATCATTTAGAGACTGAACCTTTGGCTAGGACTTGCAAGATCACGACCGGGGGTGGCATTATCCTGGTCAGTAATATTTGTAATCAGAGAGTTACACTAGAAGGCGGGGAGTTGAGCACATGCTTACTAGTAATGCCACTTCCGAGTTACGACATTGCACTCGGGATGCATTGGTTGAGTAGGCACCTTGCTAGTATAGATTATCATGGAGGCAGATTTTTGTTTCGACCGCCATGAGAGCCAGGGTTTGAGATTGCTAGAGGAGAAGCGGAGCAAAGTAAGGATGCCATTTATAGAGCCATGGTGGAAGAGAAGGAGCTGCCACATCCTTTGATAGCAGAGTATATGGATATTTTCCTTGAGGAGTTGTCGGGCTTGCCGCTAGACCAAGATATGGAGTTCTTTATAGACTTGGTGCCAGGCACAGAGCCAATATCTCAGCACGTCTATAGAGTTAACAACAATGAACTGGCAGAATTGAAGAAGCAGGTGGATGAGTTGCAGTATAAAGACTTCATCAGATCCAATTTATCACCATGGGTGCTCCGGTATTATTTGTACCGAAGAAGGATGGGCCGGTACGCATGTTTATCGACTACATGGCTCTGAACAACCTTACTATCAAAAATAAATACCCACTGTCGAGGATTGATGATCTCTTCGATCAGTTGAACATAACGAAGGTATTTTCGAAGATAGACTTGAGGTTGGGTTACCACCATATGTAAGTGAAGAAGAAGGACATTCCGAAGACAACTTTTCGGACTGGGTATGAACAGTTTAAGTTCTTGGTGATGCCGTTTGGGTTGAACAATGTCCCAATGGTATTTATGAATATGATGAACAAGGTATTCCCCCAATATTTTGATAAGTTTGTGGTGGTATTTATTTATGGTATTCTGGTGTATTCGAAGACCCCGAAGGAGCATAAGGAGCACTTGAGGATAGTTTTGGAGACTATCAGGAATGAAAAGCTTTATGGCAAGATCTCAAAGTGTGAGTTCTTCCTTGACAAGGTTAAATTTCTTGGTCATGTGATTACAGGTGACATGATCTCAGTAGACCTAAAAAAGATCGTGGCAGTGGAGTCGTGGGCTACTCCAAGTTCAGTAGCAGAGATCAGAAGTTTTTTGGGGCTAACAGGTTATTACCGGAGGTTTGTACATGACTTCTCCAGGATTGCAGAGCCAATGACTAGGCAGATCAGGAAGGATATGGAGTTTATCTGGACAGAGAAGTGTCAAGCCACTTTTGAGGAGCTGAAGAAGAGATTAATGACATCTTCAGTGTTGATGTTGCCATCGGGATCAGGTGGATTCACTATTTATAGTGATTCTTCAGGAAAGGGTTTGGGTTGTGTATTACAACAGAATGGGAAAGTGATTGCCTATGCTTCCAAGCAATTACATCCTCATGAGAAGAATTGCCCTACCCACAATTTAGAGTTGACAAAGGTCATTTTTGCTCTAAAGCTGTAGAAACACTATATGTACGGAGAGCGTATGGAGATCTTCACAGACCACAAGAGCTTAAAGTATGTGTTTACGCAGAAAGATCTAAACATGAGACATCGGCGGTGGTTAGAGTTGATGAAGGACTTCGATATATCATTACAGTACCATCCAGGAAAGGCCAACGTAGTCGCTGATGCCTTGAGCAGGTATCCAGTGACTATGTACTTGACTATGGACATACATTTATTGGCCGATCTTGAGAGCTTCGATATTTCGGTATTGGTACCTGGTGTCAAAATATAAATGTGGGGATTACAGATACAGTTTGAGCTGATGGACAGGATCAGAGTTATGTAGTATGATGATGAGTCTCTGAGGAGTATTAGAGCACATGTTCGGATGGTATTATCAGAGGACTTCACTATTGTTGAGGATGGATCATTGCGGCACGGTACCAGATTGTGTGTGCCAAGTGGGACGTTACGCGAGGAGGTTCTATAGGAGGCGCATCGATCATAGTACTCTATGTATCCACATGCCAACAAGATATATAGAGATCTAAGGGAGCATGTATGGTGGTTTGGTATGAAGCGGGAGGTGGCGCATTTCCTATCCAGGTGTCTAGTATTCCAACAGGTAAAGGCAAAGAGGCAGAGGCTAGGAGGTTTACTTCAGCCTTTACCTATTCCAGAGTGGAAGTTGAAGCATGTTACTATGGATTTTGTTTCCGGGCTTCCGTGTTCTCTAGGACGTAAAGACGCAATTTGAGTCATCGTAGAAAGGTTGACCAAATCGACCCACTTCTTGCCATTTAAAGTTGGTACGACTATGGAGAAGCTAACGGAGATGTATGTGCGACAGATTATCAGATTGCATGGAGCTCCTGTGAGCATCATCTCGGATCAGGATAGTCGCTTTACATCCCACTTATGGAAGAGTTTGCAGGATACCTTAGGCACTGAGCTCAAGTTTAGTACCGCATATCACCCCCAGACAGACGGGCAGTCAAAGAGGACTATTCAGACTCTCGAGGATATGCTTCGCACTTGTGTTTTGGATTTCAAAGGCTCTTGGGAGGATCATCTTCACCTGGTAGAGTTTGCTTACAACAACAGTTACCAGGCCAGTATCAAGATATCATCTTTCGAGGCTTTATATGGATGGAGATGTCACACTCCTGTATCTTTGGATGATGTTGGTGAGATAACCTTGTGGGACCAGAGATGACTGTGGATGTAGCTGAGAAGGTGAAACTCATTAGAGATAGACTTCGGATGGTGTATGACATACAACGACATTGAGACAACAGCCACCGGAGATCCTTGGAGTTTAAGGTATAGGTTTTATTTGTATTGCTTATGATTGCTTTATTTTAGGTTGAGTGTTAAGGCTGTATTTTGTTCTAGGTTGGCGATCTGGTGTTCTTACGGATTTCTTCGACACGGAACACGATTTGCTTTGGTAGAGACGGAAAGTTTAGTCCACTGTACATTGGACCCTTCGGTGTTCTTGCGAGGGTCGATGCAATAGCATACAGATTAGACTTGTCGCCTGTACTGGAGGGAGTGCATGATGTATTCTATGTATTATAGCTGAGATGGTACGTGGTAGATCCTAGTCACGTATTGGATCACTCGAATATCGAGATGGGTCCTACTCTTAGCTATCAGAGCAGCCAGTGGAGATTCTGTATCGCAAGGAGAAGGTGATGCAGAACCAGACGATTCCCTTGGTATGCGTCGCGTGGAGGCATCACTCTCCGGGAGAGTCTACCTGGAATAGGGAGGCCGAGATGCACAAGCGATGCCCTTATCTCTTTGAGCCGTGATGTATCGTTCTTTCTTGCTTGTTGTGATTGCTTGTTATAGTATTAGTTCTTTCCTTAAATGTTGAGGACAATTTTTCTGAGGAGGGTAGAATTGTCACTACCACATTTTTAGATGAGGGTATTTTTTTTATTTAGCATATTATATATCTAGTGGTTAAATGTTTATGTATTATGCTATTTATTTATTAGTTAGTGGACTAGCCTAATTATTGGACTTGACATTAATGGACCTAATTAGAACTTGTCATGACACATTGAGCCCAACATTGGGTTAGGCCCATTAGACTCATTCCCTTTAGTCAATTAAGAAGATTAGATTAATTTTTATTAGATTAGAATCTTTCTAATATAGCCCTCCCTAATTAAATATCATAACTAATTAGTGGGGAGGGGTATCTTGGAATTACGTGTTTCTTGAAAAGGGGGAAAAGAGGGCTGGCCACATGAAGAGGGTCTCTCCCTCTCTCTCTTTTCTCTCATTAATTTATTTCATTATAGATCCCCAATTATGTTATTCCCCAAATGATTCATCCCTCCACCAAGCTCGCCACAATTCACTCTCATTCCCTTCTAATCACATCATCTAAAGAGCATTGAAGCTTGGATTGCAAGGAACACTTAGAGAATGAGGAATTGACAAGGAGATTGTGTCCTAATTGTGTCTATATGAGCTATTCATTGGGAATCCATCTCCCAATAGGTAAATTCTAATTTCCCTTATAATTTAAACTCTAATTCATGCATTTGACCATTAGGAAACCTTTCTTGGCTTAGGGCTATCCATAGGAACAAGACCCCTATTATAATTTCTACATGGAGATTTGTTAGCTAATTCTAAATAATTGGAGTATATGATGTATCTGGGGTGTGAGTGAGGGTGAGCATATATCAGTGTGTGCATTTAGGGTAGTATGGTAGAGGATGGTAGTAAGGGGTTATGTGTATAGTGTGACAGTAAGGGAGGAAGACCAGAGTATAGTTTGCAGTAGAGAATTGGCAGTGCATACATACAATTAAATGCAGTTAGGGCAAGGCTCAAGTATGTACAGGCAGTAGGTATCAGTAGGATATTGAGCATATGCATTTAAGACTCAAGTTGATGTCATGCCCCACTACCGGAATACGGAGACGAACATGGCCAGCTACCCCATACAAGGTGCTGTACGTCGTACGACGGTCACGACTGTATAAGACAAGAGGGTATATGCTACAATTAAGTCTCCTAGGGTCAAGAACTTCTGTCTCTCAATTATTCAAATAAGAAACAATAAGCATAGAGAATATATGATAAAGCAATAAGGTATCCCAAATGCTTTCTCAAAATGTTCTGGAGAATAATGATCCAAAATAAGAAACTGGAAGAGTAACAAAAGTATATGACAGTGATCAGCTGCAGTCTGATTTAATACAATCATGTAAGCAAACAAATGTCCAAACGAGCCGGCTAACAGGTGTCGGTGGCTAAACTTCCAAAATAAGTAAATGCCCAATGATGAGTAGGGAAGAAGAAAACCCACTCGCTATCCCCTGCGACCATATTTCTGGTATGCGTCATGAGTTGAGGAAAGGTATGCTAGGTCCTCAGGTGTTGGCTCAAAACCTGGCCATACAAAACCAGTAGGGTTAGACCCCATATAGCAAGTACCACAAAGGAAGTACGAAATGGAGAAATAAAAACACAAGAAAAATTATTATTATTATTACATAGGTTCAGTGTCGTAGCTTAGGTCCATGGCATATCCTAGCGCAAAGGCCTAAACCTATAACCAAACAAGGACAAGGGTTTAACCATCATACTATGATAGTCCGTTTCCCTAGGCTACTAATCGAATAATACAATCACAAACAAGTCCATTTTCTTATATCGGCCAATCATTTGTACGGCTTGCTATTTTGTGGATTCTGAGGTTATCTCAGAAATAATGTATAATAGGTATCCTCAGATCACGCAAGTGCCGAACATGAGCTAACCAAACCAATAGATGAATAAAACTGGTATTCATGAGATGCACCAGTTCCCCGTAGGCTACTGCGCTAAAAATATGGTATTAGCGATTCCGGTATTCCTATAATAAAATAGTGGCTTGGCATAATAATATGTCAGATACTTCACTCTACTAAGAAAGATGATATATAGTATATGTGGTAGCCAACATAGGCGAACTTAGAATGAATCTCTGTAGGAAGGTTCGTTGGCATGATCTCGGGATACCATTCCCTCCAATGTTACTACCACTTTTAGTTACCTAATTAGCCCTATGTTGTGTTCAAAATCTCAAGGCGTGGTCACATGATAATTTCTCTTAAGATGTCGTACAAAGTATGGACACACTAGATACGAATCCATGGAAGTCAAATCTGGATTCACCCGAGCGTGTATGCAACATTCAGTCAATCTATATCCTAGCCACGCTTTGGTAGCTGACTCGCTTATTATGTCCGCCTGGAGAAACAATATATATTTATAATATCACGCATTCAGAAATTTAGAGGCATTTTCGATGCACAACCCAAATATAATTACTTAATACGTGACACGATATATCGTACCTCGGAGCACATTAATATTACGGACAATACCAGGCAATAGTGGTATCAGCACGAATACAGTATTTGAGTCCAATTACCAATTATACATTGGGTCACGAAAGAATAATAAAACATTCAATAAAAATAAGCAAGGATACATGGGTCTCTAGGTCGCATGGGAAGTCAAGGCCGCATATGACTCTAGGCCGCATGTGAAGTCAGGGCCGCATAAAAAGTCCTGGCCGCATATGAAGTCAAGGCCATATGAAAATTCCTGGCCGCATATGAAGTCAGGGTCGCATGAACCACTTGGCCGCATATGGAGTCAAGCCACATGCTCAGGGTTAAAGTTTACTTCTTGGGACAAGTGTTGAAGTGACGGCCAATAAATAAAGTATCAGTGATGTGACATAAAGTGATTGATGTGACAAGCCATAAAGTGTGTCAGAGAAAAGACAAAAATCGTAGAAATATGTGCCAAGGTTTTAGAGTCATGCGTCTAAGGAAAAGTGGTCGCATGCTCGGCTTGCCGCATACGCCTACTTGCCGCATATGGGTCGACCGCATGCTGCTCTTTTGGACTTAGCAAATTTCTCACTCGTCCAGTGAGTGAACACACAAGGAGTTCAAGGTTAAGCTCCAGAACACTTGTGTGATGGCAGTTATTCGTCCAACAAGATTGACGCATTGGTCAGTATGCAGCAAAAGCTCAGGCCGTATAGCCCTCTCAAGCCGTATAGTACTCTCGGCCGCATAACTCGTTCACCGCATGAAGATTTTGTCTTCTCCAAACAACAGGTTCGGCCATGGCAAAATCTCCAAAAACTAAAATCTTGTTTTGTCCATAAAATTCTCATTTTAAGTCCAAATTGAGTGACCAAAAAGCCAAAATACTTGAAATTGAAAGCTCTATCATGTAGCAAAAACTTATTTTAAAATACATGTTTAATCGATCAAAACCAAGAAAAACTCATAAAATCCATAAAACCCTAAGTTAAAAATATAGATCTACTCAAAACCACCCATCAAAACAGAAAACTCTTAAGTTCTAAAAGTGCTAAGAAACACATAAAAACATAATGGAATATAATATGGAGGGTTTCTTTATTTCTTATGCAAGGTGCACTTGCCTATGGAAAAGGGAGAGAAAACACAAAAGAGAAAGAGAATGAAGTAAGAAAGAGAGAGAAGGAAAATATTGGGTTATATATGGTAGGGTTAAGGGTTGAACCAAGGGTTCTCATGACTTGAACCAACCCACAAAATAAACTATTAAACAGGTTAAACCAAAGAATAGGCTAGTCTCTATGCGCATGCAACCAGGCTAAAATAAAAATACGTTCTAAATATGTATATCGAGAATAGAGAGTGACATCTCTATCCACCTTAGAAAAATTCTGTCCTCGAAATTCGAATCTAAGCAATAGCTAGAGAAGTCAAGACAAGTACGATACAAATCTACTAGCAACTACACATGCAAGCAATATAAAAATAACACATATAGGTGATCACCTGATCATAGAATCCTAGATATGAAAGCATAAGAAAGAATATACCTTCTGAATCAAATATGTGCGGATACCGGGATTGAATATCGTCATCGCGTTCCCACGTTGATTCCCTTAGAGAGTGATGGCCCCAAGCAACCCAGACAAGATAAATAGTCAGGTTCTTGAGCACCTTCTCCCTTCAGTCCAATATGGATACGGGTTGCTCCTCGTAAGATAAGTCAGTACCGATGACTAATTCAGAGTGATCGAGGATATGACGCAGATCCGAAAATACCTACGCAACTGAGACACATAAAATATATCGTATACCTTACGTCGCGAAGGCGTAAGGGTAAGACGATAAGCAACATCACCTACCCGCTCGAGAATATCGAACGGACCTATGTTTCATGGACTAAGCTTCCCGTGAACCACGAATATAACGAATCCATGGGTCAACAAAATTTGCAAGAATACGTGGTCACCGACACAAAACTCTAAAGGCCTACGATGCTGATCGACCTAATGCTGATGCCTATCTTGTACAACCCGAAGTCGCTCTTTAATCTGCTTGACAATCTCTACTGTCTGCGTGATCATTTCAGGACCTAACATCTTTTGCTCACCAATGTCGTCCCGAGCCAACGGTGGCCTACACTTCCTTCCATACAGTGCTTCAAAAGTTGCCATCCGAATACTGGACTGATAACTATTATAATATAAGAATTCTACCAAGTGAAGACGATTCTCCCAAGATCTACCAAGGTCTAAGGTACAGGCTCGTAGCATAGCATATCCTCCAAGGTCTGGATGGTTCTCTCTAATTTTTCGTCTGTCTGGGGGTGATAAGCTGTGCTTAATCTTAACTTAGTGCCCAAACTCTGATGCAAACTTTTCAAAAAATATGAAGTAAACTGAGTGTCTCAATATGACACGATACTTACTGGAACATCATGTTGTCTCACTATCTGTCACATATATATTTCAGCCAATTATTCTGTAGACTGTCCTACTCGAAAAGGAAGAAAGTGAGCTACTTTTGTGAGATGATCCACTATCACCCAAACTGTATCTCGATTAGTCGATAATCTAAGTAAATTAGTCACAAAGTCTATCGTGATGTGTTCCCACTTCCACTCTGGAATAGGAAGCGGCTGCAATAATCTTGCTGGTCTTTGTTGTTCTGCCTTCACTTACTGACATATCAGACATTGCCATACGAAGCATGCTATTTCTCTCTTCATTCTGTTTCACCAAAAGTGTTGCTTGATATCTTGGTACATTTTCGTGCCTTTCGGATGAATGGAATACTAGAAACTGTATGCTTCAGTCATAACTTCTTATTGAATATCCCCTCTTGGTATGCATAGACGATTCCTAAACCTTAGCTTTCAATCCGCATGTATTGTCAACTCTTTCCGAAGACCTGACTCACATTCTTCTCGTAGCTTTTGAATCTTCGGGTCCTCTGTTTGAGCTTGTTTGATTTTATCTACCAAAGTTGACTGAATCTGTAGGCTAGCCTGAACTTCTATACTCTGGAAGTACTATCCCGATATGCATCTCTCGTAAGTCTTCTAGAATATGCTTCTAAGTAGTCAACATAAATTTGTCACATCTTCTGCTAAGTGCATCAGCTACTGCATTAGCCTTGCCTGGATGGTACTGAAGTTCTATGTTATAATATTTTAATAACTCTAGCTACCTTCTCTGCCTCATTTTTAAGTCCTTCTGTGTGAACACATACTTCAAACTCTTATGATCTGTGAATATTTCTACTCGATTACCATATAAGTAGGCCTCCATAGCTTAAGTACAAACACTACTGCTGCTAACTCCAAATTATGAGTTCGATAGTTCTTCTCGTGATCTCTGAACTGTCGAAAAGCATATGCTATCACTCTTTCTTGTTGCATCAAAACACATCCAAGTCCTTTTTGAGATGCATCACAATACACTGTGTATCCTCCGGAGCCTGCTGGAAGAGTAAGGACTGGTGCAGAGATTAACTTCTTCTTCAACTCTTCAAAGGCTGTCTGATATTCTGCTGACTACACAAATTTAACTTTCTTGTGCATCAACCGGGTTAATGGTGCCGAGATCTTAGCAAAATCTGACCCAAATCTTCTGTAGTATCCTGCCAAGCCCAGAAAACTACGCACTTCTGCTACTGTCTTCGGAATTGGCCAGTTCTCTACTGCATCTACCTTCTTGGGATCAACTAACACTCCTGCTCCAGAAATAATATGCCCAAGAAAGGATATACGATCCATCCAAAACTCATACTTACTAAGATTCGTATATAACTGGTGCTCCCTCAAAGTTTGCAGCACTATCTTGAGATATTCTTCATGCTCCTTCTCATTACAAGAATACACCAGGATGTCATCGATGAATACTACCACAAATTGGTCTAAGTAAAGCATGAAAATACTGTTCATAAAATCCATGAATACCGGTGGAGAATTAGTTAGTTTGAATGGTATAACTAAGAATTCGTAATGCCCATATCGTGACCTAAATGTTATCTTTGGTATATCCTACTCCTGAACTTGCACTTGATGATATCCTGATCGTAAATCTATCTTGGAGAAGACTCTTTCTCTATTTAATTGGTCAAATAAATCATCAATCCTTGGTAATGGGTACTTGTTCTTCACGGCCACTGCATTCAACCACCTATAATCCATAAACAACCACATTGATTCATCCTTCTTCTTCACAAATACTGCTGGTGCTCTCCACGGTGATCCATTAGTCTGAATAAACTTTTTCACCTTCAGTTCTTTCACGTATCGATATAACTGATCAAGCTCTGATGGTGACATAGGGTATACCATCTGGAATATTGGTTCTGCTCCTGGCATCAACTCTATACAAAACTTTATCTCTCTGACTGGGGGGTAATCCGAAAAGCTTATCCCGAAAGACATCCATGAACTTTTCAACTATCTTGTGCAGCGAGTCTTCTTCCTTTGCTACTGTTGCAACTCCTCCCTTATGTTGGTCTCTTGCTATTCTGCTAAGGATAAATTCTTCTAGACCAAAAATTCTAAACAACACTCTACCCTCTCGACAGTCTATCGTTGCATGACTGTCTCTCAACCAATCCATGCCTAAGATAACGTCAAAGTTACCCATAGGGAACTCGATCAACTTTGCATGTAATAAATGTCCACACACTACGACTGGATATGCTAGGCACACCCTACTAACTTCTACGATCCCATTGCCAGTGTGCATATTCAGCCTCTCTGGCAATGCCTCAAACTTTAATCCAATACGTGTTGCATATTGTGCATATATAAATGACTACGAAGCTCCAGAATCAATTAAAGCTATGACAAGAAAGGTTTTAATGAAAATGTTATATGCCACTACGTCGCCTGACGCTATAGCTTTTTCCAAAGACAAGCTGAGTGTCTGTCATTGGCCTTGTTGAGCTCCATGTTATTATCTTTCTTGCTTATTCTACTGTTGTTACTATCTATAAAGCTGGGTATGCATCGACAACAGACGCTGAGCTAAAGGTCGTACTGCTGCTGTTGGTCCTCCTAGCTGCACTGCCCTTGGAGCTGGCAATACAAAAAATAGTTGTACTGGCCCTCCTGGCCTCTGTATCAATGGGCATGTGGAAATCTTGTGATCATGGCTCCCATATCTCAAACATAGTCTGTTAGCAGCCCGACAAATATCCCGGGTATGACCTCCTTTGCCACATTAGGTACAACATATCGGCATTTCCTGTCGTTGTTATTGTTATTGCTGTTACTTCTTCGGCTGTTGTTGTTGTCTCTACTGCTGTTGTCGAGTTGGTGTCATTACTGTCGAGGTCACTGGCCTCCTCTGTGTCATGTCCTGGATGCGAATGCCAGGGCATGGTGCTGACATTCTCTATATTAGTCCTCCCTCATTGTTCTGTCCATGAGGCCTCTTTCGATCTACTCTTCTTGATGCCATCCTTTGAGAAGTAAGCTCAACCCTCTTGACTGCTATCAATACCACCTCAAAGGTCTGGTAGTCATGCACCTCTACCATATGTAAGATCTCTAAGTGAAGTCCCTGCTGGAACCTTACTGCTCTCTCCAACTCTGTCGCTACCATGGTTGGAGCAAACCTGCTTAGTCGGCAAAATTCTATCGCATATGCGTCTACCGTCCTTCTAGCTTGCTTGAGGTTAATGAAGATTTGCTGTAACTCACACTAAGCCATAATCCTAAAGTACTTTTCCCTGAACCAGATCCTAAAATCATCCCATGAAATAGGATGCCTCAATCCTACCTCCATTGTGGCCCACCAATCTCTTGCATGATCCTGGAGTTGTAAGCGAACCAGGTCAACCTATTCCTCGACCGAAACTTTAGCTGCAGCAAGAATGGTCTCAATATCCTGGAGCCAATCATCTGTCGTGATTGTGTCCTCCATGCCATCAAAATATCTGGGGTTCAGTATGCAAAATCTAACATATGCCCTAGCATTTGTTCTCCTGCCTCGTTCTAGGGCCGTCTACAACCCTTGGTTCAACAAGATATTCTGTTTCTACTGTTGAAACTGTTATTGCTGATGTTACTGTTGTTGTTGTTGTACCACTATCTGGTATTGTTGGGCAGCCAACAATCCACGAATAATCTCTAGCAAGGCCGGAATATCTAGTATTGTCGGAACTGCGGGAGGTACGGGAATACATGGAGCCTGCTGCTCTGTCCCATTTATCGTGGGCTCAACTCGGATCCTTAGCTGGGGTTCTACAGGATCTCGTTCCACTGGAAACTCTGCCTTCTTGTTGCTGCAACATTGGGGGAAGGAGAATCCCTAAAGAAGAGCATAAGAAACATCAAGTACAGGACGAGGAGGAACAAGGAAGCAACCAATCTGGAAAATTTTAAGCTGAGTATCGAAGAGAACGAATTCAGAATTTTAAGAAGGATCATGTTTGATTGAGACTCCTATAACCATAAAACTCTACAAGTCTGAAGAATAGACCTGCATGAGCCACCACTAAAATTTTGTCACGTCGTAGTACCGGAATACGGAGACGGACATAGCCATCTACCCCGTACAAGGTGCTATACGCTGTATGACGGTCACAGCTGTATAAGACAAGGGGTGCATGCTACAATCAAGTCTCATAGGGTCAAGAACTTATATATCTCAATTATTCAAACAAGAAACAGTAAGCATAGAATATATATAATAAAGCAAAAAGGTGTCCCAAATGCTTTCTCAAAATAATCTGGAGACTAGCTGTGCAAAACAAGTAGCTGGAAGAGTAACAAAAGTACATGATTATGATCAGCTGCAGTCTGAATTAATATAATCATGTAAGAAGACTAATGTCCAGACGAACCGTCTAATTGGTGTCGGTGGCTAAACGTCCAAAAGAAGTAAATGCACAATGATGAGAGGGAAGCAGAAAATCCACTCGCTATCCCCTGCGACCATGTTCCTGGTACGCACCATGAGTTGGGGGAAGGTACGCTAGATCCTTGGGTGCTGGCTCAAAACCTGACCATGGAAAACTATTGGGGTTTGACCCCAAATATCAAGTACCACAAAAGAAGCACGAAATAGAGAAACAAAAACATAAGAAAATATTTAATAATACATAGGTTCAGTGTCGTAGCTTAGGTGCATGGCATATCCTAGCGCAAAGGTCTAACCCTACAACCAAAAAATTGGATAAGGGTTGAACAATCATACTATGATAGTCTGTTTCCCTATGCTACTAACTGAATAATACAATCACAACCAAGTCCATTTTCTTATATCGGCCAATCATTTGTACGGATTATTATTTTGTGAAGTCTGAGGTTATCTCAAAAATAATGCATAATAGGTATCCTCATATCATGCTAGTGCCGAACATGAGCTAATCGAACCAATAGATGAATAAAATAGGTATTCACGAGATGCACCAGTTTCCTGTATGGCCACTACGCTAAAAATACGGTATTAGCGATTCTAGTGTTCCTATAGTGAAACAGTGGCTCAACATAATAATATGTTAGATACTGCACTCCACTAAGGCAGATGATATACAGTATATGTAGTGGCCAACCCACAGCGCACTTAGAATTAATCTCTGTGGAAAGGTTCGTTGGCATAATCTCGGGATACCGTTCCCTCAAATGTTACTATCACTTTTAGTTACACTAATTAGCCCTATGTTGTGTTCGAAATATCAAGGCGTGGTCACATGAGAATTTCTCTTAAGATGTCATACAAAGTACGTGCACAATAGATACGAATCCATGGAAGTCAAATATGGATTCACCCGAGCGTATATGCAACATTCAGTCAATCAATATCCTAGCCACGCTTTGGTAGCTGACTCACTTATTATGCCCGTGCTGGGGAAACAATATATATTTATAATATCACGCATTCAGGAATTTAGAGGCATTTTTGATACACAACCCAAATATAATCATTTAATACGTGACATGATGTGTCGTACCTTGACACACATTAATATAATGGACAATATCAGGCAATAGTGGTATCCGCACGGATATAATATTCAAGTCCAATTACCAATTATACATTGGATCACGAAAGAATAATAAAATATTCAATAAAAACAAGCAAGGCCCCATGGGAAGTCCAGGCCGCGTGTGAAGTCAGGGCCGCATGAAAAGTCTTGGCCACATATGAAGTCAGGGCCATATAAAAAGTTTTTGTCACATATGAAGTCAGGCCGCATGCTCAGGATTAAAGTCTACTCCTTGGGACAAGTATTGAAGTGACTGTCAATAAATAAAGTGTTAGTGATGTGACATAAAGTAATTAATGTGACAAGCCATAAAGTGTGTCAGAGATAAAAGACAAAAATTATAGAAATATGTGCCAAGGTTTCAGAGTTATGCGTCTAAGGAAAAGTGGCTGCATGCTCTGCTTGTCGCATATGGGTCAGCTACATGCTGCTATTTTGGACTTAGCGAATTTCTCATTCGTTCAGCAAGTGAAAACACAAGGAGTTTAAGAATAAGCTCCAGAACACTTGTGTGAAGGCAGTCATGCGTCTAACAAGATGGACGCATGTTGGTCAGTATGTGACGAAAGCTCAGGCCGCATAGCCCTCTCAGGTCGCATAATACTCTTGGCCGCATAACTCGCTGGACACATAAAGACTTCATCTTCTCCAAATAGCAGGTTCGACCATGACGAAAGATCCAAAAACTCAAATCATGTTTTGTCCACAAAATTCTTATTTTAAGTCCAAATCGAGTAAACCAAAAGCCAAAAAATACTTGAAATAAAAGCTCTATCATGTAGCAAAAACTGGTTTTCAAAAATACATGTTTAATAGATTAAAACTAAAAAAAACTCATGAAACCCATAAAAATCTAAGTTATAAATGTAGATCTACTCAAAACAACCCATCGAAACAGAAAAATCCAAGTTCTAAAAGTGTTAAGAAACACATAACAAATATAATGAAACGATAACATAGAGGGTTTCTTTATTTCTCATGCAAGGTGTACTTGCCTATGTAAATGGGAAAGAAAACACAAGAGAGAGAAAGAGAATGAAGTAAGGAAGAGAGAGAAGAAAAAGGTTGGGTTATATATGGTAGGGTTGAGGGTTGAACCAAGGGTTGTCATAACTTGATCCAACCAACAAAATGAACCATGAAACATGTTAAACCAAAGAATGGGTCTAATCTTCATGCGCATGCAACCAGGCTAAAATAAAAATATGTTCTAAATACGTATATCGAGAACGAGTGACAGTTGATACATGGGAATGATGTATAAAAGGTGTAGATGTGAGGTTAGAGTATGACTAGTGAGAGTGTACAGTTAAGTTATAGTTAAGGTATTTGGATACCATGTTAGTAACTAATACTAAGATGTTATATATAGTAGTATGTATATATATATATAGGTTATGTGTAAATGGATATATAGAGTATCCTATTATTAAGGGTATAGATATATTAGTGTTATTAATTAATATTGACTAGTGTTAGCTAGTTAGTGACTAATATGGACTACTTACTTTAGTTTGACCTAGAAACATATGTATGACTTAGTTTTGACTAATATTGACTAGTTTGACCTAGTTTAGCTAGAATGACCTAGAAAAACATATTTAATGCATTTTAGCTCATTTATCACTTATTTACATCTATTGACATGCCATTCATATATAAGTGTGTGTGACACCAGCTCGGACACTGAGTTATACCATTTACTCAGGACCACAGACGAGTACATTCTCTGATATTTTTCTTGTTTGATAGTCTCTATGTTACATATATTTAGTATTGAGATATTTGATTCCTGACATGATGGTTACACGGATTGGTATACGTGGATCCTTGTCATGAGATATTATTGTTATGATTACTTAGTGATCGACGTGTCGTGCTTCGTGATTACTCAGTAATTACCTTGATATCTTAGTGATTATATAGACCATGATCATAGTGCATGGTATTATAGACCGTGCATATGATATACGTATTATAATATATCGTGATTTGGATCAGTGTACTAGTCGGGGGTTGAAAAAGTATTAGTGGATATGTGATCATACTTTATAACCCGTGATTTAGTGTAGCCTGTAATAGCTAGCAGATCATGCAACTCACGTGTGGTCACGCTAGTTTTCCTTTTATATATAGCCCGTGTTAGGCCCAAGTCGATCACATTATCTTACTAATATTTTAAGACACTTTTATTTTTATATTCCTCTATTCCAGTTTATTACATTGATGTTCCTCACCATATTGTTCTCAGTTTAATTCTATTATTTACCATGATACTCCTTCTTGTGATAGTTACTAGTTCAGTTACTTCCATCATTTATTTTATATTGCTATTGTTGTTTCATAGTTTCTGTCAATTATTGGAACTGCTATTGGGTTGTACTTTGCTCCAATCCTGAATGAATATATTTTTTAGATAATTCATTAGAGGACTGGTGTCTACGCAGTACGAGCCACAAAATGTCGAGCCGGTTGAGATAGCACCCGTAGAGCCTATTGAGATAGTACCAACAGTCGAGGAGACTTAGCCAGTTTATTTATGATATTATATTTGTCTCATTTTATACATTATGTCATGTATTACATTTGAGACTATAAACCCCCTCACCCAAAATTAGGCCTACTTGGCTTAGATAGTGAAATTATGGCTAGTTTGAACCAATTTGAATTAGAATACGGCATTTATTTAAGTATATAATAATTTATATCACGTAGCGCACCATACCGTTGCTTCGATAATTAGAGCACCTCACTAGCCATTGTCAGTCGACAAATTTCACAACCTTGTCCTAGACATGCCCGCCTACTATTCTGACCTTTGTGTAACTTATAATTATGCTTTATTGTGCTACATTTTAGTCGTACAATAAACGTCGTGGACGTTATTATTTTAATTCTAAATAAATTTTCAACTCTGTACCCTTGTGCGTTACAATCAAAATTTTAGACACAATCTTGACCGTTTTATATAACCCAAATTTTATTAATATTCTACACTTTACCCTCTTCGTCCCTAACACTTGTGTCCCACCTAATTTTAATCCCATGTACTCCTAATTAATTCCAGAACATCATGCGCATTTAATTTAATAAATTAAATCCAATTTTTGTCTTTGTGCAATTTTCTAATTGTTGGGGACTTTTATGCAAAAACGTATTGAGGTGTCCCCACCATCGGACAATACGTGAAGAAACCCAATTTTCCCTTCACATGGATTTTTCCGTAATTTTTCGGAATGGGCAAACGCACGAACATCGCCCCCGTTATTTTAAAACCCATCATCGCATTTAAACAATTCAATTATGGCCCTCCAAACATCCCCACGTGAGCCTTGGCCCATCCCAAGAAGATGTTGACCAAGCCCACCTACCTTGGTCAACCCAAATCTAAAGTCCCCATGTATAAAATAGCTTTTTCTTCCCCTTTTCTTGATTTTCTTCTCAAAAATCACCTAACCCTAAATAGTACTCAGCCGACCCCCTTTCCCCTACACATCCCTGTTCATCTTCAACCTTACCCCTTTTCCCTGCCTGACCTCACCGGAACTCCACCGCGGCCATCCCCGCTCACCACGACTCACTGGATTCGTCCCCGCCCTCTGAACTCCTCCTCACCTCCGCCTGAACATCACCAGCAATCGCCACCACCACCAGCACGATCACTCCGCTCCTCCTCCCTCTCCTCCGACTCCTTCCTCCCGCCGGGTCCCCTCGACCCACCGGGATCCTCCCATCACAGACCACCCCGACCTCCATCTCCTCTACGACAACTGCACCATCACCACTAGAACCCGCCGTGGACACCCTGCATTATCCCCACCTCTGCTGCTGCCCACCGACGGCAGGAACGACGTCCAGACCTCCCCTTCCGCTTCCTCCGCCAACCAAACGAGCAGCTTTCGCCATCTTCCCGTAGAACCACCACCACCTTCATCCCAGAGTACCCCGACTGTGCAGCACCGACGACTCCTCCGCCTCTGCACCCCTCGACCCGCCGCCTCTTTCCGGTTTCCCTCGACCTTCTTCCCTCGCCTGAACCCGGAGCACCCCGCCTGCCGACTCCATGACCGGATGAACACAGCCACCAAACAGCCTCGCCATCACCTCCTCCTCTTCCCTGTCATCCCTATTCCCTGTCCACCTCCTTCCATTGCCGGACCTCTCCTCCCCTGGCCGGACCGAACCCCCCTGACCGGACCACCCTTCCCCACTGGTCGGAGTGTCAACACCACCACCATCAAGTAAACACCATCACCATCATCATCTTATGTACACCTTCACCATCCTTATCACCATCGTCATCGTAGTCATCACCTTCACCATCATCATCATCATCGTCGTTATCATCATCACCCTGACAATCATCGCCATCGTCGTCATTATCATCGTCGTCTTCGCCATCACCTTAACTAGCATCGTCATCATCGTCATTATCATCGTCGTTGTCATCGTCGTATCATCAACCTTACCCCATCATCAACATCTCATCCTCGTCATCACCATCATCTACATTATCGTCCTAGTCATCATCACCATCGTCCCAGTCATCATCTATGTCACCACTATTATCATAAATTCTATCATTATTCCATAATCATCACCTTAACCATAACCTAATCATCACATCGTCATTACAGTCGCCATCGTCGTCATCATGAACCCGTCCCCTCGCCAGACAAACCGCAGCAGTTACCCCCAATTTCCGTACCTGTGCACGCTGACCCCGAAGATCTGTTGAATTGGTTCTACGCGACTTTCGGAGATGGCTATTGGTACTGCACAGCTTCCTTTCCAGGCAAGTATACCTTGCCTTAGTTATACTGTTTAAATTCAGTTATATTCTTAGTTGCATGTTTATTAGTTTATATTATATAACTGTGCGCGTCTGAGAGAGACTCAGCTGTAGTCAACGAATGCGTTGACGTTAGGACTTGCGTCTGACCTAGTGTCTAGTAGACCCACCTAAAGTTGTGGAGTTATTGGTATGACTCCCAGGCCTTGACACTTTTCTTACACATGTTGTGAGTCTCATGTAGGGCACGGACTTGCGTATGTGGTTGGCCACCTGTACGTGTAGGCGTGCGACGGATAGGATATAACTGCTAATAGTGCATGTTAGAAGACTTAGCAGTTATTGGTAGACGGAGCATAGACTATCGTGGTACGATGGTCCCATCCTTGTCCTTGTTTGGTTGAAGGTTGGGCTAGTATTCTAATTATAGACTATGTGCCAGAGTTACGACGCCTCGGCGTAGTGGCTGAAGCGTGTTGTGGATACAACATGCTTAGATCATTGGGCGGGGAGGACTACTAGTAGGCGTATGGGATACCCCACTTCCTTTACCCTGATACCACACTCGATAGAGTGATATGGACGATATATACTACACTGATGCCACACTCTTCGGGGTGATATGGACGATATAATATACTGATGCCACGTTCTTCGGAGCGATATGGATGATATACTATATTGATGCCATACTCTTCGGAGATGGACGTTATTACTGAGCGCCCTCCTATGGGGGCATATGTGGCATATACTAGCCAATTGTCATGATTGGTGAATTACGTCAGCATATGTCTAGCCTACACTTTCCCATACACTCAAAGTTGTCCTCAAGTTGTATTTCACTTAGATGGTTAGGTCACCCTTGAGTTTTTACAGTATTTATATTATGGCATACTTTTATGTATCTTGTTATGTCCCTCTGAGGACCTGGCCCTTTCTAGGTGTATTGTTCATGAGTATTCACAGGAGCACAGATCCGGACTGGTTGCGTACGTTCTGAAGAGTCCTCTCTTCGAGCCACGTGATTGTTAGATATGGTACTTATATTGTATTTATCTTGTTTATTCCATATTCTAGTTCGGCAGTGGACTTATTTCTATCCGACTGTCATCTTTAGATACCTTTCATAGATATCTAGTTCCATAGCTACTGGTCATTTAATTATATTGATTTTATGGATGAGACCTAGATTATACCATGTGACTTATGATGGATTTATACCACTTGTGGATTTTGTTATCTATATACAGCGTACGTGTGTTATGGTTTTCATATATTGGAGTGCCATATTCATACGACTGGCATGCTTACGTGTCCTAGTCCTCCGTATTTTTGGGACTGGGGCGTGACATGTTTTTGTGGTGGCCCATGCAGGTCAAGAGCATATTGTCTCGGTTACGTTACTGTATCGAGCATGCCTGCACCTAGGATTAGAGTATAGGATCTCATCCACAATTGACTAGGACTCATCTTCCTTCTAATCCATTCTATTTGAATGACTGCATCCTGCTTGATTCATGTGCATCCCTGATAGTTCCTTGAGTGTAGCCTTCTCCTAGAATATAGAAGTCCCTGTTGTTAGATAATAAGTAGGGTAACCTTCCTATTAGGAGTAACTAGAACCCTGACGGGTCACTAAGTTTAGAATATTTAGTTAAACCCTAGCATCCTTATCTAAAGAATGGCTTACCATTATTCCTTGACATAATTATGAATGACTTAAGAGTAGTATAGGCACTACTAGAGCTAGTTAGAGATTTGACCCTAATGTTTGACCTTAGTATTGAGGAACCAATAGAAATCTGAGATCGAATGTAGGGACTGAACCTAATTTGCATAGTGAGATAGTGTTAGGATATAGATCCTTGTCTTGATATTAGCAGACAGTACCTTAGGAAGCCCAGAGCAACGAGTTTGACATTCTCCTTGATCATACTTCAAACACGGAGATTTTCTCGCCACCTTCCCCTTAGGAAATCATGATATTATCTTGAGTCCCTCTATTTTAATTTTATATCCTGTTCCTCCAAAACCTTAGCGTTTGCTAATTGCGCGACGACTAAATTATGATTCTTCCTTTCTTCATCTTTTAACTCATGCCACATAACTCTTATGATTAAAGGCCAAGTGATCTTATTCTATGTTAGGATATATAGTTTGCTAGGGTTATAGTTTGGTAATTTGAACTTTGAATTATGTGCTTGGTAGTTAGAGCTTGATAGTTTGAGTTGTTCCTTTAGATTATGATCTGATTATTCTTAGTTTTAAATCGCGTAATTCGTATCCGTAACTCGATACGAGTTATATTTCCCTTTTTCTCTTAAAGTTCATTAACTCTTCCATTCTTACTATTGACACTTGTATTCTATGAACACTATGATTAAGATTTAAGATGACCATTACCTACATGATACAATAGGAGACCCTAATAAGTACTAAGACCCGTTCCTCGTATAGCCCAATAAGAATTTGTACCTTATTTATAAGAACTTTATTAATTTGTAGGATTCCCTTAAGACTGTCACAGTACTAGTTTATTATTTTAAGTTGGGTAGTATGCCTCACAACATAGTACCACATAGCCCTATTGACCCATTGATGAAGTATAATAGGATGACACAACTTTAGACTTGCATAAGAAGATAGTGTTTATTCAAACTGTAGAAATTAAAGGTCCATACCCATATTTGGCCGACTGGCGACTTAGATAAGGAGTAGTATGACAACTAGAGAGACTCTAGAGTCTTATTTTTGTTTTGTTTGTGAACTTGAATTATTTTGTAATTTCTCTCATCATAATCTAGTGTGCTTATATTTTTGAACTACCTCGACTTATGTTGCTGTTACAGCCTAGTTTTGTAAGCTTATTCTTTTATCAAGCTTGTTCACGACATATGTATTATTGGACGCGTACACTAATATATTTTGAAATTAATGTACTACGGTCTGATCAACCATAGTGCGCTTGGTTCGCCCTTCGCATAACTACTTTACGTGGATTGAGATAAATAGTGATTAGTAGACGAATGTACTTGCCCTCTAGATATGTCTGAGCATATCGTATCCGTTACATAACTGTACTGATACGAGCATGTGAATAGGAATTACCAAAATATTATTTCAATCCATAACTGCCTTAACAATTCCCATTGAATTCTTTATACGCCTAGATCCCCATACTTCTAATCTATTACCTCCCCTTGAAATCTTTATTATTGTTTTCCGTCTTCCCTTATTTCGGAAAGACGAAACCTGGTGTCTAGCATAAGTTGATATACGGATAGTATTAGATATACCCTATAGGCCAATTATATTATTTGATGATTATTTTGTAACCAAGGGCATATCACATGTAATATATTTGGTGTTAAAATTTTTAAGGATTGAGTAACAGGATTAAGTAAATTTGAGGAATAAGATTTCTTAAATGTAAGAGCCTTATGTGATAGATGGGTAAATTCTAAGTTGGGTAGCAGTTGCATTATCAGCTTGAGAGGAATTTTTTTAGATTGTGATCGAGCAAAATTTGATTGAACGGTTCAAGTTATTTTAATTTTTAGAATTTTGGACAAATAAGTAAGAGGACGAGGATCAATGAATTTCAATTTTTAGCATATGATTTAAAATTTTAATATTAAAGGTTAAATCAAACGATTAAACCTCGAGGAAAATAAAATAGAACTCTAAATATGAACATGGTCAGATTGAATTCTAAGATTTGATGATTTGAATTAAGAATAAAATTTTGATGGAAGGATTACCTATTTAAACTATTGAGGATATAAATTGAATTTAAATTTGAAGAGTACAAAAGTTCATGAGTTGAAAATTAGGAGAAATTTTTTGATTAGGATCATTTCTAAAAGAGATTTTGTTAGTTGGAGATCGAGATATAATATTTGAGATGTGAAGATGTTATACGGATTAAAATTAAATTTGGATGTTGATAAGGAAGTACGATAGGTTGAAATTGATTTGAACAAGTGACCATCTTAATTTTGAAGTGATTACGAAGGATTGATGAGAATTTTAATTATCGCAAAGATATTGCGATTTACTTGCCTTATGTATGTAAAGGAATAACAGATTATGCCTTATTTTAATTTCGAGGACAAAATTATTTTTAAGTTGGGTAGATTGTAAATTCTCTTACCCAAAATTAGGCCTACTTGGCTTAGATAGTAAAATTAGGGGTAGTTTGAACCAATTAGAATTAGAACACGATATTTATTTAAGTATACAATAATTTATATCATGTAGCGCACCATACCGTTGCTTCGATAATTGGAGCACCTCACTAGCCATTGTCTGTCTACAAATTTCACAACCTTGTCCTAGACATGCCCGCCTACTATTTTGACCTTTGTGTAACTTATAATTATGCTTTATTGTGCTATATTTTAGTCGCACAATAAACGTCGCAGACGTTATTATTTTAATTCTAAATAAATTTCCAACTCTGTACCCTTGTGCGTTCCAATCGAAATTTGAGACACAATCTTGACCGTTTTATATAACCCAAATTTTATTAATATTCTACACTGTACCCTCTGCGTCCCTGACACTTGTGTCCCACCTAATTTTAATCCCATGTACTCCTAATTAATTTCAGAACATCATGCACATTCAATTTAATAAATTAAATTCAATTTCTGTCTTTGTGCAATTTTCTAATTGTTGGGGACTTTTATGCAAAAATGCATTGAGGTGTCCCCACATCGGACAATACGTGAAGAAACCCAAATTTCCCTTCACATGGATTTTTCGTAATTTTTTGGAATGTGCAAACGTACGAACATCGCCCCCGTTATTTTAAAACCCATCCTCGCATTTAAATAATTCAATTATGGCCCTCCAAACATCCCCATGTGAGCCTTGGCCCATCCCAAGAAGATGTTGACCAAGCCCACCTACCTTGGTCAACCCAAATCCAAAGTCCCCATGTATAAAATAGCTTTTTCTTCCCTTTTTCTTGATTTTCTTCATAAAAATCACCTAACCCTAAATAGTACTCAGCCGACCCCCTTTCCCCTACACATCCCTATTCATCTTCAACCTTACCCCTCTTCCCTGCCTGACCTCACCGGAGCTCCGCCGCGGCCATCCCTGCTCACCACGACCCGCCGAACTCGTCCCCGCCCTCTGAACTCCTCCTCACCTCCGCCTGAACATCACCAGCAATCGCCACTACCACCAGCACGATCACTCCGCTCCTCCTCCCTCTCCTTCGACTCCTTCCTCCCACCGGATCCCCTCGACCCGCCGGGATCCTCCCATCACAGACCACCCCAACCTCCATCTCCTCCACGACAACTGTACCATCACCACCAGAACCCGCCGTGGACACCCTGCATTATCCCCTCCTCCGCTGCTGCTCACCGCCGGCAGGAACGATGTCCAGACCTCCCCTTCTGCTTCTTCCACCGACCAAACGAGCAGCCCCGGCCATCTTCCCGTAGAACCACCACCACCATCATCCCATAGTACCCCGACTGTGTAGCACCGATGACTCCTCCGCCTCTGCACCCCTCGACCAGCCGCCTCTTTTCGGCTGCCCTCGACCTCCTTCCCTCGCCTGAACCCGGAGCACCCTGCCTGCCAACTCCCTGACCGGATGAACACAGCCACCAAACAGCCTCGCCATCACCTCCTCATCTTTCATGTCAGCCCTGTTCCCTGTCCACCTCCTCCCCATTGTCGGACCTCCCCTCCCCTGGCAGGACCGGACCCCCCTGACCGGACCACCCTTTCCAACTGGTCGGAGTGTCAACACCACCACCATCAAGTAAACACCACCACCATCATTATCTTATGTACACCTTCACCATCCCCATCGCCATCGTCATCGTAGTCATTACCTTCACCATCATTATCATCGTCGTTATCATCATCACCCTGACTATCATCGCCATCGTCGTCATTATCATCGTCGTCTTTGCCATCACCTTAACTAGCATCGTCATCGTCGTCATTATCATCGTCGTTGTCATCGTCGTATCATTAACCTTACCCCATCATCAATATCTCATCCTCGTCATCACCATCATCTACATCATCATCCTAGTCATCCTCACCATCGTCCCAATCATCATCCATGTCACCACTATTATCATAAATTCTATCATTATTCCATAATCATCACCTTAACCATAACCTAATCATCACATCGTCATTACCGTCGCCATCGTCATCATCACGAACCCGTCCCCTCACCAGACAAACCGTAGCAGTCACCCCCGAATTCTGTACCTGTGCACGTTGACCCCGAAGATCTGTTGGATTGGTTCTACGCGACTTTCGGAGATGGCTATTGGTACTGCACAGCTTCCTTGCCAAGAAAGTATACCTTGCCTTAGTTGTACTATTTAAATTCAGTTATATTGTTAGTTGCATGTTTATTAGTTTATATTATATAACTGTGCGCATCCGAGAGAGACTCAGGTGCAGTCAACGAATGCGTTGACATTAGGACTTGCGTCTGACCTAGTGTCTAGTAGACCCACCTAAAGTTGTGGAGTTATTGGTATGACTCCCAGGCCTTGACACTTTTCTTACACGTGTTGTGAGTCTCATGTAGGGCACGGACTTGCGTATGTGGTTGGCCACCTGTACGTGTAGGCGTACGACGGATAGGGTATAACTGCTAATAGTGATGCATGTTAGAAGACTTAGCAGTTATTGGTAGGCGGAGCATAGACTATCGTGGTACGATGGTCCCATCCTTGTCCTTGTTTGGTTGAAGGTTGGACTAGTGTTCTAACAATAGACTATGAGCCAGAGTTACGACGCCTCGGCGTAGTGGCTGAAGCGTGTTGTGGATACAACATGCTTAGATCATTGGGCGAGAAGGACTACTAGTAGGCGTATGGGACACCCTACTTCCTTTACACTGATGCTACACTCGACGGAGTGATATGGACGATATATACTACACTGATGCCACACTCTTCGGGGTGATATAGACGATATACTATACTGATGCCACGTTCTTCGGAGCGATATGGACGATATACTATACTGATGCCATACTCTTCGGAGATGGACGTTATTACTGAGCACCCTCCTATGGGGGCATATGTGGCATATACTAGCCAGTTGTCACGATTGGTGAATTACGTCAGCATATGTCTAGCCTACACTTTTCCATACACTCAAAGTTGTCCTCAAGTTGCATTTTACTTAGATGGTTAGGTCACCCTTGAGTTTTTACAGTATTTACGTTATGGCATGCTTTTGTGTATCTTGTTATGTCCCTCTGAGGACCTGGCCCTTTCCAGGTGTATTGTTCATGAGTATTCACAGGAGCACAGATCCGTACTGGTTGCGTACGTTCCGAGGAGTCCTCTCTTCGAGCCACGTGATTGTTAGATATGGTACTTATATTGTATTTATCTTGTTTATTCCATATTCTAGTTCGGCAGTGGATTTGTTTCCATCCGACTGTCATCTTTATATACCTTTCATAGAGATCTAGTTCCATAGCTACTGGTCATTTAATTATATTGATTTTGTGGATGAGACCTAGATTATACCATGTGACTTGTGATGGATTTATACCACTTGTGGATTTTGTTATCTATATACAGCGTACGTGTGTTATGGTTTTCATATATTGGAGTGCCATATTCATACGACTGGCATTAAATAGGACCCGCATGTAGAATGGACACTTGGTTTGGTTCATTTGGTTGGACCCATGACTAAACCATCTTTCTCTCCTCTTAGTATATATTGAGTATTTCTCTCTCCTCACTCATTTTCTCATTCCACTCTTCTTACTTCCTTCTTTCTTCTCTCCTTCAAGCTCCCTCTAGCCAAACCTTAACCATAGGAAGAAGTTACGGTGACTTGGACCGTGAGAGGTAGACGCTAGGAGCCACCCAAGGCAAGTACATTTTGCTCAGTGGTGAAGCCTTGATTTTCAGATTTTATACATATGTGTTGTTTTAAAAAATATGTTCGATAGAAAATATTTTCCTTGTGTTCCTCATTATTTTTAGTTCTTAGAGTTTTTGGTTTTGGTGGTAAGATTTTAGTAGATCTGAGTTTTAAGTTAGGGTTTTTTATGGGTTCCATGAGTTTTTTTTGTTTTGATATATAAAACTTAGTATTTTTGAAAACTACTTGTTCTTTATGTTAGAGCATTTTATTTCATGCAATTTGGGTTTTGTTTCACTTGAATTGGAGTTAAAATAAAGCTTTTATGAAGAAAACAAAATTTTGATTTTTGGAGCTTTTCTGCTATGGTTGAAGTTGTTGTTGGAGAAGATGGAGTGTTCATGCGGCCAACATCATATGCGGCAGAGAGTGCTATGTGGCCTGAGTGCTATGCGGCCTGACCTCTGTGCCGCATATACCTTCCAATATTTGTCCATCTTGTTGGATGTATGACTATTTATTACAAAGTATTCTGAAACTAAATCCTTGAACTCCTTATGTATTCACTCGCTGAAAGAATAAAAAATTTGCTAAGTCCAAAGGAAACACCCATGCGGCCGAGAGAGCATGCGGTAAGCAGAGTATGTGGCCACCTTCCCCTGGATGTATGACTCTGAAGCTTGGCACATCTATCTATGATTTTGTCTTTTCTCCCTCACACACTTTATGGCATGTCACATCAATCATCTTTAGTCATTTCTATCTCTGACACTTCATTTTTGACCCATCACTCAGCACTTGGATGCATACGGCCAGTGGGTTCATGCGGCCAGTGGGCGCACGCTGTCACACCCCAGTTCCAAAGATAAGGAACTGAGTCACGTGGCAATGGCCAACAGCACACTTTAGCGGATATCCCAATCTAATGGGCCCATCGGAGTGCACCTAAGCTGTAAAGTACAATGAATAACCTAACACATAACACATAAGTAGTCAATCTAAATCTTATCCACATGCAACAGATATAAGAGCACAAAGAGGTAATCATAACAACTAATGTGCAGAAAGAAAATGTCACGAGATAATGTATCATAGTACAAATACTAGAGTAGTCACACGGGAACAAACCCGCTAGTACAAAATACTGGAATGAAAGTAAGCAATAAGATAACTTAAAACGACATCAAAAAACTAGATAGTAATACCGTTCCAAGGAAAGAGTCACTACCAGAGATCAGGCGAAGTCCTCGGGGATGAACTCATCCTCGGCAGTGGGTCCTGCTGCTGGATACGTACCCGGATCGTACTCCTCTGTGTAATCCTTGTCGCCTAAACCTGGAAGGGAATAAGATCCTCAGAGGGACATAACAAGGTACAAAAATATAGCATGCCAAGTATAACAGAAAGTACAAGTACAATGACAGGATAATCTATCATAACCAAATAAGTGAGACATAGTTTAAAGACAATGTTCGACGCGTGGGCTGTCCAAAATAAAATCGTATCTCCGGATACGAAAACACACGGGACATACCGCAGCTCCGGGCAAAGAGTCACACGGGTGATACAACTACACTAGATACAGGATCATTATAGATACAATACATATGCATATATAAGTGCGTGCATAGGAGCCCAAACGTCTAGTAATTGTATTCTCCTTCCCAAGCGGTCAACGAGGGTGCGCTGAACCTGAACCTCTATCTAGCAGTCTCTTCTCCCAGAAATACTATCAATAAACGTGACCCTAAGGTCGTCCCAGTCTCCAGTCATGATGTATGTATCAGGATACAGGAAATCTGGCATGCTATCAGTGTATGAATGTGTCCTGGGGTAACGATATACTCAGGTACGTACATTGAGGTGTTACAAACATCTAACATTCGTTACAAGACGTTACGATGAACGTCTGCACCCGGTTGTGATCCGGACGTGAAGTATCGATCGTAAACAAATACGCGCACAATGTACATAATGAAACAATAAAATATCTGTAACTGAAATACAGGGTGGCAAGGTACACTTGCCAGCGTCCGGCTGCTGATGATGGGGATCCGGTACCACGTCCAAGTCCTCAAGTTCCGTAGTACCTAGAGATGAGATACAAACTCAATCAATAAACTATCACGCGGCAAACAGGGATGTGACACACGTCTATACATATGCTCAGACTCAGCTACAACTCACAGGGACAAGACGTTAGAGGGTTGACCACAGTTGACTATTGGTACGATACATTAAATCAAACTAATCATATGTACAATATCATCAAACCATCCTCAATCCTTCTATATTCAGCACAGTGTTCATCAATGTTCAAATATCAGAATCTTATTTCTTAATAATTTAAATCTGTTCCCACAATAATCAATTTGCATTTAATTAGGACGACACCTTAAAATCTCATATGGCGATTTAATCCCCACTTCATTATTTATGTCTCAATTCCATCCATCATGGATATATATTCTATGTCCTTACTCAAATCATTTTTAAACCTTAATTAATTGATTTAGCATTTTTTTCCATCCATGTATAATATTCATAACATTTAGTAATAATCAAACCCTAAACTCCCATTCAAATCTTTTAATTTTATTTTATAACTTATGAAGAATATACCCTAAACTCATATCCCTTTTCATATTGGATCCTCATTACTACACTAACAATACACAACCAAATTATATAACATATAACCCTAACTATACACACAAACAATATATATATCAAAATAGAGAGGGGGGGGAGGTATACCTCGACGAGGTATTTGCTGGAGGCGGTGGTGGAATGGACAGCCGACCGGGGGAGCTACTGGACGGAGAGGGATGATGGCCAGGGGTGCTATGGTTGGCAGGAAGATAGAGGTGGTGGGGGAGTCAATGGTCGAGAGGGTGGTGGTGGTTCAGGGTTGCTCGATCGAGGGAGCTGGTGGTGGTGATGTGCTCGACCGATGGCGGTAATGACGATGTGGTGGTGGCGTGAGGGGTTGGCCGCCGGAGAATGGTGGGAAACAATAGTCGGTGGTGGTAGGAATAAACTGGCCGGAAGATGAACAGGGATGCCAGAGAATGGTGGTACGGGCGCGTGGAAGCAGTGGAAGCCGCGGAGAATAAAGCAGGCCGGATGTTGGCTCGGCCGGGGGGGTATCGAAGCCGCGGGAATACAGCAGGCCGGAGAAGATAAAGGCGAGGTTGGTGGTTGAGAGGTCGAGAGGAGGGAGGCTGCACAGCGGTTAGTCATGCCGGGGAACAGTCAGTTGGCCGGAGGTAATGGTGATAAGGTGGCTGGCCGGATTGGACGGCGGGGGAGGACAGGAGGTCGAGGGAGGAAGTGGGATGGTGGCAGTAATAGCGGATGGAGGTCTCGGCCGCCGGAGTTCATGGAGGTAGTAGTCGGGAAAGGGGTGGCCGGCCGAAAAATGTGAAGTGGAGGAGAAGAATAAGAGATGAAGAAGAAGAAGAAGAAGAAGAAGAAGAAGAAGAAGAAAAATGGGAAGGATTTGGTTGGGGTTTTGAATGTAGAAGAGGGAGGAGAGAGAGAGGGGGTTGTATTCCCTAGGTTTTGGGTATTAGGGCTGACATGGGGTTGTGTGTAGGGATGGTGACATTTTATAGGGAGGGATGTGAGGTTTGGATGGTGGGGATTGGCATATTTCCAATGGGTGGTGTAGATTTCTCATGAAGAGATTTGTTTCTTCATGCAAATGAGAGGGGGGAGATTGTTGACCGATCAAATAAGAGGGTTTGCCTCTTCATTAGCCTTGACCAATGAGGGTATGCCACATGTCCCAATATTTGCAATTTAGCCCGTTAAGTTTGGGTAATTACACAAACACATGAAATGATAGAAATTTTTTGGGGGAATTGGTGTTTGGTATTTTGTAGGGTGAGGGGGTATTGTGTGTTTTGTATGGACTTAATTAAATGGGCATTGGAATTAAATTGGGATTAAAATGGGATTAGTCAAAGTTTGTATCCCCAATTTAATTAGAATAAATTGTCATGTGCTCTTAAATTAAATGGGGCACATGGGACCTCAATTGGGAGTGACACTGTCATGCCCCAGTCCTAAAATACGTAGGACTAGGAATACGTAACACGCCCAGCCGTATGTATACGAACTACAATATATGGAAATCATATACACACGTACGTTGTAAATGAATATGCAATCCACCAGTGGTAATATACTATCATAACAAGTCACACACAATCTATATCTCATCCACAACACAATTAATAAGTAGGAACAACGAGCTGAATAACAACTGAATATCCAAGATAAGCATCAGGTCTGATAGTCAGGTGGAAAAAAATCTAATACAAAATGAATATACTGTAGTAGTAACAAAATCTCTAAACAGTGGAAACAAGTCATAGCTACTCTGAGGGTAAGACCTCCTTAGTCTGGTATGTAGAGTCAGGTCCAGGTCCATACTCCTGCGGGTACTCATGCTCGTCCATATCTGGAAAGGGACCAGGTCCTCAGAGGGACGTAACAAGATACCTAATAACATGCCAATAAGTACAGAAATATAAACATCCAATGGGTCGCCTAACCGTCTAAGTGAATGCAATTTTTTGAGAACAACTTTCCAACATGTGGACTATCTGGACATAAATGGGATTGGCATGATTCTCTCGGAGAATCAGGGGCCTACAAGCGTACCGTCTTTTGAACAGCAAATTCCGCCTGCATTATATATAGGATCATAACCACCCATTTCTCCAGCGGAGAATCCGTGCGAACTAGGAAAAGTGTAAAGGAGCCCAAATGCCTTACTTGTTGTTCTCTCCAACCCTATGCTCTAAGCATGCCATATCCATGATACGATAAAACCTCTAAATAACTGCCAGGTCTACTAGCATATAAAGTTTCTATAACAGTCATCCCTAACGCACGGCTAATACGTACAGGAGGCCAGACCCGTCACGCAGTCCGTGATCTATATGAGACTCACAACTCGTGTAATGACTGTGTCACAGCCAATAAATCTAATGATGCTTCATAATCCTGGGGTGGTCTCATAAAATAGGTCCAAAAATCTACATAAATGAACATCTTATATAAGCAGAATTTAATATGCATGTATCACTGGAATATAAATAACAGTACAATGGCAAGGTATACTTGCCAAGCAAAAGTCCTGAAGAGTGCAACATCCAACACAGTATTTTAGTTCGTTGTAAGGAGAAGTAGGGTTTAGGATTTAAAAGAGTTTGTAATAACTCACATATATATAGTGATAAGGGGCGGTGGAAGTTACTTAATGATTAAGGAATTTACTGCTGTTGTTTTCTTTTCATTGGTTTAGAATTCGGCTGAGGATTGTTTAGTAATAATAGTGTTTAATGAGTGGTGGAATAAGAAGCTTACACGTGTAGGAAAGCAAAGCAAAGTAAAATTGGATTTTGCTTCTGCTGTTGATATTTTCTTCTCTCGATGGGTTGTGTTTTGGGTTTTACGCGCAGTGAGAGGAAGAGTTTATGCGTGGGTGAACTGCTGCTGCTGAGGAGTTTTACGCTCGAAAAAAATAGGCGGTGGTTTTGTTACTGCTGCTGCTGTTTACGCATGGTAAAATATACGCGGAATGATGAGCTGCTGCTGATTAACTCCTTACTTTACGCGGGAAGGGTGGTTAACGGGTTGGCGGGTTTTGGGTTTGATCCAATAGGAAATTCTATTTTCTTTATTTAGCTCATAATTACTATAAATAATAAATTACATAATTAATAATAATAATATAGAAATATCGTTTTCAGAATTAGGGTTCTTACAAACACAAAGGTCATGAATGGTGTAGGCTTGGTGTCAGTCTTGTACCCTTTAATTGGTCCAGCTCATCGGGTTAAGTTGGTGTCTCAAATCAGATGGTAACGACACATGTGCACGACACAGAATTTAAATAAGGATTTCCGTTACGGAAAATTGTGCAATTAATTTAGAGCACAAGGAAATATGATTTTGAGTGACGGAAAAGCCCAGCGCCTAAATTAGCGTGTCAAGTCAAAAGTACAATAATTTGTTAGAATTTATGGGCTGATGTTGGGCTCCGAATATTTCAACAACGGTAGGGCGCGCCAAGGATTGAATTAAAATAATCAGACATCTGCAATCTTACTCTAAACCTCAATCGACTGCTACTAAACCAAAATTTTCTATCCCATACCAGACTATCTATAAAAATATTTGAGGGGGTTTACATCCTTCCCAACTTAGAAAAATTTTGTCCCCGAAATTAAAAGTAAAGCACGATAATAGCTAAGAGAATTTCAAAACAACTAGTATCTCCACTGGCTGCTCTACGTAAGATAGACTGGGCCCGACTGTAATCCCGAATGGTCAAGCACGTGGCTAGGGTCTGCCACATATCTCCTCAACTGCGATACGTAAAATACGTCATGCACTCCTTCTAATGATGGAGGCAATGCAAGACGATAAGCTACTTCGCCAACTCGTTCTAAGATGTCAAAAGGTCCGATGTACCTCGGACTCAGCTTGCCTCTGCCTCCGAATCTGATGGTACCACGAGTAGGCGATATCTTCAAAAATATATGGTCACCTTCCTTGAACTCCAAAGGTCTGCGGTGCGTATCTGTCCAATATTTCTATCAGTCCTGTACTGCACGCAGGTGGCTCTGAATCTGCTTGACCTTCTCCACTATCTGTGTCACCAGCTCTGGACCAAGTATCTGACGCTCTCCCACGTCACTCCAATATACCGGTGACCTACACTTCCTGCCGTACAGTGCCTCATAAGGTGCCATCTGTATGCTAGCCTGGTAGCTGTTATTGTAGGAAAATTCCACCAAGTGTAGATGGTCCTCCCAAGATCCTCCAAAATCGATCATGCACGCTCTCAACATATCCTCTAATATCTGTATCATGCGCTCTGACTGGCCATCAGTTTGTGGATGATATGCAGTGCTAAACTTGAGACAAGTTCCTAGACTCTCCTGTATACTCCGCCAAAAATATAACGTGAATCTAGAATCATGATCCGATATAATGCTGACAGGCACTCCATATAGTCGTACTATCTGCCTCATGTAGATGTCAGCTAATATCTCTGTGGACTGCCCAACTCTGAAGGACAAAAAATGTGCAGACTTGGTGAGTCTGTCTACGACAACCCAAACTGCATCCTTCCCGCTAGGGCTGCACGGGAATCCTGTGACAAAGTCCATGGTAATGTGTTCCCACTTCCACTCGGGAATGGGAAGCGACTGCAATAGTCCTGCAGTCCTCTGATATTCAGCCTTGACTTGCTGACAGACTAAATATCTCGCCACGAATCTTGCAATCTCTCTCTTTATCCCATACCACCAGAAATATTTTCTCAAATCTCGGTACATCTTCGTACCCCCGGGATGAATAGAATAAATCGAGCTATGAGCCTCGGTCACCAACTTTTGGCATAGCTCGCCACTCGGAACGTATAGGCGATCTCCATACCTTAATGTTCCGCCTTCATGAATCCTGAGTCCCGTCTGCATACTGGCCTCTGTCCTCTCTCGTAGACGTCGAAATCTCGCATCTGTAGGCAGGGCTGCCTTGATCCTCTCAATCAATGTAGACTGAACCTCGAGACTGGCCATCTGTCCATCCATGCCTGGTAATATAATCTCTATCCCAAGCTCCTGGAGATCCTCTATCAATTGCCGCTGAGTCGTCAAAAAGTATGCCATGGGCTTCCTGCTTAAGGCATCTGCTACTATATTCACCTTGCCAGGATGGTACTGTAACTCAATATCATAATCTGTCATCAACTCTAGCTAGAGCGTCTATCTCATGTTGAGCTCCTTCTGCGTATAGACATACTTCAGACTTTTATGATCTGTGTAGATCTTAACACGCTCACCATAAAGGTAGTGTCTCCATAGCTTTAGTGCAAATATCACTGCAGCTAGCTCTAAATCGTGCGTCGGATAGTTCTTCTCATGAACTCTCAGCTGTCTCGATGCGTAGGCTATCACCTTGCCATGTTGCATCAGTACACATCCTAATCCGCTCCCAGACGCATCATTGATCCTGAAGGTATTGTCAAAATTGGTGCTGATGTCAGACGCTTCTTCAGCTCATCGAAAGCCGCCAGACACTCGTCGGTCCAGATAAACTTCTTACCTTTACGCGTCAGTCGCATCATAGGCGCAGCTATCCTCAAAAAGTTTTTTATGAACCTCCGATAATATCCGGCAAGTCCGAGGAAACTCCTAACCTTCGTAACTGATGTAGGGGTAGGCCATGTCTCAACTGCAGCTATCTTCTTTGGGTCAACTGATAGTCCATCTGCGGTGATTATGTGTCCCAAAAATGGTACTCTATCCAAGCATAACTTATATTTGCTGAGCTTGGCGTACAGCCTCTCCTGTCTCAGCGTCTCCAACACGATCCTGAGATGTCTCTTATGCTTCTCCTAGCTCTTGGAATATACCAAGATATCGTCGATAAATACCACCACGAACTTATCTAAGTACTGGTGGAAAATATTATTCATCAGACTCATAAATACTGCTGACGCGTTGGTTAAACCAAACGGCATGACTAAAAACTCATAGTGCCCATACTTCATCCAAAAAGCCGTCTTCGGGATATCCTCTCTCCGTACCTTGATCTGATGATAACCAAATCTGAGATCGATCTACGAGAATACACATGCACCACTAAGCTGATCAAATAAATCATCAATGCGTGGCAGTGTATACTTGTTCTTTATCGTTACAGTATTTAACAGCCTGTAATCAGTACACAAGCGTACCGTCCTGTCCTTCTTCGGTACAAATAGAATGGGTGCTCTCCATGGAGATACACTAGCCCGTATGAAACCCTTATCTAAGAGATCATCTACTTGGACTTTCAACTCAACCAACTCCTTCGGTGCTAGTCTGTAAACGGGGGAAGTAACTGGCTCGGCTCTGGGAGTCAACTCTATGGAGAACTCAATCTCACTGTCAGGTGGCAGTCCTGGGAGATCCTCTGGAAATACATCCTCAAACTCTGATATAAAGTGAGGGTACATCGGTTCACCTTCTGCAATGTGTGTCGCTAGGGTAGGTTGGACACCATGCTCTCGGGCTCCCCGAAGAAACTCAAACTCTGGGTGATCTGGGGGTCTAAAGATGACACAACCACGACGGTAATCTAGCGTTGCATGGTATTGGCTCAACCAATCCATGCCTAGGACAATATCATAGTCCGGCATGGAGAAGACCGGAAATCGGGCACGCATCTCTTGCCCGCAGACAACTACTGAACATGATCTACAAGTCTCGCTAACATGTACTATTCCACCTCCCGTAAGAATCCTCTTGATCTTCGAAAGGGGTGTAGTGGCTATTCTATGGGTGGCCACGAAACTAGCAGCTATAAAAGAGTGTGTGGCACCAGAATCAAATCGGACTACTGCTGGTAATGAAGCTACTAAGATAGTACCTGCGATCACTTCTTTGGTTGTCTTTGCCTCCTCTATAGTCATCGCATAGGCCTGACCATGTCTCGATGTCGGTGCCCTCGGCTGTTGCTGTCGAGCCTGTTGGAAGTGATCTGCCTGTGGGGCTAATGGTGGCCTCCTCTGATTTCCCCCTGGTGCTGGTGGTCGCTGTGCTCCAGCTCCTGCGTAAGGCAGCTTCGGTCCAGGAGGCTGTTGATAAGGCCTCGGTGCTGGCAAGGCTGGCCGATGAACCATCTGTACTGGAGCCCTCTGGTCTGGGCAATCTCGGACTACATGCTGTTCTGACCCACATCTCAAAAAAGTGCCCAATCTCCGTCGGCAGTCCCTCAATAAATGTCCCTTCTTGCCGCAGTAATGGCATGTGGGAATGACAGCTCCCTGCTGGGGTGCTGCCCTCTGTTGCTGCTGATGTACTAGAGGATGCTTCGCAGGTCCTCCCTATGGGGCTCGAACTGCTGATGACGACATCCAGGAGCGCTTTAGGCCGGCCTCCATCTTGTTGATGCGGTCCTGGCGTCGTGCTGCTAGTAATACCTCCGAGTAAGAGGTGGGGGCTATGGACCCGATAAACCTCTGGGTCTCGAAACTCAGGCCTTCATAGAACTTCTCGGCCTTCGCCTCCTCGGTGGGTATCAGGTACGGTATAAACCTGCTCAGGCGGAGGAACTCAGCATTGTATTCCTTTACAGTCATACTCCCATGCCTGAGGTTATGAAATCTATCCCGAAGCTCTGCTCGGGCAGTAGAGGGTATGTACATCTCCTGGAAGAGCCTAGACAACTCTTTCCACATGGCACGGTCTGGTCCCAAATGCTGCTCCTCTGAAATCCACCAGTGATGCGCGTTGCCAGTGAGCTGCATCCTTACGGCAGTCATCCATCGGTGTCGGGGGAGGTCGGTAGCCTCCAGCTGGTGCTTAATGCTGGTGAGCCATGCGTGGACCTCTGTCGGATCTTCTGTGCCAGCAAAAGTTTGTGGCATCATACCACGAAAGTCTATGACAGACCCTATCGTCGACTGGTGTGCTGGCGGTGACGCCAGCCCCAAGGCCGTCACGATACTCTCTCTCAGGGTCTCAGCCTGGCGCTGCTGGGCCTGCTGCTGAGCCTGCTGCTGGACCTGCTGCTGGGCCTGCATTATCGCATATACCATCTGGTACATCTGTGTCCCATCCATGGGTTGCCTTGCGGGGAATGGCATATAAGGCATCTGGGGTAGAAATGGTGGAGGTGGTGGTAGCTGCTGCTCCTCCTGACTCGGGGCCCTCTGATCCTCAGTTCCTGCCTGACACGGAGTCTGATGCCCATCCGAAGGTACCTCGGGCTGCTCCGATGACTGTCCCAGGGGAGCGAGATTCAACAGAAGAACCTGCTCCAGTTTTGGTTCCCCGGATGACCCTGCATCACGGAGAACATCGCCCGGCTGCGCGACGCGTCCGCTACGGAGATTCATAACTCTGAAAAGAAGTCATAACTGCGATCAGCATTGAGGGAATACAAGATACAAATTGGTAAAATAAATCGAGATAGAGGTGTCATGTGAAGGATTCAAACTTGTAAATGAGATTCCTAATATCTATTCCTAATTTGCAGGCTCGCTTGGCACAGTCAGGTAACCAAGAAGATTTAAATCAGACCTGCATGGGCCACCACAAAAACCTTGTCACGTTGTAAGAACCCTAATTCTGAAAACCGTATTTCTATATTATTATTATTAATTATGTAATTTATTATTTATAGTAATTATGAGCTAAATAGAGAAAATAGAATTTCCTATTGGATCAAACCCAAAACCCGCTAACCCGTTAACCACCATTCCCGCGTAAAGTAAGGAGTTAATCAGCAACAGCTCATCATTCCGCGTATATTTCACCACGCGTAAACAGCAGCAGCAGCAGTAACAAAACTACCGCATATTTTCTCCGCACGTAAAACTCCTCAGCAGTAGCAGTTCACCCCCGCATAAACTATTCCTCTCACCGCATGTAAAACCCAAAACACAACCCATCGAGAGAAGAAAATATCAACAGCAGAAGCAAAACCCAATTTTACTTTGCTTTGCTTTCCTACACATGTAAGCTTCTTATTCCACCACTTATTAAACACTATTATTACTAAACAATCCTCACCCGAATTCTAAACCAATGAAAAGAAAACAACAGCAGCAGTAAATTCCTTAATCATTAAGTAACTTCCACCGCCCCTTATCATTATATATATGTGAGTTATTACAAACTCTTTCAAATCCTAAACCCCACTTCTTCTTACAACGAACTAAAATACTGTGTTGGACGTTGCACTCTTCAGTACTTTTGCTTGGCAAGTATACCTTGCCATTGTACTATTATTTACATTCCAGTGATACATGCATATTAAATTTTGCTTATATAAGATGTTCATTTATGTAGATTTTTGGACCTATTTTATGAGACCACCCCAGGATTATGAAGCATCATTAGATTCATTGGCTATGACACAGTCGTTACACGAGTTATGAGTCTTATATAGATCACGGACTGTGTGACAGGTCTGGCCACCTGTACGTATTAGCCGTGCGTTAGGGATGACTGCTATAGAAACTTTGTATGCTAGTAGACATGGCAGTTATTTAGAGGTTTTATCGTGTCATGGATATGGCATGCTTAGAGCATGGGGTTGGGTAGAACAACAAGTAATGCATTTGGGCTCCTCTACACTTTCCCTAGTTTGCACGGATTCTCCGTTGGAGAAACGGGTGGTTGTGATCCTATATGTAATGCAGGCGGCATTTGCTGTTCAAAAGATGGTACGCTTGTAGGCCCCTGATTCTCCAAGAGAATTATGCCAATCCCATTTATGGCCAGATAGTCCACATGTTGGAAAGTTGTTCTCAAAAAATTGCATTCACTTAGACGGTTAGGCAACCCATTGGATGTTTATATTTCAGTACTTATTGGCATGTTATTATGTATCTTGTTACGTTCCTCTGAGGACCTGGTCCCTTTTCAGATATGGACGAGCATGAGTACCCGCAGGAGTACGAACTTGGACCTGACTCTACATACCAGACTGAGGAGGTCTTACCCTCAGAGTAGCTATGACTTGTTTCCACTGTTTAGAGATTTTGTTACTACTGCAATATAGTCATTTTGTAGTGGATTTGTTTTCACCTGACTATCAGACCTGATGCTTATCTTGGATATTCAGTTGTTATTCAGCTCGTTGTTCCTACTTATTATTTGTATTGTGGATGAGATATAGATTGTGTGTGACTTATTGTGACAGTATATTACCACTGGTGGATTACATATTCATTTACAGCGTATGTGTGTATATGATTTCTATATTTTAGAGTTCGTATACATACGGCTGGGCGTGTTACGTATTCCTAGTCCTACGTATTTTGGGACTGGGGCATGACATATTTTTAGTGGTGGCCCATGCAGGTCAGAATATATTGTCTTGGTTACGTAAGTGTACTAAACAAGCCTGCGTATAGGAATAGAGTATAAGGATCTCATCCATACTTGACTGAAATCTCATTTTTCCTTAAGTTTTATGCCAGAAATCCTTTACGCTGAGACTAGGGACCTCTATTTATATATAGAGTAACCAATTTGTTGGCGTAACCAAACTATGCAAAAGATTATTTACTTTATGCTGCAGTTATGACAACTGATAAACTACGTTTCTTTTGTCTTTTTAACCTATAGGACACGTCATGCAAGCCACATAGATAAACTATCCTGCGTAAACTTGATAATAGATAACCAGCGTAGAGCAGCTGATTAGGTGTAAAATATAAGGATAAGATGTGAGAGTATTTGTCACAACCTTATTTCCCAGTCATGACTAGTTAGAACCGAATCTCTTGCATTAAAGGCAGAGATATGCCTCGAGCCTGTGCAGAAATAGCTTTTGACATGGCGTCTGATTTTGTCTCACCTTGAGCGTAAAAACTCATTCATGTAGATAGCGTATTCTAAAGCCTCAAATTTTTCTCCTTCTAAATGCGTAAAAAAATGACTTGTATTAAATTTGTCACTAAACGACAACTTGGGTCTCTGTGCAAAATCATCGTCACAGCCGTCCTCTCGATTGTCGTACAGTACTTTTGACAGATGTTAGGTTCACTGATTTGACTAACTAACTCATGATGAATTCCTCGTACAAACCTTACGCCATAACGTATGGTAGATTTTTTTTTTTACATACAGATTTTATGTATCAACTTTTACGCGCAGACCTATCACGCGAGCCTTACGCAGAAAGTGTAGCAAGCTTTATTCGCAGAATTATGCATGCAGAACTTTTAGACAGGCAGATTTTACGCAGCATATCTTTATGCAGCCGATCTTTTACGCACTAACTTTATGCATAGAATCCTTTACGCAGACTTTTATCTAGACAATTCTGAAAACCTACTTTACGCCAAAATTTTCTCAACTCTCTGCTTTACGCAGACAGCTCTGAATCTCTACTTTACGCCAAATTATCTTGAAGCTCTGCTTTGCGCAGAAAGCTTATCCACCTAGTTTACGCCAACTATCTAGAAGCCTGTTTACACAGGGAAAGGATTTCATGTATATTAGGGATTTTGACTACACGGACAATTCCCCAGCATATTTTATGCTTCTATATTTCTATTTTTTACTTGCATCCTGTTTGATTCCTGTACTCCTTCTTCACGTTGTGCACATCACCTGCAGAAAGATGGAGATGCAGAAGGGATGTATTATCATAGATGATGACATAACTCCTGGAGTCAATGGTCAGACTCAAGGAGAGACCTCACCGACTCCTAGATTCTGGGATCAGATGGACAGATTCACAATCCAGTTCCATCTGATCTTCCTATTCCACCTAATGGGAATCTTCCAGTCTCATCAACACCGCAAGATGGCCAGGATCAACTGTTCTAATTCTTCCAGATGATGATACCAGAACAGAGACAGCAAGCAGCAGAACAAAGACAAGAGTTC
The DNA here is from genome assembly GCA_036927795.1 of Iris macrosiphon. Lineage (NCBI taxonomy): Eukaryota > Viridiplantae > Streptophyta > Magnoliopsida > Asparagales > Iridaceae > Iris > Iris macrosiphon. The sequence goes on from JAYESA010000014.1 coordinate 48,967,597, forward strand.
CTAGCAGCACTTGAAAGGATGGCTGCAAGGACTACTGTACCAGCTCAAGCACTAGCTCCAGAACCTCGAGCTAGAGTTGGTTCAGTAAAGGACTTTGTACAAATGGATCTGAGGCCATACAAAGGCATTGAAAGTCCAGAAGAAACTACTAATTGGATTACTCACACTCGAAAGTTGTCACTACCACATTCCGGAAATAGGGGTATTTTCGACTTTTTACAATACTTAATATTATTGTAGTTATAATTAATTAATTGCATGAATAGTATATATTTAAAACTGAGTGATGTGTACTTTAATATATTATATTATAGACAGTGTTCATTTGTGTTTGTGATGGTAGACTTGACCTAGAAGCCAATAGATGAGCACCTGTCGGAATTATAGAATTTTGAGGTAAATTGTTTTATTTAGAATTAAATTCTTGAAGATTGAAATTAATTACTGTATTTTATTTAATATTTTGCGCAATTGCCTTTGCTTCGATATTTGGAGCACTATCCAGACTTTTGTCTTCCAACAAATTTCACAATCTTGCCCTAGACATGCCCGCCTTCAATTCTGCTATTTTTGCAACTCATAATTGTGCTCTTTGTACATTATTTTTGGCCGCACAAAAATCGTCGCGGACGTTTATTTTTAAATCCCTATTTTGTATCGTTGTGCGTTCCAATCAAAAATTGGAGGCAATCTTGACCTATTTTTCGTGCGGCCCAAATTAGGGTAATATTCTGTTCTGAGTCTTCTTCATTATTGGTATTGATGACCTGACCTGATTTTGGCTCCATGTACTCATAATTAATTGTTGAACACAACTTGCATTTATTTCTATTTAAATTGAGGATACTAGTTAAACCAATTCTAAAATCTCAATTTAATTCCAGTGCCCAGCTATTTAAGCCCGTACCCAACTTACAGCGTCCCCTGACCCTACAAAACACCGGACCCCGAATCGCCCGCCAAATTTTCGTCATTTCATGTGTTTGTGCAATTTCCCAAATTTAAGGGGGCTAAATTACAAATTTGCATTTTGTGGCCTCACCCAATTATTTTAACCGATGAGGAATCCTTAATATTTTAATTAAACCTCACCCTAAATCCCCCATGAATTATTTCCCTCATGTTCAATCTAGACCACTCATTTAGAGGGTCAATCACAACCCTCCATCAAAATCCCCTCATCCTATATAATGACATGTCTACCTCAAACCCTAATCCCAAGAAACCTAGGATTCCCCACCTTCACAAGCCCCCACATCCCCTCTCTCATACGTATGTAATTTCTTCTCTCCTTCTTCCTTCTTCTTCTCATTTCTTTTCCTTCTTCTTCTTCCCCTTCTTCTCCTTTTCGTTATTTTTTTGAATTCAAATTTAAAGAAGGGGGGGGGGAATACTGTTCATTCCCCCCATCACCACTGTTCAGCCGGCGGTCCCTGTTCCCGGCGGGCTGTACTCCTCCCCGGCGGATGCTGCCGCTGCCAACTCCTCCATCTCCTCCTCCATTCCTCAGCCCCACCAAGCCGCCGACCCGCTGGCCTACCCCTTCGTCCCCGTGGTCCGGCCACCCTGTCCGGCTGCTCCCCACAACTCCCTCCGGCGCCCCCTCGATCATCACCACCTCCATCGCCAACCAACCCCATCTTCATCTCCGCCACCACCATCAACTACTCCGGCGACTCCGGTCTGCACCCCCGCTGTCAAGCTCCGGCAACTCCCCCACCATCAACACCATTCACAACCACCACTTCCCCCCATTCATCCCCGGCCGGCGCTGCTCGACGAGTCCGGCGGCCCGCTCCAGTCCTCCCTGCTGCGCTCGAGCCCTCTCCCTCTGCTCTTCCTCCCTCCGTCGACCAGGCACAGCCGCTGCCCCGACTTCCCCTGCAGCCCGGCTACCCCGGCCGAGTTTCCCTCTGCAACTCCTCCCTACCCCGACCACGGTTCCAGCTAACCAACTCCATCTCCTCCATCAACAGCTCCCACCGGCGGCTCTTCCCCTCGCCGCTGCCGTATTCCGGCCACCCAACCCTTCACTGTAAGTTTTTCTTCTTCACCCTCTTCCTTCTCTTTATATATATATATATATATATATATATATATATATATATATATATATATATATATATATGTATATATACATATGTATATACATGAGTATATATATATAATATGTATTTGTATGTAAATATATGTGTATACAGAATGTATGTGTAGTATTTTAATTAATGCCTTAAGTGAATACGTGTAGTATATAAATACATAGTAATGTTAAGTAAAGATAGGTATATTATTTTTTTATTAATATTTAATTGTAAATTATAGTATGTAGAATTAATTATTAAGTATGTATAATTAAATGAATATAAATAAGTATATTAATTATTTTTATTAAATTGTATAATTGAGTATGTATCAAATTAATATTTAAAATACATAATGTATATACACATGTTCTCTATTTTTATGTATATGTAGGCAAACGTATATATATTTTGCATATACATATTTAATATCATATGTATACAGAAATATGTATAGTATATAAGAAATTGGTATTGTATAATTTAATATATGTACATGTATATTTTATTTTTCATTAAATGTTAAACATGTATTAAATATGTATTTTAGTATTTAATATTATATATATAATGTATTGGTATATATATATATGTGTATATATATTTTATAAACCCTTGGCATGTTTTTTATGTATATACATATATATTGTATATGTGTTTAATTTGATAGATATAAATACGTGTTCTACTATAAGTATTTTAAATATATATATACTTAGCATATTTTCAAGGTATGTTTAATTGGTATATATAAAACCGTATTTTGGTATAAATATATATATGTAGATTATATTTTCGTATTGGGTTGTATATATAATAAATTGGTATATTTACCTGGATATAGTATTGTATATTTTAATTGGTATATATGAGTATATATATGTAATTAGTCTATGTGTGTATTTTGTTAATTCGTATGTGTAGATATATTTTGTATAACCTTTAGTATATTTTTAATATATATATATACATTGCATATGTATTTAATTTGATATATATAGATATATTGTAAGTATATATGTTATTAAGATATGTATATAAGTATTCCTATTAGATGACCCTAGTTGACTAGTGCCCTGCCTGGCATAGCCCTGAGGCCAGTATAATTCTTCTGTGTGTTAGGATAGCATCTGATACAAGTATTGTAATTGTGATATGTTTATAGGACTGTTGGTTCACCCAGGGGATACTCTGGAACAGGACATCCATAAATACCAGCTAAGGACCCAAGGCAAGTACATTCTCTGATAATTTCCAATTCTTGATAATTTCTATAAATTCAACAATCATGAAATGTTACATCTGAATCTTTGACACTGTGCTACACGGACTAGTATAGCTTGGATCTGCAGTCATGAGATGTTACCTTGATTATCGTATTAACATTGTACACGACATGTATATTTAGACATCGTACATGATAGACTTGACTTGCTCGTGTATCGTGACGTGTCATGGTTGGATCCACAGTACTAGTTGGGGGCGGGGAAGTAGTTAGTAAGAAATGTGATCATAACCTCTTATTGTAGTATAGAAATTGTAAGTGTTAATCATGCTCTTCACCCATGATTAGCCAGGCCCTGTAGCTATCGTACATGTTCCCAAGCCGATCATATTTTGAAACTACTATTTCAAACACTTAGAATAGATTATAGTTCCCTATTTCAAATCATATACTACATTACCCGTATATGATACTATTCCTTGTTCTTTCATTTTTATACATGCACTGACTGTATCATATTGTCTATTACCTGTCTCTTTACATTGCCTGCCTCTCTTTAATTGCCATTGCATTTATTTCACTGTCTTCTCAGTAGCTAGCATGACATGTTTTATTGTATTATAGACTTTATCAATTAATGGAACTGTTATTTGAGAGTGTTGCTTTGCTCCTTCCTGACTGTAAATATTTTTCCGGACTATGCCTTAGAGGACCGCTGTCCGACACTTTATGGACTGTATGGTGAGTAGCTGCAGACTTGGTAGTTCAGTTGTGATTCCGGGAGGTCTAGCCGGAATCAGTAGTTTTCTGTTTAGTTCTTTTAGCAGACTATTTATACCGAATTTGTCTCCGGCATTTCGTTGAGACTTGGATTGTTGAGTTAGATTATTAATTGTTGACTTGTGTTGTATTTAATTTTTGTTGGATATCTTATCGTGCTGTCATCCTGTAATTGAGTATGTGTTCATCTTATTTGTGTCATCTGTGCCTCCTTATGGAGATTGGATGCTTGCGTGACATTAGCTAGATAGTATCAAGACCTTGACAGCGTTCTACCGCCGATGCTGCGGCGTAGGCTGGACGTACCCACGCCCTCGTGCCCCTAAACCGGGTGCGGGTCGTGACAAAAGTTATTAGAAGCGTCGCAGCTACCTGCAGACCTATGGATGACGGGTGTAAGGACGCATCTAGATGGTAATGCTCATCACTGGTGGGAATCCATGGAACGCCAGTTGGGTACATACCAGACTTGGAAGCAGTTCCTGGAGTGCTTTGAAAGAAAGTACTTCCCGGACACCGTCCGAGATACATTGTACGATCAGTTTCTCCACCTAGAGCAGGGGAACAGAACAGTAGACGAGTATGATGCTGAGTTTAGTTGCCTCAGTAAATATGGCACTGCATTGATACCAGATGACTTGGCCAAAGCCAAGAGATTTCATCATAGACTAACTCAGGAGCTACAATACTACACTAGCTCCCAGTCCCGAATCTATTATGCCGAGTTACTAACAGAAGCCATATTGCAAGAAACCATCAGTAGAGGAAAGGGAGGTCAGCTAAGGATACAGCAATGACCAGCAAGAACACAACAAGGAGGACCTATCAGACGTCCTTTAGCTCATCAACAATCGTATCAGCATAGAGCAGGACCATACCAGGTTCCAGATAAGCTCCAATGTAACTATTGCGGAAGACACGGGCACATCTCAAGAGACTGTCGGGCCCATTTAGGACAGTGTATGAGATATGGTTCTTGACAGCACCAGGCAAGAAATTATCCAAAGCAGCAGACACTTCCACCGCCAGCACCGAGACTAGCACTTCCATCACCTCAACCTCCAGCAGCAGGAGGATTTCAGAGAGGACCACCACTACCTACACAGGAGGATCAATTCGCAAGGGTCAGACAGGGACAAACTCGGAGGAACGGACAAGCCTTTGCAATGGAAGTGGATGACATGGATCAGGAGATTGATGTTATAGCAGGTATCACTCTTGCTTTTACTTTCCCTGCTATGACATTGTTTGATACGGGAGCCACCCACTCATTTATATCATCTAGTTATATTTCCAAACACAATATTGCCTCTACACCTTTACCTAGTTGTATTAGAATTCTCACCGGAGGAGGAGTTGTACCTATTAGTAGAATTTGTAGATTATGTCCTATAGTGATACGTGGCAGAGAGATGAATGGCCGACTCTTTGTCCTTCCTATACCAACTTTTGATATTGTGCTTGGAATGGACTGGCTAAGCAAGTACCATACTTTCTTCGATTGCTTTGGAAGAAGCATTCTTTTTAAGGTACCAGGTCAGCCTGAACTAGAATTTGCACGAGGACCCACAGAAATCCTTGATGGTATGCAACTCGCAATAAACAATGTCGTTTATCATCCCATTATTTCAGAATTCCAAGACGTCTTTCCAGTAGAATTACCAGGCTTACCCCTAGACCGAGACGTAGAATTCTCAATTGAATTAACACCAGGAGCAGCACCCATAGCATCCCATGTTTATAGACTAACGAAGAAGGAGATGGATGAGCTAAAGACACAATTGAAAGAACTAGAAGAGAAAGGTTTCATCCGACCAAGTGCATCACCCTGGGGAGCACCAGTGTTGTTCGTACCAAAGAAGGATGGATCAGTATGTATGTGCATTGACTATAGAGCCTTGAATGCAGTGACAGTAAAGAATAAATATCTACTGCCACGCATTGATGACCTATTTGACCAGCTTAATGGAGCCAAGATGTTCTCAAAGATAGATTTGAGATCGGAATATCACCAGGTGAAGGTACGGAAGGAGGACATTTCGAAGACTGCATTCCGAACAAGATATGGGTACTACGAGTTTCTGGTCATGCCATTTGGATTGACCAATGCTCTAGCTATCTTTATGGACTTAATGCATCGAGTCTTCCACCAGTATTTGGACCAGTTCGTGGTCGTCTTCATAGATGATATACTTGTCTATTCAAAGAGCCACGAGGAGCACGAGAAACACCTGCAGATTATTTTAGAAACATTGAGGAAAGAGCAGCTATATACAAAACTCAGTAAATGTGAGTTCTTCTTGAACAGAGTCTCATTTCTTGGGTATGTTATTACAGGAGATAGAATTTCTGTTGATCCAGAATAGATCTCGACAGTCGAGACATGGCATGTTCCTAAAACAGCAGCAGAGGTGAGAAGTTTCCTTGGACTTGCGGGATATTATCGACGTTTCGTGGAAAACTTCTCAAAGATAGCAACATCTATGACTCGGTTGACTTACAAAAATCAAGAGTTCATATGGACCGACGAGTGTCAAGCCGCTTTCGAGGAATTAAAGAAGCGACTGACTATAGCACCATATTAACTATTCCATCAGGATCAGGAGGCTATGTGATCTACAGTGACGCATCAGGAAAAGGTTTGGGATGCGTATTGATGCAGCATGGCAAGGTGATTGCATACGCATCAAGACAGTTATGAGTACATGAGAAGAATTATCCAACTCATGACTTGGAACTTGCAGCCGTTGTATTTGCTCTAAAGTTATGGAGACACTACTTATATGGAGAATGAGTGGAAATATATACAGACCACAAAAGTCTCAAGTATGTCTTCATGCAGAAGGAGTTAAATATGAGGCAACGTCGATGGCTCGAGTTGATGAAAGATTTCGAGATAGAGCTACATTATCACCCAGGCAAGGCTAACGTTGTAGCAGATGCGTTAAGCCGGAAGCCAGCAGTTTATTTCCTAACAATACAGAAGGAATTATTGAAGGATTTGCAAGGTCTTGGCATTGAAGTAATATTACCCGGAGCAGACAGGACACTAGCCAACTTGCAAATACAATCATCACTAGTAGAGAGAATCAAGGCAGCATTATCTATAGATGCTAGGTTTAGAAGATTAAAGGAAAGAACAAAGGTCGGGGAGCAGACAGGACTGCGCATCCATGATGATGGGACATTATGATGTGGTGATCGTCTTTATGTTCCAAATGGAGAGATTCGACAGGAGCTGATGATAGAAGCTCATAGTTCGATATATTTTATTCATCCTGGAGGCATCAAGATGTATCATGATTTGCGACAGCACTTTTGGTGGCATGGAATGAAAAGAGAGATAGCTCGCTTTGTAGCTAAATGTTTAATATGTCAGCAAGTAAAGGCAGAGCACCAGAGAACAACAGGATTATTGCAACCACTTCTGATTCCAGAATGGAAGTGGGAGCACATCACTATGAACTTCGTCATAGGTTTTTCTAGAAGTCCAAGTGGTAGAGATGCAGTATGGGTAATAGTGGACCGACTCACCAAGTCAGCCCATTTCTTGCCTTTTAGAGTTGGCCAATCTACAGAAGCTTTGGCTGACTTATATATGAGGCAGATCATGAGGTTGCACGGAGTACCCGTCAGCATTGTATCAGACAGGGATTCGCGCTTTACGTCGCATTTTTGGAGGAGCATGCAAGAAAGTCTTGGAACTCGTTTAAAGTTCAGTACATCTTATCACCCACAGATAGATGGGCAATCAGAACGTACTATTCAGACATTAGAGGATATGTTGAGGGCTTGTATTTTAGACTTTGGAGGATCATGGGAGGATCACCTACACCTTGTGGAATTTTCTTACAATAATAGCTATCAGGCGAGCATCCAGATGGCTCCATTTGAAGCATTGTATAGAAGAAAGTGTAGGTCTCCTATATGTTGGAGCAACGTGGGAGAACGTCAGGTTCTGGGACCAGAATTAGTAGACAATACCGTAGAGATAGTTAAGAAGATACAAAGACACTTGCGGGCAGCGCAAGACAGACAAAAACAATGGACAAACCTTCATGTCGTCCCTTGGAGTTTAAAGAGGGCGATCATGTCTTCTTGAGGATATCACCTACTAGAGGCACCATTCGATTTGGAGGACGGGGCAAGTTGAGTCCAAGGTATATTGGACCATTTGACGTGTTAGAAATAGTGGGAGAAGTAGCATATCGACTTACGCTACCACCTTCACTTGAGGGAGTACATGACGTATTCCATGTGTCATAGCTCAGGCGATAAATGGCAGACAGCAATCATGTTCTTGACCATTCGGAGATCACCATTGGGCCAAGCTTGTCAAATCAAGAGCAACCCGTGGAAATCCTCGATCGTCGAGAGAAAGTATTGAGGAACCAGTCTATTCCCTTAGTCCGCATGACATGGAAGCATGGTTCGCCAGGAGAATCTACCTGGGAGCACGAGGAAGACATGCGCCAACGTTTTCCGAACCTATTCATTGACCAAGGTATAAATTTACTTGTTCAATTATATCTCTTACAAATCTTGACTTTCTACCATGACTTAGTTTTAATTTCGAGGACGAAATTTTTATAAGTTGGGTAGAATGTAAGAACCCTAATTCTGAAAACCGTATTTCTATAATATTATTATTATTAATTATGTAATTTATTATTTATAGTAATTATGAGCTAAATAGAGAAAATAGAGTTTCCTATTGGATCAAACCCAAAACCCGCCAACCCATTAACCACCCTTCCCGCATAAAGTAAGGAGTTAATCAGCAACAGCTCATCATTCTGCGTATATTTCACCACGCATAAACAGCAGCAGCAGCAGCAGCAGTAACAAAACCACCGCCTATTTTCTTCGTGCGTAAAACTCCTCAGCAGCAGCAGTTCACCCCCGCGTAAACTCTTCCTCTCACCGCACGTAAAACCCAAAACATAACCCATCGAGAGAAGAAAATATCAACAGCAAAAGCAAAACCCAATTTTACTTTGCTTTGCTTTCCTACACGTGTAAGCTTCTTATTCCACTACTCATTAAACACTATTATTACTAAACAATCCTCAGCCGAATTCTAAACCAATGAAAAGAAAACAACAACAGTAGTAAATTGCTTAATCATTAAGTAACTTCCACCGCCCCTTATCAATATATATATGTGAGTTATTACAAACTCTTTCAAATCCTAAACCCCACTTCTCCTTACAACGAACTAAAATACTGTGTTGGACGTTGCACTCTTCAGGACTTTTGCTTGGCAAGTATATCTTGCCATTGTACTGTTATTTATATTTCAGTGATACATGCATATTAAATTCTGTTTATATAAGATGTTCATTTATGTAGATTTTTGGACCTATTTTATGAGACCACCCCAGGATTATGAAGCATCATTAGATTCATTGGCTATGACACAGTCGTTACACGAGTTATGAGTCTCATATAGATCACGGACTGCGTGACAGGTCTGGCCTCCTGTATGTATTAGTCGTGCGTTAGGGATGACTGCTATAGAAACTTTGTATGCTAGTAGACCTGGCAGTTATTTAGAGGTTTTATCGTGTCATGGATATGGCATGCTTAGAGCATGGGGTTGGAGAGAATAACAAGTAAGGCGTTTGGGCTCCTTTACACTTTCCTTAGTTCGCACGGATTCTCCGCTGGAGAAACGGGTGGTTGTGATCCTATATATAATGCAGGCGGCATTTGCTGTTCAAAAGATGGTACGCTTGTAGGCCCCTGATTCTCCGAGAGAATCATGCCAATCTCATTTATGGCCAGATAGTCCACATGTTGGAAAGTTGTTCTCAAAAAATTGCATTCACTTAGACGGTTAGGTAACCCATTGGATGTTTATATTTTAGTACTTATTGGCATGTTATTATGTATCTTGTTACGTCCCTCTGACGACCTGGTCCCTTTCCAGATATGGACGAGCATGAGTACCCGCAGGGGTACGGACCTGGACCTGACTCTACATACCAGACTGAGGAGGTCTTACCCTCGGAGTAGCTATGACTTGTTTCCATTGTTTAGAGATTTTGTTACTACTGTAGTATAGTCGTTTTGTAGTGGATTTGTTTCCACCTGACTATCAGACCTGATGCTTATCTTGGATATTCAGTTATTATTCAGCTCGTTGTTCCTACTTATTATTTGTGTTGTGGATAAGATATAGATTGTGTGTGACTTGTTGTGACAGTATATTACCACTGGTGGATTGCATATTCATTTACAGCGTACGTGTGTATATGATTTCCATATATTGGAGTTTGTATACATACGGCTGAGCGTGTTATTTATTCCTAGTCTTACGTATTTTGGGACTGGGGCGTGATAAATGCCCCAGTTCCAAAGATAAGGAACTGAGTCACGTGGCAATGGCCAGCAGCACACTTCGGCGGGCATCCCAATCTAATGGGCCCGTCGGAGTGCACCTAAGCTGTAAAGTACAATGAATAACCCAACACATAACACATAATTAGTCAATCTAAATCTCATCTACAGACAACAGATATAAGAGCACATAGAGCTAATCATAACAACTAATGTGCAGAAAGGAAATGTCACGAGATAATGTATCATAGTAAAAATACTAGAGTAGTCACACGGGAATAAACCCGCTAGTACAAAATACTAGAATGAAAGTAAGCAATAAGATAACTTGGAACGGCATCAGATAACTAGATAGTAATATCGTTCCAAGGAAAGAGTTACTACCAGAGATCAGACGAAGTCCTCGGGGATGACCTCGTCCTCGGCAGTGGGTCCTGCTGCTGGATACGTACCCGGACCGTACTCCTCGTCGCCTAAACCTGGAAGGGAACCAGGTCCTCAGAGGGACGTAACAAGGTACAAAAATACAGCATGCCAAGTATAACAGAAAGTACAAGTGCAACGACAGGGTAATCTATCATAACCAAACAAGTGAGATACAGTTTAAAGACAATGTTCGACAAGGTAGCTCTGGACACGGAAAAACACGGAACATACCGCAGCTTCGAGCAAAGGGTCATACGGGTGATATAACTATACTAGATACAGGATCACTATAGATACAATACATGTACATATATAAGCGCATGCAGAGGAGCCCAAACGTCTAGTAACTGTCTTCCCCTTCCCAAGCGGTCAACGATGGTGTGCTGAACCTGAAACTCTATCTATCAGTCTCTTCTCACAGAAATACTATCAACAAACGTGACCCTAAGGTCATCCCAGTCTCCAGTCATGATGTCTGTATCAGGATACAGGAAATCTGGCACGCTATCAGTGTATGAATGTGTCCTGGGGTGACGATATACTCAGGTACGTACATCGAGGTGTTATGAACATCTAACATTTGTTACAAGACGTTACGACGAACGTCTGCACCCGGTTGTGATCCGGACGCGAAGTATCGATCATAAACAAATACGCGCACAATGTACATAATGAAACAATAAAATATCTGTAACTGAAATACAGGGTGGCAAGGTACACTTGCCTGCGTCCGGCTGCTGATGACGGGGATACGGTACCACGTCCAAGTCCTCAGGTCCCGTAGTACCTAGTAATGAGATACAAACTCAATCAATAAACTATCATGCGACAAACAGGAATGTGACACACGTCTATACATATGCTCAGACTCAGCTACAACTCACAGGGACAAGGCGTTAGAGGGTTGACCACGGTTGACTATTGGTACGATACATTAAATCAAACTAATCATATGTACAATATCATCAAACCATCCCCAATCCTTCTATATTCAGCACAGTGTTCATCAATATTCAAGTATCATAATCTTATTTCTTAATAATTTAAATTTGTTCCCACAATAATTAATTTACATTTAATTAGGACGACACCTTAAAATCTCATACGGCGATTTAATCCCCACTTCATTATTTATGTCTCAATTCCATCCATCATGGATATATATTCTATGTCCTTACTCAAATCATTTTTCAACCTTAATTAATTGATTTAGCATTTTTTTCAATCATATATAATATTCATAACATTTAGTTATAATCAAACCCTAAACTCCTATGCAAATCTTTTAATTTTATTTTATAACTTATGAATAATATACCCTAAACTCACATCTCTTTTCATATTGGATCCTAATTACTATACTAACATTACACAACCAAATTATACAATATATAACCCTAACTATACACACAAACAATATATATATCAAAATAGAGAGGGGGGAGAGGTATACCTCGATGAGGTATTTGCTGGAGGCGGTGGTGGAACGGACAGCCGGCCGGGGGAGCTACTGGCCGGAGGAGGGATGATGGTCGGGGGTGCTATGGTTGGCAGGAAGCTGGAGGTGGTGGGGGAGTCAATGGTCGAGAGGGTGGTGGTGGTTCAGGGTTGCTCGATCGAGGGAGCTGGTGGTGGTGATGTGCTCGACCGGTGGCGGTAATGGCGATGTCGTGGTGGCGTGAGGGGTTGGCCTCCGGAGAATGGTGGGAAACAACAGTCGGTGGTGGTGGAAATAGAATAGTGGTGCAGGCTCGTGGAAGCCGCGGGGAATACAGCAGGCCGGATGTTGGCTCGGCCTGGGAGGTGTCAAAGCCGCGGGAATACAGCAGGACAGAGAAGATGAAGGCGAGGTTGGTGGTTGAGAGGTTGAGAGGAGGGAGGCTGCACATCGGTTGGTCGTGCAGGGGAACAGTCAATTGGCCGGAAGTAATGGTGATAAGGTGGCTGGCCGGATTGGACGGCGGGAGAGGACAGAAGGTCGAGGGAGGAAGTGGGATGGTAGCAGTAATGGCGGATGGAGGTCTCGGCCGTCGGAGTTTGTGGAGGTAGCAGTCGGGAAAGGGGTGGCCGGCCGAAAAATATGAAGTGGATGAGAAGAATAAGAGATGAAGAAGAAGAAGAAGAAGAAGAAGAAGAAGAAGAAAAATGGGAAGGATTCGGTTGGGGTTTTGAATGGAGAAGAGGGAGAAGAGAGAGGGGGTTGTATTCCCTAGGTTTTGGGGATTAGGGCTGGCATGGGGTTGTGTGTAGGGATGGTGACATTTTATAGGGAGGGGTGTGAGGTTTGGATGGTGGGGATTGGCTCATTTCCAATGGGTGGTATAGATTTCTCATGAAGAGATTTATTTCTTCATGCAAATGATAGGGAGGAGATTATTGACCGGTCAAATAAGAGGGTTAGCCTCTTCATTGGCCTTGACCAATGAGGGTATGCCACATGTCCAAATATTTGCAATTTAGTCCCTTAAGTTTGGGTAATTGCACAAACACATAAAATGCTGGAATTTTTTTGGGAGAATTGGTGTTTGGTATTTTGTAGGGTGAGGGGGTGTGTATTTTGCATGGGCTTAATTAAATGGGCATTGGAATTAAATTAGGATTAAAATGGGATTAGTCAAAGTTTGTATCCCCAATTTAATTAGAATAAATTGTCATGTGCTCTTAAATTAAATGGGGCACATGGGACCTCAATTGGGAGTGACACAAAGGTCATGAATGGTGTAGGCTTGGTGTCAGTCTTGGACCCTTTAATTGGTCTGGCTTATCGGGTTAAGTTGGTGTCTCAAATTAGATGGTAACGACACAGGTGAGGGACACAAAATTTAAATAAGGATTTCGGTTACGGAAAATTGTGCAATTAATTTAGAGCACAAGGAAATATGATTTTGAGTGACAGAAAAATCCAGCGCCTAAATTGTCATGTCAAGTCAAAAGTACAATAATCTGTTTGAATTTATGGGCTGATGTTGGGCTCCGATTATTTCAACAACGGTAGGGCGCGCCAAGGGTTAAATTAAAATAATCAGACATCTGCAACCTTACTCTAAACCTCAATCAACTGCTACTAAACCAAAATTTTCCATCCCATACCAGACTATCTATAGAAATATTTGAGGGGGTTTACACACGTGGCCAGGAATCCTTATACACATTTTGTGTTCCTTTTAATAATATCCATTTAATAATTCCTTTTGGTGATTATTGTTGTGTATTACTAGAAAAGTTTTGTATGTAGTACATGAGACAAGTTTATGTGTGAGTTCATAATCTTTACAATACCGTGGAAATGGTTGTGTATGAAAATCTATTGCATTTGGCATCGGATAATCGAGTGTGAGTATTGTCCAATGTATCGTGTATTGCAAATATGATATCTCATAAATAGCTCGTACTCGTGACTCGTCATTCTAGGGAGTTCTCAAGTGTCCACGAATCGAGAACTTGAAATAATTTATAAATGACTAAACAAGATAAGAATTAACTAGATCATTGGGATGGAAGAATATTGCGCTACCGGCTACCCCGATCTCTAAAGGCCCAATACAGCATGGACTAACCCTGCTAGGCAAAGGCTCCATGACTGACCAAGTTTACACATGCTGCGGTACTTATGAGACAAGTTTATATACAAGTTTATGTTATAAAGCAAGTTTATGATCACAAGTTTAAGTTTATGCTTACAAGTTCAATTTTCTGTTTATGAGAAGTAACAAGTTATGTTGTAGTGATGTTGAATGTGCATTTAAGTTTACTCGACAAGCATACCCTTGGCCATCCAGGTTAATTGCAGTACCGGTGGTAGAAATATTCTTAAACCATGTATTTTAGTAATTAAGGCCTGTGACAACCCTAGCTAGTTAATCGTAGCAAGCCGTAGAGCTGTTTGGCCGTACAATGAATGATGTTACTTTCATTATAGATCGCTCTTTTAGTTTTATTTCTCATAATGCATGGTTAGAGTACTAAGTTCTTCTCGGGTGAAGGTCTACAACCCCGATCCTTGTTTGGTTTAAGGGTTGTGGTCCCAAACCAGAGTAGATCTTATGCTCTCTTGCCGCTCGTCGTCTTACTTTCCTTTTATAAGCATTTTTGTTATCAGTTCTTCCAGTTATATTTTGAGACAAGTACATTGGTACCGTACAAGTCTCGATCTGCATTTTTTTATGTCTCTTTTCTGATGTATGATGTAATATGTTAGGTCTATCACCTTGAGCTCATTTGTGGTACTTGTTGCTTGGGGTCCTGGCCCACTGGTTTTGTATGGCAAGATTACCCCGAAGAGAATCAGGATCCACCGTACTTCCAGCAAGATGGTTTGTACTTGTAGGACTGCAACCGAAGCTCGCGAGTGGGTTTTCTTCCTCCACCCCTCGTAGTGTTATTCCTTTTTGTGGTGTTTTAGTAAGAGGCAGTATTAACCCCTTATTTTGAGATCACTTCTCTAACTTCGGTCAACATGATGTATATATTAGACCCTGGCTGGTATATTTGATCATGTATTATTATACTCTGCTAGTGTAGCATTTTGTATTCACTAGCTTCATGATCATATGTGGTATATAATTTTGGATGCATTTTTACTTTCATATATGATATACTATTATACTTGTGTTGATGGATTAAGATACTAGGATTTGTCGGCCTTAGGACTGACGCCATAGCATGCTAGAGTTGTCTTCTAGGCAACCTTAGCACATTGTGGCTTACTTCAGTATTCTGTAAGGTGTGGTTGGCCGTGTCAGTCATCATATTTATCTAGTATTCTGGGAGCGGGACGTGACACATGACTAGTTGGATTATAACCAAGTCTGTTTGAGAGATTCTTTCTATTAGAATTATATGTTTGTATAATTTAGATAGGAATTCTTGAGACCACGACTAGAGGGGGTGTGACTATAGTAAGGATTAAAATGAATAGATTAAGACTAGCCAGAACAAAGAGAGCGAGGTGTCTTTAAATTTTAAGGACAAAATTTTTCTAAGGGGGGTAGGATTGTAACTACCTAAATTTGGACTAAGGGTATTTTGATAATTTTACTAGTCATTTTACCTATATGATTATTTTAATTAGTGGTTAGTTAGAATTAGTTAGTACTAATTTTTATGACTAGAGTATCCTATTTTGGTTAGTGAGATGCCACCCTTGATCAAATATTCCATTCATTTAGGTTTAGAAATCAATTAGAGGAGAATGACAAACTTGCAAATAAGTCAAACCTATCATGACAAAATTATTTTCCCAAGCCTTCTTTATTTTATTTTATTTCATTCCTCCACCACTTCTTCTCCACTTTACCTTCTCCACCTCCTCATGAATACCAAACCCTAATTTTTCCCTTTCCTCCATTAGAGCTTCATCTAACTTCTTCCATGGAGAGCTAGTACTTGGAACTCAAGAAGGAAGTCAGGGAGGAGCACTCTCAAGAAGATTAATATCACTTCTTATTCCATCATTCTCCAAATTCATGAAGATTCATTGGATCCAACTCCCAATAGGTAAATCCCTCTTTTTCCTAAATTTTATGGTTATGAAAATCCATGAAGCCAATAGGAACCCTCCCATGAGTGAAAATGGCCTTCTAATGGTAGATCAAGATGTTAGAGGACTCAAACACATTGGTTTTAGGCTTTTGGATGATGTATTTGTGTTTTCTAGAGTTTATTTTGTGGAACTACGAATTGTGTCCACCAAGTGTTTGTAGAATGGTCTCAATAGTATTTTTAGTCTAATTTTATATTGTACTTATTTTTATGTGTCCACAATTGGATATTTAGTGCTCGTGTCATGGTGCGCCATGATACACATGGTTAGATATAGGGTTTTCTAGTGTTCTTTAGTACCACTCTTTATATTTTTATTAGATCTAATTTTACTAGCTAGATTTTATGTCCTTCTATATATATTTAGTGTTTTAATAGGTAATGGTGTTGATAACAATTGGTATTGGCATAGTACTCTACTATATGTTATATATGCATGGGCATATTTTAATATATTATGAATTAGAGTGTGTATAATGTACCATGAGTTGAGTATCTTAGTGTTAGTATGCTAGTATAGTAGGGTTTGTGTGTATGTGTGGATGTTAGAGTTGAGAGTGTTTTTGGTGTTCACATGTATGAGTGTGTATAGATGATCATGAGTTTGATGAGTAAGTGTGTAGATGGGGGAATTCTTGTACTGCATGTGTAGGAAGTTTAATGTATAAAATTGCATATTTTAGTGTAATACACTGCTGATGGCCTACTATAGTTGCAGCTGTGATGAAGGGAAGTAAAAGAAGGACTATATTTTATAGTGCAGTGGACTACACTAGTGGTTGGAGAGTGTGTTAAGTGTTAATAACTAATACAGTAAGATATGACAGAGAGAGGGAGAGTATTATATATGAGTGTATCAGTGATTAGAGAGGGGTGAGTGCCAGGGATATCCATTGTGCACTTACAGATAGTGTATCAGAGCAATGAGGGTTTTTTATTTTAGGCTTGAGGGAATATTGGGTCAGTGAGCAAGGGGGAAAGATGAGCTCGTGTTCTGTGGAGAACTGTTATAGGATAGTTTGTGTCACGACCCGATTCCGTAGAATCGTTTGAGGCATCCCCCGAATCGTGACCGCCGTACGGGCCTGGAGTTGCGCCCGCACAAGGCTTTAATGATTTGCAAAGCAAGCACATATTCAGAGTACGCAGATAAATTGAAACACAGATTTGAAACATGGAAAAGATCTTTTTATTGATAATGTACATCTATTACAAACTCTTGAACGAGTCAGCTAATATGCCGAACGGCTTACAAAAGAGATGACTCAAAATGAGATAGCAGTCCTGTACATTACATCCCTTTATAAACTTAAAATGATAAAGACCTCCAGGCTGGAGGATAGCTTTGCCACGGAGCTGCATTTGTGTATGAAGAGTTGCAGCTTCGGACTTCAAAAGGCTTCAAGGGCGCGGTGAAGATGCGCCAACAGCTGGACTGGATCGGGTAGACGACTTCGGCTTTTCGCTCGGTTCGCCTTGGTGCGGAGAACCTGTCTCAACGAGGGTCAGCATGTCGAAACATACTGGTGAAGGCGAGCTAGCCTAACTATACCAATCAACACGTTATTTTAATAAAGCATGCATATTTGTGGGTTTCTATCTTGCCTTAGTTCATTTACAAGTAAGCAGCATATAGAATTTACTGAAATGAACGTGCCACCGTTCGGTAGATTTTACCTGCCCGTCTGAATTACCTGCACAATACTTACCATGCCTTCCCTGCCACGAAGACACAAGTTAGTTTTCAACAGGTTTAAATATACACGATGATCACTGGCTTGGTTGCCATAGTGGACGATAGTCTTGACGAGAATGGTTTGCAACGAAAGTACAAGAGGTGCTACAAGCCATTCCGTCGAATAAGAGACTAGAACAATAGGTCTCGCCCGGACCGGATCGATGCCAGTGCCCCAGCATCGTCCGCAAGACCGTTACCCTGTGCACAAGTTGTCCATGATCCAACAATATACAAGTAACAAGTTATTGCAGTTGAGGCAACAAGAGAACAAGACAAGCAATTGTACAAGACAAGCAATAATTCACGATTTATTCCCAAGCGAACAAGCATGCCATTTAGTATCCGTTCGTGCAGTTATTGACAAGCATATAAACCAAGTCTATTCTCTTTTATCTTGGTTTCTTTTATTATTATTTGGTATCATTTGATTGGGGCAAAGAAGAATGCAGATTTATTAGATGTGAAGCTTGGAAGCAGGGCTAGCTAATTGGGTTGGTAGCCACTCACTTTAGTAGTTGGAAGAAAAAAGGAAAGAAGTGCTTTAGGAGTCCGCTCGAGCAACGCCTACTGCTGGATCACCTGTATTGACACGAACAGCTGATCAGTACTTCTTCCTCTCTTTCCGTTATCGGAATTGAAGTGCAGTCCTACGAACGAAAGCAATGAAATCCATCAAAACCGTTCAAGAAAACCCAAGCAAATCCGAAAACCAACTCAAGGCACGAAAGCAACAAGCGACAGCGAAAACTAGGCAACAAAGAATGCAGCGGAGAGGTCCCTCCTGACTCTGTCGCTAAGCCGATCCTTGGGGCATGGTCCACTGAATATGGGAATTGATTCCGAAGAGACAAATCCATAACGAGGATGAGTTCTTGATTCAATCTATCCCGATCGAACGATACCGTCTTGTGTTTCTTAGCCGCGATCCCCGCACTGGGAGAACGGGGCGCTACATCCTACCCAACTAATTGGAAGTTTCGTCCCGAAACTTAAGAATAGGACCTACCGTTAGGGGTTATTGCGTTCGGAACGGCGATCAAGACTCAAGGAACAATCACGAACAGAATGGTCTGATCCGCCACAGGCTAGGCATAAACCAAGTTTCATACGACATTTATCGATTGTATGCCCCGACTTTTTACAGAATTTACAAGGATGGATTGCTTTCTGTTTCCCGCCATTATTATGACGCTTTGCAGCGTTGTTTCCTCTCTCGTCGCTTTGGCGTTTGTGACTGGATATATGCACAACGCCGACAGGAACGTGAGGATAATGTGGTTCGAGAGATAAGGCGTGATTCATGACTTCACATATTGTACGATACTGATTAATGACCACGTGCCTGTTGATGGCAGGACGTAAACCGCCTTCAAACCTTCTAGCTCGACTCGCTGCATCAGGTAAATAGGCCCTAGCGAATTTGGAGAGTCGGTTGAATTCGGCGGAATATTGCTTAACTGTCATACTGTCCTGCCTCAGTTGCACGAACTCATTTTCTATTTGACGTTGTACTGGAGGGGGTACAAACTCCTCTTCGAACGCGGCACAAAAAGTCATCCACGAGATCGCCTCCTCTCCGTGATCAAATTGGAGAGGTCGTCGATGCACGTCCCACCAATCGTGCGCGTTGAGGCAGAGCTGTAGCTGCGCGCAGGCGACGCACTTCTCTTCGGGGACCTCTAGCAGAGCGAAGTAATCTTCAAGTTAGGCCAACCAATCTAGAGCTACGACTGGGTCCTCAGTCCCGTTGAATGGGGTGTTGCAGACTTTCTTGAAGTGGCCAAAGTCGAATGCAGTCACGTCCCTCGTCCTTGGAATTTGTGGCGTCTCTACTTCAAGCGCGGGCTGTTCCACCGGAGTCGCTGGCGTTGCCGCGGACTGGTTGGATGCCAAAGTTTGAACGATCTGTTGCAGGGTATCTACCTGCTTTTGTTGGACTGAGAATCGTGCTTCTATATTGTCTTGAAACTTGAGCTGACTCTCTTCCGCTCGCTTCTCGGCCCGTTCGTAGTGAGCCTCGTCCCTTTGTTGGTTTTCCTCCAACATCCGCAACATTTGCTGGATGGGATCGATGCTTGGCGCGGCTCGCTGGCTCCTTGAACTTCCCGAAGTATCCGAACTACTTTCTTGGCCTTGCGTTTCGTTCGGAGCTTGCGCTGCAGATTGCGCTGGTACCATTCCTTCAAAAGAAGGTAAATTACATTAGAATCATAATGTATTATGGACTTATTGCATGAACGTATCTTATTTTGGCCTAACGAGTTTAAGAGTTCGCACAGGAATTTGATCGTTAAAGGAACTTTTCTAGCACGAAGTCTAAGGATCTTTGAATCTGTGCTCTGATACCACTATGTCACGACCCAATTCCGTAGAATCGTTTGAGGCATCCCCCGAATCGTGACCGCCGTGCGGGCCTAGAGTTGCGCCCGCACAAGGCTTTAATGATTTGTAAAGCAAGCACATATTCAGAGTACGCAGATAAATTGAAACACAGATTTGAAACATGGAAAAGATCTCTTTATTGATAATGTACATCTATTACAAACTCTTGAACGAGTCAGCTAATATGCCGAACGGCTTACAAAAGAGATGACTCAAAATAAGATAGCAGTCCTGTACATTATATCCCTTTATAAACTCAAAATGATAAAGACCTCCAGGCTGGAGGATAGCTTTGCCACGGAGCTGCATTTGTGTATGAAGAGTTGCAGCTTCGGACTTCAAAAGGCTTCAAGGGCGCGGTGAAGATGCGCCAACAGCTGGACTGGATCGGGTAGACGACTTTGGCTCCTCGCTCGGTTTGCCTTGGTGCGGAGAACCTGTTTCAACGAGGGTCAGCATGTCGAAACATACTGGTGAAGGCGAGCTAGCCGAACTATACCAATCAACACGTTGTTTTAATGAAGCATGCATATTTGTGGGTTTCTATCTTGCCTTAGTTCATTTACAAGTAAGCAGCATATAGAATTTACTGAAATGAACGTGCCACCGTTCGGTGGATTTTACCTGCCCGTCTGAATTACCTGCACAATACTTACCATGCCTTCCCTGCCACGAAGACACAAGTTAGTTTTCAACAGGTTTAAATATACACGATGATCACTGGCTTGGTTGCCATAGTGGACGATAGTCTTGACGAGAATGGTTTGCAACGAAAGTACAAGAGGTGCTGCAAGCCATTCCGTCGAACAAGAGACTAGAACAATAGGTCTCGCCCGGACCGGATCGATGCCAGTGCCCCAGCATCATCCGCAAGACCGTTACCCTGTACACAAGTTGTCCATGATCCAACAATATACAAGTAACAAGTTATTGTAATTGAGGCAACAAGAGTACAAGACAAGCAATTGTACAAGACAAGCAATAATTCACGATTTATTCCCAAGCGAACAAGCATGCCATTTAGTATCCGTTCGTGTAGTTATTGACAAGCATATAAACCAAGTCTATTCTCTTTTATCTTGGTTTCTTTTATTATTATTTGGTATCGTTTGATCGGGGCAAAGAAGAATGCAGATTTATTAGATATGAAGCTTGTAACCAGGGCTAGCTAATCGGGTTGGTAGCCACTCACTTTAGTAGTTGGAAGGAAAAAGGAAAGAAGTGCTTTATAAGTCCATTCGAGCGACGCCTACTGCTGGATCACCTGTATTGACACGAACAGCTGATCAGTACTTCTTCCTCTTTTTCCGTTATCGGAATTGAAGTGCAGTCCTACGAACGAAAGCAATAAAATCCATCGAAACCGTTCAAGAAAACCCAAGCAAATCCGAAAACCAACTCAAGGCACGAAAGCAACAAGCGACAGCGAAAACTAGGCAACAAAGAATGCAGCGGAGAGGTCCCTCCTGACTCTGCCGCTAAGCCGATCCTTGGGGCACGGTCCACTGAATATGGGAATCGATTCCGAAGAGACAAATCCATAACGAGGATGAGTTCTTGATTCAATCTATCCCGATCGAACGATACCGTCTTGTGTTTCTTAGCCGCGATCCCCGCACCGGGAGAACGGGGCGCTACAGTTTGGATGTTGATTTTTGTAGCAATTTAGAAGGATTAGGGGGTATCGGGTCTTTAGCAGCAGTGCTGCAGGCATGTAAGGGATTGACTAGTAGCAAGGTGAGCTATAAGAGTGTGCATTGGTGTTCAGTTATAAGAGTAGATAGGAGAGTCTGGTGTATGTAAGTAGGGGTTTTGTGATGAGAATGGGACATTAAGTGTCTTGCTGCCAACTATTTGGTGTGTGTAGTGTGTATTGTAATACACTTATGCACCAAGCTTGGGTGTTGAGAGGTTAGTGCAGTCATTATAGTAGAGACAGTAGCAAGTAAGGATTTTTAATGCACAAGAAGAGGGGGTAGAGTGACTAGTATAGCAATAATGGAGGTAAGATCTTGGGTTTTGCTATGTATAGGGAAGCAAGTAGAGAATTAGGGGTGCTTGGTGCAGGAAAGTGTGTACTTGTCTGCTGGGTTGTAGCATACAGTGCATTTACAGTGGCTGCAAGTAAGAAACTGTGTGCACTACACAAGTGAGCCAACTCTCATAACAACATGGAGAGCAGGGCCTGCAAGACATGGTGTGATAGGGAAGCTTCAGTCAGGTTGCAGACTAAGGCATGAGGGTGTCTTGCATAAGAGTGCAGCTCTTGGTGTATGGTTGTTGAGGAGAGAAGGGGGATGTATGCAGCATTGGGTTGTAAGTGTAGTTGGTTTGCACATTAGAGGGTGCAATGTGTTTGTGAAGGAGAATGAGTTGGTTATGTAGTTGTTGTTAGTACTCATATGTTTCAAGTATGTGTTCTTATAGTTTGTGATATATCTTTAGGGTTATGTGTGTATGAAGGTCGTTTATTGGAGTTTGTGAGTGTGAGTTGGATGATGGAGATACTAGGTTTAGAGTGTGTTGTGTGGACTTGTTGTGGGCATAGGGCAATTATTAAAGGCTCGGGTTCAGCTGGGTTGAGGGTGTAGGCAGGCTGATTGAGGGGGTGGTGTTGTTGTGGTCCACAGCAAGTGTAGAGGGTTATTACCTGCAGTGCAAGTAGTGTAATATAGCATCAGTATGTGGGTTCAGTCTAGATGTTGTTGATGTCTTTATGCTGAGGGTGTGTGATGAGGAGTGTGGTGCAAATTAGTGATCAATAAAGTATTTACCTGTGTGCAAAGGCTCGGGTTTATTGCAGGCATATGCACTTGATGGGGGTTGCAACCTGAGCATTTAATAGAGGATGTTCAGTGAGTGAATAAACCCTGCAAGGCTGAGTATTAAGGCTTAACACTAGTTTTGAAGTTCATAAATAGAAATTTCACATACCTTAGCTAGTATCAGTTAGCATCAGGGCATAAAGGAGCTACATTGATACAACTGTAGGTCTTAATCATAATTCCTGGGCTCTATATCATGATGGGTTGCAGCAGTTACACCAGGATCACCTACTGGCAGTAAGTAGTGGCAACTCTGGCTGCACAGAAGAATAAGAAGAGAGAGAGAGAGAGAGAGAGAGAGAGAGAGAGAGACACTAGGTTGCAGTTATGCAGGATTAAGGGGAATTTTGGTGACCACTGCAACAACAAAGTTGTTGTTACAAGAAAGCAATACTGAATTCTAAAATTCCCAGATAGTAACAACATATAACATATAGTCAGGGGAGGACTGGTGTTGGACATAGTCCATGGTCCAGATTAAAGACAGTGCATATTTGATCTGCAAGTTTTAGGGTGTAGGGGGAAATACAGTAGGATACAGAGGTATATGGGGAGCATAATGACTTAGTTGTATCGAGGTATCTAAATAACAAGATACTAGAGGGTACCTTGTGATTAAGGTAAGCAATTAATTTAAGATATTAGGATATGGTACGAAAGAGGTGTATCACATGGGCCTTTGCTTTTATCTATGTATGTTAGTGTTAGTATCCTAGTGAGAGTAGTGTTAGTGAGTTAAGTGTATTATTAGATACTAAGTTAGATGTTATGGGTACATATATAACTAGAAGATAAATTAGAAGATATTAAGATATAGAGTATTGGGGTTGAGGTATCTTAATATACCAATAGGTAATATAGAGGTACTAGGGTATTAGGTGCTAGAGTGAGGTAATAAGTTCATGACTAGGTAATGGGTAGGTGTTAAGATAGTAAGGTATTATAGGATAATAAGTCATAGATAAGGCATTGGGTTTTAGGGCAAGGTATTACTAAGTAATATAGATGTAAGAGTATATATAGATAATATATAATAGATACCAATAAGGTATTGACCTAAAAATCTCGGTATAGCTTGGTATAAGCTAGTTTTAGCTAGTATTGACTAGTTTGACTTCATAAATCAACATAGAATATGGTTATGAAACCAAATCATAATATTGATCTAGTTTAAACGTATTGATCTAGAATTGACCTAGAAATCTTTTACTGAGTTAATTTAGCATGTTTATGATTCTAAAACACTATTTAACATTGATAATTCAAATATAGGTCACTTGGACTCCAATACAGACATTGTTTAATATTCATTGCTCTGGACCTCAGTCGAGTACATCTCTTTGTTAGTTTTCAGTACTTGATGGTGTATATATCACATGTTCTTGGTCTGTATTACTTAATTTTTATACGATATTACACGGGCTGATATTATATGGATTAAATCAGGAGATGTTATTTATTAACGTGTGTATTGGATATTCTTTTTACTTGTATTTTATAGTGTACATCGTGTGCTCCTTGTGCTCCTATATATTTTTGGGTCCCGTATGCTCATGTCATATTTGTGTGCTTCGTGTGCTTATATTATACTCGAGTGCTCCGTGAGCTCATATCATATTCGTGTGCGTAACGTGTCATGATTGGATTCATGAATATTAGTCAGGGATGGGAGTAGGAGTTGGTTATGTGATCAAACCTTTAGTGTATTCGTATGCATATCGATTATACAACTCACGTATAATCGAGTTACCTTAGTATATTCGTGTGTAACCCAAGCCGATCATATAATAAACTTGTGATCTAAATCATATAAACAGTATCACTGATGCTCTTACTTTCAGTTATATCATATTGCCTGCTTTACCTTTCCAGTTACCTACCGTGTTTATTTGCTTATTTCAGTTATATTCCATTTTCTAGTTACCTGTGCATCTTGTATTCTTTTCTATTACTTGTCATATATGCTATACCATGTATTTGAAGCTGCTTTCAGAGTGTTGTTCTTCGTTCTAATCTTGACTGGATATATTTTTTAGATAATTTTTTTAGAGGACTGGTGTCCTATGTATTATGGATTATATGTTGGAGAGCTAGCCGAGATAGCACCATAGTACAGGAGAATCCACTACCAGCTATTGAGGAGGCTCAACTAGTATAGCAGACATTCAGTTAGCTAATATTATTCTTTATATTGGATCTGTCTCCAGCTTCTAGACTATTGGCATGTTGTTGATACTGTAGACTTATTGTGTCATTATTAGACTCTTAAACTTGGATATTTTATTGTGTCAATTCTAGTTTGATGCTTTGTGACTTTTCTGCCTTATTTGATATCGTGCCATCCCTTTCTTATAGATATCATGATTGGGTATTGTTTATTATTATATTATCACTTTGTCCTCCGTATGGAGTTGAGATATATTTGACAGGTACATATATTATTGTGTGAGATATTTAGATAGTATAATTGATCTAGACAATGTTCTACAATGGATGCTGCAGCATAGGCTGGATGTACCCACGTACTCTTGCCCGATCATCCGGGTGTGGGTTATGACATATTTTTGTGGTGATCTATGCAGGCCAGACTTCGTAACTAGTACGATATCGTGGTAGTACAATGGCTTAGTTATACTTCTATGAGCCTGTGATAGGATATAAGATACAGAATGAGAGAATACTCAATCATAAATTAGGATTCTTTGAGATATTCCTAGGACGACCCTTGAGAATCTTACTATAAACTCTAATTCAAAATATGTTTCCACTTGTTCTCGTTTAACCTCACTTGATCGTTGTTTAATTTGATTCTTGATGTTCATTGTTGGTTTTGATTCTTGTATCGAGATGAATTTTATGGACTGAATTAAGGTATATTCTTATGACATATTTTGATAAGGACAGTGAGAAAGATAACCGTCTGTCTTAGTAATAGAATATATACTTTATCGCAGCCATATTAGCTGGCGTGAGCCTGATTTTGGATATATTTCTCTTGGTTATGGAATTTAGAGTTTTCGTAGTCAAGCTAGTGGCAGGGCAAAAATTCTAGATACCATGATTCTAGAGGTATGTACCTTAGTTATGGACTCTATAGTTTATCGCATGTATGTTTACTAGCGTGGCGATAAGTTTAGGTAACATAATTTCATATAGACGTGTATGATTATTATATTATATCTTAAATTAGTTCTTAACATATCATCTATATTATTCTACCCTATTATCATTGAATTTTGTTCCATCACCCTTACTAGTTCAGGATTGAGATATCTTTAATGCCTCTAGTTCAGTTCCTTATAGAGTTTTACCATTATTAGTTCCTGAGGCTTCCTTTGATAGTGCAACAGCTTAGTAACTTGCTGATAGGTTGTGTCGAGGTGGGTATCAATTTGATTTTTGGGAGTGTATCTAGTGAGTCTGATAGTGGTTCCTAGTTTGGTAGGTGAGCATCAGATATCAGTGTATAAGTCCAGAATTAACTCATAATGTAGTACCCTTTTTGTAGCAATAAACCTAAGACAGGTGTCAGAATATAGTTAGTAGTTTGTATCCTAGAGTATTAAGTGCATATGTCTAGTATAGTTATAGAATTAGTGTTTGTGTACCAATATTGCCTAAAGTATGCAAGTGGTCAGGGTGTATCAATACTAGGATGAATAATAAGTCATAGATATAGCGTATCAATTTAGTATCAGAGATTTAATATGTGTGATTATATTAGCTGAGTGAATTAGTGTGATATTGAGGTAGGGTATATAAGGGAGTACCATGGAGAGTAGGAGTATAGGTGTTTAAGAAAGTGAAAGAATGGTCCAGCCAGGCCACCTGTGGCACCGCAAATTGTCCTGTATCAACAGAGGGATACCTCCCAATGGGATAGAGTTTTTGCGATGACGGTCGAGGGGACCGATTCTACAATTGATGGGTTAGTAGGTTCTGTACAGTTCTCCTTCCTTTCCTTTTCAATCTATTAATTTGATTAATTCCTTGGTACCTTATAGTTACTTGTGTTATATAGTTAGTATGGTTAGCAGTATACCCTTGATAGAGACTGCTAGAATCATGACTAGTATAATTATAACCATGCCTGTTTGGGAGATTCTTTCCATTAGAATTGTATGCTTGTATGATTTAGATAGGACTTCTTGAGACCATGAGTAGAGGGGGGTTGTGACTATAGTGAGGATTATAATGAATATGTTAAGACTAGCCCGAATGAAGAGGGCGAGGTATCTTTAAATTTTGAGGACACAAATTTTCTAAGGGGGGTAGGATTGTAACTATCTAAATTTGGACTAATAATATTTTGGTAATTTTACTAATCATTTTACCTATATGATTATTTTAATTAGTGGTTAGTTAGAATTAGTTAGTACTAATTGTTATGACTAGAGTATCTTATTTTGGTTAGTGATATTCCACCCTTGGTCAAATGATTCCATTAATTATGTTTAAAAATCAATTAGAGGAGAATGACAAACTTCTAAATAAGTCAAACTATCATGATAAAACCCGTTTGCAAAGCCTTCTTTATTTTATTTTATTTTATTTTATTTTATTTTATTTTATTATATTCCTCCACCACTTATTCTTTCTTACTTCACCTTCTCCACCTTCCCATGAATACCAAACCCTATTTTTTCCCTTTCCTCCATTAAAGCTTCACCAAACTTCTTCTATGGAGAGCTAGTGCTTGGAAATAAAGAAGGAAGCATTCACAAGAAGATTAATATCACTTCTTATTCCATTATTCACCAAATTTGTGGAGATTCATTGGAATCCTACTCCCAATAGATAAATCCCTCTTTCTCCCAAATTTTATGGTTAGGAATACCCATGGAGCCAATAGGAACCCTCCCATAAGTGGAAATAATCTTCTAATGGTAGATCTAGATGTTAGAGGACTCAAACCCATTACATTTAGGCTTTTGAATGATGAATTGGTGTTTTCTAGAGTTAATTTGGTGGAACTACGAATTATGTCCACCAAGTATTTGTAAAATAGTCTTAATAGGATTTTTGGTATAATTTATTGTTGTGCTTGTATCCATGTGTCCACAATTGGATACTTAGTGCTTGTGTCATGGTATGCCATGATATGCATAGTTAGATCTAGGGATTTCTAGTGTTTCTTAGTGCCACTCTCTATATTTGTATTACATCTAATTATACTTGCTAGATTTTATGTCCTTCCAGCTATATTTGGTATTTTAATAGGTAATGGTGTTGATACCAATTGGTATTGGGATAGTACCCTACTGTATGTTGTATATGTATGGGCGTGTTTGATATATTTTGAATTGGAGTGGGTATAATGTATCATGAGTTGAGTATCTTAGTGTTAGTATGCTAGTATAGTAGAGTGTGTGTATGTGTGTAGGTGTTAGAGTTGAGAGTGTTTTTGGTGTTCACATGTATGAGTCTGTATAAATGATCATGAGTTTAATGAGTGAGTGTGTAGATGGGGGGATTCCTGTACTGCATGTGTAGGGAGTTTAATGTACAAATTTGCATATTTCAGTGCAATACACTGTTGATGGCCGATTGTAGTTACAACTGTGATAAAGGGAAGTAGAAGAAGGACTATATTTTATAGTGCAATTGTTACTACCACATTTTCTAGAAAAGGGTAATTTGGTTATTTCATAATTAATTAAATATTATGCATGTTGAATATTTATTTATTGTATTATTTATTTATTGTTAGCATATTGTGATACAAAGGTAATGTCAAGATATTGAAGGATACTCAAGGTATTTAGGGTTTGAGTATCAAGATGGGTATGTAGTGGTGCGATACCACATTGGTTCAAAGCCAATGTATCCACTTAGCATTAGTTTAATTAGGAATATTAGATATTGTTGATTTTATATATATATTACGATATTCTCATATCTAATTGTTTGCATATCTTAGGATACAGTATCATATTGGTTTCATAGTATCTTAGTATAGCTAGTGTGGCCTAGTTGCATAATGTATAGACCCAATATCTTAGAGATAGACTCATGCAACCTAAAAATAGCTAGTTTGATCAAGTTTGACTAGTTTGACCTAGAGTTGATCTAGTTTGAGTATTTTGACTTATAAATGGCTTTATGACGTAGAACTTGACTAGTTTAACTTATTTTTATTCTGAACCTTATATTAATGCAATATTCCATATATAGGTTTGTGTGACACTAGTTCAGACACCATTTCTCATCATTTGCTCTGGACCACAGGTGAGTACATTCTCTGATAGTTTTCATTATTTGATTACTACTATAATTCAAGTATTTAGAAATGTTACTTATGATTCTTGACACGATTGTACACGGATTGGTATTATTATTGGATCGTCAGTCATGCGATGTTACCTTGATTATTGAGATGGTATCGAATACTGCTCCTTGTTGATATTGGATAACATTGAATATTATAGGTTAAACATTGGATATATTGGCTATTAACGTGTCATAATTCGATCCATCTTATCAGTCGGGGCGGAGAAAATATCAATTAAATATGTGATCAAGAACTATCGACTAGTAGTGTAATAATTAGCTACTAACTAATCATGCAATTCACGTATGGTTGAGTTAGCTTCTTAGTGTAATCATTGAATCTTCCAAGCCGATCACATATTTAGTTAGTATCTCAAACACATAGTATATTATAGATTCTATTTCCAGTTCATAGATTACCCTGTTCTATTTCTAATATTATAGTTCATATCTTTCGTTCTTGTACGTATTGATTTATATTTTGTTGCTAGTATGCCTATTCTTTCATTGTTCTTGATCATCAGTTTAAATTCTCATCGTAGATAGCATCCTCTATTTTACTATTTTATATTTTTTGTCAATTAATTAGAACTGCTATTGGGTTGTACTTTGCTCCATTCCTGACTGGATAATATTTTTTAGAAAATCTGGGAGATTAGTGTCCGACGTATTACAGACCTCAGCCTATAGATGGTGCAGACGTGGACCCACTAGTTCAGGAGTGACTGCCGAGAGGTTTATCTGGATCACTAGTTAGCATAGTTAGTTTTCTTTAGCATTTTGGTACCAGATTTGTTTTCGACGTATATTTGAGACTTGAATATTGTTTCTATTTGTTGTTGTTATATTTAGACTGCATAGTTATGTTAGAACTTCTATGATATCTTATCGTGTTATAGATTTGTGATTGAGTATTGTGTTGCATTAAGTATTTTGCCCTCCTTCTTAGAGTTAAGATAATATTGGTAGATTATATATTATTGTAAGATATTTAGATAGTATAGTCGACCTAGACAGCGTTCTACCGTCGATGTTGCGGCGTAGGCTGGACGTACCCACGTACTCGTACCCTTCATCGGGTGAGTGTCATGACACATTTTTGTGGTAGCCCATGCAGGTCAGGCTTTGCAAGTTATGCAATATCGTGGTAGTACAACAACTTAGTTGTACTTCTATGAGCCTGCGATAGGATATAGGACATAGGATACTAGGATGCGAGAGGGATACTCAATCACAACTAGGAATTCCAATCCGATTTGAAATCGCTACTTTTGATTTCTTCTGAATACTTTGAATATTGTTGTCCTTCCTTGATAATATCTTATTTTGTGTCGAATTGATCTCTTTTGTTTCGATCTATCTTTAGGATGCCGCCGAAGACTAGATCCCATCGATCGGGAGTAGTTTCTGCAAGGTCTGCCACCTTTTAATCTCCCACTCAGACATCAGGGGTTGTACCTCCTCTGACATCAGTTCCCGTAGGAGTCCCGGTTGCCTTCGGGGGTTCTCCTCCACCCGTTCCGAGGACTACCCCAGTTGCTTCAGAGGGACTTCCACCACCTCCATTTTTAGGAGATGTCGTGCTGATGGTTGCACTGTTTAGAGAGATAATAGAGGTACAGAGGGCACAGATAGAGGCCCAGCACAAATAGTCAGATATGATGCGGCAGAGTATGAAAAATGCCCATCAGGTAGCTATTATAGCAGTTCAGAGAGGGGCTTCTCCACAGCCACAGGATGTTCATCTCGAGCTAGGCAACATTCAAATTTTAAGAAACTAGAGCCTCGGGTTTTCAAGGGGACAGAGGGTATAGTCTATGCTAACGATTGGCTCAAAGATATTGAGTGTCTTGTGAGGGTGTCCCGTCTTGCTGAGGATCTGAAGGTTAAGGCGGTAGGACTTCAACTGTTCGACGTTGCCCGCAATGCAGCGCAGTCTTGGGAGGTATTCAAGGACCTCTTCAAGAGAAAGTTCTTTGCTTGGGCAGACATGTTAGACTTACGAAGGCTGTTTGAGATCCTTACAGAGGGGAGCATGTCCTTAGAGGAGTATGCCGCAGAGTTCGGGAGGCTGAGCCGATTAGTGGAGTACTTGGTGAGGGAGCCAGAAGTTCGGGCTATCCATTTTCGTGAGGGTCTAAATTAGGAAGTGAAGATCCTCATTCCTTCTTTCTATAAGACATATTCTGAGATACTTTTGGAGGCACGCAAGGTCGAGCGGGAGTAGAACTTGAAGCCGAAGAGGGACCTTGATATGTTTGGGGGTGCCAGCAGCAGTACGAGATCGGCGTAGAGGTCACAATTCTAGCAATAGTATCAGGGGACTTATCAGCTCCTACAACAGCAGTTTTCTATACAGTTCGGAGCTTATCAGCAGCAGTATCAGATGCAAGAGCCAATTGTTGCTCCAGTACAAGCTCTAGTACAGCAGATACCACAGTAGCCTCAGAGACAGGTGTAACAGGCTCCTCAATGCACCTATTTTAAGACGACTAGGCACACTTGGGAGATGTTCCTGAAGAGACTTAGAGCGTGCTTACATTGTGTATCAACGGAGCATATGATAAAGGATTGTCTGTGGACCCTTCATTGTCTAGGCCAGGGTACAGATCAAGGGAAGAAAGGTGGAGTTAGGCCACCTATAGCACCGCAGATTTCTCATCATCCGCAGAGGGAGCTACCTCGGCAGGACGGAGCATTTGTGATAACGGTCGAGGAGACCGATACTACAGGTGATGAGTTAGCGAGTTCTGTTCTTTCTTTCTTTCTGTTCCTTCCATATATTTTGATTGATTGCTTCTTTAGTACCTTTTTGGATGCTTGTATTATATAGTTAGTATAGAATACCCTGACAGAGACAACAGTAATAAGACAGGCGGAGACCATGACCATGCATGTTGTTCTTTGCATAGGACTGTTCTTTGTGTGATTTTAGATAAGACCTTCTTGGACTATGATTGTTGGGAGTTTGACCTAGAAGGAGTACGTGATCCTTAAATTTTGAGGACAAAATTATTTTAAGGGGGGTAGACTTGTCACTACCGCATTTTCTAGGAAATAATATTTTGGTCATTTCATAATTAATTAAATATTATGCATGTTGAATACTTATTTATTGTATTATTTATTTATTATTAGCATTTTAGATTTTATTTTGGCCTTGTGTTAGTGGACTTAACTAGTTTAGATTTGATCTATGGACCAATATTTTATTCTAGTTAGAATTGAGCCCAAAGCCCAATC
This sequence comes from Iris macrosiphon, assembly GCA_036927795.1. Taxonomy (NCBI): domain Eukaryota; kingdom Viridiplantae; phylum Streptophyta; class Magnoliopsida; order Asparagales; family Iridaceae; genus Iris; species Iris macrosiphon. Next base: position 49,000,450 of record JAYESA010000014.1, read on the forward strand.
ATTAGGAGGAGGATTAATTAAGTTAAACCCATTGGACTAGAACCTTCCCTCTTGAATTAATTTCTTAATGAGAGGTCCTAAGGGGTATTTTAGACTTTATATAATAGCTTGAAGAAGGGTTAGGGGCTGGCCTATATAAGGGGTGAAAATTCTCTCTCTTCATTTTTATATTTCCAATCTAGACCTAGAATTTTCCTCAACCAAAATTTTTTATTCCCACACAAAATCTCTACCAAATATCTTCCCAAATCATCATTGGAGGCTATTAGAACAAGGATCTACAAAAAGGAAGCAAGGATCTACAAGGAGGAGCAAGGATCTACAAGTTGGAGGCTCTTTTCACCCGATTTAGGGATTTTATTGGGAATCTATCTTCCAATAGATACAATTCAATTTTTCTTCTTTAATTAGACTCTAAATATATGATTTAATCATTAAAAACTACCCCATATGCTAAGGCTACCCATAGAAATTGGAATTAGGTTCATAGGAGGCCTATGGAGAAAGTTATGTGGTATTTTGTGTCCATTCTGGGAGAATTCCAAGATTAACATATTTTATGTTTGTCAATTGGTCAATTAGACCAAATTAACATATGTTTGATTATGTGTGGCTAGTGTCGTATCCAAAATTGGATACGTGTAGGCCGTATCCCAATAATTTGGAGATACGGGTTAATTTTGGAGTTTTTTCTCCGACACGGGAGTTTGAGCATGTCATATTTTGATACGGACACGTAGATGTATAATTAACGCTTCGTATTGTTCATAATTAATATGTTAGACTTGCTCGTGTCCTTCGGGGTACGTTTGGTTGTGTGGTGGATTCGTATCGCAAGCATATCATAGATCTAGTGTGATACGGGTGTGATGCACTCCACGTGTTTGTTTTATTGCATTTTTAGATTCAATTTGCCTTGTCTATAGCTATTAGAGTATCATAATTTATGGTTATATATTTATATAGATATATATATTTATAGATACATATATGAATCTCTATTGTATATTTGTATGTGTGTATGTTTATATATGTATACATTAATATGTGTGTATATATATATATATACTTGGGTGTGTGTATATAGATATATATGTGTGGATATGTGCTTGTGTGTATGGTTACGTGTGTGTTCATAGTTGTGAGAGTGTATAGATATTTATATCTAGTTGTATGTATATAGTTGTGTGTGTTGTGTGTGTGTTGAGAGGACGGGGTTCGAGCAACTGATCTCAGTGAGCAGTGCAACATGCATAGCAGCAGCCATTACAGTAACGAGCCCTGCACAAGCGCAGCAGCAACTGTTGCAGCATCATTCAGCGAGCAGCAGCAGCGGACATTCGAGCAGCATGTAGCAGCCTTTGCATAGTGTGGGCAACAGCAGTAAGCATGCAGTGTAACAGCAACGCAGCAACGTGCAGCAGCAATTAGCAGAGAGCATGCAGCGTGCAGCATTCGAGGCAACTGAAACAACAACATCAACAACAGGCAGTGAAGTGGGCAGCAGTCTATCAGTCTAAGTTGGTTAGTTCTTTGATAATTAGTATGTTAATAATTTAGCTAAGTAAGTTACTATATTATATAGTTATATATATGTAGTTAGTTATTGATAGTAGTTATAAATATGTATGTATTCATATTGATAATTAGTAGTTAGATATATACATATATACTTGTATCTCTAGTTAGTGATATTAGTGATATGTATGTAGTTATATATATATATATATATATATATATATATATATATATATATATATATATATATATATATATATATATATATATATATTAGTATGTTAGTAGTTAGTATAGTTAGTAGTAGTGTATTAATTCATGCATGTTAGTTATAGTTAGAGTTTGGGTAGTTAGTATATACTAGGAATCACATTAGCTTGTGATACCAAGGTAATGTCAAGGTATTGAAGGATACTCAAGATATTTGGGGTTTGAGTATCAAGATGGGTGTATAGTGGTGTGATACTGCGTTGGTTCAAAGCTAAGGTATCCACTTAGCATTAGTTTAATTAGGAATATTAGATATTATTGATTTTATATACATATTACGATATTTTCATATCTAATTGTTTGTGTAGCTTAGGATACGGTATCCTATTGGTTTCATAGTATCTTAGTATAGCTAGTGTGGCCTAGTTGCATAATGTATGAACCCAATATCTTAGAGATAGACTCATGTAACCTAGAAATAGCTAGTTTAACCAAGTTTGACATAGAGTTGACCTAGTTTGACAATTTTGACTTATAAATGGCTTTATAACCTAGAAGTTGACTAGTTTAACTTATTTTCATTCTGAACCTTATATTAATGCAATATTCTATATATAGGTTTGTGTGACACCAGTTCGGATACCGTTTCTCATTATTTGCTCTGGACCACAGACGAGTATATTCTCTGATAGTTTCCATTATTTGATTACTACTATAATTCAAGTATTTAGAAATATTACTTATGATTCTTGACACAATGGTACACGGATTGGTATTGTTATTGGATCGTCAGTCATGAGATGTTACCTTGATTATTGAGATGGTATCAAATACTGCTCCTTGTTGGTATTGGATAACATTGAATATTATAGGTTAAATATTGAATACATTGGCTAGTAACGTGTCATGATTCGATCTATTTTATCTATCGGGGCAGAGGAAATACAATTAAATATGTGATCAAGAACTATCGGCTAGTAGTATAATCATTGGATACTAACTTATCTTGCAATTCACGTATGTTGAGTTAGCTCCTTAGTATAATCATTGCATCTTCCAAGCCGATCACATATTTAGTTAGTATCTCAAACACATAGTATATTGTAGATTCTATTTCCAGTTTATAGATTACCCTGTTCTATTTCTGATATTACAGTTCATCTCTTTCATTCTTGTACGCATTGATTTATATTTTGTTGCTAGTATTGTCTATTCTTTCATTGTTCTTGATCATCAGTTTATATTCTCATCGTAGATAGCATCCTCTATTTTAATATTTGATAGTTTTTATCAATTAATTAAAACTGTTATTGGGTTGTACTTCGCTCTATTCCTGACTGGATAACATTTTTCAGAGGATTCGGGAGATTGGTGTCCGACGTATTACAGACCTCAGCCTATAGATGGTGTAGACGTGGACCCACTAGTTCAAGAGTGACTGCCGAGCGGTTTATCCGGATCACTAGTTAGCATAGTTAGTTTTCTTTAGCATTTTGGTACCGAATTTGTTATTTGAGACTTGGATGTTGTTTCTATTTATTATTGTTATATTTAGACTGCATAGTTATGTTAGAACTTCTTTGATATCTTATCATGTTATAGATTTGTGATTGAGTATTGTGTTGCATTAAGTATTTTGCCCTCCTTCTTGGAGTTGAGATATTATTGGCAGATTATATATTATTATGAGATGTTTAGATAGTATAGTCGACCTAGATAGCATTCTACCGCCGATGCTGCTGCGTAAGCTGGACGTACCCACGTACTCGTGCCCTTCACCGGGTGCGGGTCGTGACAGCAGTGGACTATACTGGTGGTTGGAGAGTGTGTTAAGTGTTAATACCTGATCTAATAATATATGACAGAGAGAGGGAGAGTATTAGATATGAGTGTATCCGTAATTAGAGAGGGGTGAGTGCCAGGGATATGCAGTGTGCACTTGTAGATAGTGTATCAGAGCAATGAGGATTATTTATTTCAGGCTTGAGGGAATGCTGGGTCAGTTAGCAAGGGGCGAGATAAGCTCAGGTTTTGTGAAGTACTGCTGCAGGGTGGTTTGGAGGTTGATTTTTGCAGCAATATAGGAGGATTATGGGGGATCGGGTTTTTAGCAGCAGTATAGTAGGCATATGAGGGATTGACTAGTAGCAAGGGGAGCTATAAGAGTGTGCATGGGTGTTCAGTTGCAAGAGTAGGAAGGAGAGTGTTAAGTGGTGGGGTTTTGATGATAATGGGACATTTGGTGTCTTGATGCCAACTATTTGGTTTGTGTGGTGTGTATCCTAATACACTTTAGCACCAAGCTTAGGTGTTGAGAGGTTAGTATAGTCATTGTAGAAAAGGCATTAACAAGTGAGTATTTTAGTACACAAAAAGAGGGGGAAGAGTGACTGGTGCAGCAACAATGGAGGTAAGATCTTGGGTTATGTTGTGTATAAGGCAGCAAGTGGATAATTGAGGGGTGCTTGGTGCAGGGAAGTGTATACTTATCTGCTGGGTTATGGCATAGCAGTACATTTATAGTGGTTGCAAGTAAGGAACTGTGTACACTGCACAAGTGAACTAGCTCTCATAACAACGTGGAGAGTAGGTCATGCAAGACATAGTGTGATAGGAAAGCTTTACTTAGGTTGCAGACTTAGGAATGAGGGTGTCTTGATAAGAGTGCAGTTCTTGGTTTATTGTTGTTGCGGAGAGAAGGGGGATGTATACAACAATGGGTTGTAAGTGTAGTTGGTGTGCACATTAGAGGGTGCAATTTGTTTGTGAAGGAGAATGAGTTGGTTATGTAGTTGTTGTTAGTACTCATATGTTTTAAGTATGTGTTCTTATAGTTGGTGATATATATTTGGGTTTATGTGTGTATGAAGGGTCGTTTGTTGGAGTTTGTCAGTGTAAGTTGGATGATGAGAATGCTAGGTTTAAAGTGTGTTGTGTGGACTTGTTGTGGGCAAGAAGGGATTATTAAAGGCTCGAGTTCAGATGGGTTTAGGCTGTAGGAAGTCTGATTGAAGGGGTTGTGTTGTTGTGTTCTACAACAAGTGTAGAGGCTTATTATTGTGTATTGTAGCATCAATATATGGGTTCAGTCTAGATGTTTGTAATGTCTTTGTGCAAAGGGTGTGTGATGAGGAGTGTAGTGAAAATCAGTGACCAGAGGAGTATTTACCTGTGCGCAAAGGCTCAGGTTGATTGCAAACAAAGGCACTTGAAGGGGGCTGCAACCTGAGCATTTCATGAAGGATGTTCAGTGAGTGAATGAACCCTGCAAGGCTGAGTATTAATATTTAACACCAGTTTTGAAGTTCAAAAATAGAAATTTTACATATCTTAGCTAGTATCAGTTAACATCTGGGCATAGAGGAGCTACATTGATACAACTGTAGTCTTAACCACAATTCCTCGGCTACACATCACGATGGGTTACAACAGTTACCCCAGGATCACCCACTGGCAGTAAGCAGTGGCAAGTCTAGTTGCACAGAAGAAGGGAAGAGAGAGACACTAGGTTGCAGTTATATAGGATTGAGGGAAATTTTGGTGACCACAGCAACAACAAAGTTGCTGTTACAAGAAAGTAATACAGAATTCTGGAATTCCCAGATAGTAACAGCATGTAACATATAGTCAGGGGAGGACAGCAGTTGGACACAATCTATGGTCAAGATTGAAGACAATGTAGATTTGATCTGCATGCTTTAGGGTGAAGGAGGAAATATAGTGGGGTGCAGAGGTGTATGGGGGGACATAGTGACTTAGAAGTATCGAGGTATCTAAATACCAAGATACTAGTGGTTACCTTGTGGTTAAGGTAAGCTATCAAGTTGAGATATTAGGATATGGTACCAAATAGGTATATCACATGGGCCTTTACTATGAGTTATGTATGTTAGTATTAGCATCCTAGTGAGAGTAGTATTACTGAGTTAAGTGTAGTATTAGATACTAATTTAGATATTATGGGTACATATATAACTAGAAGTTAAATTAGAAGATATCAAGATATGGAGTATTGGGGTTGAGGTATCTCAATATACCAATAGTTAATATAGAGATACTAAGGTATTAGGTGCTAGAGTAAGGTAATGAGTTCATGACTAGGTAATGGGTAGGTGTTAAGATAGTGAAGTATTGTAGGATAATGAGGTACGAAGGTATTAGGTTCTAGAGTGAGGTAATAAGTTAATGACTAGGTAATGGGTAGGTGTTTAGATAGTGAGGTATTTTAGGATAATGAGTCATAGATAAGGCATTGGGTTTTAGGGCAAGGTATTACTAAGTAATATAGATGTAAGAGTATATATATATATATATATAATATATAATAGATACTAAAAATGTATTGACCTAGAAATCTAGGTATAGCTTGGTACAAGCTAGTTTTAGCTAGTATTGACTAGTTTGACTTCATAAATCAACATAGAATATGGTTATGAAATAATTTTGATCTAGTTTAACCGTATTGACCTAGAACTGACCTAGAAACTTTTACGGAGTTAATTTAGCATGTTTATGATTCCAAAACTCACTTTGACATTGGTAATTCATATATAGGTCACTTGGACTCTAGTACAGACACTGTTTGATATTCATTGCTCTGGACCTCAGGTGAGTACATATCTCTGTTAGTTTTCAGTACTTTATAGTGTATTTATCACATGTTCTTGGTCTATATTACTTGATTTTGACATGATGTTACACGGACTGGTATTATATGGATCAAATCAAGAGATGTTATTTATTGACATGTGCATCGGACATTCCTTATACTTGTATCTTATCGTGTACATCGTGTGCTCCTTGTGCTCGTATCTATTCGTGGGCCCTATGTACTCATGCCATATTCTTGTGCTTTATGTGCTTATATTATTCTTGTGTGCTCCGTGTGCTCATATCATATTCGTGTGCGTAATGTATCGTGATTGGATCCATAATATTAGTCGGGGAGGGGGAGTAGGAGTTGGTTATGTGATCAAACCTTTAGTGTATTTGTTTGCATGTCGTTTATACACCTCACGTATAATTGAGTTACCTTAGTATATTCGTGTACAACCCATGCAGATCACATAACGAATTTGTGCTCTAAATCACATAGACAATATCACTGTGCTCTTACTTTCAGTTATATCATATTGCCTGCTTTACCTTTCTAGTTACCTATCATGTATATCTACTTATTTATGTTATATTCTATTTTTTAGTTACATGTGCATCTTATATTCTTTTCTATTTTTTGTTATATATGCTCTACCATTTATTTGGAACTTCTTTCAGAGTTTTATACTTTGCTCCAATCCTGCCTGGATATATTTTTCAGATGATTTATTTAGATGACTAGTGTCCTACGTATTATGGACTACATGTTGAAGGCTAGCCGAGATAGCACTGTAGTACATGAGGATCCAGTACCAGCTGCTGAGGAGGCTCAACTAGTATAACAGACATCTAGTTAGCTAATATTATTCATTGTACTGGATCTGTCTCCAGATTCTAGACTATTGTCATGTTGTTGATACTTTAGACTTATTGTGTTATTGTTAGACTCATAGACTTGGATATTTTATTGTACCTATTCTAGTTTGAGGCTTTATGACTTTTTTTTCTTATTTGATATCGTGTCATCCATTCCTTATAGATATCATGATTGGGTATTGTTTATCATTATATTGTCATCTTGTCCTCCGTATGGAGTTGAGATATATTTGACAGGTATATATATTTTTGTGTGAGATATTTAGATAGTATTGTTGACATAGACATCATTCTACTGTCGATGCTGCGGCGTAGGCTGGACGTACCCACGTACTCGTGCTCGATCATTCGGGTGCGATCGTGACACATTTTTATGGTGGCCCATGCAGGTCAGGCTTCGCAATTAATACAATGTCGTGGTAGTGCAACGACTTAGTTGTGCTACTATGTGCCTACGATAGGATATAAGATATAAGATATAGGAAGTGAGAATACTCAATCATAAATTAGAATTCTTGAGAGATTTCTGGGACAAACCTTGAGAATATTACTTAAACTCTAATTCAAAATTTGTTTCCACTTGTCCTCGTTTACCCTCACTTGATCGTTGTTGAATTTTATCCTTGATGTTCGTTGTTGGCTTTGATTCTTGTATCGAGATAAATTTTATGGACTGAATTAAGGTATATTCTGATGACATATTTTGATGAGGATAGTGAGAAAGGTAACCGTCTACCTTAGTTATGGAGTCTAGAGTTTATCGTAGCCATATTAGCTGGCATGGCGAAGACCTAGAGCCTAAGTTTGGATATATTTCTCTTAGTTATGGAATTTAGAGTTTTTGCAGCCAAGCTAGCAGCAGGGCAATATTTTTAGATACCATTATTCTAGAGGTATGTACCTTAGTTACAGACATTATAGTTTATCGCAGTTATGCTTACTGGCGTAGCAAGGATTCTGGGTAACATAATTTCAGGTAGACGTGTATGATTATCAGATTATAACTTAAATTGGTTCTTAACATATCGTCTCTTTCATTCCACCATGTTATCATTGAATTTTTTTCCATCACCCTTACTAGTTCAGGATTGAGATATCTTTAGCGCCTCTAGTTCAGTTCCTTATAGAGTTTTTCCTTTATTATTTTATGAGGCTTCTTGGAATAGTGCAGTAGCTTGGTAACTTGTAGATAGGTTGTGTCGAGGTGAGTATCAATTTAATTTTTGGGAGTGTAGCTAGTGAGTCTAAGAGTGGTTCCTAGTTTGGTAGGTGAGCATCAGATATCAGTGTATGTCCAAATATAACTCATAATGTAGTACCCTTTTTGTAGCAAAAAATCAAAGACATATGACAAAATATAGTTAGTAGTTGGTATCCTAGAGTATTAAGTGCATATGTCTAATATAGTTATATAATTAGTGTCTATGTACCAATATTGCCTAGAGTGTGCAAGTCATCAGTGTGTATCAACACTAGGATGAGTAATAAGTGATTGGCATAGTGTATCAGTTTAGTATCAGAGTGTTAGTGCGTGTGATCGTATTAGCTGAGTGAATCAGTGTGATATTGAGGTAGGGTATATAAGGAAGTACCATAGAGAGTAGGAGTGCAGGTGTTTAAGGCAGTGATAGAAAGGTGTAGCCAGGCCACATGTGGCACCGCAAATTACCCCGCACCAGCAGAGGGATACACCCCAGCGGGATAGGGTTTTTATGATGACGGTCGAGAGGATCGATGCTACAGGTAATGGGTTAGTAGGTTTTGTATTATTCTCCCTCCTGTCCTTTTCCATCTATTGATTTGATTAATTCCTTGGTACCTTATAGTTGCTTGTGTTATATAGTTAGTATGGTTCGCAATATACCCTTGATAGAGATAGCTAGAATCATGACTAGTAGGATTATAACCATGCCTTTATGAGAGATTCTTTCTATTGTAATTGTATGTTTGTATGATTTAGATAGGACTTCTTAAGACCATGATTAGAGAGGGGGTTGTGACTAAAGTGAGGATTACAATGGATAGGTTAAGACTAGCCAGAACAAAGAGGGCGAGGTGTCTTTAAATTTTGAAGACGAAATTTTTCTAAAGGGGTAGGATTGTAACTATCTAAATTTGGACTAAGGGTATTTTGGTAATTTACTAGTCATTTTATCTATGGAATTATTTTAATTAGTGGTTATTTAGAATTAGTTAGTACTAATTATTATGACTAGAGTATCCTATTTTGGTTAGTGAGATGCCACCCTTGATCAAATGATTCCATTCATTTAGGTTTAGAAATCAATTAGAGGAGAATGGCAAACTTGTAAATAAGTCAAACCTATCATGACAAAACCCTTTTCCCAAGCCTTCTTTATTTTATTTCATTTCATTCCTCCACCACTTCTTCTTCACCACTTCACCTTCTCCACCTCCTCATTAATACCAAACCCTAATTTTTTTCCTTTCCTCCATTAGAGCTTCACCAAACTTCTTCCATGGAGAGCTAGTATTTGGAACTCAAGAAGGAAGCCAAGGAGGAGCATTCTCTAGAAGATTAATTTGACTTCTTATTCCATCATTCCCCAAATTTGTGGAGATTCATTCAGATCCAACTTCCAATAGGTAAATCTCTTTTTTCCCAAATTTTATGATTAGAAACACCCATGGAGCCAATAGAAACCCTCTCATAAGTAAAAAATGACCTTCTAATGGTAGATATAGTTGTTAGAGGACTCAAACCCATTAGATCTAGGCTTTTAGATGATATATTAGTATTTTCTAGAGTTCATTTGGTGGAACTACGAATTGTGTCCACAAAGTGTTTGTAGAATGGTCTCAATAGAATTTTTAGTCTAATTTAATATTGTGCTTGTATCTATGTATCCATAATTTGATTATTAGTGCTTGTGTCATGGTGCGCCATGATACACATGGTTAGATCTAGGGATTTCTAGTGTTCCTTAGTGCCACCCTCTATATTTATATTAGATCTAATTATACTTGCTAGATTTTATGTTCTTTCATATATATTTGGTGTTTTAATAGGTAATGGTGTTGATACCAATTGGTATTGGGATAGTACTCTTCTTTATGTTATATATGTATGGGCATGTTTTGATATATTATGAATTGGAGTGGGTATAATGTATCATGAGTTGAGTATCTTAGTGTTAATATGCTAGTATAGTGGGGTGTGTGTGTGTGTGTGTGTGTGTGTGTGTGTGGATGTTAGAGTTGAGAGTATTTTTGGTATTCACATATATGAGTGTGTATAGATGATCATGAGTATGATAAGTGAGTGTGTAGATGGGGGGATTCCTGTACTGCATGTGCATGGAGTTTAATATGCAGAATTACACATTTTAGTACAATAAACTCCTGATGGCCTACTGTAGTTGTAGTTACGATAAAAGAAAGTAGAATAAGGACTATATTTTGCAGTGCAGTGGACTACACTGATGGTTGGAGAGTGTGTTAAGTGTTAATACCTGATATAGTAAGATATGATAGAGAGAGGGAGATTTTTAGATATTATTATATTAGTGATTAGAGAGAGGTGAGTGTCAGGGATATGTAGTGTGTACTTGTAGATAGTGCAAATAAAGAGGGTTGTTCATTTCAGGCTTGAGGGAATGTTAGATCAGTGAGCAAGGGGGGGATGAGCTCGTGTTCTGTGGAGCACTATTGTAGTGTATTTTGGAGGTTGATTTTATAGCAATGTAGGAGGATTAAGGGATATCGCGTCTTTAGCAGCAGTGCAGCAGGCATGTGAGGGACTGACCAATAGCAAGGGGAGCTATAAGAGTGTGCATAGGTGTTTAGTTACAAGAGTAGGAAGGAGAGTGTGGTATGTGTAAGTGGGGGGGTATTTGTGATGAGAATGGGACATTGGGTGTCGTGATGCCAATTATTTGGTGTATGTGGTGTGTATCCTAATACACTTTAGCACCAAGCTTGGGTGTTGAGAGGTTAGTGCAGTCATTATAGCAGAGGAAGTAGCAAATGAGAATTTTTAGTACACAAGAAGAGGGGGAAGAGTGATCGGTGCAACAACAACAATGGAGGTGAGATCTTGGGTTTGTTGTGTATACGGCAACAAGTGGAGAATTAAGTGTGTACTTGTTTGCTGGGTTATGACATAGCAGTGCATTGTAGTGGCTGCATGTAAGGAACTGTGTGCACTGCACAAGGGAGCCAACTCTCATAACAACATGGAGAGCAGGGCCTACAAGACATGGTGTGATAGGGAAGCTTCACTCAGGTTACAGACTTAGGCATGATGGTATCTTGCACAAGTGTGCAGTTCTTTGTATATGGTTGTTGAGGAGAGATGGGGGATGTATGCAGCAGTGGGTTGTAAGTATAGCTAGTGTGCACATTAGAGGGTACAATGTGTTTATGAAGGAGAATGAATTGGTTATATAGTTTTTGTTAGTACTAATATGTTTCAAGTATGTGTTCTTATAATTGGTGATATATCTTTGGGGTTATGTGTATATAAAGGGGCATTTGTTGGAGTTTGTGAGTGTGAGTTGGATGATGGAAATGCTAGGTTTAGAGTGTGTTTTGTGGACTTGTTGTGGGCAAGGGGGGATTATTAAAGGCTCGGGTTCAGATGGGTTGAGGGTATGGGCAGTCTGATTTAGGGGGTTGTGTTATTGTGTTCCACAACAAGTGTAGAGGGTTATTACTGTGTATTATAGCATCAGTATGTGGGTTCAGTCTAGATGTAGTTAATGTCTTTGTGCAAAGGGTGTGTGATGAGGAATGTGGTACAAATCAGTGATCAGTGGAGTATTTACATGTGTGCAACGGCTCGGGTTGATTGCAGGCATAGGCACTTGAAGGGGGTTGCAACCTGAGCATTTCATGGAGGATGTTCAGTGAGTAAATGAACCCTGCAAGGCTGAGTATTAAGGCTTAACACCAGTTTTGTAGTTCACAAAGAGAAATTTGATATACCTTAGCTAGTATCAGTTAGCATCAGGGCATAAAGGAGTTACATTGATACAACTGTAGGTCTTAACCATAATTCCTGGGCTCCACATCACGATGGGTTGCAACAGTTACACCAGGATCACCCACTGGCAGCAAGTAGTGGAACCTCTAGCTGCACAGAAGAAGGGAAGAGAGAGAGAGATACTAGGTTGCAGTTATGCATGATTGAGGGAAATTTTGGTGACCACTACAACAACAAAGTTGCTGTTACAAGAAAGAAATACAGAATTCTGTAATTCCCTGATAGTAACATCATGTAATATATAGTCAGGGGAGGACAGTAGTTGGACACATTCCATGGTCAAGATTGAAGACAGTGTAGATTTGATCTACAGGCTTTAGGGTGCAGGAGGAAATACAGTGTGGTACAAAAGTGTATGGGGGGCATAGTGACTCAGAAGTATTGAGGTATCTAAATACCAAGATACTAGTAGGTACCTTGTGATTAAGGTAATCTATCAACTTGAGATATTAGGATATGGTACCAAAGAGGTGTACCACATGGGCCTTTGCTATGAGCTATGTGTGTTAGTGTTAGTATCCTAGTGAGAGTAGTGTTAGTGAGTTAAGTATAGTATTAGATACTAAGTTAGCTGTTATGGGTACATATATAACTTGAAGTTAAATTATAAGATATCAAGATATGGAGTATTGGGGTTGAGGTATCTCAATATACCAATAGTTAATATAGAGATACTAAGGTATTAGGTGCTAGAGTAAGGTAATGAGTTCATGACTAGGTAATGGGTAGGTGTTAAGATAGTGAAGTATTGTAGGATAATGAGTTATAGATAAGGCATTGGATTTTAGGACAAGGTATTACTAAGTAATATAGATGCAAGAATATATATAGATAATATATAATATATACCAATTAGGTATTGACTTATAAACCTAGGTATATCTTGGTACAAGCTAGTTTTAGCTAGTATTGACCAGTTTGACTTAATAAATTAACATAGAATATGGTTATGAACCCAAATCATAATATTGATTTAGTTTATCCGTATTAACCTAGAATTGACCTAGAAACCTAGAACATAGTTAATTTAGCATGTTTATGATTCCAAAACACTCTTTGACATTGATAATTTATATATAGGTCACTTGGACTCTAGTACATACATTGTTTGATATTTATTGCTTTGGACCTCAGGCGAGTACATCTCTCTGTTACTTTTCAGTACTTGATAGTGTATATATCACATATTCTAGGTCTGTATTACTTGATTTTAATACGATGTTACACGGGCTGGTATTATATGGATCAAATCAGGAGATATTATTTATTGACGTTTGCATCGTACATTCCTTGTATTTGTATCTTATCGTGTACATCGTGTGGTCATTGTACTCGTATCTATTCGTGGGTCTCGTGTGCTCATGTCATATTCGTGTACTTCGTGTGCTTATATTATATTAGTGTGCTCCATGTGGTCATATTATATTCGTATGCGTAATATGTCTGTTTGCCATTGAATTAAGTTTGAAAAAAACCTTCGTTTAATAAAAAATAAAACATATAAAGAAGTCCTAAACAGAAAATCTAAGTACAATATTAAATCTGGGTAATGTGACGATGGAGATCGAGTACTACAGTGACTCCTTTACTCAGTTGACGGTTCGACGAGTGGATGCGGGATGCTCTCTTTTCTTCTCTCTTTCGAGCTTGTGTGCACATACGTAGCTCGTTTGGAAGGGTATAGTATCACTGAAGTAGGAAAAAAAATCTTCCCTTTGGAACGTCTAAGTTGCTCCATTTATAGCCATCATGGTGATGGGCCATAGGTTTCGCATATACTTCTGTTTGGTGGCCGCAGGGGGCTACTTCAACAGAACGCGGTTATAACTATGGGCGCATTCGATGGGCAGATTGCCACGTGTACTTCATCCTTAACAAAATGTAGTTGAGCCCAGGCCAAGCTGCCACGTAGGCATTTGTTGGGATTTGTTGTTGCTGAGTAACTGGACGGTTCTCGATGTAACCTCCCCTAATTTTCTAGAATTTTTTATATAATAATAGGAATAATAATGTGTATAACGATATTGTACCAATAAATAATAATAAAATAAATAGAATAAAAATAAACTAATATTTTTTTATAGAAATAATAATAATTATAATTAATAAGGATGTTTTTATAAAAGAAAAGAAAAGAAAAGTAAAATATAAAATATATATATATATATATATATATATATATATATAATAATCAATCAAGTAAAACATAACAATAGCACGTATACTACAACCAACAACAACAACAACAACAACAACCAACAATCAACTTTTTCCCCCACGGTTCACCAACGACCCGACCTTCCTCTGTATTCGACCCGACCCAGGTAACTCTCGTATATATATATATATATATATATATATATATATATATATATATATATATATATATATATATATATATATATATATATATATATATATATATATATTTACGTAAAAAAATAAAAACCCCAACCCTAACTAACAAGCACTCACCCCAGACCTTCCCCCTCACCACCATCGTCGTTGCTCGACCGTCGAACGCCGGAGCACTACTGCTGTCACCACTGACCGGTACATGCGCACTTCAACACCGCGACAGAAATGAACCCCAGGTACCCATCTTTTTTGCTAAAAAATTTCCTACATACGCGACCAAATTTCAATCCAATTATTTAGATTCAACCACAATATGAACACCTTCTAATGTCTTCAAGTAGCTTTATTCGAACCACCCTATATCTGATATAAGTTTATCCGAAACTTTTCGAAAAAATTATTGTTTTAGATATATGTGAATCGACAGTTTTTTTAAACCAACATGCTATTTTGGAAAGCAATTTTCTTCCAATCGAACTCACTTAATTATGATCTTATTTTTTAATAGCTAGTCTATATAACCAGGATCGCAATGACTTAATATTTATATACTTTGGATCATTAATTATGTGCTAAATTTAGATTTAAAATCACAAAAAAAAATTCAATAACTTAAAAACGTGCGATATGGAGTACGTCCCGATAAACCGGACCACCACGTCACGTGCTAGTTGTACCGAAATGAGCGTATGGTATATCCTGACGTACGTGCTTTTGCGAAGTTGATTTGGACGTGTGTGCGCGTCGAAATCAACCAATATCCGTAAAAAGTCCCCCCGTATCGGTATTTTAGAATTTCTCTATTAGTTGGTACACGCTCGTCGGAACGCGATGAAACTTACGCCATTGGATTCGTGGTATCACGCTAGTCCTGAGAACCAAGTTTCACGCGATTCCGAGATATTTGACCGAGCTGCCTATTACCCGGACCCCACGGTTGACTTGACGGACGAAATTATGATCGGCTCACCGGAATCCAAAATTGGATATACCGTTGAGTTCGTATCATCGTTTAGAATTAATTTGGCCTATAATTTATCATATTTAGAGACTTTTACCCCGGACATGTATCGGTGCAAGGTGGGTCCCATATGGATACCGCTTTGACCTAAAATTATCCTTTTTGTCTATGTGTCCAAATTGGGTAAAAGGGTAGAGTTTTCTGACTATCTCGCTGATTCCAGAGACGTTGGTTTTATTTCAGCATCCGGATACTTTTATTCGGAGCCTATAGTTTCTGATCCCTTGTGCTTGACGTCAGGACGCCTACATTACACAGATTTCTTGTCAGGCAAGTATACCTTGTCATTGTGTTATTTATTTACATTCATTATTAGCATGCATATTTGTTGTTATTTATTTATTTATTTTATTTTGCTATATAAAACTGTGCGTCCAAGAATAACTTGGGTGCAACGACGGTTGCGTCATCTTTTGTCACTTATTTAATATTTTGCATGACGACATAGTGTTACGAGACCACCCCATGATGTTGAGGCATTCTTATGTTTCATTGGTCGTGACACATTTGTTACACGAGTATGAGTTTCATGTAGGACATAGACTTGAGTGATAGCCTGAACACCTATACGTTTGGGACGTGCGACGGATAGAAAATAATTGCTGATAGAAATGCATGCTCGGAGACTTAACAGCCTTTAGAGGTATCCCCGTGGCATGGATATTACATGGATAGAGCATAGGGTAGGGAGAACAACAAGGCATATGGGCTCCTTTATATTTTCTCTTTTGTAACCCGTACGCTCTGCCGGAGATTCGTGGTCAGATAACCCTTATATTATATTATTTATATGCGGCCTCTAATGACGAAAGACGTTACGCTTTTTAGGCCGCTGATTCTCCGAGAGAGTCATGCCAATCCTATTTTTATCCAGATATTCCATATGTTGGAAGTTTTTATCAAAAGTGAATTTCACATAGACGGTTAGGTGACCATTTGGATATTATTTTTAGTATATTATAGCATGTACTTTTTATATCTTGTTACGTCCCTCTGAGGACCTGGTCCACTTCCAGGTATAGATGAGCAGGATTATCTGTAAGAGTATGGACCAGGGCCTGACGCATCATTCTCTGTTGAGGAGGTTTTACCTTCTGAGTACCAGTAATTACTTCTTTGCTGATGGATCCTTAGCTGCTATTTCTTTATATTGGGGTTTTGATCTCCTCTATCATTTTACTTTTTGATATTTTTGATGGGTAATGGATTTGTCTCCACCCGACTATTATTCTTTTGATACTTCATACTTGAGACATTTAGCTATTTATTTTGATATTCCTTTACTTGTGTTTGTCGATAAGAAATAGATACATGTGACTTGTGTTGACAATATATGAGCCACTTATGAATTAATATTCATATTATAGCGTACGTATGTGTTATAATTTTCCAACAAATTGGAGTTATCATATACATACAGTTGGCATGCTACATATTCCTAGTCTTACGTATTTTAGGACAGGGGCATGACACTCACCTTTTATTTTTGTGACTTGGTCAGTTTGACATGTAGCCCACATTTAGTTGGAGAGAATCACTTCAGTCGCAACAGAAAGATTTTGTCTCAGGAAACGTTGCCACATTGGACGCATGGGGCCAAAAATGCATGAAGCGCATGTAGTCTAGAACGCCTTGGGCCAAAGATGCATTGAGTCTGGAACGCATGGGGCTAAAGACGCATGGGACGCATGGAGTCTGGGATGCATGGTGCCCGAGACACATGTAGTCTGGAACGCATGGTGCTAGAGACACATAGAATCTGGGACGCATGTGGTCTCGTACACGTGGCGCTGCATGCCTGTCAGAAGTCATTATTAGTCTAACGAGAGCTTCTTGTCGTTTAGCGTGCTCACCTTTTTTGAAGCATCCAGAAAATCCTTTTTGTCAGGATTCTATGTCAGACATAAACTTTGTGTCAGGATGCCCTTATGCGGCCAAAATTTGGGGCGCATGGGGGCTATTTTTTCTTGGCTGTATGGTCATCTTGCAGCCTGATTTCTTCTGAGTCATCTTTGGGCCGCATGTTTGTTGGAGCATGGATCTAGATTTTTCATGCTTCTATAAGACCACCTTCAAATTTTAAAATGATAAGTTTGGAATACATTGATTAAGAAGCATGGAGGAGATGACTTTGGGCCGCATGGATGGCGGGTCGCATGGACGAGTCTTTGCCAGGCTGTTCAATCTCTATTTAATGCAGGATTCGGCTCGATCTTTGAATATATTTTGGAGATTTTAAGCCGCCTTTATACACGTTCGTCGATGCGATGGTTCATTCATTGATGATGACTGATCAAGAACTTAACCTCCACTCTTTATCCTAGATTGCCACGTGGCTTGAGACGGCTCGGGTTCTGTGATAATCTTGTCTATAAAAAGAGGAGAGTTTGGAGAGAGAAAATATTCTTATTTTCTTCTCTGCATTTTCCCCATTGTTGCTATTTCTAACGACTGTTATGGCCACTAGAGCTCCTTCTTCTTCCATGGTTGCTAAGGGCAAGGGCCTAGCTATTGAGGCCGCGGTCCAAAAGACGAAGGGGAAAGGAAAGGGGAAGACCCTCGCCGCCGAGGGAGGCTCCCCAAAGATCCCTTCTAATATGCAGAAGCCCATAAAAAGTAGGGTTTCCTCTGGGCACGATGACCCCTCCTATTATAGTGAAAAACTTTGCACGGCTCGTCGCATGGATGAAGAGACATACACGGCCTTTTCTTAAGTCTTGTAGCATGAACGAGGACATGCATAGACTTTTCACAAGATCTGCCGCATAGGTAAGAGGCCCGTCATGCGCGGTCGTGTGATGCATAATCCTTGGGTCAGACGCATGGGTGGTAGCCTCGCCCTGCGCAGATCTAGTATGCGCCATGTGTAGATGAACCGCATGGCTCTTTGTTGTGATATTCTGGCATTTGTTCTAATCACGCTTTTTATATTTTGCAGTGAACCTGCCTGTTACTCCTTCCGGTGAGTTGATCCTCAACCCCGAGCGGGTTATGTTGAATATAAATTTTACGGATTTGACTGTCTCCCTGCAAGTCCAACTAGACAAGGGTTTCCCATATGATAGGCAAAGGCTGATCGCTGACCAGAGCGAGTTTTATCTTTAGAGTCAGATAAATGCAGAAAAAAGTATTGTTGGGCAGGATTACGCTTTTAAGAAACCCTACTTTCTTTTTGGCGACGTGCTGACAGCCTCTATCTCTGACATAGGGAAGTCAAAGGAGAACTAGACCTTCACCTACTGTGGGGTAAGGATGTCGATGCCCTCCCTCGAGCGTCATATGTCTTTGTCAGACTTTCGTATAGTAATGAGCCGGAGAAAGATGAACTGGAACTTGACGCCTGAGCAACGGGGGCCCTTATTGGCAACATCCAACAAGGACCAAGTCTGAGCAAGGGGGATTTCTCTTATCGTAAAGATTCGCCTTCTTACTCCTCCCTTGGGTTGGCACCTGGTATTGCCAGGAGTGACTTGGGGCCAAATCGTGATGCTTATGTTGCTGATACGTTCCTCCACCAAGTGGCCAAAAAAGGGGGTACCCTTCTGGTCAATTATGGAACCTTGGCTGGGCACATTACAGTCCCTCATGGTTTCGATTGGCCCGATGGGTACTGAAGCACTATGAGCGGAAACTATAAAATGCCTGTCTTTTTTTGCTGTGAGGGGTACCTGTTATGGCCTGGAGATGAACTGTTGCCTCTTTATCGCCCTGATGGAGATGTACAACTACCATATGGGGACTTTCTTCACACCTGGCGGCGAGATAGGGCTTGCCTTGCATGAGATACATTCGGTATCAAAGCTTCCCTGGAGCGAAGTGCCTTACGAGGAATATGCTTCGGGTAACGACAAACTGGAGGACCTCGAAAAGGAGGATCCGGAGCTCATAGTCGTATATGAGGAGCTATTGTGCCATCATAGTATCTGTTAGAGAATGTATAAGGAGAAGAAGACGTTCGAAAGAGATATCCCCTATTTTACTGTCTAGACGCACTATCTTTTCCCGGAGAAGTCCGAGTCAGACGAGGTTTATGTCCGTGGGAAGCAATCCCAAGAGGCTATCGCAATTTTGATCCAGAAGTATCGCGAAGCGTCTATCGCTCACGACTCGTCTGCCGATAGAGAGGAATTGAGCTACTTCTTTATGGATACCTATGAGCTATCTGAGAAGGCACTACTAACGGGATACCAGATGATCTAATTATGAAGCTGCGACATTTTGCCTCCAAGGTAAAGCACCACAATAGGATCGGAGAGTTCAATATGGTAGAGTTACCCTATCACTACCTGATGGGTTGGCTATTAATGCACTATCGGTCTTTAATGCGCCCCGGCACCTAGGAAGGAAAGTTGGAGGTGGATGCTACTATCCGCCGTTATTGGGGGATGAAGTGGAAGTGCGAGGATGTGCCCTCCTGTAGGAGGAAGCTTGTTTATCTGAACGGTTGGACATTTTTTTGCACTATTCTCGAATTTACTGAAATGAGTGTTATGTTATTCATCAAGATAGCGGAACTGTTGATCACCTGCTTTCAGCAAAAATTTACAGCTGGCTTCTTGCTATCCGCCCTTCCCACTTGGTGTATCAAAATTGGGCTGACATTTATCTGGAGCCCTATCAACCCAGCCGATTTATCCGTCAATTTGGGTACAACCAACTCCTGCTGGTTACTCCCAGTGCTTCCCTTGGGTATTGTGGCAATATTCTTGATGGAGCTTGTGCTTGGAGACATTACGCCACCGTTGTAACACAATTTGAGTTCGGGTTATCGACGGCTGGCGTCGTGTCGAACATATTATTTGTCGCAAAGAGTTTTTACTACACAGTCAATGCTCCACCAGCTGACTACGATATTGGGATGAGTTATCTGGCGGGTACCATTTTTGCGCCTCCATCTTTGAAAGGTCGACGAACGCCCAAGAAGGTCAAGAGTGCGACCTGGCCTTTGCTCGTTGACAGACCTGCCGTCTGAGGAGGGGACTCCTTCTGATGGCCCTCCTGCACCTAAGCGCAAGACAACTGTGGCTTACCACCTTAGTCATTCCAAGTGGGCGCGAGTTAAGGTGGTTCCTGAGGCAGGGTCTATAGGAGAATTTGGTCCTTCTGCGGAGGACGTAAGAGAGAAGGTAAGACCCCTTGCGCTGGTGGCTTCTGAACCAGATCCCACCTTAGATGCGATAGCGGTACCCTTAAAACCTTTTAGTTTGATTCTTATGACTGCTCTATATGAACATATTTCTTTTAGTCTATTTGAAACTTTACAGACACCACGAAGAAGGGACCGTCCTCACCGGTCTACGGCTGCTGGGGTCCCTTATGCCGAGCAGGATGAAGAGTCGATGTTTCCCAAGCCGGAGGCCGCGACTGAAGAGCCTGTTATTGAGGATTCAGGTATATATATCCCTGAATGGGAGCTGATAGAACCGGCTACTCCCCACATCTCGGTGGATGACTTGGATGTTGTCAGGGTGGCTCCACAAATCCCGTCACCCATCCCGGGTATATTGTTTTGTATTTTCTTGCGGGATGAGATCTTTCTTCTTCAGTTTTCTATTTTGTTGGTACTATTGATCACATGTTGTTTTGGTCCTACAGACTCTACTTCTCCTTTGAGGATGGTGAACGTGGCCTCTAAGAAAGATGCGCAAGAAGAAATAGGTGGGGGGATTGTTCAGAAGAAGTCTGCCCCCCCTGCTCTACTAGGGGTAGAGAATACCCGGTGGAGCCTCCCATTGAGGCTAGTGTAGGGGAGACCTCTACTGTTGCGAACCTACTTGGTGTGGTGACCGCTTCGTCACCTCCTCGGGTTGACATTGGATGACATAAATTCGCAGCTCCCTCAATTGCTGGGGGTAGCGGTCTTCCCGATGGATCTGTTCCGGGTCTCACTAGCGTGAAGGCCAAGCTTGCCAGTTTGCCTGACATCTAGACACTACTTTCAACGGGGCAAAGTTTGGCCGCTGCAAAATTAACTCGTCGTTTGGCAACTATGGTTCCACCACCTAATTTTTCAAGTGTTGTCCCCTCTGCTTCACAGGCTATCTAGATTTTCGCATTGCCTATAATCCATTCGGTTTTGGCTCCATTGACGCCTTCCACGAAAGTTACGGTAACAGCCACTTCCGGGATTATCATTCAGGGCTTCTACATCTTATTAAGACAAGGGATGCCTTTTGTTTGGTCTAAGCATGGTGCCCTGGGCCAGATACAAATTTTGAAGATCCTTCATATCTCTGAGCAGACAGTTGACCTGCTGCTTCAGAAGTTAACTGAAGTAGAACATTGCTTGAACGAGTTACAGCAGGTGCAATAAATTGACATTATAGCGATAGTGGCCACAGAGTATGAACGTATCCTGGACTCCGTAGAATAAGTAAAGGCTTCCTATGGGACGACCAAGGCGGGTCTCGAGCAAGAACTTAAGAAGTTGGACCACCAACGTACCGAGTTGGACGTAGACGATGAGGCTTATCTTGCTCGAGAAGATGGACTTTCCCATATTATTTCTGAGATCCAGGAGAAGATTATATAACTCCAGGCCAACCTCAATATCCTGGAGGGAGATATTCATGAGGCCCACCAAGAGCGAGAGGTTATCCGTGCACAATCTCTTACCATAGTCTAGTCTTCGGCTGACCTTGAAAATACTCTGAAGAGACTGAAGGAGACACACCATGCTCAAGCTTACCTTGATAAGCTCGCCGATGTAGCTCAAGAAGCTGAGTACCAGGTCAAAGCTAAGATTGATGCCAGGGTTACCCGTCTCCGAGGACGATTAGAAGAGTAGGGCACTAATCAGTAGCATCAGTAGTTGTTTCTTCTTTCCCTTTTTTCCTTCTTTTTGATTGAGGCGTTAGTAAGTTCTCAAATATCGTTTGCTTTTGGTTTCCCGTTTGGAAGAAAAAAAATATGTTTTCCTTTTTTTGGGATTATTTATGTAAACTTTGGTTATCGTACTAGAGGTAATATGGACGTAGCATAATATCGTAGTCTTTCACGGACATCCCACAGGGGGATCTTGGTGGACCCATTATCTATGGCATAATTAAGTATAGATTAATGAGTTAAAATGATAACCACTATCAAAGGTAATGTGGACGTGATAGCAAAATGCGCTCTTGTGGGGAAAAGAGTAATTTTATGTAGCCTTATTACCCATGGCGTACCGAAGAGTGTGCATAAATAATAAGTTAAAATAACTAACAATATCAGGGGTCTTAGAACGATGTGATAGCAGACAGTTTGGACGAATGTTTGCTTAGAGGTAAGAAGGATATGGTAAACTCTACTAGGAAGGATATGAGGACGATAGCTCAGAGGTAACGTGGACGTGAGCTAATCGGTAGTCATATCGATAAGTTGGGTATGATCCTGGTTCTTTATGGTAGGAAAAGGAAATGAGTCAGAGGTAATATGGACATGGCTGTTTTCTTTGGATGGGGAACATGAGAAGGTCATAGTTCAGAGGTAATATGGATATTAACTGTTTGGTTCCATTAAGGACATCCTATTGGGGGATCTCTAGTAGAACTATTACTTCTTGCCCATGAGAGTGCAAGTAATAAGTTCGAAATGGGACCCTATAAGAGGTGATATGGACGTGATAGGTTTTATGGACCCATTACTTCTTGTGCACTTGGAGTAAAAGTAATAGGTTTGAGATAAGCCTTGCCAGAGCTAATATGAATGTGACAGGTTTTATGGACTTAACACAACTGGCATACTTAGAGTTAAGTATGGGGAATAAGTTTAGATGACAGTCGATGTCAGAGGTAATATGGACGTGACAATCGATGGTCATACAGAAAGGTTTTCTCAGAGTTAATATAGACATGGAAAATCCAATTGGGGATAATTGGTTAGGACAATAGTTCAGAGGTGATGTGGACGTGAATTAAGGCCCAAAGCAATTGATTATTAGTGATCTACCCAAAAGTGTAGATAGACCTAAGAATTTCTCTACTGGGGTGCTTTTAGGGATCCACTGTCTGTTAC
This sequence comes from Iris macrosiphon, assembly GCA_036927795.1. Taxonomy (NCBI): domain Eukaryota; kingdom Viridiplantae; phylum Streptophyta; class Magnoliopsida; order Asparagales; family Iridaceae; genus Iris; species Iris macrosiphon. Next base: position 49,024,029 of record JAYESA010000014.1, read on the forward strand.
GTATTCATGATTCCTAAATATAGATAATGGCTTTCATCCAAGAAGTACATATTGTGCTTACACTTATTGGGGATGAACCAGGGGAAGTACAAGTTTAGCTTAGGTATAGTACTTTTTGAGGAACTTGTCGTTGATGGGTATCATGAGCAAGTCGCCATTGGATTTTGCAAGATGGTAGACGCCGTTGGAGAATACGAATCAACGATGAATGGACCCTCCCATTTGGGATAAAATTTGTCGGTCATCTTGTGAGTCATGACCATCGGTCTTCTTACTGTCAAGACGAGGTTACCCACTTGGTAAGTCCTCTAGTTGACCCATTTGTTGAAGGCTCCTGAGAGGCATGCTTGATACAGCTTAATGTGCTATTGAGCCAAGAGACATTTCTCGTCGAGTGCTTTTAAATCTTGTAGCCGTCGGAAGTAATTATCGTCAACGGTCAATTGGTTGGAGATGGCTACTCGGAGTGACAAAATTTGGATCTCAAGTGGGAGGACTGCTTCGCTTCCGTAAACCAAAGAAAATGGTGTGCTACCAGTCGGTGTCTGGAACGTTGTTCGATAAGCCCAGAGACATTCATCCAGCTTTTTATTCCAATCGTGCTTATTGGATGACACGAACTTCTTAAGCAGCTTTATGATGGTCTTGTTGAATGCTTCCGCCAGACCATTAGATGTTGGATTGTAGGCAGTCGAGGCCGTATTCCAGATTCGGTTTTTGTCACAAAATCGATAAAAAGCATGACTTGCAAACTGTGGACCATTATTGTGGATGATCCTCCGTGGCAAGCTAAAGCAGTATATATTGTGACAGATCATATTTGGGGTCTTGACTTCAGCGAGTGGAACAGTTTTTGCCCATTTGGAGAAGTAGTCGGTGATAGCCAAGATAAACCGATGTCCCTTAGAAGAAGGTGGACTAATTGGCCCTATAATATCCATTTCCCACACTTCAAATGGCCAAGATGCTACCATTGGGTGTAGAAATTCTAAGGGCTGGTGGATAAAGTCTGGATGGATTTGGCACGCTTGACACTTCTTTGCATAGTCAACGGCCTCTACTACCATTGTCAGCCAATAGTAACCCATTATCCAGAGACGGTCATGTAGCTTGGGCCTGGGATGATGGGCACCGCAAACCCCATCGTGAGCCTCGCGGAGAGCCTGCTTCACTTATGTATTTGATAGGCATCATAGCAGAAGACAGTCGTAGGAGCGACGATACCATATTTTGGTAGCCATATAGGAATAGAACTGGAGGAAACATCTTCTGATGGAAGTGGCTTCCTTTTGTTTATCATTAAATTAAGTTTGAAAAAAACCTTCGTTTAATAAAAAAAATTACAAAGAAGTCCTAAACAGAAAATCTAAGTACAATATTTAATCTAGGTAATGTGACGATGGAGATCGAGTACTGCAGCTACTCCTTTACTCCATTGACGATCCGACGAGTGAATGAGGTATGATCTCTTCTCTTCCCTCTCTCTCGAGCTTGTGTGCATGTACGTAGCTCGTCTAGAAAGGTGTAAACTCCCTCACCCAAAAATAGGTATTTTGTGTATAGTAATTACTTCAGATTTTTTTTATTATCAATTAAAGCTCAATTGATTGCATTAGGACACTACACCGTAGCTTAGACATTAATGATATAGGATGGCACCAAAATTTGCATCTTCCTTCGTAGGAAGTAGCTTACACATGAGACACTATCCGTAGGATATTTCTGTGGCACAAAATTCGATCATTTAGCATTAGTATGGCATTAGTGTAACAACCGTAGTTTCTTGCATTTAATATTAGATACTTTTATATATGATTTATTTATTGTTATTTTTCTATCCCGACTTCCTACAATTAGCAACCCATAATTTCCTATGCTAAATTAGGCAATTTCCATTTTTGTAAGATTTGCATATTATTTACCATTATCCTATTTTGTTGGATATTCATTTAGTTATTTACTTAGTTAATTAGATAATATAGTTATTTAATTTATTATAACTAGATAAATATCTAATTATTAATTACAAAATATTTAATAAATATTTTGGGTGTAGTATTTTATTAAATCTTTACAAAGTAAAATTTTCTAGAATTTATTCTGTGTACAAATATATTTTTGGATTTTATATAGCCTTATATATATATATATATATATATATATATATATATATATATATATATATATATATATATATATTCAATTATTAAATAAAATAAAATACTTATTTGAAATTATTTTTCAAAACTATTTTTACTACTATATATCTCTTGTTAAAATATTATAAATATTTTTAGAATTTATTTATTGTGCAAATATATTTTCTAAAATATTTATATACTCTAATTTATATATGTGTATATATAAATATTTATATGGATAATATTAATAGTATTCAAATCCTATCATCCCTAACTAACTAACAATCATATTCCTAAAACTACCCCTACCTAGAACACACAGACCCCCACGAGAATACCCCATCCGCGGACTCAATCCCCCCTCTTTCGGTATATATATATATATATATATATATATATATATATATATATATATATATATATATATATATATATATATATATATATATATATATATATATCAGAAACTGAAATCCTAACCCTAAGACTCTCCTCTTCCCCTACCCCGCACGATAATCCAGGTCGCCAGCCGACCGCCCGACTAATTTAGGTGCCCCGGTTTGATCAAAATCGACCGGAAGTTAGCCGAGAAACTGTTCGTAAACAGTTCAGAAAATCAAACCAACCACCCCTATTCATGTCCAATTTTCTACCAACTTGTTAATTATTTTCAAAATCTAATTGAAAGGACTTCTTCACAATATGACCAAAATTTTTACTGTTCTTTTAGTTTTTATTAGTTTGCAATGTGGATTGAATTATTTTGATTCCAAAATGACCAAAAACTTGGTTTTATAAAATCTAAAAACTTACGATACAGAGTGCGTCCCGACAAATTGGACACCATGTCACATACCAGTTGTACCGAAAGGCGCATATGGTATTTCCTAACATGCAGACTTATGCGAAAGTTAAGTTGGACGTGTGTGCGAGTCCGAATCAACCCGTATCCGTAAAGGTACCACCGTATTGACGTTTTGCAAATTTTTCCATTAGTTGATATGCGCTCATCGGAACGTGATAAAACTTGCGTTATCAGATCCGTAGGCTGGTTCTGTGACCCAAGTTTTACGCGATTTTGAGATAGTGACCGAACTGTCATTTTATGGACCCCACGGTTTGACTTGACGAAAAATTTTGTGATCGACTCATCGGAATCCAAAACTGGATATACCGTTGAGTTCGTATCATCATTTAGAATTTTTTTGACCTATAATTTGCCCCCATTTAGATACCTTTATCCTTGACACGCATTTCGGTACGAAGTGGCCCACATGTAGACCCGTTTTGATCCGAAATAATTATTTTAGCCCCTGTGTCCAAATTGGATGAAAGGATAATATTTTCTGGCTATTTCGCTCATTCTAGAAATATTGGTGTTGTCTTTTGCAGCATCTGGGGTCATTTGTGTTGCTCCTATATTTTGTGGTTTGATGTACCCTGTTGTCTTGCATCGTTTCAGCACTAAATAACTGTCAGACAAGTATACCTTGCCATGATGACTGTTTATTTACATTTTTTACAACATGTTGCATTTATGTTACTTATTTATATAGTTATTTTCTATAAAAATTGTGCGTCCAAGATAGACTTGGGTGCAACGATGGATTGCGTTATCTTTATTTTATTCATTATGCACATTGACCTAGAGTTATGTGACCATCCTATATTTTTAAGGTATTCTTATATCTCCATGACCTTGACACATACTTTATACATATATGGATGTGTGATATGCGTGAGGGCACGAATCCTCGTATTCGGGTCGCTCCCGATGCGCAAGGGACGTGTGTCGGCTTAGTCATATTTATTGTGTTAGGATGCATTCATTAGAATTAGTTGTGAGGAACTGGACATGTCATGTCATGGATACGATCCGGACAGTCATTTGGGTGGGGAGGATATATACGAGTCGTTTGGGCTACTTTATATTTTCCATATACAGGCCGTACGCTCCGCTGGAGAAGCGAATCATGACGACCCTATATTTACTTGGCGGCCTCCAACGTCCGTGACGTTATGCACGTGGCCCCTGGATCTCCAAGAGAACTATCCCTATCCCATTTTTTTAGCCAGACAGCCCATTCATGCTACGGTTATCCTCAATTGTATTTACGTAGCTTGGTTAGTTTACCCAGTACATATGTTTATATTCAGTTTATGATTGGCATGCTTCTATGTATCTTGTTACGTCCCTCTGAGGACCTGGTCCCTTTCCAGGTGTAGACGATCTCGACGATTTGCAAGAGCACGGACCTTGACTTGCTACTTCATTCTCTTCCGAGGAGCTCTTACCTTCGCGTCTATTGGTTCGTAGTTGAGTTGATAATTTTATGTTGTTTATTTATCTTAGTAGTTGGACTCTGTTCATAGCCTAGTTTGGTAGTGGATTTGTCTCCACCCGACTATTATTCTTTTGATACTTCGTATTTGAGACTTCTTCAGTTATTTATTTTGATATTTTCTTACTGTGTTGTGGATGAGATATAGATGCCTGTGACTTCTGTTGACAATATATATACCAGTGTACGTGTGTGTTACAATTTTTCTAACATATTGGAGTGTCATATACATACGACTAGCATGCTTACGTATTCCTAGTCTTACGTATTTTGGGACTAGAACATGACATATTTTTGTGGTGGCCCATGCAGGTCGAGAGTATATTGTCTCGGTTATGTTACTATACCGAGGAAGACTGCAATAGGATTAGAGTATAGGATCTCATCCACACATTTGACTTCCTTCATTGATATCGTTCCGAATCCTTTGAACTCACTTATCTTCCTTGGACCTCGAAACTATATTCGCTTAATTACCTTGACATCCTATCATTGTTTCTCCACCTCTCCCTATTTTTGGTGGGATGGATGTACTTTATAGATAGTTCATAGAGTATGGCCTTTTGTCAAAATATAGGGTCCTTATTGTTAGGTTTAGAGGATAATTATGATAGCATACCGACTAAGAAAACAGATTAGAATATTGGCAGCTCCCAAAAGTTTACCATACCTAATGAACCCTAGCATCCAACACCTATAAATTGATTGACCATTATCCCTTGCTATATTTAGGAATGACTTAAGAGTAGTATAGACACTATTAGGGTTAGTTGGAAATTTGACCATATTGTTTGACCCAAGTACTGAGGAACCAATAGAAATTCAAGGTTGAATGGTAGGACTAAACCTAACCTTCATAGTGAGATAATATAAGAGGACTATAAATTTATATTCTTGTCTTGATATTAGCAGAGCAGTACCTTAGGAAACCCAGAGGAATGAACCAATACCTTAGTAAAAGTAATGGTACCCTACCTTCACCTTAGTAGATCCCTTAAAATCTATGACTATCGTTGAGTCATACTTGGGTCTTCATGAGTCACTGACCATGCCATATCATCCACCCTTGAGTAATTATCTTTCATTTATTATAATTTTCTTGTCGTTACTTTGATCATTCAACATTGCAAATGATCTGCATCTTTCCCTAATCGTGCCAACCTAGGAGACTATTATATCCTCGTGAATATCATCTCCCCTTAGGAAATAGGTCATCATCCAAATATTTATATACTTTTCCATCTTGAGTTAATTTTTCCCTCCATCAAAGATCTATAGTCATAGCTCTTTACCCAATTAAAATATATTGAATGATTAGAACATTTTCCTTGATCATACCTCGAATGCAGAGACTAGCATACCACCTTCCCTTAGGAAATCATAATTTTATCAAGAGTCTCTCTATTTACTTTCAAATCTTGTTTCTCCGAAACCTTAACGCTCGCTATTTGTGCGGTGACTAAAATTTGCCTTCATCTTTCAAATCGTGTACCTTACCATTCTAATTGTAGGCCAAGCAATTGCTTTTATTACGCTAGGATTATAGTTTGTTAGGATTATCATTTGTTGGTTTTAATTTTTTAATTTTTGTGCTTAGTAGTTAGAACTTGATGGCTTAAGTTGTTCATTTAGATTATGATTTAAGGATTATCCTTTAGTTTTAGATCAAGTAATCTGTTCCACACATCTCAATATCGGTTATATTCTCTCTCACTTGAGAGACAACAACTTCTTCATTCTTAATATTAACACCTTTTGTTCTATAAGCACTGCTTATAATTAAGAATTAAGGATGACTATCACCCTATGAAGTTTTTTTTTATGCAGTAGGATACCCTAATAAGTACCAAGATCTTTCCTTTGTATATCCTAACAAGAGCTTTACTTTATTTATGAGAACAAGGCTACTTTATAGAATCTCCAGAAGGCAGTTACATTATTAGTTAATTCTTGTAAGTTGGGTAGCATGCTCCACAACTTAGTGTCACATAGTCCTTATGACTCATTAATGACGTGTAATTGAATGGAACTAACTATATACTAGTGTAAGAAGATATTGTTTATCCAAATTATAGAATTTTAGAGTTCCATACCCCCATTTGGTTGACCAGAGACTTAGACAAGAAGTTAGTATGGTAATTGTAGAGGCACAACACCGGACGAGTCTTAGCTTCTTGGTGAACTTGAATTATTTTGTACCTTCACTCATCATAATCCCACGTAGTTATATTTTGGACTATCTTGACTCATGTTGCTATTATAGCCTAGTTTTGCAAGCTTATTCTTTTATCGAGCTTGTTTCTGACATATGTGTTACTGGGGGGCCACACTAATACATTGTCTAAATCAGAATCAGTGCATTATGGTCTAGCTAACTGTTTGATAATAAACGAAAGAAATAAAACTAGGTTTATACGAAACCCTTTCTTTGGTTTACAAACAAGAAAAAGAAGTACTATTAATCCTATACGAGGATGTTAAGTACAAAAGTTTGAGTCTGGATAAATATTACTATAGGAGTCTGATCTGCGGTCGATCACTTTGTCCCTTGGACCACACGATGACGAAGAAGTGCTGTGGAAGAAGGAGAAGCTTCAAAGGTTGCAGGAGAGATTGGATGCTCGATGCCAAAGTCGTCAATCACTACTCTTTGTCTGTGCTCTAGACTCTTCTCTCTCGATAAAAATCGATCTCCCCAATAAAAATCCGATCTTTCTAATCAAAAATCCCCTCCTCTCTGTTAATAGAGTTCTCTATTTATAGAGCCCAGTTGCAGTAACCGTCCAGTCGGCGTAGAAGCCGAACAGTGGAGGGTATGGCGCTCTTTACGCGGCGGTTATGATAACTGCTATCCACGTCTGAATGATCTCCTGAATCCGCGTGTGACGCGTGTCCCATTATGAGGTAACGCGTATAACTGCTGCAAAGATCACGGCATGCAAGCCACGTAGGTAACTACCCCTTGCGTAGAGATGATTGGCGTAGAAGCCAAATAGCTGTCATACTGGCGTAGAAGCCAGGTAGCTGTCATGTTGGTGTAGAAACCAAGTAGCTGTCTTGTTGGCGTAGAAGCCAAGTAGCTGTCTTATTGGCATAGAAGCCAAGTAGGCGTAGAAGCCGAATAGTTATCCAGTTGGCGTAGAAGCCAAGTAGGCGTAGAGCCTGATGCTGCACGGATAGGTAGCAGGCAGAAAGACAGCCGATTATCCTTCTTTGACTGAGGTCTTGAGCGTATTCCGAACAAAATAGCCTTATCACGTCCCTTTGCAAATATAGCCTGAGTTGACGTATTTCGAGGAGATAGCATACGGCGTACTCCTATGTCACGACCCACACCCGGAATTTGGGCATGGGTCGTGGGTACGTCCAGCCTACGCCGCAGCATCGGCGGTAGAACGCTGTCTAGGTCTCAACATATAATATATATCCTGTCAAAAGTCTCAACTCCGCACGGAGGACAATGATAAATAATCCACAGTTCTATGATATACTCAATCACCAGCTAATAGAAATAATGGCACGATGAGAATGAAAAAAGTTCTAATATAAACCAACCATAATAAGTCCAACTCAAACTTGGGTCTAGATGACCTCACAAAGTCACAAAATAATAAATACAACTCAGTCTCAGTCTAGAACAATAATGCAGAAAAATAATCTAAGTATTGGCAGGTAAGGTTTCCTCTAGGATGGGCAACTCCTCTGGGGTTTCTGGAGTGAAATCTCCCTCTAATCCTGGGCCGTAATGAGTGGGGCAAAGATCCTCCAGGTCCTCTGAAAAATGTTATCCAGTCAGGATTGGAGCGAAGCACAAGCACTAACAGCAGTTTCATTAAATTGACAAAGACTATAAACAGTGTAAGAAATACAAGATGGAAATAAATGCTGGAAATGTAAAGTACTGGAGAAAATGGAAATAGGCAATAGAGCATCTAGCAATGAACAATAGACAGTGAATGCTAGAACAAGTGGATCTGAATAAATAGACATCTAGCTAAGTGTTTGAATTATCAGTTTATTATGTGATCGGCTTGGGACTTGATCAGGCTGGTTATATATGATTAGCTATGATTCTTGTAGGTCAGGCTAACCATATGGTTAGCTATGATGCATGTAGTGGTCAGGCTAATCATATATAACAGCTATGATGCATGTAAAAGGTCAGGCCGCACCCGACGTGAGAAGTGGGGTGAGCTATGATGCATGTAGAGGGTTGGATATGATCACATAATCTACTAATAGTTCTCCATCCCCCAGCTAGCACAATGGATTTCAATCACGACTCCTCATGATGGGGATCTAGGGTGCTAACCCGTGTATCCATAGTGTCGGAATCAAGTATGTAATACAACTGCATTATAGAAATAATCAACAATGAAAACTGTCAGAGAATGTACTCGCCTGTGGTCCTGAGCAAAGTGTAAGGATCGAGGTCCAAAGTGGAATCACAATGACCTATTTATGGAAAATTAATGTTAGGTATTGATTTGAGGAAATAACATATTTAATTTAATCAAAATAGGGTTTCTAGGTCATAGCTAAGTCTAGACTAGGTTAACTAGGTTCACTAGTCAAATTCTATACCATTCTAAGGTATCTAGTATAATCCTAGCTACTATTATATACTATAAGTTATTTGTATATAATAACTCCTACATATATAAATTCTAGTTTGTATCTTAATACAACCCTTAACATATACCTTACCAAATTCCACAGGTGCCTGGACACCCATATGATACTTCACTAAACTCCCTGTTCCTGACACTCAACCCCTGTGATGCATACTGCACACAGACAGATTACTGACACTAGACCTATACACAGGTATTACCTCACTGAACTCATTCACAGTATCACACTCACACAGGCACACTGGTTCCTCACTGCTCACACTGATTACACTAGCTACTGCTACAATAGAAACTGCACAACTCACTGCTCTCCCTCTTCTCACAGAATTCACTCACTCACACATACACACTACTACCTACTGATACACAGGAATACACACTGGTTCACATAGGTAGACACAGGTTTCCCCACACTGGCACCTACACAGATGCCTACTGAACCTGGAATTTATGAGACACACACACTAGTACACACAGCAGGTATTTCACAGTCATCTCACACTGCTCACACTGGTATCTAATACACTGAACTCAGGGTTCTATGATACACAGTTTTACACACTCTACACACACACTGTCACATATACACATGTTTGTACATCTCAGGCTCACTGATACATGGATACAGGGATGCACACACACACACTCAAATTTGTGGCACAACACAGCCATAGAAACCCCCATACTGCTCACTGAAACATACAGGTATTTGCACTGATACACATTGCACACACACAGAAAAACTCACTGAATACACACACTGTGATTACACTGCTACTCATTAATTCAAAGCCCTAACACTCCCAAAACCCGACTCTACATAGAACTCTTCCTACACCACACTATCACACACAGGTAAACTCACACATACTGCTACCCATAGACACTCCCAATGCCTAGACATGTTGGGATACATAGGTTCTAATTTCCTAACTGATACACCTACTATTTACTCACATACACCACATACAGGCACACTGTCACCTAGGATCACTAGATACACTCACAGTTAACACACACACAGGAACTAACACACAGGCAGGTACTCACTGATACACAGACCTACACATCTACACACCTACACACACTGTTCTGCACATAGACACCCAGGTTGCACTCACTGATACCTAAGAAATTTCTCAGACACCCTGAAATCAGGAACTCACACACACAGTTCTCAGACACTGAGACACACAACACAGATCCTACACTGAAACTCAACACGACTGCACAGTTTTTTTCCCCTACATTGCACAGATCAGCCCCAATACACCCGACTGCATGCACATCTCAAATCATCAACTGTATAGGGAAAAATCCAACACATAACTGACAACTCCAGTAATTACAACATGTATATAGTTTTATATATCAAACAATGAAAAATTAGGATACATAGATAGGTAAACCCCTGTGAGGCATTTCATCGAACACCTAGGGCTGAAAAATCAGATTCTACACTAAGCTCTTGAATACCCCAAATCAGAACCCTAAAATTGAGATTAAATCTATACGTATGTGATATGATCAGCCTACATGCAAACCCTTATGATCTAGGGTCCACGAATTTGGGGAAAACCCTCGTTGGAACACCAAAACCCTAGTTTCTCCTAAATCTCCAGGTAGAAACCCTAAAATCGAAATCCAAACCAATTTGGTGGGCTCCTAATGGCCAACAATAATAAAGAACATAATATAATGGAATAAAAATAGAGTTTTACCTATAGAGATGGTTTCTCCAATGGAAGTTCTTCTTCCCCAAGGTTCCTTGACCCAAGTTCCTTGCTTCCCTTGCTTTGGAGGAGGAAGATGGAATCCCAGGGTTTTAATTCCGAATTTGTGGTGGGGGAAAGATGGTTTTCTTGATGGAGACTAGGGTTTCTTCTTTCTACATAAAGAATGGCTTTGAGAGAGACTCCCTTTTATATTAAAACCAGTTAGGGTTTCTAATGCATAGTTTTAGGTTAAACCCCCCCCCCCCAGGTTAGGTCATGTAGAACCTAATTAACTCAGGTTTAGTCAGTCTAAGGTTTGAGGTCCAAACCTAAAATTTGAATTCTAGGGTTTCTCTAGAACTGGATTTTCAAATTAGGGTTTAGTCATTAGGGTTTGTCCTAATGCATTCTAGGGTTTTACCTAAAACCAAATATCACTAACAATATAAAAATAGTTTATCAAACTCAACAGATTAATTAAATTCATAATTATTCAAAATAGTAAATTTACACAAATGCCCTCATCTGGAAATATGGTAGTGACATCCTATAATTAAAAATAGCCAGATCGGCGTATTTCAAGAAGATAGCGTACAGCGTGCTCCTATAGCTGAAAATAGCCTGGTTGGCGTAATGTGCGGGGATGGTGATGTGGACATATTAGACCTAATTATGGCTCACCCAGTCATTAAAAGTAGAACCAAATTTCATGCATTCAATGCAGAGATCTGCCCCCATCACGCGTATTAACTGCAGAGACGCGCCTCGAGTTCTGTACGAAGAACAGCTTTTGATGTGGCAGTTGATATCGTCTCATCCTGAGCGTAAAAGCTCATGTTTGCCTGTGTATAATAGGCTGCGTATTCCCTGAATGCGTAAACGACGTCTTATATCAAGGCTTTGTCACTAGACGATAGTTTGGGGCTCTATGTAGAATTATCATTACAGTCGTCCTCTCAGTCGTCGTGTAGTACTCTTTGTCAGGAGTCAGATTCACTGGTTGATCTGACAGGTTCATTCAAGAAATACGAAGAGTTTCTCGTACAATTTACCGCTGCATTAAAAGCAAATAGGTTTTACGCCAAAATTGTGATGTAGCAACCTTTTTACGCTGAAACGGTCTAAAAATACTGCATTACGCGGGTTATTCTGGGGCTATATTTTATACTTAAACAACGTTGAAGCTCCACGGTACGCCAATGGCTCTGAAGTGATGTCTTACACCACCCAACGCTGGAGCTCTGTTTTATGCGGCTTCCTGCGGGTTGAGGGTTTTACGCGTATACTTCCTCAGCGTATTTTTCATGCTTCTACAAGACCCCCTTCAAAGTTTTCAAATTTCTCGTAATTTGAAATACTTTGAATGAAGCATGAAACGGTCAAGTCTGACACATTCCGCGAGGCTGATTTTATGGCAAATATTTAGGGATTTGTTGGGATTTGGTGTGATCTCCTCTGCCTATATAAAGGCGACTGAGTTAACCTGTTTCTTCCACACTTCCTTCACCACCAAAAAGAGAGATGGTTGCCGATGTTCGTCTTGCTGACTTGAGGAAGAAGAAAATCATGCTCTTCCAGCATGTAAGGAGCCATAAAAAGAGGCATCTTCGAGCAAATGTCCTCTACAACGATGGATCATAGAAGGATATCATAGCTTCCTTTGCTCGGGATGATCAGCAATTTCATATGGCGATTCGTCTAGGAGAGAGAAAGGGTCTCATTTGGCCACACAGCTTGCAAGCTGTATTTTCTCCCATCATGGCGCTGGACGATGGTAGGCAGTCTGGCCCTGTCTTCCAGTATTGAGTTAGGTTTGAACCCCCAACTCAATTCTAGGGCATGCCTGCCATGGCGTATGGAGGGTGGGCTCTTGAATAATTTATACAGGCCCAGTTCTGTATCCTCCCGCCATTAATCATTTTCTTGTTCATCGACTGTGGAAGTCGATGAACTGCTGTAGAAGACGAAAAAGATCTCCACCAATACGAGAACCTGGCAAAATAGATTCTTGGTGTGATCTTCAATGAGAAATCCTTTGTAGAAAAAGGATTTTCATCATATGTAATCATGAAGATGAAAACCCCTTTGTAAACTGGATTTCCATCATATGTAATTATGATTAATAAAATTGTCTTCTTTTACGCATCTGATGATTTGCCATATTTGCTGTTAGGAAGTATGAATGTGTGCAGCTTCGGCACGTCTGAGTAATTTTATGCCAACTCTGATAAAAGAGTATCTGATCTCGTCCTGTCTTTTACGCGTAACAAAAGACGAGTAGAAAGCTGCTTAGCATTTAAGTTGAAGATCCAAACTGTCATGCTGTTTTCTTGAACGAGAGGTCATTAAAATGTCTGAACTCTCACTTCTCTGATACGAAGAATTCTTTTTCAGACCGTCATCTTCAAGAATTTTTTCCGAAAATCCCTTAAAAAGGGCGAGAAATGGCCATCAAATAAGCCGTACTTGAACTTGTGTAAAAAAACTGGACTTCAGATGGGCTTCCAATCGACTCGAGAAGAAGAGTCATCTTCAATGTTGAACTCTGTAGGTTTTGGGCACTTGAAATATTTTGTAGCCAAGAAGGAGCATTCTCTGCGTAAGACCTTATCATTGGCCATCTGTAGCTTTCAAGAGTAGAATCATAGATTTGTAGCCTCTGAGCGTAAAAAGCTTTTGAGCATGAAATCATGGATTTGTAGCTTCTGAGCGTAAAATCGTAGGTTTGTAGCCTCTTGAGCGTAAAAGCTCGTGAGCATAAAAGCATCTGGGCGTAGAACCGTAGATTTGTAGCCTCTTGAGCGTAAAACCGTAGATTTGTAGCCTCTCAAGCGTAAAATCGTAGGTTTGTAGCCTCTTGAGCGTAAAAGCTCATGAGTATAAAAGCATCTGGGCATAAAATCGTAGATTTGTAGCCTCTGAAGCGTAGAAAGCTCCTTAGCGTAAATCATAGATCTAATCTGCGCGTAGAATCTGGATCGACTGACTGTCCGTCTTATTTTTTCAAATGATAGGCTGACGTGGCCCCAAATCATAACCGAATATTAAATATCGAATTTGGTTAGGAATTCAAAGAGTTATCCGAACTCTATAAATACCCCAAAGCCTTCAGAGAAAAAACCCTTCATCTGTCTTTTGCAAAAAGAAAAACCTTCGTCTCTTTGAGAACTCTTCTTCGTTTCTTTCCTGAGCACTCTGAGTTTTAGCCATGGCACCGAAACAAATTTCCACCGCCAAGGGAAAGAAAGCTGCCTCTTCTTCTCGCTCCTCTGCTCAAGCACGAGCAACTCCTATTGGGCTGAGCGAACCCCGATCTGAACGAAGTATCCCACCGTCAAGCTGTGCACCAGGAGTCATAAGTAAAGTTTTTGGGAAGAGAAAAACCCTTCGCACACGTTGTACGTGATCGCGCTAGGTCATCTTCTGTGCTGAGAGCCTCTTCGAGGAAGATGATGCACAGATATGTTTGATTATTACGCCCACATTCCTAATGTGTCAGTGTAAAAACTCCATATTTTCGTAGTCTGGCATAAAAGCACGGACTGTCGAAATTTGGTGTATACTTCCAACTTTGGATTTTACGCGCAGGATAAAAATTTTGGCGTAAAATCTAAAATTTTGGCAGTCTGGCGTAAAAGTTCAGACTGCTAATCTTGGCATAAACTGCAAGAATGTAGCGTCTAGTGTAGAACTGACTCATTTTTCTTGCATTTTGCAGTGGACTTACAGATCCCTCATTTGGCTGAAGTGATGGGTTCTGCTGCTGGGATGTTGAACTCAAACTATATGGAGAATTTATCCCACGTGACATTCCCTATCTCTGGAGCCCAGTATCCTGAAGAAAGGGGCATTCTGATATCGTCTCAAGGAGAGCGCATGCTATTGAGTATGATCAGTAGGGAGCCCCTTATGTATATAGATGGGGCCGAATATAGGAAGCCAGCTTTCCTATTCGAGGATATGATTGATAAACAATCCCAAACGAAACCCAAGAAGGAAGATTGGGTATTTACTGCTGAGGGCATGGTCATGTTCCTGCCAAGGATGTCCAGAGACTACCCTATTTCGGCATTCTTCCATGCCACGCATCCCAGGAAGATGTCATGGACCCTGACTCCTGATCTTCACGGCCAGCCGGAGAAGATATTTTATCAAAAAGGATCAGGCCAAGGATTATTTGTGAGCCGTCCTTCAGACCCTGTTATGCCTTTCAGGGGGTTACTGCCGGGCAGCGTCCCGAGTGAAGACACTTCACTGCTCCAGCCGGTTCAAATATCGACTTTTTACAATGACTTTATGGAGCATGGAGGAGTATACCCCAAGGTTAATCCTCGAACCAGCGGGTGGCTTAGCCCCAGGAATCTTCGATGGGCCCGTTTAACTGCCTGGGCTTTGAAGTACTTCCAGGTATAGCTGGAAGGTATTGGCTTGTTCGCGGTCGTGAGTGCCACCAGTGTTGGGCTGCCTCTCAACCCCAACCTGTTTTTTCTTTGATGGAGCGGTATATCTCGCTCACTGGGACTTTCGCCACTCCACTAGGGGAGTTGGGATTGGCCTTTCATGAGATGGCAGAGATTTCAAGGCTGCCAATGGGGGATACTCCTTATGAAGAGTATGTTCCCACAAACAGGGAGCTGAGGGATACAAACCCTCGGATAGTAGCAGTGTACCAGGAGCTGATGAGCCATTATCTTGCATACACTACCTTCTATAATGAGCCCTCTGATTTGGCTCATACCAACAAATGGGCATCCTATCTCTTCTTTCATCAGGCCAGATATGCTAAGCCAGACAAGGTTGTGGATAGCAGAGATAAGCCCTTGAATCTTCTGGGCATGCTTAATGCCCAAACGGTCGATAATCTTATTGAAGACTCTGGGGCTTCAGATCATGTTCTTGATGAGGAGATAGGATGTTATCCTGCAGGCACTAAAGCCTACAGTTATATGAGACATTGTTGCAAGACTCTGTCAAGGGAAGCTCAACTGGCTGGCTTCCTCTCTGTATGGTTACGCCGATTAGTAGTACCTGGCATCGTGTTTACGGATCGCATTCATCGCAATACCTTATGGCCTGCTGTGCGTTTGGTGTTTGGAGCAAGATTGGGCCTGCTCCCTGCCATGGTATGCCGGATACAAGCTGGCCTGAGGGCCATTACTGATGGGCTGCTTGCAGATGAAACACGACGTGAAGGATTTCCCAGAGTGGAGTTACCATTCCTATATCTGATGGGATGGTTAATCCTTCATAACCCCAGGGTGATGTCTCCTGGCTCTGCTAGTAATTCAGGAAATAATTTCTTATTAAATTACAAGAATTCCTCTTGGAATGTGACCACCGTCGTAGACTGTCGGCGAGCATTAAATTTTGCTCATAGTTGGAAGCTCTTCTGTATCGTCCTCACTGTACATATCAATCAACAGGGGATAAAACTTCATGATTCAGGTCACGGGAGGACTATTCTTTCTCCCGAAGCCTTCTACTGGTTGGTCTGCATTAGACCTTCTTATCTGCTGTACAGGAGTGAGGACGACTGCTTTTTGGAGCCGTATCTGCCTAGCCGATTCGCCAGGCAATTTGGGTACGACCAATTGCACGTGGAGAATGCTATCACCAGCTTTAAGTTCAGAGGGGGACTTATCGACAGAGCCATAGGGTGGCGGTACTTCATAATGGGTTATACTGGAACAACCTTTACTGTACCCGCGACTTCTCTCTCCATGGAGTTGCACATCCTCCATTCGTATGTGCAATTTTATGCGTCCATAAATACCTTCCATCGTGATTTTGATATGCGTGGAAGTTTTAGGATGCCTTCTCATAAGTCCACTGGAAGAGGGGAGATCCTATTAGTCTCCTCTGATGAAGGTGAAGACCCTGTCGGTCCGGACGAACTTTTGCTGACAATACCGAGAGGCATAATAGCTCCGCCTGCAGAGGCTCTTGTTATCCCCAGTAAGCGAAGGGCTCCTACTCTGAAAGAGACCCTAGCAAGAAAAAGAAGACTGTCAGTGGTCCTAAAAGGACTTCCAGCCATGAGGCTCCTAGGAGTGAGCTTGTTGCTTCCCCTGTCGGGGATGATTCTTTGATCAGAGGTCCTTCGCCTTTTAGAGAGGCAACCTCTACAGTTCCGGCTGACAGTGCCGGAGATTCTTTGCTCGGGAATGGTGTTGCTACTACCTCTACTGGTAGTGCAGTGAGGTCACCTTCGAGGCCGAGCGTATTAAGGATATCTTTATCCAAAATAATGGATCCAGCCCCTTCTTCATCTGTGAGTATTCCCAGCGAGATTCTACCTGATGAGCCTCGATTGGATCTTGGTGAAGACTGGGAAGACTATCTGCCAGTGTCAGTTGGTGCACCCTCTTCTCCAGGTATGACAGCTCGCTTAGCATCGTTAAGAAATGATTTAGCTGTACTGGCTGCGGACGCGACATATATACCATCAGCCATGGGTAAATGTCGTCTTTATGCCTCTTTTAAAAAAATTAACATCAAGTTGATATTAACTTTCTCTTGCCTTCTTCAGGTGCAGACATCTCAGGCGAGGGCGGCATTAACGCAACCTTTGATTTTGTTACGGATCCCTCATATGAAGAGGCGGCGTCCGACGTTAAGGGAGTAAGCTTTGACGATGTCGCTCTTTCATCTGCAATGCTCTCGGATGTTGTTCTGCCGGTACCAACCTAAATAATATCGGAGGAGGATGAGCAGGTTGTCTCGACTGTGCCTCCTTTGTCGAGTATGCCAACAACTTCGACCGTTGTTGGTGCCTCTATTTTGTCGCGCCATCTATTGAAGCAACAACTGTGACGACACCCTCTGCCGTTGTTCCTGGAAGGGGATTCACCGATATTGCAGCCACTCCCAGCGTCCATTCGAATCTCGCCATGCTAGTTGAGCAGTTTATTAGCATTTTCTACATCACTTTAAAAATGTTGATATCGATGGTGCTGGAGAAGAATCTAGGCTTCGAAGCTTTAAAGATGTCCTCTAATCTTATTGTAGTGCAGATTAGGAATTTCGGTGATGCTGAAAGGGCTAATGCGCTAGAGCAAATAGTTAATGGTTTAGAATAACCCATTAACGAGTATTTGAAATTATCTCGAGGCAGCATCGATGACCTGCTTCAGGCTGAATATGAATCCCTGACTGCGCAGTTTGCTGAATAGATGGAACGCTTCAATAAATCCATCCAGACGCAGCAGCAGGAGATGGATGAAGGAAGGGCCGTCTTGGAGGAGGTTATTCCTCTTCAAATAAAGTGCTAGACCGAACATGAGGGGAATGCAGCGAGGGTCCACAAACTGGAAGCCAAACTTGCTCAGACAAATGAGTGGGCTTTCTAGTCATCGACAGCTCTAGATGTGGTGAATGGCCGCCTGGATACAGCTCAGCAGAATTTGGCACGTGCAGGAGTTACCTGCGTCGGTTTTGTTCAGGCTCGGTCTGAACTGTCCCTCCTGAGGAATGACGAGGCAAGGTTGGAGCGGGCTCGCACTAACGTCTTGAACTCCAGGGATGAGAGGATAACCGCTTTGGTACGACAGATCAGGGATTTAACTGCTCCTCCCCAATGATGTACTCTTTGCTTCTTTATGTAATTTGCTCTTTCCTGGAGATATTAAAGAGACTTTATCTGACTTTGTGGACCCATCATTTTGGAATATAAATGATAGGAAAGGGTGAAAGTAATATCAGAGGTAATATGGACGTGATATACTTTCGGTAAGATTCAGCTGGATATATCTATTCAGAGGTTATATGGACATGATAGAATATGATCCAACTAAATTTATGTACAAAACACTATCAGAGGTAATATGGACGTGATAGGTTTTGATGTTTCAAATTAGTTAAACATATCTATTCAGAGGTCATGAGAACATGATAGAATATGCTCCAACTAGTTCTTTGTACGTAGTGTTGTCAGAATGAGATCTTCACCATATTCCTTTGAGCAAAGGAGATTAAGCGTAGTACCTCTTTAGGAATTTGCCGTTGATAGGAGCCATTAACAAGTCTTTATTAGGCTTGGCTAATCTGTAAGCGCCATTTAAAAATGTCGTTTCAATCACATAAGGGCCCTCCCATTTGGGCTGAAATTTACCCTTGCTTTTGTGGGTAATGATCATTGGCCTCTTCACAGCTAGAACTAGCTCGCCAACTTTGAACACTCTCTCCTTCACTTTTCGATTAAAAGCCCTGGAGATGCGCGCATGGTAGAATACAATGCGCTATTGAGCTTGAAGGCGTTTCTTGTCTAATCCTTCTAGCTCTTGAAGCCGTAGTCGGTCATTCTTTTCCTGAATAAACTCATTAGCCACTGCTATTCTGAGCGACGGAATTTAGATTTCAATGGGGAGGACAGCTTCACACCCGTAGACTAATGAGAATGGGGTACAACCCGTCGGTGTTCGTACCGTTGTGCGGTATGCCCAGAGGCATTCTCCCAATTTTTTATTCCAATCTTTTTTGTTCGAAGAAACAAACTTTTTCAAGAGTTTGATAATGGTTTTGTTGAAAGCTTCCACTAAACCATTAGCAGCAGGATTATATGCCGTAGAGGCTATATTTTGTATTCGATTTTTATCGCAAAATTGGTGAAATGCTTGACTGATGAATTGAGGTCCGTTGTCATGGATTATCCTTCGGGGTACCCCAAAGCGATAAATGACATGATGCTTGATAAAGCTGATCACGTTGGATGTCTTTACCTTAGCAAGAGGGATTGCTTCTGCCCATTTGGAGAAATAATCGGTGATAGCCAATATGAACCGATGTCCCCTAGAAGACGACGGGTGAATCGGACCAATGATATCCAAACCCCATGCTTCGAAGGGCCATGATGCAATAGTAGGATGTAGATACTCAGAAGGCTGATGTATAAAATTTGCATGAACCTGACAAGCTTTGCATTATCTTGCATATTTTACGGCATCTGCAATCATGGTAGGCCAGTAATAGCCCATTCTTCTGATACAATCCTGTAACTTAGGACCGAGTTGATGTGCTCCATATACCCCATCATGAGATTCTGGGATAACCCGTTCTGTATCATCCTCAGAGAGACATCGTAACAATAGTCCATCATAAGTTCGGCGATACAGACTTTGTGAATAAGCATCAAAATAGAAGCGTAGTGATCGTCTTTTAACTTATACTGCTTCTTTGGGATCTTCTGGTAAGATTCTGTATGCTGCGAAGTCTATAAAGGGACTTCTCCAATCTCTCTTAGGAGGAACTGTATTTACGGCGTAGCTGCGTTCCATGTAAAAATTATTTTTCACACAAAACAAATCTCTGTTAAGAAGGATCACTGAGTTCTGCCTTCTTATAGGAATGGCTAGATCTGCAGCTAGACTAGCTAGAGCGTCAGCTTCCAGATTTTGAGATCGAGGCACATGCTCTAAGAAGAATCCTTTAAAAGATATGGCTATCTCGATCGTTGCTTGGTGATAAGGAATGAGGTCTGGATTACGGACTTTATATATTCCTCTAACCTGATTGACGATCAGCTGGGAATCACCAAAAGCTTCCAAGTATTCACCATCCAATTCTTTAGCGACTTGAAGCCAGATAAGTAGGGCATTATACTCTTTCACATTATTAGAGCAGGGTTCGCTAAAAGAATATGCTCGATAGATGACGAGTTTGTCAGGAGTCACCAGAATAATTCCCACTCCTGAAACCACGTCTCCCTTGGGACCAGTCCGGGAGGCACCATCGAAGAATAGCTGCCATATATCATCTTCCATTGCAGAGTTATATTCTGTAACTTCGTCGGGGATATCCTTGTAAAGTTTAGAGGTTTCCGGAATTGGATGGGCAGCTAAGAAATCAGCCAAGGCTTGACCTTTTATGGACTTCTGAGGGATGTACACCATATCATACGGTGTTAATAACATCGCTCATATCGCGAGTCGGGAATTAAGAACACTCGGCTTACTCATCAGTACCCGAAGAGGATTGATTCTGGAGAAAATATGAATAGTTTGGCCTGTGACGTAATGTCGCATCTTCTGAATAGCAAACATTAGGGACAAGCATTCTTTTTCCACTGGATTGTATCGATGTTCAGCCCCGATCATCATCCTGCTTAAATAGTAGATAGCCTGTTCCTGACCCTCTTCGTTCTTCTGTGCGAGAAGAGCCCCTAAAGAATGATCCATTGTTCGAACATACAGCAAAAATGGTCTTCCTATGACGGGAGGCACCAGAATTGGAGGATTAGTGAGGTAGCGTTTGATATCGTCAAATGCTAGCTGACAAGCTTCGTCCCATACGAAAGATACACCCTTCTTCATTATGCGAGAAAAAGGTTGACATCTCCCAGAGAGGCTGGATATAAATCTCCTGATATAAGCTAGACGACCTTGAAATCCCCTGAGTTCCCTCAGATTATGGGGTGGTCCCATTTCTAAGATAGCCTTTACTTTATCAGGGTCAACTTGAATGCCTTTGGCGGTAATGACAAATCCCAGGAATTTGCTACTGGATACACCGAGAAAGGACTTTGAAGGATTCATTTTGAGCTGATGTTGGCGCATTAACTCGAACACCGTCTTCAAGTCTTGGATGTGAGTACCTTTGAAGCGGCTTTTGACAGCGATATCGTCTACGTAATACTCCACTATTTTGCGTAGATGCTCATGGAATATGTTACTCATGGCTCGCTGATATGTAGCCCCGGCATTCTTCAATCCAAAGGGCATGACTGTGTAGCAATATACCCCCAGTGGTGTACGGAAGGCAGTATGCTTTTCATCTTCAGGATTCATCTTAATCTGATTGTATCCTGAAAATCCGTCCATGAAAGACATGCGTTCAAAACCGCAGGTATTGTCAATCATGACATCTGTGATGGGAAGAGGGAACTCATCCTTGGGGCAGGCCGCGTTCAGATCTCGAAAATCAATGCAAATACGTACTTTCCCGCTTTTCTTCATGACTGGGACAACGTTGGAGACCCAATTAGGATGTTGTTCTTCCCGGATGAACTCGCTGGCTATCAACTTCTTGATTTCAGCTTCGATGGCATCCATTATGTCCGGGCGGAACCGGCGTTGGTGCTGCTTTACAGGTTTTGAATTGGGCAGGATGTTGAGTTTATGACTAGCCACTTTCGGGTCAAAACCTAGCATATCCTTATAATTCCACGCGAAGACATCGATATATTCTTTTATCAGCTGGATTATTTCTTCCCTTTCTTCTTCGGAAAGATTGTTGCTGATAAATATCGACTTCGATGAAAGTTTATCCCCAACATCGATTTGGATAACTTTATCTTCAGTGGGCGGTTCTCTCTGCTCGAACCGGAGTTCCCATTGTGTATCCATTTGCTGAGCCCAGGATTCATCCTCAAACGGTTCAGATTCTTGTTTGTCTGCTTCGAGAGAATCTGTCACTACCGAATTTACTGATGAGGCCTATTCGAGATCAGCATATGAGTCGGAGGACGACGAGTCATCTTGAGAAGAGGAAAAGATATCCTCACTTGACTCCGAAGTTGCGAGAGACGTGGTATACCCTAACCCAAAACGAGCTTGTTGACAGTAGGGATCACCATGCAACGGCATTCTCCTGCCTTTCCTATAGTTGAGACTTGGCTCTGATTTCAGATCATAACCAATACTTTGTATAATCTTCAAAGCCTGTGGGCTATATCTGTGAATCTGTATTTTTCCAGCATCGAACTCGTGAGAGTCTTCTTGTACAGTCGGTCTGCTGCACATGCGATCGAAGACTATTGGATGATGATCTTTATGGGTAGGTGGGATAATGAAGATAGAATCTTCATATGGCCCATACGTCGTGATGACGTTAGATGTTGATACCACTTCCCATATATACGGTTGATAGAAGTCCATAGCTTTCAAGAATTTTTGTGCTATAGGCCCTATATCGTTATGGAGGGATGATTCCTGATTAAGAAATTTGGCACCAATATACTGGAAAAAGGTTCTTTATTATCATTAGAAACCATGTTCTCGGTTGTATTTACATCAATCTGATGTTTGTTGCGCCGGAGGTTGATGACCAAAGGTGGAGGCTTCTGGTTCAAAGTGATAACTAGAGGGTCACTTCCTCCTCCTGATTTGGTTTTGTTCAAGTGAATAGCCATGGGTTTCATGACTTTTGGACGGGTAGTCCGTCCTTTCACCTAGATTGACAGAGGTTGCTCAACAGATGATTCTCCTGGCTCCCAATGGGATTCCTCTTTCGTCTTACCCGATACCTCCTTCATGTAGTCTTGGGTATACAACATGGCATCGGAGTAGTAGGACTCATATCCTTTGAATGGGTTAAGATCAGCAAACTTTGTCTTCATTGTTCCTTGGGAGTCTACATATTTGAAGCATTGATGTAGAGTGGAAGGAACAATATTGTGATCGTGGATCCATGGTCTGCCCAACAGAATGTTGTAAGACACCTCTGAATCAATGACATAGCATGTAGCCATTGATCTAAGGTCACCAATTTGGATCCTCAGATGAATCTTTCCCAACGGCTTATTTTTCCTGGCATTGAAGCCCACGATTGTAGTAGTAGTGTAAGCCAGTTCGCTTATAGGAATCCTCAACGGCCTGAGCAGACTATGAGGAATGATGCTGATCGACGATCCCAGATCTATATGAATCCGATCTACCTCCATGGACCCGACGTATCCGGTGTAATAGAGGGGCCTGTCATGCTTGTTATGTTTCAACAGCATGTCATCTTGAGTGAAAGTGATGTTAGGGACCACTTCCATCACACTGTGGCATTAAGGACATGCCACGGGCTCTTTATCGAGAGTCTTGAGCTGAGTCAAGCATGCGTCTGCCTGTATTAGCGCCTCACTCAAGGCCCGACGAGTGTCTTTTGATAGCCTGAGTAGCTCAAAGATGGACAATCTGGCTGGAGTATTAACCAATTGAGCCAAAATGTCAAAGTTATAAGGTTTCTCTAAACCTTTATTTTGAATACTCTTCAAAGGTTTATCGAAACGAACTTCTTTCTGCTTGCCCTTGTCCGTCGATGTTGGTTTAGAAGGACCTATCTCTTGTACAACAGATTCAGGCTCTGAAGGTTTGGCAGCTAAAGTGTTTGTCGTTGCTTCTTTCTGATTTCCTCCATAGTCTTTGAGGTAGGCTTTCCCTGACCGGATTCCAGTAGCCAAAGCCTCTTCTTCTGATGTCGGAGATATTGCAACCATATGGCATGGTTTGTGTCACGCCCTGATTTCGGCTAATCGATAATCGTCCCCCGGGCGTGATGCCGTGCACGCGTAGGGCGCGCGTGCACAAGGCCTTAGGCATAAGGATATTCTTTAGAACAATGCAACAGAGTAGACATATAAGATAACACAAGGTTGAGGCATAGAAAAGTTTCTCTTTTATTCATAATGAACATCTTTTTACATCGCTTGACTCAAAGTATAAAATGCCCCACGGGCTTACAAACTTGGACGCAAAATGAGATAGCCGATCCATACATTATGTCCCTTTACATAGATTCAAAAACGCAAAACCACCTTGGGTGCGAGTAAGCACCATCGCCTTAGCGATATTCAGCAACGGAGAGAGTGAAAGGCTTCTAGCTTGAGCCTCCAAAAGTCTTGGCCACGAACCGCCAAGGATCCCAAAAGTCCGGAGAGAACTTCAGCTCCTCGCCGCGTTGCCTTGCGCCGGGGAACCTGCTACAACGAGGGTCAGTACTTCGAAAAGTACTGGTGAAGGCTAGCTGCTCAACTTTACCAAGCTCATGAGATGAGATCTAATGAGTATGCTACAATTATGTTCTTAGGTGGGTTTCTATTCTTGCCTAGTTCAGATTTTATTTAGCAGGTATGCAAGAACAAAATAACATAACTTCACATGCCACCGTTCGGTGACTTTACCTGTCCCGTCTGAACCACCTGTACAACTTACCATAGCCTTCCCTGTCACGAAGACATAGTTAGTCTGCACAGTTTAAATATACACAACATCTTTCTTTGTTGTTTAGGAGCCATCATGGGTTTAGTCTGGGCTGGCGGCGACGCTTGCAGCGCGGGTAGCTAGCCCCGCTACAATTCCCCGCTCCCACGACTAAGAAAGTAGATTCCGCCCGGGTCGAAACGGCCCGGTGCCCCGGTAACCGTTCGCAGGAACCTGGATCCCTTGTGCACAAGAATTCCCATGACCATTTCTATGAACCGAACTTCATAGATTTACTTACTAGCGATTTAAAGAACATCATGTACGAAACTGCTTTACTGTACTATCACAATCAACCAACAAGTTATATGAAATAACATGCAGCAGTTTATAGAAGAACACTTTGAACTATCAATAAATACCAACCCATTAAACGCCCAACGAACATGCATGCATCAATGAATTTATGCAAGGTTTTGTATGACAAGCAATGGGTGTTCCAAGCCTACTTCTTATCTTATCTTTTTATCCAACTTGTTACTTAATTGGTATCGTTTGATTGAATGCACAACTGAGTCAATTTTTATTATGAACGGAGCCCTTGGAAAGAAGGTGCTTATCGAAATAGAGCCACTCACAAGTTGGTTGAATAGGAAGAAGAAGGAGAGACCTCTAAGACTCCGCTCGCGCGTCGTCTACACGATCACCTGCACGCACCAACAGATGATCAATACCTCCTGCTTCGGTCTCCAAGGCTCGATACGAAATGCGAAATCCTAAGAACGAAAGCAATGAAATCCATTGAAACCGTTCAAGAAAACGCAAGTCATAAAACCAACAAGAAAGCAACCAAGCGGCACGAAAACGGGCAAGAAACCAACGCAACGGAAAGGCCCCTCTCGACTCTGCCGCCGAGTCCATCCTCGAGGCACGATCCATTGTATATGGGACCTGATTCCGAAGAAACCAATCCATAACAAGGAAAGGATCTTAATTCAATCTGTCCCGTTCGGACGGTCGTAAGTATTTCTTGGCCGCGCTTCCCGAATAGGGGGAACGGGGCATTACATCATAACCATCCAAAAGAAAGTTTCGTCCCGAAACTTAGGAATAGAACCTACCACTAAGGAATAATGAGGGAAACCTTTCCCTCATATCAGCTTCAAGTTCCCAGGTCGACTCCTCGACCGAGTGGTTCCGCCACAGGACACGCACTAGCGAGACGGTTCGGTTCCGCAACTGCTTCTCTTTACGATCCAAAACTTGGACAGGCTCTGCCGCGTACGACAAGTCCGCTTGCATATTCAACTGACCCAAGTCGATTATGTGGTTCGGGTCGTGTACAAACTTTCTCAGCTGTGAAACATGAAAAATATTGTGTACTTCTGATAGGGCAGGCGGCAAAGCAACTTGATAGGCGACCGGAGTAACCCGTTTGAGAACTTCAAACGGTCCAACAAATCTCGGACTTAGCTTCCCTTTTACTCCGAACCGCATGACTCCGCGCATAGGCGAGACTTTCAAGAACACATGGTCCCCTTCAAAGAATTCAAGGGGGCGACGTCGAGCATCGGCATAACTCTTTTGTCGGCTTTGCGCTGTCTTCAACCGTTCACGAATCAACCGAACCTTTTGGACGGTTTGTTCAACCAGCTCCGGCCCAAGGATTTGCCGTTCTCCGACTTCGTCCCAGCAGATTGGTGACCTACACTTCCGCCCATACAAAGCCTCGTACGGAGCCATCTCGATGCTGGACTGATAACTGTTGTTGTATGCAAATTCGGCCAGCGGCAGGTAGACGTCCCAACTTGACTTCGAATCGATCACGCAGAGGCGCAACATGTCTTCTAGTATCTGATTCACTCGTTCCGTCTGACCATCGGTTTGTGGATGATAGGCTGAGCTGAACTTCAACTTGGTCCCCATCGCCAACTGAAGGCTCTTCCAGAAACGCGAGATGAATCGCCCATCCCGATCTGATACTATAGAAACTGGCACTCCGTGCAGCCGGACTATCTCGTCAAGGTAGGTCTGGGCGAGGCGATCGGCGCTCCAAGTACTTTTGATGGCAATGAAGTGTGCAGACTTGGTTAACCGGTCGACGATAACCCAGATTGCGTCGTTCCCCCGTTGCGTCCTTGGCAGGCCAACAATGAAATCCATGCAGATGTGCTCCCACTTCCATTCCGGGATAGCAAGATTTTGCATCTCCCCGCCCGGCCTCTGATGCTCTGCTTTCACCCTTTGACAAGTTATGCATTGGGACACAAAGAGTGCAACATCTTTCTTCATGCCGTGCCACCAGAAGGTCGTTCGGAGGTTCTTATACATCTTCGTGCTCCCGGGATGGATCATATAGGCTGCGTAATAAGCTTTCGCAAGGATCTCCTTTCTAAGTTCTGAATCATCGGAGACGCATAGCCTTCCTTTCACCCGCAACGTTCCATTTTCATCTACTGCAAAGTCCTTCGCCTTCCCCGCTAGAATCTGCTCGTGCATCTTCCTTAGGAAAGGGTCGTCTTTCTGAGTAGATGTGACCCGCTCTATTAGGTTGGGTACGAATCGCATTTGAGCGACCCGCGCGCCACGATATCGAATTCGGAGTTCGATGCCCATTTCTTCTAAGTCCCTTTGTAACCTGCGATCGACTGACAGAGATCCAACGAAGATCCGACTCAAAGCATCCGCTACAACGTTCCCTTTTCCAGGCGTGTAGTCTATCGTCAAGTCGTAATCTTTTATCAATTCTAGCCAACGGCGCTGACGAAGGTTGAGGTCTGTCTGGGTGAATAGGTACTTCAAGCTCTTGTGATCGGTATAAATTCGGCAAGGCACTCCATAAAGGTAGTGTCGCCACAATTTCAGGCCAAAGACAATTGCCGCTAATTCCAGGTCGTGTGTAGGATAATTTTTCTCGTGCTTCTTTAGTTGCCTGGAGGCATAGGCTATCACTCGATCTCGCTGCATAAGTACACACCCCAAGCCTTGTCCGGACGCGTCGCTAAATATTTGGAATCCCGAGATCTCGTCTGGTAGTGCAAGTAACGGGGCAGAGGTGAGGCGATGCTTTAACTCTTTAAACGAAGCTTCGCAGTCGGCGGACCACTCAAATGCGACTCCCTTTTGTGTGAGGCGAGTCAGAGGTAGTGCAAGTTTGGAAAAATCCTTCACGAACCGTCTGTAGTAGCCCGCTAGCCAGAGGAAGCTTCGAATCTCGCTAACGGATGCAGGTCGCTTCCACTCGACAATGGCCTCCACCTTCTTCGGATCGACTGAGATGCCTCCCGCAGAAATGATGTGCCCGAGGAAAGATACACTACTTAGCCAGAATTCACACTTACTCAGCTTAGCATATAGCTGGTTGTCCCGAAGAGTTTGTAGCACGGTCCGCAAGTGCTCTGCATGTTCTTCCTCACTCTTCGAATACACCAAGATATCATCGATGAATACTACTACAAACTTATCGAGGTAGGGCCGGAACACAAGGTTCATTAAACTCATAAAGGCAGCGGGTGCATTGGTTAGTCCGAACGGCATCACCAGGAACTCATAATGGCCATAGCGAGTTCGAAAAGCTGACTTTGGCACATCGTCTGGCTTGATCTTTAGTTGGTGATAGCCCGAACGGAGGTCGATTTTAGAGAATACCGTGGCAGCTTGCAACTGATCGAAAAGATCGTCTATTCTTGGAAGAGGATACTGGTTACGAATGGTTGCTTTATTCAATTCTCGATAGTCGATGCAGAGCCGCAACGAGCCATCCTTTTTCTTTACGAATAGTACTGGCGCACCCCACGGAGATACACTAGGCCGAATGTATCCTCGATCTAGCAAGTCTTGCAACTGTACTTTAAGCTCCTTCAATTCTGCCGGGGCCATTCGATACGGCGCCTTGGAAATTGGTCAAGTTTCTGGAAACGTGTCTATAGTGAACTCTGTCTCTCGATCGGGCGGCATGCCTGGCAACTCGTCGGGGAACACATCAGGAAAATCCGCCACAACGGGAATAGACTCAACGTTTGCGCAATTTTGCCGAGTGTCTCGAACGGACGCTAAGTACCCTTCGCAGCCAGAGTGAATCATCCGTCGAGCAGACATTGCTGAGATCACCATGCAGGTATTCGACGCTTTCGACTCAGGACTGCACATGAAGAGAAATTCGATCTCGCCGGGCAAACGAAACACGACTTCCTTTTTCGCACAGTCGATTGTAGCTGAACAAGCGCCGAGCCAATCCATCCCCAGAATAAGATCGTAGTCCCTTATGTCTAGAACTATCGCATCTAATGACAATCTCCGTCCCCCGATGCAAATGTTACCTTCGCGACAGACTAAGCGAGCCGATAAATCTATGCCCGAAGGAGTGCTAACACTTAGGTTTAAGCCTAGCGGTGTCATAGGAAATGTGTGTTCGGCGGCAAAATCCGCCGAAATGAAGCTATGTGTTGCACCAGAATCAAACAATACTCGAGCAGGTACATTATTAAAAAGTAATATACCTGACACCGTCGTGTTCGATGCAAGTGCCTCGTCCCGAGTCAAAGCGTAGACTCGGCCCTGAGCGTTTTGCGATGCCTGGTTCGCTCGTTGAGTTTGCCCCTGACCCTGAGCTGAGTCATTATTCTGCTGCGGACGGTGTGAAGATGGATCGTTGGAACGGGTTGGACAATTACGAGCAATGTGGCCCATCTTGCCACAATTGAAACATCCTCCCTTGCTCGCGCGACATTCGCTGACGTGGTGTCCTGGCTTGCGGCAGTAGGCACAATTTTGTCCTTGCCTCTTTCCTTGATTCGAGTCTTGGGAGCCGCCATTGTTGTTGTGGCGCTTATGCGCGTTGTTTCCTCCCGTGTTGGCAGGACGCTTGTGATTGTTATTTTGCACAGCGCCGGTGCGAACTGGAGGATACTGCGACTCTAGGGACAGTGCATGATTCAAGGACTCCCGCATGGTACGATATTGAGTCACTACGACGTGAGCACGGATAGAAGGTCGTAGTCTGAGCTCGAACTTTCGTGCACGACTTTCGGCATCGGCGAGCTGAGACTTGGCAAACTTTGCAAGTCGGTTGAACTCTGAAGCGTATTGACGCACCGTCATGTCCCCCTGCTTCAGTAGCGCAAACTCGTCTTCCTTTTCGCGACGGACGGCGGGTGGAAGGTATTCCTCCACGAAGGCCTTGCGAAACACGGACCAGGAGATAGCCGTTGTGCCACCTTCACTCAAAATAGCTTGCTTGTGCACATCCCACCAATCATGTGCATTTTGTCGGAGCTGAAGCTGGGCACACGCCACTTTCTTGGTCTCGTCTAGGCACAGCGCTTCGAAGTGGTCCTCCAACTCGACCAGCCAGTCCATCGCTAAGGAAGGGTCCTCGGTGCCTTTAAACGTAACACGGCACATCTTCTTAAATTCTGATATCGACACGATTGACCCATTCTCGCCTGAGGGTAAGGTACCCTGGGAATTCTGCGGTCCGGTGGCTTCAGCAACTATAGGCACGGTTGCGGGGGCGGATGCAGAATGATTGTTGGCGACCATATTCGTCACCATTGTTTGCAGGCTATTCATCTGCTTCTGCTGTGTATCCGCCTGAAGTCGCTGCGCCACGAATTGAGCTTCAATCCGTGACTCGAACCGACTCTGCCGTAGTTCAGCTTGTTTTTGCTGCGTCTCCATCAAACGCATCATTCGCTCGAACGGATCGGCAGAGGGTGCGGCAGCTGGACTCCCAGAGCTGCCCGAGGTGCCTGAACTACTCGCTTGCACTTGCGCCACCATCTGCGCTTGTGCACCCGGCTCGAAAGTCGTTCCTTGAAAGAAAAGTAACTTGTATTAGTCTCAAGGTATATTATGGACTCACTGTATGGAACGTATCTCATTTTGGCCAAGCGAATTCAAGGGTCTACTCGGAAGGAACAAGGTCCTCTTTAGAAACTTTCTTTGTGAGATCAAAGGATCTGAAGCATGCTTTGATACCAATATGTCACGCCCCGATTTCGGCTAATCGATAATCGTCCCCCGGGCGTGATGCCGTGCATGCGTAGGGCGCGCGTGCACAAGGCCTTAGGCATAAGAATATTCTTTAGAACAATGCAACAGAGTAGACATATAAGATAACACAAGGTTGAGGCATAGAAAAGTTTCTCTTTTATTCATAATGAACATCTTTTTACATTGCTTGACTCAAAGTATAAAATGCCCCACGGGCTTACAAACTTGGACGCAAAATGAGATAGCCGATCCATACATTATGTCCCTTTACATAGATTCAAAAACGCAAAACCACCTTGGGTGCGAGTAAGCACCATCGCCTTAGCGATATTCAGCAACGGAGAGAGTGAAAGGCTTCTAGCTTGAGCCTCCAAAAGTCTTGGCCACGAACCGCCAAGGATCCCAAAAGTCCGGAGAGAACTTCAGCTCCTCGCCGCGTTGCCTTGCGCCGGGGAACCTGCTACAACGAGGGTCAGTACTTCGAAAAGTACTGGTGAAGGCTAGCTGCTCAACTTTACCAAGCTCATGAGATGAGATCTAATGAGTATGCTACAATTATGTTCTTAGGTGGGTTTCTATTCTTGCCTAGTTCAGATTTCATTTAGCAGGTATGCAAGAACAAAATAACATAACTTCACATGCCACCGTTCGGTGACTTTACCTGTCCCGTCTGAACCACCTGTACAACTTACCATAGCCTTCCCTGTCACGAAGACATAGTTAGTCTGCACAGTTTAAATATACACAACATCTTTCTTTGTTGTTTAGGAGCCATCATGGGTTTAGTCTGGGCTGGCGGCGACGCTTGCAGCGCGGGTAGCTAGCCCCGCTACAATTCCCCGCTCCCACGACTAAGAAAGTAGATTCCGCCCGGGTCGAAACGGCCCGGTGCCCCGGTAACCGTTCGCAGGAACCTGGATCCCTTGTGCACAAGAATTCCCATGACCATTTCTATGAACCGAACTTCATAGATTTACTTACTAGCGATTTAAAGAACATCATGTACGAAACTGCTTTACTGTACTATCATAATCAACCAACAAGTTATATGAAATAACATGCAGCAGTTTATAGAAGAACACTTTGAACTATCAATAAATACCAACCCATTAAACGCCCAACGAACATGCATGCATCAATGAATTTATGCAAGGTTTTGTATGACAAGCAATGGGTGTTCCAAGCCTACTTCTTATCTTATCTTTTTATCCAACTTGTTACTTAATTGGTATCGTTTGTTTGAATGCACAACTGAGTCAATTTTTATTATGAACGGAGCCCTTGGAAAGAAGGTGCTTATCGAAATAGAGCCACTCACAAGTTGGTTGAATAGGAAGAAGAAGGAGAGACCTCTAAGACTCCGCTCGCGCGTCGTCTACACGATCACCTGCACGCACCAACAGATGATCAATACCTCCTGCTTCGGTCTCCAAGGCTCGATACGAAATACGAAATCCTAAGAACGAAAGCAATGAAATCCATTGAAACCGTTCAAGAAAACGCAAGTCATAAAACCAACAAGAAAGCAACCAAGCGGCACGAAAACGGGCAAGAAACCAACGCAACGGAAAGGCCCCTCTCGACTCTGCCGCCGAGTCCATCCTCGAGGCACGATCCATTGTATATGGGACCTGATTCCGAAGAAACCAATCCATAACAAGGAAAGGATCTTAATTCAATCTGTCCCGTTCGGACGGTCGTAAGTATTTCTTGGCCGCGCTCCCCTAATAGGGGGAACGGGGCATTACAGTTTGCATCTGGAGTTCTTTTTAGACTTAGCCTTAGCAGCTTGAGTCTCTTCCTCAATCTCTGACACCAGATCAGGATGAACCCACATGATCTTCCCACGCTTAGTAGTTAAGGGTACTAGGTCATGATTTTGACCCCTGGTCGGAGGGAGGTTAACAATGTTCATCATCGCTCGTGGGATAGGTACTACACCATCCGGGACTTCTTGAGAAGGCAGATTGCCAAATTGGAGAGAGATTATATTGGCGATGACCGTCTTCTCGCTGTTACGCAGAGTGATGGACTTGGCATCGATCAACTCCTGGAGTTTCCTCTTTAGTACATAACATGCCTTAGTGGGATGATGTATATACCTATGGAAAATGCAGTACTGTCACGCCCCAGTCCCAAAATACCGAGGGACTAGACACGTGGCAATGGCCAGCAGTACACACCGATAGACAAACCCAATTTAATGGATCCATCAGGGCATACTTAAGCTGTAAAATCAAGTCTACGACAACATGGCACAGCTAATCTCATCCACACAAGATATAAAATATGATTCACAGAATATAAGGAATGTAAATCATCAACCAGTCTCAACAAAGTGCTTCGGGGAACAACCCGATAAATATCTGATACAATGGTTCAACAGACCAAAATATAAATGACAGAATAAAGTAAATACTGAGCATGGAACATAGATGCTCAGGAAAAGTCTTCAGCTAACACCTCGTCCTCAGGTGTCGGTACAGCTCCTGTATCTGCTTCTGCTCCGGTCCCGTATACCTCGGGATAGATCTCGTCCTCAAATCCTGGGGACATAATCCGGATCCAGGTCCTCAGGGGACATAGCAAGGTAAAAGAAAGCTCATGCCAAAATAAATGCAGTGCAGAAAATAAATAAAATAAATAGGGCAAGTAAGTAACCATCTAAGTGAAAATGTAAGTGAGAGCATCACGAGTACTCAGACTGAGCCACTACAAGCTCTGTGTCGGGGAGCCGGTAGCGGTAATAACCGGTAGTGGGTCTAGCTCTGCTCCGAGAGTCTACGACCTCTCAATAATAGAAGATATATATAAAATAGCCTGTAGCCTGTGTGTCTCTCCCCACCCAATGTAACCACGCATATCATGACCACAACGTCTCATGTCCATGTCAAGCGGGATCATAGCTAATACAACAAGTCATAATATATCTATGAATATAGTATCTCTGTCAAGTCCTGTATCCTATACAGAATCACCACGAATATCTCGAGAAGATCATGTCTCATGAGGAGTGTCAAGTGTCCTGGGTCAAAGTGTACTTGGTAAGACAAGTACGAGAATATAAAGTGTCTCGAATGTCCATCTCTAGATGACAGTACCCAATACCGCGTACAGTGTTGGCACCCGACTAATAATCGGACGCTAAGTACGTCACACGGTCCTAGGTTAAGCATGCACAATAATATAATGAAGCAAGGAAAATATGTAACAATACTGCAGAGTTTGGCAAGGTACACTTGCCTGGGGTCCTGTTGCTGGTATGAATCAGAGTCCAAGTCACAGTCCAAATAGCCTATGTATTACAAATTTATCACGTCAAAAGATAATTTATTTTAATTTATTTAATTCTGGAATAATTACTCTAAAATTCTATTTTAATCTTATTATTCTAATTTTTATGTTAATTCCTAAATTTTGTCCAAAGAAACTGAATTTTATCAACTCGAGACTCATGACACGCAAATCGAGGCGATCTGTTGACCAAAAAGTCAACCGACACAAACTCGACTTTCATGCATGATTTCCTGTAGATTTCACCATCAAAAATATACTGGAATTTATGGCTCGTCCGAATTCAAATTCGTTTAGGAATTATGGCACATACAAATTTTTTATTGTGCACCGATGGTTAAATTCTAACCTAGAAGTTCTACAAAATTAACAGTATATAAATACTTCAAAATAAATTCTGGGAAAAATATATGTTGATGATATCGACATTAGATTTCCGAAACTTTAAACGGTTCATGATTCTGATTCCGGGTTCTCCCGGAATTGTGAAAACATCTAAACACGTCTATTTTCGGACATGCTGTGCTCTACGAATTTTTTAGAATTTAATACTAATAATTTCGAAAAAAAATTATATAATTAGAAATCTAACCTCAATATCTTTCTAACGCAAGAAACTAGGCCTTATTTGGAGTCCGAAGCTATGCGCAATGGCTTCTGGAAGATGAAGAAATCATATATGACAATTCTCCCAAATCTCTCTCTCTCTCTCTCTAAAATAATGAGATAATTAGGACTATTATATTATATATATATAGATGTACCTGCGGCTGAATGGATATTTATAGGCTGACATGTGTCAAAATCTGATTGGATAGTTTTATTTATATTATTTATTTTTGATTTGCCTTTATCAAAATATTATTTAAGTTATTTTAAATCTAAATAACTCAAAATAAACATTAAAAATAATCATAAAAATCTGGAAAATTTACAAAAAATATATTTTGAACCGAAAAACCCTAGAAAAATATTTGGGATAATTTTATATTCATAGATTTCCTACTATAATTAGGAGAAGCTCTAAAAATTTAGTTTTAAATATTTAAATAAAATTAAATATTAAATATATTCCAAAAATTCTGAAATAATTCCAGAAAATATATAATAATATTATAAACACTAAAAAATTTATGTTGGTCCATTCTATATACCTGGGCTTGCACAATAAATTCTAGAAGTCCTAAAAATTAGTTATTAGTCTAAATAACTCCCAATAAATACTAAAAATTTTTAAAAAATTCCTAGGAAATTCTAGAAAATATATTTGACTATTTAGATCCTAAAATAAAATTTTGGGATATTTTTAATTAAGTTTGAATCTAAAATAAATTCTTGCAAATCCTAGAAAATTACAGAAAATTGTAAAAAATCTAAATTAAAATTTTCTGAAAAATCAGGGGGTTACAATCTACCCAACTTATAAAAATTTCGTCCTCGAAATTAAAATTAAGCCATGGTAGAAGTCAAGGATGGTCTAAGATTTGTATTGGTTAAAATACAAGGCTAGGTTTAACGGAGTGGACGATGTTGCACGTTGCACATTCCGAAAATCATGGAAGAAATTCACATGAGTGAAAATAGGTTTCTTCGTGTGTCATGTCCAATAGTGTGGACACCTAAATGCTCTTTTGCATAAAAGCGCCCAATAATTGAAACGTTGCACAAAGATGGAAATTGGAGGATGGGCATGTCTATGACAAGGTATAAAATTTGTAGGAAGGCAGTGACTAGGGAAGTGCTCCAATTATCGAAGCAATGGTAAGGCGCGCCGAGGGATACCATGTTATAAAACTAAATGAAAAATGTCGTGTTCTATTCCTAAGTGGATTCGAGCTAGCCTCAGTCTCACTATCTAAGCCAAGTAGGTCTACTTCTTAGGTGAGGGGGTTTCACAATCTAGCCAACTTAAGACAATGTCGCCCTCAAAATTAAAATAAGGCATAATTTGTTAATCCTTCATGTACATAAGGCAAGTCAATCGCAATCTCCTTGCGACAATTAAAATCCTAATCATATCCATTGCAATCACTTCTAGGTTAAGATGACCACTGATCCAATCAAATTCAACCTATGGTTATCTCTTCTCGCCTTTTCAAATTATCCATATCCAAATTTAAATTAAATCCATATATCATCTTCAAGATTTAAATACGCATATCAATTTTACCTCACGATCTCCAATTATCATAATCTCCTCTAGAAGTAATTCGAGTCCATTATTATTTCTATTTTCACTTATAAATTTTTGTATGCTTCAACTTCTTAAATTTTATTCACATCCTTAATATTTCAAATAGGTAGTCCAACCATCAAGTTTTTATTTTAACTCAAATCATCAAATTGAAAAAATAATTTAAATTCAGTCCACCATTGTTCAAGTCTGAAATTCCATCTTTTTATCCTCTAAATTTCAAGTTGATGATTTTACCTTCATTGTTTAAATCATGTACCTAAGGTATAAATATCGGGTCCTCAATATCAATTCATTAATCCTCATCATCTTAGTCATTCTTCTAAAATTCTTAAAATTAAAATGGCTTGAACCTCTCCTAATTTAATCTTACTCG
Source organism: Iris macrosiphon (assembly GCA_036927795.1). NCBI lineage: Eukaryota > Viridiplantae > Streptophyta > Magnoliopsida > Asparagales > Iridaceae > Iris > Iris macrosiphon. Next base: position 49,060,620 of record JAYESA010000014.1, read on the forward strand.
ATCACAATCTAAAAGAAATTCCTCTCGAGTTGACAATGCACTACTACCCAACTTAGAATTTACCCATCTATCACATAAGGCTATATACCTTAAGAGAATATTCCTTAATATGTTTACTCATGTCATTCAATCCTCGAAATTCAATGCCGATCATATCACATATGATATATCCTTAATTACGAAGAATAATCCTCAAGTATGTGATCGGCCTATGGGGTATATCTAGTATTCTCTGTGTATCAATTTATACCAAGCATGAGGTTTCGTCTTTCCGAAATAAGGGAAGACGGAGACCAATAATAAAGAATTCAAGGGCAGCATAATAGAATAGAAGTATTGGGATCAAGGCGTTTAAAGAATTCAATTGGGAATTGTCAAAGCAGTTGTGGATTGAAATCCTATTTTGGTAATCCTTTGTTCGCCTGCTCGTATTAGTACAGTTATGTAACCGATACGATATGTCAGACATGTCTAGGGCAAGTATATTCGTCTACTAATCACTATATATCTCAATCCACGTAAGGTATTATTGCGAGGGCGAATCAAGTGCACTATGGTTGATCAGACCATAATACACTGATTCTGAAATGTATTATTGTGAGACTCCCCAATAATACATATGTCATAAATAAGCTCGATAAAGAATAAGCTTGCAAAACTAGGCTATAAAATAGCACAATAAGTCAAGGTAGTATATGAAATATAAGCACGCTAGATGATGATGAAAGTAGGTACAAATTATTCAAGTTCACAAAACGAACAAAATGAGCAACAATAATAAAAGACTCTACAATCTCTACAGTTATCATACAACCTCCTTGTCTAAGTTGCTAGTCGACCCAATAGGGCATGAACCTCTAAATTATATTGTCTGAATAAACACTGTCGTCTTATGCTAGCATACAATTAATGTCATTCAATTACACTATCTCGATGGGTCAAGTGGACTATGTGGTACTAGGTTGTGAAGCATACTACCCAACTTATAAGAATTAAACTACTACTGTGACAGTCTTAAGAGGATCCTGCAAATAACCTTGCACATGTAAAATAGAATAGGAACTCTTATTAGGGTATATGAGAAAAGATCTTGGTACTTATTAGGGTCTCCTATTGCATTATATAGGTAAGGGTCACCTTAAGTCTTAATCATAGTGCTCATAGAACATGTGGCAATAGCGAGAATGGAAAGGTTATTAGTCTCAAGGGAAAGAAAATATAACTTGTATCGAGGTGGGGGTACAATTTACGTGATTTAACACTAAAGGGTAATTATTGGGTCACAATCTACAAGATTAACTCAAACTTATCGAACTCTAACTACCAAGCACAAAATTTTCAAATTCAAGACTACAGCTTTAATCCTAACAAGCTATATATATATCCTAGCATAGAATAAAATCACTTGGTCTATAATCAGAAGGGTTAGTTGGCACGAGTTGAAAGATGAAGAGAAAAATGTAATCAGTCGTCGCACTTTAACGAGCGCTATGGTCGCAGAGGAGCAATATATGAAATTAGAATAGGGGCTCTAGATAGCATCATGATTTTCTAAGAGAAAGTGGTATGCTAGTTGCTAGGTTTGAGGTATGATTAGGAAAATATTTTATACATTGCTCTTGGCTTTCTAAGGTACTATCTGCTAATATCACGACACGAACCTATATCCTAACACTATCTCACTATGCACATTAGGTTCAGTCCTAACATTCGATCTCGGATTTCTATTGGTTCCTCAAGACCGGGGTCAACATTAGGGTCCAATCTCTAACTAGCTCTTAGCAGTGCCTATACTACTTCTTAGGTCATTCATGACTATAACAAGAAATAATGGTAAATTATTCTATAGGTGAGAGACGCTAGGGTTGATTAAGCGTTCTACTTAGGGGTGTGTCAATATCCTAGTTGTACTCTTAATAGGAAGGTTACCCTACTTATCATCTAACAACAGGACTTATATATTCTAAGAGAGGCTATACTCAAGAAACTAATAGGGAAGCACATGAATCAAGCAGGATACAATTTATCCGAATGGAATGGATTGGAAGGAGGATGAGTCATAGTCAGTGTGGATGAGATCCTATACTCTAATCCTAGTTGCAGGCATGCTCGGTCCCTAAGTTGAAACCGAACAATTTAGTCGTAGACCTGCATGGGCCACCACAAAAACCATGTCACGCCCCAGTCCCAAAATACCGAGGGACTAGACACGTGGCAATGGCCAACAGCACGCACCGATAGACAAACCCAATTTAATGGATCCATCAGGGCATACTTAAGCTGTAAAATCAAGTATACGACAACATGGCACAACTAATCTCATCCACACAAGATATAAAATATGATCCATAGAATATAAGGAATATAAATCATCAACCAGTCTCAACAAAGTGCTTCGGGGAATAACCCGATAAATATCTGATATAATGGTTCAACAGACCAAAATATAAATGGCAGAATAAAGTAAATACTGAGCATGGAACATAGATGCTCAGGAAAAGTCTTCAGCTAACACCTCGTCCTCGGGTGTCGGTACAGCTCCTGTATCTGCTTCTGCTCCGGTCCCGTATACCTCGGGATAGATCTCGTCCTCAAATCCTGGGGACATAATCCGGATCCAGGTCCTCAGGGGACATAGCAAGGTAAAAGAAAGCTCATGCCAATGCAGTGTAGAAAATAAATAGAATAAATAGGGCAAGTAAGTAACCATCTAAGTAAAAATGCAAGTGAGAGCATCACGAGTACTCAGGCTGAGCCACTACAAGCTCTGTGTCGAGGAGCCGGTAGCGGTAATAACCAGTAGTGGGTCTAGCTCTGCTCCGAGAGTCTACGACCTCTCAATAATAGAAGATATATATAAAACAGCCTGTAGCCTGTGTGTCTCTCCCCACCCAATGTAACCACGCATATCATAACCACAACATCTCATGTCCATGTCAAGCGGGATCATAGCTAATGCAACAAGTCATAATATATCTATGAATATAGTATCTCTGTCAAGTCATGTATCCTATACAGAATTACCATGAATATCTCGGAAAGATCCTGTCTCATGAGGAGTGTCAAGTATCCTGGGTCAAAATGTACTTGGTAAGACAAGTACGAGAATATAAAGTGTCTCGAATGTCCATCTCTAGATGACAGTACCCAACACCGCGTACAGTGTTGGCACCCGACTAACAATCGGACGCTAAGTACGTCACACGGTCCTAGGTTAAGCATGCACAGCAATATAATGAAGCAAGAAAAATATGTAACAATACTGCAGAGTTTGGCAAGGTACACTTGCCTGGGGTCCTGTTGCTGGTATGAATCAGAGTCCAAGTCACAGTCCAAATAGCCTATGTATTACAAATTTATCACGTCAAAAGATAATTTATTTTAATTTATTTAATTCTGAAATAATTACTCTAAAATCCTATTTTAATCTTATTATTCTGATTTTTATGTTAATTCCTAAATTTTGTCCAAAGAAACTGAATTTTATCAACTCGAGACTCATGGCACACAAATCGAGGCGATCTGTTGACCAAAAAGTCAACCGACACAAACTCGACTTTCATGCATGATTTTCTGTAGATTTCAGCATCAAAAACATACTAGAATTTACGGCTCGTCCGAATTCAAATTCGTTTAGAAATTATGGCACATACAAATTTTGTATTGTGTACCGATGGTTAAATTCTAACCTAGAAGTTCTACAGAATTAACAGTATGTAAATACTTCGAATTAAATTCTGGGAAAAATATATGTCGATAATCTCGACATTAGCTTTCCGAAACTTTAAACGGTTCATGATTCTGATTCCGGGTTCTCCCGAAATTGCGAAAACATCTACAAATATCTATTTTCGGACATGCTGTGCTCTACGAATTTTTCAGAATTTAATACTAATAATTTCGAAAAAAATTTATTTAATTAGAAATTTAACCGCAATATCTTTCTAACGCAAGAAACTAGGCCTCATTTGGAGTCCGGAGCTATGCGCAATGGCTTTTGGAAGATGAAGAAACCCTAGATGACAATTCTCCCAAATCTCTCTCTCTCTAAAATAATGAGATAATTAGGATTATTATATTATATATATATATATATATATATAGATGTACTTGCGGCTGAATGGATATTTATAGGCTGACATGTGTCAGAATCTGATTGGATGGTTTTATTTATATTATTTATTTTTGATTTGCCTTTATCAAAATATTATTTAAGTCGTTTTAAATCTAAATAACTCAAAATAAACATTAAAAATAATCATAAAAATCTGGAAAAACTTCAAAAAATATATTTTGAACCGAAAAACCCTAAAAAAATATTTGGGATAATTTTTTATTCATAGATTTCCTACTATAATTAGGAGAAGCTCTAAAAATTTAGTTTTAAATATTTAAATAAAATTAAATATTAAATATATTCTAAAAATTCTGAAATAATTCCAAAAAATATATAATAATATTATAAACACTAAAAAATTTATGTGGGTCCATTCTATATACCTGGGCTTGCACAATAAATTCTAGAAGTCCTAAAAATTAGTTATTAGTCTAAATAACTCCCAATAAATACTAAAAATATTTAAAAATTCCCAGGAAATTCTAGAAAATATATTTGACTATTTAGATCCTAAAATAAAATTTTGGGATATTTTTAATTAAATTTAAATCTAAAATAAATTCTTGAAAATCCTAGAAAATTATAGAAATTGTGAAAAATCCAAATTAAAAATTTCTGAAAAATCAGGGGGTTACAAGTACTTATGATTATTGGTACTGCCGACTTTATTTGGCCGCTTTACTTCGGGGAGAGTGAGTTTGCCACTTTTGACTAGACAGTCGAATATGCTCGGAATGTCATCATCATCAAAAGAATATTCTTCTATGGGTCTAGAAGTCCCAGGTTTCGTCTGCGTAGTTGCTGGGGTAGGTTGCATGGATGTGTTAATCTTCAGAGCCTCCTTTCCTTTGGAACCACGAGGATGGTCGCTATTTGAAGATGACCATTTTCCTTTGTCAGAGGTGGAGATCATGATTCCATTGTCACGCGCCTTCCGACTGTTGTCTTCGACGGCTACTGTTGATATGATAAACGAGGGCCAATCATGGAATTGATATGGTCCCATGAATACCGAGATTAGTGGGAGAAGGTTCTTCCTGCAAATATCCACCAAGGCAGAATCTGGAACTCCGGGAGGCATCTGCAAAGTGACCTGACGAAAATGTTCAATAAAAGTACGAACGTTTTCCTTCTCCTTCTTGTTCACTTCGATAAGCGATGACATAGACATGTCCATTCCTTCCTCGTAGAATCGAGCGAAGAACAGAGTCTTGAAATCTTCGAAGGAAGTAATATAATTGTCCGCCAGACTACGGTACCATTGATAGGCTACGCCAGACAGACAACCTTTAAATACTCGGGTGAGAAGGGCGTCATTCCCTTGCAGCAACACCGTCATCATGCTGAAGTAGTTCATGTATTGACTTGGTGACGTCTTTCCCTCAAACAAAACCATAGCCTGTGGTTTGTATTTAGGAGGGAAAGGGATCTCGTCCCAGATAGCTGGATAAGGCTGATTGATTCCTAATTTCTTGAGCTGATCTTTGTGTTTTAAGGCATCAAATTAGGATTTTAATTCCCTCACTGCCTGCATCAGATCTTCCACTGGTAAAGGGGCCGCTGAGTGGTGAGAGATCGGTTGTATTGTAACTCCAATAGGAGGCAATACATTCTCCGAGTTAGGAAGTGGAGGAGCTGTTGACTCTTGATTTAGAACAAGCTCCTGGTTCGCATTGGATGGTGGTAAGTCCACCCCCACACGTATTTGAGTCGGAGGGACCGATGCTTGATCTATAGCAGCTGTATGATGGGTCAGCATCATCTGGTGCATATTCTCCATCATGGAATGCATCTCTTTCAGTGATGTCTCCAATACAGTGATGCGTTGCTCAGTACTTCATGATGGGGAAGCCTCTTCGCGTTCATCTCCAACGGCATAGACTCCCATTTCTCTGGATGTCATTGAAGGGTTAGTATAGGTCTCTGTAGAGATCGAATCTATACTTTCAGCATCCGATTCGGGAAACTGGCGACCCCAGTGTCGGAATCAGAAGAATACGAAGCCGGTTGTCGTGACCTCGAATGGGTATTTCGAAACACCCCAGCTTCAATGTTCTCAAGGAGTCGGTCGAATCTCCTTTGGCTTAGAGTTCTAGAAGAATGACGTTTTGAGTTTGACCTTCCTCTAGGAATGTGTGAAGCCATGTTCACTGATGCAAATATAGGCTCTTCTTCCTGTATAGGCCAAGAGTAGTTCAACCGGTCGAAAACTGATCGTTTTGCCTTAGAACAGCAGTAATTAACTACAACTTTGTGACTATTACAATAGCGCTCCCTAGGGGGTATAATAGACATGTTAGAAGATCCCCTATCTTTGTGCTTCTGGATCAAGAGATTACGCAAGTCAGGAGGATTAACAGAAGAAGAAGAAGAAGAAGAAGGCTTATTCTGCCTTTTTACATCAGTTAGAATGCGGATATTGGGAACTATAACTCTCTCCCTGCCATATGTATACAGCAGTTCGGCCATGTGAGTAGCACATGATCCATGAGGAGCGTATCTATCCACAAACTGGGCCTTCTTTACGCTGAGGGGCTTGGCCTGGCATATTCTGGAACTTTGCTCAGGCTGGTATAAAACTGAGGACATCCTCAATCGGCCATCAGCAACTCGCGTAATCTGGAGAGCGGGCAAATTCTTCTCTTGATGGCGTAAAAGCCGAGAGGTTGAGAAATCCACCACTTGTTTTCCCTTGCGGAGATTGTAGGGACCATCTACCCCCTTATAGGTGGGAGATATACTTTTACGCGCAGGGCGCGTTTGAAATTTCTGACTTGGCGCTGAGGCCTTACCAGAAATTATATCAGCCACGTCAGCGACGGGAGACAAAATTTTACGCGCAGGGCGCGTTTGAAATTTCTGACTTGGCGCTGAGGCCTTGCCAGAAATTATGTCAGCCACGTCAGCGACGGGAGATAAAATTTTACGTGCAGGGCGCGTTTGAAATTTCTGACTTGGCGCTGAGGCCTTTCCAGAAATTATGTCAGCCACGTCAGCGACGGGAGACGGGTTTTTACGCACAGAGCGTTTAGGTTGGGATGCCACAACCTTGTTGATCAAAGAGAGAGAGAGAGCTTGCAGGACGAGTAGAGGATGTCCGGGGCATCCATACTTTACGCAGCTTCCTGTTGTCCTGGACAGAGAGGGAATGAGAGCTACCCCCTGCGCGAAGCATGTCTTCATAAGCAGATTGGTCGAATTGGATGACCAGAGTCTTCTTCGTTGATCCGACGAATACTACATCGTGTTGAGCAATGATTTTCTCATCGAAAAAGAAAGTAAACCCCAGCAGAGTCGCCATCTTGTGTTTGATAATAAACGAAAGAAATAAAACTAGGTTTATATGAAACCCTTTCTTTGGTTTACAAACAAGAAAAAGAAGTACTATTAATCCTATATGAGGATGTTAAATACAAAAGTTTAAGTCTGGGTAAATATTGCTATAGGAGTCTGATCTGTGGTCGATCACTTTGTCCCTTGGACCACACGATGATGAAGAAGTGCTGTGGAAGAAGGAGAAGCTTCAAAGGTTGTAGGAGAGATTGGATGCTCGATGCCAAAGTCGTCAATCATACTCTCTGTCTGTGCTCTAGACTCTTCTCTCTCGATAAAAATCGATCTCCCTAATAAAAAACCGATCTTTATAATCAAAAATCCCTTCCTCTCTGTTAATAGAGATCTCTATTTATAGAGCCCAGTTGCAGTAACCGTCCAGTCGGCGTACAAGCTGAACAGTGGAGGGTATGGCGCTCTTTACGCGGCGGTTATGATAACTGCTATCCACATTTGAATGATCTCCTGAATCCACGTATGACGCGTGTTCCATTATAAGGTAACGCGTATAACTACTGCGAAGATCACGGCATGCAAGCCACGTAGGTAACTGTCCCTCGCATAGAGATGATTGGCGTAGAAGCCAAATAGCTGTCATACTGGCGTAGAAGCCAGGTAGCTATCATGTTGGCATAGAAACCAAGTAGCTGTCTTGTTGGCGTAGAAGCCAAGTAGCTGTCTTGTTGGCGTAGAAGCCAAGTAGGTGTAGAAGCCGAATAGTTATCCAGTTGGCGTAGAAGCCAAGTAGGCGTAGAGCCTGATGCTGCACGGATAGGTAGCAGGCGGAAAGACAACCGATTATCCTTCTTTGACTGAGGTCTTGAGCGTATTCCGAACAAAATAGCCTTATCACGCCCCTTTGCAAATATAGCCTGAGTTTGCATATTTCGAGGAGATAGCATACGGCATACTCCTATAATTGAAAATAGCCAGATCGGTATATTTCAAGGAGATAGCGTACAGCGTGCTCCTATAGCTGAAAATAGCCTGGTTGGCGTAATGTGCAGGGATGGTGATGTGGATATATTAGACCTAATTATGGCTCACCCAGTCGTTAAAAGTAGAACCAAATCTCATGCATTTAATACAGAGATCTGCCCCCATCACGCGCATTAACTGCAGAGACGCGCCTCGAGTTCTGTACGAAGAACAGCTTTTGACGTGGCGGTTGATATCGTCTCATCCTGAGTGTAAAAGCTCATGTTTGCCTGTGTATAATAGGCTGTGTATTCCCTGAATGCGTAAACAACGTCTTATATCAAGGCTTTGTCACTAGACGACAGTCTGGGGCTTTGTGCAGAATCATCATTACAGCCGTCCTCTCGGTCGTCATGCAGTACTCTTTGTCAGGAGTCAGATTCATTGCTTGATCTGACAGGTTCATTCGAGGAATACGAAGAGTTCCTCGTTCAATTTCCCGCTGCATTAAAAGCAGATGGATTTTACGCCAAAATGGCGATGTAGCAACCTTTTTACGCTGAAACAGTCTAAAAATACTGTATTACGCGGGTTATTCTGGAGCTATATTTTACACTTAAACAGCGTTGAAGCTCCACGGTATGCCAATGGCTATGAAGTCATGTCTTACGCCACCCAGTGCTGGAGCTCTATTTTATGCGGCTTCCTGCAGGTTGAGGGTTTTACGCGTATACTTCCTCAGCGTATTTTTTATGCTTCTACACTAACCTTAGTGCGCTTGGTTCCTCTTCGCATGACTACTTTACGTGGATTGAATTAACTTAGCTTGTAAGACGAATATACTTGCCCCCTAGACCAGTCCAAACCTATCATATAGGTTACACAACTGTACTGATAGTACTTGCAAATAGAAATTTACCAAAAATAAGACTTCAATCCACAACTGTCTTGACAACTCTCTTTTGAATTCTTTAATCGCCTTTGAACCCCGTACTTGTAATCTATCACACCCTCCTTGAATCTTTATTGTTGTTATTTTTTATCTTCCCCTAATTTGGAAAGATGAACACTCGTGCTTGATATAAATTTGACACACGGATAGTACTAGGTATACCCCATAGGCCAATCGTATTACTTTGTGACTATCTGTGGTAATTAAGAGCATATCACATATGATAGTTTTTGTGTTAAGATTCTGAGGATTAGTAAGAACTATTGAATGATTGAGGAATTTTTTTTATAGCCTAATGTTTATAAAATAATGGTAGACTCTAAGTTGGGTAGAAGACGTATTGGAAAATTCATAGTCGGAAGGGTGAAACTCTTAGATGGTGGTTTAGCAGCTATAAGGATACTTTGATTTTTTTTAACTAAGATGACATACCCACAAAGTTGATTGATGACACGAGTAGCAGTAGTATTATTATCTTTCCTAATCGACACCTCTCTCTCTCTCTCTCTCTCTCTCTCTCTTGAATTACTTATCTCTTCTATTATACCCTTGGTATCCTTAATTTCTTGTGCAAGTTCTTCTTGTATAAAAACTTATTCGTGCCATATCACCTTACCTAAGGTAGACCAGACTGATCCTTAGAATTTAATACATGAGTTACATCTTTCCATTTTCAAAGTTGAGGTACAATATTCTGTACTCGACTTATTTATACCATATTGCCTTTACTTATTTTTAGAACCGTGCCTTATTTTTAATTTCGAGGACAAAATTTTTGTAAGTTGGGTAGATTGTAAACTCTCTCACCCAAAAATAGGTATTTATGTATAGTAATTACTTCATATTATTTCTTTTTATTATCAGTTAAAGCTCAATTGATTGCATTAGGATACTACATCGTAGCTTAGACATTAATGATATAGGATGGCCGCAAAATATGCATCACCCTTCATAAGAAGTAGCCTACACAGGAGACACTACTCGTAGGATCTTTTCGTAGCACAAAATTTGATCATTTAGCATTAGTATGGCACTAGTGTAACAACCGTAGTTTCTTGCATTTAATATTAGATAATTTTATATATGATTTATTTATGATTATTTTTTTATCCCGACTTCCTACAATTAGCAACCCATAATTCCCCATGCCAAATTAGGCAATTTTTCTTTTTTGTAAGATTTGCATATTATTTACTATTATCCTATTTTGTTGGATATTCATTTAGTTATTTACTTAGTTAATTAGATAATATAGTTATTTTATATATTATAACTAGATAAATATATAATTATTAATTATAAAATATTTCATAAAATATTTTAGGTGTAGTATTTTATTAAATCTTTACAAAGTAAAATTTTTTAGAATTTATTCTGTGTACAAATATATTTTTGGATTTTATATAGCCTCATCTATATATATCTATATATAAATTAATATATTCAGTTATTAAATAAAATAAAATACTTATTTAAAATTATTTCCCAAAACTATTTTTATTACTATATATCTCTTGTTAAAATATTATAAATATTTTAAGAATTTATTTATTGTGCAAATATTTTTCTAAAATATTTATATATTTGTATATATAAATATTTGTATGGATAATATTAATAGTATTCAATTCCTATAATCTCTAACTAACTAACAATCATATTCCTAAAACTACCCCTACCCAAAACACATAGACTCCTGCGAGAATACCCCATCCGCGGACTCAATCCCCCCCTCTCTCTCGATATATATATATATATATATATATATATATATATATATATATATATATATATATATATATATATATATATATATATCAGAAACCGAAACCCTAACCCTAAGACTCTTCTCTTCCCCTACCCCGGATGACGACCCCAGGCCGTCGGCCGACTGCCCGTCCGTGCGCCCACCTACGCGCAATAGCCGTTGCAATCACCCCATCTTTAAGGTACCATATCTTCTCCATCGCTCAATATTTTTGTGAACGATTTGTCCGTACACACTCACAACCTGACCCTATAGGAATTCCTTCAAGTGGAATAAATTTTGGTGCCCCGGTTTAATCGAAAAATTGACCAAAAGTTGGCCGAGAAACTGTTCGTAAATAGTTCAAAATTTTAATCCAACCACCCTTGTTCATGTCAAATTTTTACCAACTTGTTAATTATTTTTAAAATCTAATTGAAAAGATTTTTTCACAATATGACCAAGATTTTTACTGTTCTTTTAGTTTTTATTAGTTTACAATGTGGATTAAATTATTCTGATTCCAAAACGACCAAAAACTTGGTTTTATAATACTCAAAAACTTGCGATACGGAGTGCGTCCTGACAAACCAGACCACTACGTTATGTACCAGTTGCACCGAAAGGCACGTATGGTATTCTCTGACATGCGAGATTTTGCAAAAGTTAATTTGGACGTGTGTGCGCGTCGAAATCAACCCGTATCCGTAAAGGTACCCACGTATCGATATTTTATAAATTTTCCCCTTAGTTGATATGCGCTTGTCGGAATACGACAAAACTTGCATCATCGGATCCATAATATCACGCTGGTTTTGTGATCCAATTTTTAGCAATTTTGAGACAGTGACCGAACCGCGGTTTTGGGGCCGTACGATTTGACTTGACGAGCAATTTTGTGATCGGCTCATCGAAAACCAAAACTGGACATACCATTGAGTTTGTATCGTCATTTAGAATTTTTTTTTGACCTATAATTTGCCCCATTTATAGACTTTTACGCTTGGCACATATTTCGGTACAAAATGGCCCACATGTGGACCCACTTTAACTCGAAATGACCATTTTAGCCTCTGTATCCAAATTGGATAAAAGTGTAGTATTTTTTGGCTATCTCGCTCATTCTATAAACATTGTTGATGTCTGTTGCAGCATCTGGGGTCATTTGTGCTACTCCTATATTTTATGGTTTAATATACCTTGTTGTCTTGTGTCGTTTTAGCACCAAATAACTGTCAGACAAGTATAACTTGCCATGATGACTGTTTATTTACATTTTGTACAATATGTTGGATTTATATTACTTATTTATTTAGTTATTTTCTATAAAAACTGCGCATCCAAGATAAACTTGGGTGCAACGGCATATTGCGTTTCTTTATTTTATTCATTATGCACATTGACCTAGAGTTATGTGACCACCCTATATTTTTAAGGTATTCTCATATCTCCATGACCTTGACACGTATTTTGTACATACACGGATGTGTGATATGCGTGAGGGCACATATCCTCCTATTCGGGTCGCTCCCGATGCGCAAGGGACGTGTGTCGGCTTAGTCATATTTATTGTGTTATGATACATTTATTGGACTTAGTTGTGAGGAACTAGACGTGTCATGTCGTGTCATGGATACGATCTGGACAGTCGTTTGGGTGGGGAGGATATACACGAGTCATTTGGGCTACTTTACACTTTCCCTATGAAGGCCTTATGCTCCGCTGGAGACGCGAGTTATGATGACCCTATATTTACTTGGCGGCCTCTGACGTCCATGATGTTATGTACGTGGCCCCTGGATCTCCAAGAGAACTATGTCCATCCTATTTTTTTAGCCAGACAGCACATTCATGCTATGGTTATCCTCAATTGCATTCACGTAGCTTGGTTAGTTTACCCAGTACATATGTTTATATTCAGTTTATAATGGGCATGCTTCTATGTATCTTGTTACGTCCCTATGAGGACCTGGTCCCTTTCTAGGTGTAGACGATCTCGACGATTTGCAGGAGCACGGACCCAGACTTGCTACTTCATTCTCTTCCGAGGAGCTCTTACCTTCGAGTCTATTGGTTCGTAGTTGAGTTGACACTTTTTTGTTGTTTATTTATCTTAGTAGTTGGACTATGTTCATATCCTAGTTTGATAGTGGATTTGTCTCCACCCAACTATTATTCTTTTGATACTTCATATTTGAGACTTCTTCAGTTATTTATTTTGATATTTCGTTACTGTGTTGTGGATGAGATATATATGCTTGTGACTTGTGTTAACAATATATATACCACTTGTGAATTATTTATTCATATACAGCGTACGTGTGTGTTATAATTTTTTCAACATATTGGAGTGTCATATATATACGGCTGGCATGCTTACGTATTCCTAGTCCTACGTATTTTGCGACTGGGGCATGACAAAGGGTATAGTCTCTCTGAAGCAGAAAAAAATCTCTTCTCTAGAACGTCCAAGTTGCTCCTATTTATAGCCATCATGGTGATGGGCCATAGGTGCCGCATATGCTTCTGTTTGGTGGCCGCAAGGGCTCCATCAACAGAACGCGGTTGCAACTATGGGCACATTCGATGGGCAGGTTGCCATGTGTACTTCATCCTTAACAAGATGTAGTTGAGCCCTAGCCGAGCTGCCACGTAGGCGTTTATTGTGATTTGTTGTTGCTGACTATCTGGACGGTTTTTTATGACCCGCACCCGGTGAAATGGCACGAGACCATGGGTACGTCCAACCTACGCTACAGCATCGGCGGTAGAACGCTGTATAGGTCATCTCTAACTATCTATCATCTCAAGCAATATAATCTCTAATAACATCTCAACTCCATAAGGAGGACAAGATAATTACAGCAACACAATACTCAATCACAGAATCTAGAGCACGATAAGATGGCAAAGAAAACTAAAATAGAAGATAGTCTAAAGAACAACGTCAACAACAACAATATCCAAATACAATAACTCAAGTCTCAAATATAAGCCAAAAATAAATCCGGTACCAAATGCAAATAAAGTCTAACTAAGATATTAATGATTCCGACTATACCTCCCGGCAATCACTCCTAAACTAGTGGGTCCATGTCTACACCATCAATAGGTTAAGGTCCGTAGTTCATCGGACACCAATCTTCCAGATCCTCTAAAAAATGTTATCCAATCAAGATTGGAGCGAAGCACACCTCTTACAACAGTTCTACGTAAATGATAAAAATTATAAAACAGTTGTAGCTAGTAGTACAAGATAAGCAGAAAATAAAATATGAACAAGGAATAAATATATATATCAACTACTATCTAGAGAGTAAAGACAAGATATGCATGGAAAACATAAAGTATAGTAATAAAGACTATAAAATACAGGAGAAACTAAACTAAGAACAGTGGTGTAACAAGAATATGAATATAGTGAGTCCAGTCAATAAATATAAGTGAGTCCTGTCAAGAATATAAACTATACTAGTGTCTTTGAAATACATGTTTCGACATGTAAACCGCTAGGGGGTAAATACGGCTCATCGTACACTTGGCAAGTGTGCAACTGCTATTGTTCCAGAATAGACCAGAAGGGAGTGTTCCCGTAGTTAGGAATGTTTACATGTCTATTCGAGTATTTTCTCACCCCGACTAGTACAAATGAATCCAAACTTGACAGGTAGATCAAGTACAAGGCTAGCCAAAAAATAAGTGATGCCAGAAGGTGGTGCTAGTAGGTGATTCCAGAAATAGAGGGCAGATATGTATGTGATGCACGTGTCGCGAGAGAGTGAATCCAGAAATACTAATCCGTGTCATGTCACAGAATCAAGTAATACTATACTAGAACCAGAATCATAATAATCATCAAATAATGGAAACTTATCAGAGAATGTACTCGCCTGTGGTCCTGAGCAAATGATGTATTGCAGAGCCCAAATTGGTGTCACACAGACCTATATAGGAAATATCATGTCAATAGGTGTAACGATGGAGAAAAGAGTTATAATGTATTAATACATGCTTCTAGGTCACTAACTAACTAACACTAACTTACTTTAGCTATACTAAGCCATTTCGTAGGTCACCAGGTTCATACTAGCAAATATATATATATATATATATATATATATATATATATATATATATATATATATATATATATATATATATATATCTTATATTAACTATTTACTATACTAACTATTATTATAACTTGCTAATTGACTAACTGCTATATAACTGATAACTACTCCTAGTATCTTAATTAACCATATACTGATAGCTAACCTTACTAAACTTATTAATACTAAAATACTAATACTATCCAACAACTAACTATTATTCCTACTAACAATTCCTTAACTCTCTCCTCTAATATTCTCAACTTAGATACCCAACTGACACTAACTGTACACTCAATGCACACATATCTTGGTGTAACCCCAAACTGCTATCTGCTATTTAATGCTAATATATACTTACTAATATACATTATTCAGCTAACCACTAATACTAACTAGTCATATAATATACACTAGTAGTCTTAATGTCTGATACCATGGTAACTGCTCAAACTCCCAAGTTATACTGATACCTAGACCTCAGTTATACTAATCACTGGATCTATTTCACTCTCTAATACCTGGCCTATGATAGAACTCTTTCACTGCAAGTACCTGATACTCCTATCAGCAATTGTTGCTGTTATGGCCATACTGACTTCAGGTATCAAGTTCCTCCCCCTTCACTCGATATAATACATCTTCACAAAGCCTAATGTCACTGCAATTTCGGATACTGAATAGGCTCGAGTGTAGCACTGCTACCACTCCTACTCCATTGCTCTGCAGCAACTACACCTATCTTGAGCTCAGTTAGTTAATCCGTTGACCACACTTATTCCAAGATGTCAATAAGCACACAACCACACACCATACATGTAAACTCCCTCACCCAAAATAGGTATTTTGTGTATATTTTATATTATTATATTTATTATAGATATTGAATTTATTTAGAGTATTCTCTTAGTTAATTAGAAAATAATTTTTTTAGTATATTTACTTATATAAATATTTATTTAGAATTATTTTTAGGCTATTTTGGATTATTGAGATTTTTCCATAATTTTTAGTTAATTAAAAACTAGTAACACTAATTTTATAGGACTTTGAAGAATTTATTTTATGTTCAAACTTAATTAAAAATATTTCAAAATTTTATTTTAGGTTCTAAATAGTCAAATATATTTTCTAGAATTTTTTGGAAATTTTCTGAATACTTTTAGTATTTATTGGGAGTTATTTAGACTAATAACTAATTTTTAGGACTTGTAGAATTTATTGTGCAAATCCAGAAATATAGAATGGACCCACATTATTTTCTAGGGTTTATAATATTATTATATATTTTCTGGAATTATTTTAGAATTTTTGGAATAATGTTAGTATTTATTTTTAGTTAAATGGATAAAACTAATGTTTAGAGCTTCTCCTAATTATAGTAGTAAACTTATGAATATAAAATTGTCCCAAATATTTTTTTAGGGTTTATAGGTTCAAAATATATTTTATGTAATTTTTCCAGTTTTTTATGATTATTTTTAATATTTATTTGGAGTTATTTAGATTTAAAATGACTTAAATAATATTTTGATAAAGGCAAATCAAAAACAAATAATATAACAAAGACCATCCAATCAGATTTTGACACGTGTCAGCCTATAAATATCCATTCAGCCGCAGGTACATCCCTATATATATATATATATATATATATATATATATATATATATATATATATATATATTATTATAACCCTAATTATCCTATTATCTTAGAGAGAGAGATTTTGGAGAATTGCCATCTAGGGTTTCTTCATCTTCCACAAGCCATTGCACATAGCTCCGGACTCCAAACGAGGTCTAGTTTCTTGCGTTAGAAAGATATTGAGGTTAACTTTCTGATTATATAATTTATTTCACAAAATTATGAGTATTAAATTCTAGAAAATTCGTAGAGCACAGCATGTCCGAAAATAGACGTGTTTCAATATTTTTGCGATTTCGGGAGAACCAGGAATCAGAATCATGAACCGTTTAAAGTTTTGGAAAGCTAATGTCGAGATCATTGACATATGTTTTTCCCAGAATTTAATTCGAAGTGTTTATATACTTTTAATTCTGTAGAACTTCTAGGTTAGAATTTAACCATCGGTGCACAATACAAAATTTGTATATGCCATAATTCCCAAACGAATTTGAATTCGGACGAGCCGTAAATTCTAGCATATTTTTTACGCTGAAATCTACAGGAAATCATGCATGAAAGTTGAGTTTGTGTCGGTTGACTTTTCGGTCAACAGATCGCCTCGATTTGCGTGCCATGAGTCTCGAGTTGATAAAATTCAGTTTCTTTGGACAAAATTTAGGAATTAACATAAAAATCAGAATAAAAAGATTAAAATAGGATTTTAGAGTAATTATTCCAGAATTAAATAAATTAAAATAAATTATCTTTTGACGTGATAAATTTGTAATACATAGGCTATTTGGACTGTGACTTGGACTCTGATTCATAACAGCAGCAGGACCCCAAGCAAGATACCTTGCCAAATTGCTTACAATATTTTGCATGCTTAGTATATTTCTGTATATTTATTTCAGTTCTATTTATTTATTGCATGTGTAGTTCCTTTCAGCCATTACTATATATTAGATATGTTGACACACACTTGACACTTAGTATCATAGAGGACAATTATTAGGCGTATGGGCTTTTAACCACTCTGGTAACACTGTAGTCACTAGCTCGCACTATGGTGGGTCGTGTCCGATGGTCGCTACCCGAGAGGTATGTCGATTGATGGAGTCCGAGGGTCGCTACCCCAGAGGTATGTCGGCTGATGATGTCCACTGACGAGCGTGAGGTTGTGAGGATTAGATCGAGTAGCCTACCCTTGCCCATACGTCGAAAAGTTGTCCTCATTTGCATTTATATAGATTGTCTTGTACAGCGTACTTATTATTTTCAAATAATATGCATGTTTACTGTATTCAAATTGGCTCATTTTTTCTGTATCTTATTACGTCCCTCTGAGGACCTGGTCCTCTGCCAGGTGTATCTGTTCTTGAGTAATTACAGGAGCACAGATTTGGATGATTACTTGTGTTGGAGGATGTCTTCTCTTCGAGCCCATGGTTGTTAGCTGGTATTCCTATATTGTGTTTATTGTGTTGTACTCATATTGTATTTGCTCTTATATTCGAGTTGGTAGTGGATTTGTTTCCATCCAACTATCATCCTTAGATATTTCTTATTGAGATCTAGTTTTATAGATACTGGTTATTTATTTCTATATGATTTTGGTGGATGAGATTTAGATTTTTTCCTGTGACTTGTGATACATGTTATACCACTTGTGGACTTGATATTCATATTATAGCGTACGTGTGGATTTGGTTTCCATATATTGGAGTTGCCATATATATGCGGCTGGCATGCTTACGTGTCCTAGTCCTACGTATTTTTGGGACTGGGGCGTGACAATACAATACCAGAACACATACATACAAGTATCAACATTGATACACATATCACTTTAGTCCTACTAGAATAACTCAGTCCACACTAATACATATTTCTTGCAGGGAGTATTACAGATACCTGTCTGTGCACATGTGTGCATAAGTAAATCATTCAACTATTGTTGCTCTCCCAAAAGCATGCACCCTAGTGAGTACACCCTCCACTGCTGGGTTATCTGATAAATAATGCCCCTCCCTCTAACACTAACTCAAATACACCTATAACCACAACAACCTCTACACGTTTTTCCCCCTGTACACATGTATGACAACCATATTCAACACGTATCCAACACTCCATCTCACAGACACCAAGTGTGCACACACACAGTGACACACGACTGAACCCAAGATTTACATGTGAAAGCACACATGCACATACACCCTATCACTCATAAAACCCACTTGAACCCTACTCTTCCAACTGACACACATGCCAAGCAACTTAGTGCACAGCACAAAATGCTCACTGTGAGCAACGTATGCACAGGAAACACAAATGAACACCACCAATTACCTATAAACCCTCACCCATAGCTATACATACATACATATATACATACATACATACATACATACATACATACATACATACATACATACATACATACATACATACATAAACACTAATCTATATGAATATACAACCAATATAAAATGCTAAAACTGAATTTAGAGCCATAAGTGGCCACTTGGTCATTTTGTTAAACACTTGGCGTGCGTATCGCGATACTTTGGGATACGTCCATGGTACGCACCCCAAATGTATCAATACTCGACCCAAAGTACACCCATATGTTCTAAATAAAAATTAGGCCCTAACTAACCTACTCACAAGCATTATTGATGCCATTCTCGAATTTTCCCTAAAAATGGCACAAAATACAAAGAAAAAAAATCTCTAAATGGGACAAGGTAAGCCAAATCTTCTTCCCATGGGTATCCCTAATACAAGGGGGGGTCCCTAAAAGAGATATTTACTCTAATTAATGCATTCTAAAGAGATAAATGCCAGATTTACCTATTGGGAGATAAATTCCCAATGCTATGGCTCCAACACCCAAAAGCTTCCAAGAACACAAGCTACAAGTGTGCCTCTTCTCCAACCATTGCTTCTAATGTCTTCTAGTATTCTTGGGGAAGAGAATGAGATGGGTTGGGATCAATTTGGTGAAGATTTGGTGGTAGGAGGAATGGTGGAAGGGAAGCTTCCAAATTAGGGTTTCTCTTTGAAATGGTGGGAGGAAGAAGATGAAGTTATTACTTTATAGGGGAGGGGGCTGCCATTTAGTCATTAGGGTTAGGGTTTGTGTCATGATGGTTTGATTTGACTCAAAATCCCCTCTCATTCTTTCATGAATAGGATCTAATAATTCTTAGGAAGGAATATTCTATTCTTGAGTCTAAATAGGTTTAATAATCCTAATCTAGTCATGACGAACTAGTGGTTCAACTTAACTAGTCCAAATTCAATAAATAATCCATTAGTCACATATTATATATATAAAATTTTAAATCATAGCAAATTACCAAAATACCCTTGTCCTGAAAATGAGGTGGTTACACGGTTCTCGTCTTTTGTTTGCGTGACTTGGTCAGCTTGACACGTGGCCCGTATTTAGTTGGAGAGAATCGCTTCAGTCGCAACAGAAGATTTCATCTCAGGGAACGTTGCTACGTTGGACGCATGGGACCAGAGACGCTTGGAGCGCATGGAGTCTAGAACGCCTGGGGCCAGAGATGCATAGAGCACATGGAGTCTAGAACGGATGGGGCCAGAGATTCATGTGACTCATGGAGTCTGGATGCATGGGGCCAGAGACGCATGGAGCGCATGAAGTTTAAAACTTATAGGGCCAAAGATGCATGGAGTGCATGGAGTCTGAAATGCATAGGGCCAGAGACGTATGGACTCTGGGACGCATGTAGCCTCGTATACGTGGCGTTATACGCCTGTTAGAAGTCATTATTAGTCTGACAAGAGCTTCTTGTCGTTCATCGTGCTCGCCTTTTTTGAAGCGTCCAAAAAATCTTTTTTGTCAGGATTCTGTGTCAGACCTAATCTTTGTGTCAGGATGCCCTTGTGCGGCCAATATTTGGTGCGCATGGGGGTTGCTTTTTCTTGGCTACATTGTCAACATGCGGCCTAGTTTCTTCTGAGTCGTCTTTGGACCGCATGTTTGTAGGACGCATAGATCAAGATTTTTCATGCTTCTACAATGTCGTGATTGGATCCATGAATATTAGTCGGGGAGGGGGAGTAGGAGTTGGTTATGTGATCAAACCTTTAGTATATTTGTATGCATGTCGATTATACACCTCACATATAATCGAGTTACCTTAGTATATTCGTATGCAACCCAAGCCGATCACATAACAAACTTGTTCTTTAAATCACATAGACAGTATCGCTGGTGCTCTTACTTTCAGTTATATCATATTGCCTGCTTTACCTTTCCAATTACCTATCGTGTTTATCTGCTTATTTTAGTTATATTCAATTTTCTAGTTACATGTGCATCTTGTATTCTTTTCTATTACTTGTCATATATACCATGTATTTGGAACTACTTTCAGAGTTTTGTACTTCGTTCCAATCCTGACTGGATATATTTTTCAGTTGATTTATTTAGAGGACTGGTGTCCTACGTATTATGGACTACATGTTGGAGACCTAGCTGAGATAGACCGTAGTACAAGAGGATCCAGTACCAGCTGTTGAGGAGACTCAATTAGTATAACAGACATTTAGTTAAATAATATTATTCATTGTACTGGATCTGTCTTCAGCTTCTAGACTATTGGCATGTTGTTGGTACTTTAGACTTATTGTATTTTTGTTAGACTCATAGACTTGGATATTTTGTTGTGCCTATTCTAGTTTGAGACTTTGTGAATTTTATTTCTTATTTGATATCGTGCCATCCCTTCCTTATAGATATCGTGATTGGGTATTGTTTATCATTATATTTTTATCTTGTCCTCCGTATAGAGTTGAGATATATTTGACAGGTACATATATTATTGTGTGAGATATTTATATAATATTGTTGATCTAGACAACGTTCTACCGTCGATGTTGTGGCGTAGGCTAGACGTACCCATGTACTCATGCCCGATCATCCGGATGCGGGTCGTAACATCTATTTTCAGATTCTAGTAGCCCTCGATGTTAGTTTTAGTAAAAAAAATTCATTGAAAAATTGTAAACAATCTATGAGTAATTACAAAATTACTAGGAATATACACTACTGAAACATATATTTTTGTATGAATTGTTTTAGGGGTCAAACAAACTTTATTTCGGGATTAAGAATATGATTTGGAAAGCTAAGAGGTAAGAGAATATACTTCTAAAGTTTGAGAATAAAATTCTTTCGTTTGCTCCCTCTAAATCATCTCTACATACAAATTATTTCTATGGTTGCTGCTAAAATTCTCTTCTCAAAAGAGTAAGTTATCCTAAAAAGAAACCATAATGTCTATATATAGTAAAGGGGGGAATTCGGGTCAAACCCAAGTTTGACCCACGAAAAAGGATATATAGGCCCCCATAAGGATCTTGATATTGGTAAAGTCTTAGGTTTTTGCTATATTTTTTTATCCTTTTTTCTTTAGTTAGAAAACATATTTAATAACTAGGTTAAGCTTAATTAAATATAAATAAATATTAAATAAATTTTGACAATTATGAAAAAAAGGAGAAAGTCTAAAATGATGTTCTATGCCCTCTGTAAAAATTTGGGATACAAATTCCTAACCAATATTTTTCTAAATTCCTACAGTCTAGAATTAAATATTAATAAATAGTTATTGGCCTATAAATATTCATAAAAAAATTCTAGAAAATTCTAAAAATCACTTAACCACTTCTAGTACACTTCTAACATGTTTTTATGACTCATAAACCCAAATTAAATTATTTTGTCTACTATTATACTGTCAATAATCTAATTTATCTATTTAAAATTTTTGGTAGTGGATGCTACAAGCTTCTTGGTCATTTTGTAGATCATTAGGGACGTTTTACTACTTTATCTTACATGTCATATATTATTATTTTTTCTTGTTTGTCTTATTGAGACATATAATGTTATGTGAAACCTGATGGGAACCTAGATTATACTACGTACTGCCTTATCTAGGTATAACCGTGATCGTATTATGGGGTACAGGTATATTTCGTAGTGCGTAGCTGGGCTGGTCATACTCTATTTTTTCGTATTCTGGTATTGGGACGTGACACGACTTCTTTTTGATATGTTACGTCCAGCCCGTCTTGACCCAATAATTTAACGGGTACACGGGTTCGGACAGCTTGATCCATTTTTCTCGGACCTAAAAGGGTTGAACACCTAAGCCTTAGACCTGGATTTGACCCGACCCTAATCCACCCGACCAGTTTGCCACCCCTTTTTCTGCTGAAGAATGAGCATTACAGAATGAGCTGCACATCTATCATTCTATAGTAATATCGACTCTCCCGCTGTTGGTGGTTTAGTTGTAGTAAGAGAGGTAGGATTAAGATAAGGAGATTGAGTGAAGTAGGCTTCAATGAAATCTGAAATAAAAGTAGAGACATCCTTTGTACCTAGATTAGAGGCTAAAGGGTATGGTAGTAGGGGTGAGCAACGGTTCAGATCGGTTCAAACCAATCGAATTTGTGAAAACTGTATAAATCGTATACCGAAAATTTTAAAACCGAAAACCGAACCATTTTTCTAAAAACCAAAATAAACCGAACCAAATTTAAACGGTTCGTCTTTCAGTCGGTTCGGTTTAGCGGAGGACCCAATTGGGCCAGACCTTTATAACAAAATTAAAAAAAATAGCAGCAGCAAAATAATAACATTTAATGCAGTACAATACTTGCATTTACACCCAACTATAGTAAAGTAGGTGAACGAGAAGCTGACCCCACATCCGCCCACTCCGGTCCACTTTGAACAGTTCCCAATTTAAAATGAAGCCTTCAACCCATACTTTTATTTCCCCCCACGTCCTTCCTCCCTGCCGGCCTCCTATTCATCAAATTTTAAAACATTATATAAATCCACAAACTCATCAATAATCAATAATAAAGCAAACATAGTAACAAATATCATTATTTTTGATGTTAAAACAAGTTTGACATCCTAATTCCTATTTTCCACTAATTTCGATATGCACCTCTCCAGTTGTGCTAGGACTGATTTGAGTCAGATGCAGTTTGTCTGATGCAAAGTGCAAACATGCTTTTATGCAGAGCATCTAATATGATGAGTTCAATATAAGAATGTGGGTGTGTTGTAAAAAATTTACCTAAATAAAATGGTTAAAAGTAATGATGACTATCTGAGCAATTGTAGAGATGAAAATCGGGAGCTGCAAGAGCAATTGAAGAGAGATGATGCTCTTGAAGCGGAGAGAGAAGATGGAGAACTGGCCACCTAGCCTCTGCAGCTGGCGGATAAGGTGAAGAACGTGCTGACGAAGTCGCTGCAGCTGGCGGACCAGGTGACGAAGTGGGCCGCCGACGTCCAGAACTTCAAGCAGGAGTGCTAGGAATTGAAGTCCAAGACCGAGAAGCTCTCGGCGCTGGTCTAGCAGGTCGCCCGCGTGGACCTCGACAAGGCTCTCGCCCTCATCTCCAAGTACCGCCCCACGGGTTTCATGAAGAGCCTCTTTACCATCATCCTCGCCGCCGCCTTCGAGAAGATGTCCACCCACCTCGACGACTCCCTCCGGGATGTCTCATGGCTCCTCTGCGTCTCAAAAAAGAGACAGATAGATAGAGAGACGAAAAGAGAGAGAGAGAGAGAGAGAGAGAGAGAGAATTTAGATCTGAAGATGGGGACTCAGAGAGGAGAGGAAAGGAGCGGCGCAGAAAAGAAAGAACGGAGGAGAGAGAATTTTTAGGTTTAGATTTTTTTGTATATATACATTAGTTAGGGCTAAAATTGTAAATATGTATTTTGATTTTCGGTTCGGGTCAAAAATCGAATCCAAAATCCGCAATCCGAACCGAAAAACCTGTTTTTCTTACTTTCAAACTGAACTCCGACCCTTAATATCCAAAACCGACCCGAATTGTTAATTCGGGTCGGTTCGGGTCGGTTTCGGTTCTAAAACCGAGATTTGCACACACCTATATTGTAGGGTCTCATTTATGGACTAACGGGTCCCGGACTAGGACTGGACAACACAGACCCGACCCTGTCCGACCTGGGAAACCCCTGGCTGGCACAAATTGCCTCTATTACTTCCCCAAGTCAAGAAGCCTACCTGTGCCCTAAGCTTCTTATACTTCCTCCTCTTCCTAGATCACTGTATCACCATCAGTAGAAGAGATGACTCAAGAAGATCTGGAGATGAAGGACGCCCAGCCCCCTCCCAATTCCGTCCCATCCCCTCCTCCCTCCGTCCTCCAGAGTAATAAACAATAACATCTCCCAAAATAGCAAAACTTTTTTTTTCTCTTCTTATTCTTGGGTTAGGTTTTTTTTTTTTTTTAATGTCGGAGTTGGTTGGTTCCTCCTCCACAGGCTTGAAGGAAGTGGCCTCTCTGATCGAGACCGGCGCCTACGCGAAGGAGGTCCGTCACATAACGCACGCGGTGCGCCGCACGACCCCGATCCGCCGAGGCCTCACCGCGTCTTCGGTCGCGTCCTTCCTCGGTTTCGCCCTCGGGCAGGGCTCCGAGGCCTACGCCAAACTCTCCTCCTATCTTCCCAATGTATGAACAGTTATTCTTATTTTTTATTTGTCCATGCTATAGGAGTTGAATGGTTGGTGATTTATGTACTTTGATGTGCTCCGGATCCTTATAGTACCATTGGAAGTCTTTGAAGGACTAGTTTGGGAACAAAGTTTTACAGAATGGAGTGACAATTAATTAACATGTCTATAAAATTAGTGCAGTAGAAATGAGAATGCTAATGGATGAGTGACAATACATTGAGAGATATGATAAGAAATGAGCCTATTCGTGGGAAGTAAGAGGTGGTGCCAATTGAGGATAAGATGAGAGTAAATTGTCTTAGATGGTTTGGACATATGCAACGTAGACCAATAGATCTTCTCGTGAGGAGGAGCGATAAGATTGTAGTTGAAGGAACGGCTAGGACTAGAGGTAGGCCTAAATGAACTTGGATAGAGGTTTTAAAGAAGGATATGCTTTTTTTTAGCGTTACTGAGGACATGGCCCTTAACAAAGATGAATGGAAAAAACTGATTCAAATAGCTGACCCCAAAAATATAGGATAAGATCATAAAATCCTTGTTGTTGTTGTTGTTGTTGTTGTTGTTGTAAGGTTTAGTTTGGAGTTTCAGAACTTGACACTGGAGTTTCAAGTTATGAAACTTCACCTAAGTTAACTGGAGTTTGGAGTTACTTTTGGATGTTGGGGACCTTTGGGGACTAGGTTTTATGTTGGAGATTTGTGTTTTGAAATTATATAAAGAATTTGTTAATTTTAAACTTCATTAGCTAGATAGTCCTCTAATTATAATCTATAATTTCATGAAGCACCAAAGTCTACAATTCTCATATGAAATTACATATAATCCTAGAGTAGCATATAATTTAATATACAAATCAACATTACCTATTGTTATCTGCCACAATTCATGAAACTCCAAAATCCTACCAGTCAAATATGCAAATAAACACTTACCTCATTGACTACGGTTTCACAACAATTCCAAAACTCTATTGGTGCAAATCAATCGTAGCTATTTTCAAGTACAATTTCACAAAAGCTCCAAAGTGCTACTTACTAAAAAATATGCAAATTGAAAGGAGAATGGAATATTGAAAGGGAGAAGATGCCCTAGGAAGAGGAGCGGGAGAGAGGAGGGGAGGAGGAGAAAAATGAGAGCAGGGTTTCATAGGAGAGAAGAGGGAATATAGCATTTTGGAGTTAGGGTAAAATTCCAAAAAGAATGGAGTATTGTTAAGTCCACTTTGGGTTTTTTCTGGAGTTGGGATTGAAGTTTACCCAAAATTCAAAAGTTCCCAAACGCGTCAGAGTTATAATATGTAGACTTTGGAGGCTTAACTTCACGAAACCACAGTTTTCTTCTTGAAACTCCATTTGTAAACATACCGTTTAAGGCCTAGTTTCGGAAGAAGGTTTGAAAAAAATTGAGTTTTGATGTGGTATGGAGTCATATTCACGTTAGCGGCCTTTGGGAGTTTTGAGGTGGTATGGAGTTTTGTAAAAAAGAGAAGGAAATGGAGTTTCACTAAATCCAGTTATATTGGAGTTCCACTACACCCAATTTGAATGGTGTGTTGGAGTTACAAAATGGAGTTCCATCCAAATCTAAGAACCCACCAAGCACATCAAAGTTAAGTTATTTGGTGTTTGGACTTTGGAGATCCAACTCCTCCAAACCCCCAAATTTCTTTTCCACAACTCTGTTCCCAAACAAGGCCTTATTGTTGGTAGCTGATTGTTGGTAACTTGGTAGCAGCATTATTTGTTCAAGTTTGGTTAGAATTCTTCATGACAACAAGGCACTAAGCCTTAAGTAGGGCCATAAATTCACTTTTGATTAAGTCACTTTAGAGATAAAAATCAGACGCACCATATTATTGAATGTGGCTTTGTATTATAGATGGTGCAAGAGTTTAATAGTATACTATCATCTTGTTTTTTGGGAATTACAGTTTTGCTTTGACAAAATACAAATCCTATTAATTGTCTTTAATGTTTTTATTAACTCAAAATATTATACACCGTAGGAATATACTAGTCAAATTTGACCCTTCGTTCCTTGCAAAGATGATAATGGGCCGGATCAGGTCGGGCTGGGCAAGGTCTGAACCCGACTCTAAAATATTTCGGGCCAATTTATTTGGCCCTGCTCAACCCCTGGATCTAGAAAACCATATAGGCCCTAACCTGGTCCTTCAGGTTTCTTGTTGGTTGAACTACATAAAATAAAATCTTGTATTTTCTTATATTATATATAGGTATTCACACTATTCAACCAAACCAATAAATATGATAAAATAAAATACATTTGAGCATTTTTATTTATTAATATGATTAAAAAATGTGGTCGACTTCACTACTACTTGGGGATTGCTTGACAATGATGCTTATTAGAGGACACAGAAGAGTAGAGCTCAATTATTGAACTTTTAGGTTTATGGTAGTACCAACTATCCTTTCCAATATATTTTTCAAAGCCAACCCATCATTTTGTTTATGATTTGGTAAAGAACTTACAATGCTTCGGGTTTTGGGCCAAGTTCTGACTGGGCCGGCAAGTATCCGAACCCGGCCCAAAAATAAATCAGGGCAAAAAAATTGGGTTAGGCCTACCCGTTTCGGGCCAGGTCGAACTATTTTTCAAAGCCAACCCATCATTTTGTATATGATTCGGTAAAGAACTTACAATGGTTCAGGTTTTGGGCCAAGTTCAGACTGGATCGGCAAGTATCCGAACCCGGCCCAAAAATAAATCAGGGCAAAAAAATTGGGTTAGGCCTACCCGTTTCGGGCCAGGTCGAACTATTTTTCAAAGCCAACCCATCATTTTGTATATGATTCGGTAAAGAACTTACAATGGTTCAGGTTTTGGGCCAAGTTCAGACTGGGTCGGCAAGTATCCGAACCCGGCCCAAAATAAATCAGGTCAAAAAAATTGGGTCAGGCCTACCCGTTTCGGGCCGGGTCGAACTATTTCGGGCCAGCCCGTGGGCCAGCCTAGCCCATTATCATCCCTAGTTCCTTGAAGCATGGGCTATTTAAAATTGTGTTAAACCAGTACATGATACCATAGGCTCAGAATAGTCAAACAAATCACAGCTCGTGTATGCAATTTAGCACGATGAACCCCTCTATTAACAATTGGGATGGTGAAGATTGCCCATTCATCATATTTGCTCAGTGGAACTGCTCAGTGTTCCCTGTGTAACTAAGCTAGTTACACCAAGCAGATTCCACCCTTCGATCATACAAGATTCAAAATAAATGTTCCTACTCTCTCTCCATGATATTTTGTACTGATTTGGTTATCCACCATAATGGATTTGTATGACCCAAGATGAAAAATGCTAGGCGTAACTAGCTTAGTTACACACTGGTAAGGAAGGTGTTACATTTAAATACTCAGGAATGTGGTTATATCGCTAGGATTTACAATTTCTTTGGATTTCGTTAGTGCATTGCTAGTACTATCATGTATATTGGCATGTGTTTGTCATGCAAGATCAGAAAGTGCTTACTTCTGAGTTTTGTATAGTAGACTTGCTGATGGTGGAGTAAACTTAAGAAATATGGTAGCTACATCTCCAATGAAAACTGTTCACTGATTAAGTATATGGTGGTCTGTCTTTCTGTTGTTCTTTTCAACTAATTTAGCTAATTAGAATTAGCCATCTTATAGGAAGATGATTATGAGATGGATGTGGACATGGCAACGTCAGGTGAACAACTTACTACTTCTGCCAAACATACGGTACCGGAGCTCGAGATCTATTGTTACTTGCTTGTGCTCATATTTCTGATTGACCAAAAGAAATACGATGAGGTATTCTTTTGTCATTTAACATTTTTTTTATTCTTTTAATATTACATGAGAGTAATATGCTCCATTTTCTTTCGCTGCTGAACTAGGCAAAAACTTGTTCTTCTTCTGGAATTGCTCGCCTAAAGAATATAAATAGGAGAACTGTGGATGTTCTAGCATCGAGGCTGTACTTCTATTATTCATACAGCTATGAACTCACAAACAATCTTGCTGAAATCCGTGGGTGAGTTATAAACTATGAAGTCACTGCAAATTTAAAACAAAAAAACTTGGAGGAAGATTTGTGTATTAGTCTTTTCCTTATAATGGTGTTTACTATCTTAAATATTGATTTCCTTTCCCTGCCAGGAACCTCCTTTCCTTGCACAGAATGGCAACTTTAAGGCGTGATGAACTGGGTCAGGTTAGTTACTGAAGCCTTTAATTTAGATAAAGAGTTACAATGTGGAACATATGCTTGTACATTTCAAGTGGTGCAGGAAACCCTTCTCAACCTTCTACTGCGCAATTACCTTCACTACAACTTATATGATCAAGCAGAGAAATTGAGGTCTAAGGCACCACGTTTCGAGGCACACTCAAATCAACAGGTAGGTTTTCTCATCTTCTGAAGATAACATAATAATCTTCCTTCCAACTTTTCGTAGATCCCATATTATTTGGTAAACTTAAAAAATTACATGTATGGAAAGACATTGACGACGATGTAGAAAGTCACTTGAATTCCTAACACAATCTTTCTCTTTCACAGTTCTGCCGCTACCTGTTCTACCTCGGAAAGATTAGGACCATTCAGTTGGAGTACACAGATGCCAAAGAAAGCCTTCTTCAAGCCGCTCGGAAGGCACCAGTTGCAGCTCGAGGCTTCAGAATCCAGTGCAACAAGTGGGCTGTTATAGTCCGCCTGCTTCTTGGAGAGATTCCTGAGAGGAATGTTTTCATGCAGAAAGGCATGAAAAAGGCTCTGACACCCTATTTCGAGCTTACGAATGTGAGTATGTTTGCTTTACTCCAAAAACTTGTGGCTTGAAGCATCTAATACTTACCTTTTCTTCCTGGAAAATATAGGCTGTGAGAATTGGGGATCTGGAGCTGTTTAGGAGTGTCGCAGAGAAGTTTTCTCACACATTCAGTTCAGATGGGACCCACAATATGATTGTGAGGCTGCGACACAATGTTATACGAACGGGGCTTCGTAATATCAGCATCTCCTACTCCCGGATATCCCTTCCCGACATTGCTAAAAAGCTCAGGCTTGACTCACATAATCCCGTTGCAGATGCCGAGGGCATTGTTGCCAAGGCCATCAGAGATGGTGCGATTGATGCAACAATAGATCATGCAAATGGATGGATGGTGTCGAAAGAGACTGGAGACATCTACTCCACAAATGAGCCTCAGTCTGCGTTCAATACAAGGATTGCCTTCTGCCTTAACATGCACAATGAAGCAGTGAAGGCGCTGAGATTCCCACCGAATTCTAAGAAGGAGAAACAAAGTGACGAGAAAAGGAGGGAGAGGCAGCAACAGGAGCAGGAGCTTGCAAAGCATATCGCAGAGGAGGAGGAGGATGATTTCTGATGGAGAGGCCTCTTCTTTGTTGCTTCGGCATTTTGGATCTATTTTTCCCAGTTGTGCTCAGCTTGCTGATTGCATCAAGTGCTATCTAACTCATACTGTTCTTTATTTTATTTCTGTTAACTGCTACTTTTTAGCGCTGCTGGAATTATTTATACTTAATTTTAATACTCGCTGATATATTTATATTTATGATTATGTTGAACCTCTTGTTAGATGCTAGTTATTCCATAAAATCCTTTCTTGAAGATGAGCTGGTGATACACAATGCATCCTTTTAGAATTATTTTCAGTTCTAGATTTACTATTTCTAGTAGGCTTGTAAAAATGTAGAGATGTAATGGTATAAGCCTCAGGAGTGTGTGACTAGCCTTGAAGAATGGCAGGCGTGCATCATCTGCAAGTGACCATTATATAGTTTTCTAGCAAGCATACATGGCCTGAATCGTCAAATTTACACTGCAGTCTCTAAATTTTCATTTTATGACCAATTTTTATTATTATAAGTATGAGTCAACTTCTAAGTTCAGAATGTTACAAAGAGTATTCTAATACTTGTTATATGCTGAGCTGCATAATATATGTTTTTGATACTTAGGGTACATTTGGTTTGGTTTGGTTTGCAGCTTGAACAATTTAACGTGCTGTTGTTTGAACAATAAATTATAATTGATACTATATTTTGGTTAAATTTTTTTAGGCTCACTTTCTTTTAAAACCAATTACAGTTAAAACAGAAAAAAATCTATTGAATATTAAATAATCAATAAATTATTAATTTCTTGGTTAATTAATAACTTATTAATGTTTTAAGGAATTTCTTTCTTCTTTCTTTTTTAAATATTGTACATTGTATTTAGTTTCTTGTTTTACAAACTAATTTTTTTATGTATTTATTTAACCAAACTATTTTTTTTTCTTTCAAAACTTTGTACATTGTTCAATGTATTACATTATTCAGTTTTGTGAACATCTAACTAAGCAAAAATTATACATAGTTTCTTGTTTTACGTATTAACAATTTTATGTATTTGTTTAACCTAGTAAAATTCAAAAAATTACTTATTTTTTCTCAAAATAGGTTGTACATTGTTGAACGTACTATATTATTTCATTTCATGAATATTTAACCAAGCAAAATTCTATTTAAATAAACAAAAGTTGTAGTAACACGACACATTAATAGAGTTGAATTGCCATAATGAAATGGATGTTTAGGACCTCTGGAACTACCATGAAAAAAATGACAACTTCAAAGATGTTGACTTATGCGTAGATAATTGAGAGCGTCATAAGAATTGATCAAGTTGACGAAGTTGAAGATGATATGATCAAGATGAGGTTAAAGATGACAGTTTTAGAATTTTTTTTAAAGGCACTACAAAATTTACTCAGAACTGTCCACAAATGTTTGTTTTATTTACAGGTGTGCCACTACATAGTATAAAAACTTTTTTTTTTCCTTTTTCTTCTTTGTCTTATTTCCTCTCCCAAATTTCAAATATGTTAGGGTTCTATGTTCATGTCTAGATTTCATCTTATAGTAACTAATTTTTGGTTTATGATTCATTTTGGGCAGATTTTCGTAGTTTAAAATCTATTTTAGGGTTTCGAACTTCGAAAATTTGTCCAAAGTCGCGACGGGGACGATGATCATGTCTAAAGTAAGAACTTTTAATTTTTTTGACAATCCTAACTATAGACAGGACTACCAAAAAATTTGACAGTCCTATTGAAAAGTAGTAATGTAGGACGTCAACAAATTTGGTAGTCCTGACTATAGTTAGTACAGTCAAATTTTTTGACAACCCTATAATAGAGACAGAAAGTTGTGAAACTCGGGGTTGAAAATATCAAGTATCCTAGTACTGTCAAGAATATTGACACTACAAATGAAAAGTTATTGTAATGTATAACTATCAAAAAATTTGACAGTTCTAGTTATTGTTAAGACTGTCAAAAAATTTGATTGTCTTAAAGAAAAGTTATTGTAATGTAGGACTGTCAAAAAATTTGACAATCCTGGCTACTGTTGGGGCTGCCAAAATTTTTGACAGTCCTAAAATCCAGTAACTTTTTATTAGGATTGTCAAAAAAATTCACAGTCCTAGGATACCCAAACAGTTTTCCTGCTCCAGGATACTCAAAATCTTAGAGTTCTATGGTGTTCAAAATTTGCCAAATTATTTTTCAGTCGTAGGATAGTCAAGATGTAACAATCTCACATTAGATTAAACACCAATCTCACAACTAATATCAAATTTCAAATTAGTTTCCCAAAATTTCGAGCAAAGTTTCTACTACCAACAAAGTTTCACAAAATATGCCATCAAAGTTTCAACTACCAAAAAATTTCCACAACCAATGTCAACATCAAAATAACAAAAATTAAAGTGTTTAATTACAAAGATCAAAGCGTCTAATTATCATTTTGCCTTTTTGTACGCAGCTCCATATTTTCAAAGAAAAAAAATTACTAGTGTTGTCGATGTTCTGCAAATGCTCACTAACTTCAACATAGTTCTCGTCCTTGCAACTGACGAGACTTTTTTTTTCCAACTTCTTAGCTTTCTTATCCTATATGAGAAGCATATAAAAAATTCAGCAACGGTAATAAACCAATCAAAATTTTATAACTCAACAATTTCTTTCTCATCATCTTCAGCAATGCAGCATATAAGACTAATTTGATGGGAAGAGGGGATGCTACAGGCACATTACCGCATCTTCAATTATCAGAGTTCAACAACATAGGATGTCCAGCCTCCGCATAATATGCAATGTAGTCCTCGCTACAATCCGACATCTCAACCACCGGTTGTCGTTTCGATTCTTCGATAACATGACATTGACACTTAGTGAAGAAGTCCGAGACCCAGTTGTATTCCTCGGGAGAGAGTTTAAGGGTTTTGTCCCTCTCGGAGCAGTCACCAATTTTAATGTGCACTTCGGAACCGTTTGTGCAAAGCCAAACTGACGAAGCACTCTATCAGGCATATAAGGCTCCTCAATATCATGACAACTTATCAGACCATGGAATAAAGTGACTGGTTGCAATGGGCGACTATTATTCTGCATATCCCGATATAGATGTCAAACTATATATAACACATGAAAGTGATCATAACTTAAGTTAGTAGTTATTATGAAACAAAATGGTCCAAATAAATTTAAGGTATCATTTCACCTCTTCTACCCGCATATCTTCAATTGCATTACTTAGGGCGGCCAATGTATGTGGGCGTTTGGCATCTTCCTTAGTAGGCTTTTATTTGCACATTCTATGTAGGTGCTCGTCATATCCGCCATTAAGTGTAGCCCGTTTCAACATCAAAAAATGCTCGTATATCCATGCATGTACGTAGAATAGTATCACATTAAACAACAAATTTTTATATTATGTATAAAAGTTTACAAAGATATTGTTTCCGTTAACAAAAGTCATACTAACTTTTATTGAGAAATTTGTTTTTAGTACAAAATAATCCTAAGAGTACAAGGAATTCTAAGTACAAGGATCTGGGGAAATATAGCGAGGGAGATCGAGTTTTGCAACTAACTTCTATACTCCATTGACTACCCAAACACAAAAGTTGAAAATTCACTTACTCTAAGCTCACTGGCAAGAAGGCCAACAATTTGGCTCAAAAGTACTCAGCTTTCACTGGATTTGGGAGGCATATGTCCCAAGTATTTATAGCATTCATACTGTAACGACTATATTTGTCTGAATATAAAAAGTCACTATTTTCTGACTCTACCGCATAGGGTTTGGCCTACCGCATAGGCTTCTGCAATAAATGTGGCGCATAATCAGGATATGAACGTATGCGCATAACCCGGTCGACTTGACACATGGCATGCATTACAAAATGATTCAAAAATTCAAATTAAGCCTATATTTATAACATATGTGCCATTAATGCATTTAATGCGCATAGTTGTCTCTTCGTCTTTATAACGGTCATTGCCAGCTGTATAATGAAGAAGGAGAGCTGCTGCCGCATAGGTGCTAGCCGCATAGTCACTGCTTCACTAAAAATGGAGAAGTTTTGCCGCATAGGAATATTGCCGCATGAAGACACGTGGCATCACACGACTATAACTAACAAAAGTACTTATTATACTGATGTAAACACTGACGTTTGTTACGTAACCGTCGTCTGCAGTTTACGAAGCTATCAGAGAAATTAATGCTGTGTTAGAATGACGTATGCGGCTAAGGTGTTCATCGCATAGTTATTTTTGTCGCATGCTCTCAGGGTCACTACCTATGCCGCATAGACGAAGAGTTTACTCTTTTTGATTGAATGCCGCATGAGCTTCATGCCGTATAGTATTTGAACACTTAGGTGTATGCGGCCTCAATGAGTTTGGGTGATTTGACCATTTTGATTTCCTCGATGCATAGCTACTTAGGCGCATGGACTTGAATTTTTTCATGCTTCTACAAGACCCATTTCAAAGTTTTCAAAACTTGAACAATTTTTTGAAACACTTTGAAAGAAGCATAGGTGACAATTTCTCCTTAGCGCATAGAGATTTACTGCATGACATGTATATGCATGGACTTATGTTGCCAGGCTGTCAAATCTTCCTTGATCTTCGTACACTAAAATAAATCCTTCTCGATTCTTGTCACGCCCCAGTCCCAAAATATGTAGGACCAGGATTACGTGACACGCCAGCTACGCATTCGACCAGACTCTGGTCTGACTCGAATACGTATAAGCTGTAATATAAAGGGCACTATCTAGATATTCCATAAATGTAAACCTCTATGTCTCAATCCACAATGTAAATCAGTATACAAGAAAGAGCTATATGTGCTAGAGTCGGCCGCCCAATAACACATTAACTCGAATAGACTCGAGAAGAAGTATGAGTCTATAAAAACTAGGCTACAACAGCAGATGAAATAAACAATGTAAAATAACCATAATGCTGGTAGATATAATGTGAGTACCTGGTACCATGCACGCAAGACATGCAACTCCAACAGTAACTCCAAATGCTCCGTAATCATCTATGCTGCAAAACTGGCAGGGAACCAGGTCCTCAGAGGGACGTAACACGGTACAGAAATACAATATGCCAAGTAAACAGAAAGTACAAGTGCAACAACAGGGTACTCTATCATAACCAAACAAGTGTGACTCAGTTTAAAGACAATGTTCGACGCGTGGGCTTTCTAAAATAAAACCGTAGCTCCGGACACGGAAACACACGGCACGTACCGCAGCTCCGGGCAAGGAGTCACACGGGTGAAACAACTACACTAGCTACACGAATCACTACAAAATACTACATAAATATAAGCGCGTGCAGAGTAGCCCAAACGTCTAGTAACTGTCTTCCCCTTCCCAAGCGGTCAACGATTGTGCGCTTAACCTGAACCTCTATCTAACAGTCTCGACACACGAAAATAACTCAACAGACGCGACCCTAAGGTCGTCCCAGTCTCTAGTCATGATGTCAGTATCAGGATACATGAATCTGGCACGATCACAGTGTATGAGTGTGTCCTGGGGTGTCGATATACTCAGGTACGTACATCGAGGTGCTACTAAGCATCTAACAATTTTTCTAATACGTAACGACGAATGTCAGCACCCGGTTGTGATCCGGACGTGAAGTATCGAGCGTCAACATAAGTACGTGCATAATGTACATAAAGAACAACAAATATCTGTAATCTGAAATACAGGGTGGCAAGGTACACTTGCCTGCGTCCGACTGCTGATGACGGGGATCCGGTACCACGTCCAAGTCCTCAGGTCCGGTAGTACCTAGAGAAGAGGTACAAACTAAATCAATAAACTATCACGCGACTAAAATAAAATGAGACACACGTCCAGTATATGCTACAATCTTAGTTACAAGTCACTTAGACACTAAGCTAGAGGGTTGACCCGGATTGTCTAGAGGTGCGTTACTGCAAATCAAATTAATCATCTGTACCAATCCTCACACAAAATCCTCAATCTTACTATCATCCTCACAATATTCAGTAGTTCAAAACATGATCCAATCCTCAGTTTCACCTCATTGTTCACAGACATTAGCATGTATATTGACGTATCTCACTCTCAAATAAATAATCAATATTTCTCAGTCCTCAATCACTGACTCAACACAGTTCTCCTATTTCCTCACGTCATAACATAACGACACCCAAGGGAACAATGCATATATCAAAAGTAACAAGTACCATTTGCTATGGCCACCACACAACCTATATCCACTGTTTCTCTTTTTTCTAAGTGAAACCACATATCACAACCCATTGAACTAAACACATATGTTTCCATTACCACCTTTTTATACAAAAGGATTCACACACGCGGTCTGCATTTAACCAATGACACCACTTGATAAAAAAGGAAACTACAACAGCTATTATATATATTCAAACCTATCCGTAATCTACCATCTACAACTCATTGCATAAGGAGAACACCTCCACGCACATGTTATCCTGTACACATATAAACCAATGGTTCTTCTCCATCAAGCTAACATTAATGATCCAAACTCATAAGTTTAAACCCAATATTAATATCTTCTATACACTAACATTTTCACAATACTACATCTACTGCTATACATTGCTGAATGTAGGGTGGTGTACTAAAGGACTTACAAAGAGGGAGGAGGCTCGGGCAGTCGACACGATGGAGTCGACTTCGTCGGCGGCCGAGAATACGACCGCGGGTGGAGGGACGGTTCCGGCGGGATGGAGGAGCTGGGTCTCGGCCGGGGAATGGGTGGAGGAACGTCGGCTGCTCGGTCAAGGCGTGGTGGTGCAATGGTGTGTGAGGGTGGCGGCATTGGCCAACTGTGGTGGTGGCGATGGAGGTGCGGCCGGAGAGGGATCGATAGCGGGGTAGAGGATGGTGACGTGCGGTGGCTTGTCTGGAAGTGGCCGAGGTGTGGGTGGCCAGTCGGCCGCTGGAGTAGATGCAAGGAGGAGAGGTGGTGGTAATAGAGTTGGCCCGTCGGAGCGAGCATCGTGGTCAGGGGAGAGCTCGTGCAGCCGGCGGTGTAGAGGGGAATGGGTGACCGGAGGGCTCGCGGCTGCGCCGGAGGGCTCACGGCTGCGCCGGACTGGAGGGGGTGGCAGGGTGGAACACCGTCGGGTGGGAAACGCAGGGATGCTCGTGGCGGTGAAGACTCGATCGGCCGCCGGAGCTCGTGGAGCAGTTGGAATCCACGGGGAGTAGAAAGGAACGGCCCGCCGGAGCGACTCGTTGCTGCGCCGGAGCAGTGACAGTGGTCGAAGCCACGGGAAGACAGCAGGCCGGAGCTGCCAGGCCGCTGGCCGGAGTGGTGGTAGTTCTCAGGTGGGATTCTTCAAAGAAGAAGGAAGGAAGGAGGAGAAGAAGGAAGGAAGAAGAAGAAGGAGAAAGGAAATATGGAGGAAGGGTTCGGTTCTTGATGTAGAATGTGGAGGAGAGAGAGAGGGGGTGGGGTTTCCCAAATATAAGGATTAGGGCTTGCTTGGGATGTGTGCTTGAGGAGACATTAAATAGGGGAGGTGGTGTTGGAATGTGTGGTGGAGATGCTTCAATTCAAATGAAGGGTCATGATTGATCATGGAGAAATTTGTTTCTTCATGAAAATAAAGGGGGAGATGGGTTGACTACGGTCAAAGGATGGTAAGTTCTCCATTTGGTCTTGGCCAATGGGGTGAGGGCACCTAAAAACATTAAATTATAACTTAACCCCTTAAATTTGGAAAATTGCACGAACACATAAAACGACGCAAAAATTGTGGAAAAAAATGCGGTTGCTGATTTGCATGGCGAGGGGGTGTTGGGGGTTTGGCACGGGTTTAACTTAATGGCCATCGGGATTTATTGGGGATTAAAAAATATGATTAGAAAAAAATTGGTATCCTCGATTTAATTAGAATAAAAGTGTCCCGCGCTTTTAAATTAAATGGGGGCACTTGGGGTCAAAATTCAGAAATGACACAAAGGTCAAAATGGTGGGGGCTTGGAGTCAGTCTTGGACCCTTTAGTTGGTCCGGCTCAACGGGTTAAGTTGGTATCTCAAAATTGAGGGTAACGACACAGGTGTCCGACACGGAATTAAATATGGATTACGGTTTCGGAAAATTGT
This sequence comes from Iris macrosiphon, assembly GCA_036927795.1. Lineage (NCBI taxonomy): Eukaryota > Viridiplantae > Streptophyta > Magnoliopsida > Asparagales > Iridaceae > Iris > Iris macrosiphon. The sequence continues at coordinate 49,099,489 of JAYESA010000014.1, forward strand.
GCAATTAATTTAGAGCACAACGAAAATCTGATTTTTGAGTGACGAAAAGTCCAGTGCCTAATTTGGCGAGTCAAGTCAGAAGTACAAAAGTCCGGTGGAATTTATGGGCTGATATTGGGCTCCGAATAATTAAGCAATGATAGGGCGCGCCAAGGGTTTTAATTAAATAAAATAAAATCACAGACAAACTCAACTCAACTCTAAACCTCATCATCTTCTGAAAAAATCCAAAATTTCCCAAATCCAAACCTAACTATCTATAGAATAAATCTAGGGGGTTTACAATTCTTGAAACTACAGAATCTTTTAAATTCTCTAAGCACCGTCGTCGCAGGATTCAAGGCATTCGTTTGCCGCATGTTTACGAAAATTGAGGCACTCTTAATGTGTATGCGACGATTGAGTGATTCATCACCATTAATGGCGCATGTGGCCACTGATGACATATAGGCTTTTGCCTATAAATAGAGCTGGGGTAGGAGAGAGAAAGCTTTACTTTGATTTCATAATTCTCTCTCTTGGTCCTTCATTCGCAGTTCTCTTCATCTCTGTGCCATGGCTCCCAAATCCTCCTCTTCCGTCGCGAAAAAGGTCGCTAAGGGAAAAGAAGTGGCCATTGACGTTTAGACCAAGGCCCCTAAGTTCCATGATGACATTCAACCGCCGATTGAGGGTATGGTTTTCTCTTTGGAGGAGACGACCTTGAATTAGAGAACTTGCACAATTTGTCGCATAGATGAGAAATCATATAGAACATGCGCAGATCAAACACTTCACATGGTTCTGCCGCATGGATGAGAAATCATCTAGATCATGCGCAAATCAAACACTTCATATGGTTCTACCGTAGATCAAACTTTGCTAATGACGTACATAGTCATTTTCTGCAAAGCTTTGACATGGTTATGCCCCGTTAGTGTCACGCCCTAGTCCCAAAATACGTAGGACTAGGAATACGTAAGCATGCCAGCCGTATGTATATGTCAACTCCAATATATGGATACCATAATACATACGTACGCTGTAATATGAATATTAACTCACATGTGGTATATATATTGTCACAAGTCACAGTAAATACTAATCTCATCCACAAAACAAGTCATAATAAAGAAATAACTAAACAAGAATAATGAGTCTGAATAATCCAAAGTCGGGTGGAGACAAATCCACTACCAATGACTATAGTAATACTAAAATGAGAGAGGATGATAAATCTCCAATATAAAATAAGATGATGATAGAAGTGTATCAGCTAAGAGAATCCATCACTAGAGATAATCAAAGATGCTCAGAAGGTAAGACCTCCTTGGCAGAAAATAATACGTCAGGTCCTGGCCAGTACTCATGCGGATACTCCTGATCGTCTATACCTGGCAAGGGACCAGGTTCTCAGAGGGACGTAACAAGATACATAGAAGCATGCCAATTGAATACAGTAAAACATGCATAATAGACAAAAAATATATAAGTACGCTGTACAAGACAATCTATATGAAATGCATAATGAGGACAACTTTTCGACATATGGGTAGGGGTATGGGTATGGGTAGGCTACTCTATCTATCTCACAACTCACACACACGTCCATGAACATCAAAAGCCGTCATACCGCGAGGGTAGTGACATCGTGACACCAGAAGCCGACATACCGCGAGGGTAGCGACCATTATGACACAACTACCATAGTGCGTGCTAGTTACTACAGTTTACCAGAGTGGTTATAGCCCATACGTCTACTGATTGTCCTCCTCTCCCATGATACTATGTGTCAAGTGTGTGTCAACATATATAATTATGACTGAAAGAAAATACACATGTAATGAATATATGTAACCCCCCCTGATTTTTCAAGAATTTTTAATTTGGATTTTTCATAGTTTCTGGGATTTTCTGTAATTAAAAACCTAGGTATTTTGAATTTAAATGATTTTTTAAATGATATTAATTAATATTAAAATATTATGGAAATAATATTTTATGGTGTAAAATGAAAAACTAGACATAGGATAATTTTCCGTGAATTTATTGGACTCCGAAAATATTTTTAAAGCCCTAAAAATCAAGTTATAATTAAACCAAAATAAACTTAGAATTAAACCCGGTTCAATTGAACCAAACCAACCCGAAGCAACCTAGACCGGTTTAGCTAAACCGAACCAAACCCTAGCGGGTCGGATCCGGGTCTAACCCGCCGACCCGAAACCCGCCTACCCAAACCCATACTTAAACGTTAGCGGATTGGGCCGGATTCATGTTGAACCCGACCCGTGGACCCAAACCCGTTACCTAACTGAAACCCTAATCCTAATTCTACCCGGACTCACTGTTCCGGCCGGCGGTATCCCTATAAATAAACCCTAGCTCCGCCGGAACCCTAAACCTAGTCTCCCTCCTCTGCTCCGCTCCGCCGCAGCAGACCCTCCGCCTCCGATCATCCTCCCCCGGACTCGCCCCGCTCCACCACCCAGCGCCTGAACCCTAACAACCCGCAGCGCCCCGATCTTAACCTCCCTCCCCTGTCTTCCTCCTCCGCCCGGACACACCCCGCAGCCCTTCGTCCTCGACGAAACTCCCCCGAGCTCCCATCTTCCCTATTCCTTTCCCCGCTCCACCGTCGAAGCCCAGCACCACCACCATCTTCTTCCTCCCCCGACCTCGACGACCTCACCTCTTCCCTCGACCACCATCTCTTCCTCCTTCCCATCTTTCTCTCCCCGCTCCACCGTCGAAGCCCAGCACCACCACCATCTTCTTCCTCCCCCGACCTCGACGACCTCCGTTCCCCCGCAACACAGGAGCTCCGGCCACCAGCGCAGCCCGACCTCGCCACCCTGACTCGACCGAATCCCGTCGACGAACCCTCCGCCTAAGTCGCCTCGCCGCCGACGACCCCAGCCAGCAGCAGCTAGTCCCCGCTCCGCCCTCCTCCGGCCAGCCACGGCGTCCCAGCATCGAGCCCTAACCCTAGATCCCTGTGCAGACACTGTCGTGTCGTGTCAAGACGACACACGGACACGAGAAATCCTGTTCCACGGAGCCCTGTTCAGGTAACCCATTCTCTCTCCTCGTTGCCCCATTTTTCGTTCCGTCAGTTGTGATGCGTAGATTGTGTGACCCCCTCGATGCCCGTGCAACCCGCTCGGTGCGTCGCGTCCTGTGGTGATCATGAACCGTGATCCAAAATAGGAAAAACAATATCCCGTTTTACCCCGGAACTGAGTGCATCCCGCCAAACGGGACGACTTGGTCATGCGCTGTCACTACCACATTTTAGGAAAAAGGGTATTTTAGTAATTTCCTATTTAAATAAATATTGTGCATGGTAAATAATTTTTGTTGTATTATTTAATTGTTGTTGGATGTTATTTAATTATTTTGAACTTATTTTAGTGGACCCAACTAGTTTAGTTTGGACCCATGGACCAACATGAATTAAATAGTTAGACTTGGCCCATTTAGAAAGCCCATGGTTAAGGAGATAGATTAAATTAATTAAGTGATTAGACTAGAAGCTTCCTTCCTTAATTATTTCTTCATGAGAGGCCCCAAGGGGTACATTGGACATTTTACAATTGCTTGGGAGAGGGGCAAGGCCGGCCTATTAAAAGAGGGGGGAAATTTCTCTCTCCTCTCATTCTCATTCCAAATCTAGATCTAGAATTTCCCACTCCCAAATTCCCTCCATTCCCATTCCAATTCCCTACCAAATTCATTCCAAATTCTTTCCAATTCACCATTAGAGAAGGAGGAAGCAAGGATCTAGAAGAAGGAAGCAAGGATCTACAAAGAGGAGCAAGGATCTACAATTTGGAAGCAAGTTCTTCTCAATTGGAGGTTTCATTGGAAATCCATCTTCCAATAGGTATAATTTAGATTTTTTCCATTTAAATAGCTTCTAAATCTGAGATTTAATCATGTAAAATCAACCTATATGTATGTACTACCCATAGGACTTTGTTTTGTGTTCATAGGAGACCCATGGAGAAAGTTATGGTGCTTTTTGTGTTAATTTTATTGGAATTCTGAATTTACATTTTGTTGTGTGTATCAATTGATCCTATAGATCAGTTGGACATGAGCTTATGTGTTTGGGGCTAGTATCGTGTCCATAATTTGGTACATGTGGTTCGTATTCCAACTATTTGGTGATACGTGTCATTTTGGGGGTTTTCCCTCCGATACGGGGCTTTGAACATGTCGTATTTTGACACGGACACATAGATCTACTTTTGACACTTTGATTTATTCATAAATATTATTTGTGATTTGTTTGTATCCTTCGGTGTGCAATTGGTTGTGTGTTGGACTCGTGTCACATGCGTATCCTAGATCTAGTGGGATACGGTGTGATACTCTCCAATTGTGTGGATTTTTGAATAGATCTAATTATGTATGGTTTAAATTCTTCAATTATAATTAGTAAATATATATAGATATTATATATTTATTTTGTGTATTTATTATAGTAATTATTGTAGCATAGATCTATATATTTTTGTGTGTGCTAATATGATGTACAAATATAATATGTAGCTTTCTTGCATGTAATTATATATGTACTTATGTTAATAGTATAAATTATACATAAATGTTTTATAAAATATATTTATGTGTTTAATTGTGTAATTATATTATTTATAATTATTATGTAATTATTTGTATATTAATATATATATTTTAGGTGTGCTTCTAGCCATGTAAAATATGAACATTAATATGTGCATGTGTTGTAACTATTAGTATTTAATTATAAGTTTATATGTGCATATATATATAAGTATATAATTATTTATTTATATATATGTATTGTGATTATTATTGCATATATATATTTATATATATATATATTTCTGTGTTTTAGTGACAGTGGGTTTGTGACAGTGAAACTGTCGCTAAATAGGCGGGTCAGCAGCAGCCGCTGTAGCCCACTGTGCATTAATGACAGTTCTGTCATTATTGCTGCGGGCGGGATCTTAGCAGCAGTGGCGACAGTTTTCGGTGACAGTTGATTAACTGTCACCAATGCAGCAGCAGTGGGTTTTATTACACAGTGGCTTTTGCGACGTTTTCTGTGACAGTTGAGACTGTCACTATAAGCTGTTTTAATTAAATTATATTTTTATCTCACTGTTTTCAGTGACGCTTTGGCAGTTTTAAATTATATTTTATATATTATTATTTTATATATATATATGTGTGTATATATATGTGTTTTGTGAGGTATAATATTTGTAATAATATATTATTTTATTTGTATAAATATTGGTTGTTTATATATTATATTAGAGTATGTATTATTTGTATTATTAGTATACTTTGTGTGAGTATCTTTTGGGATCTAATTTTGATTCCTAAATTGTTGTATTTTATTTCTATATTATTTTATATAGTTTTCTTGTGAGGTTGACCTTGGTTTGACCATGTTTGACTTTAGTTGACTTTAGAGTTGACCATAGTTGACTTTTGACTTAGAATTTATTTATTGACCTAGGAGTTGACTAGTTTGACTTGTTCTCTTTCTGGGACCTTGTTTTAATGTGGTATTCCATATCTAGGTCTTCGAGGCACCGAGTCAGACATCTGTGAGACTGTTCTTTGGATTTCAGGCGAGTACATTCTCTGATAGTTTCTCATTTATGATATCCTCTATGTTCGTTGTATCTAGTGTAGATTTACATATTTCTCTCGGCACTATGGTTACACGGATTGGTATATCCGGATCTCGTCATGAGATATTATTCCTTGGTATATGGTGTATATGGTGCAAGTATTATTTCATTGGTTATCTTGTACATGTACAGACACCGATTCTCGGGGAGACTAGCTATCTTCTTGGGGAATCTAGTGCCATAGAATACCGTGGTTGGATCTATTATACCAGTTGGGGGTGGGGAGTATTAGTATAGATATGTGATCAAATCCCTATTGAATAAAGTATTGGTAAGCGAATAGTGTTGATCATGCACCGCACGTATGATTAGCCAGGCCGCATTGTATCTTGCCCAAGCCGATCACATGTTAAGCTAGTACTCACACACTTAGTCATTAGTATTATTGTTTCATTGGCATATTGTTCATTATTGTATTTCTTTCCAGTATTTCCTTATTGTCTATATATCTCTTGTATCTATTTTGTGCATTTTGTTTATCCACAGCTATTTACTGTTACATAGTTTTTATCATGGATTAGAACTGCTGTTAGAGATGTACTCTGCTCCTTTCCTGACTGGATATATTTTTTCAGATGACATTGAGGAGTACCCTACCTATTATGGACCCCAGGATGTTGTGGGTTTAGATTCGGAGACCCTGGCTCAAGAGGGACTTATCCCAACTGAGACAGTTGACCCTGGAGTGTAGCTTGTAGTATGATAGTATTCTTTTGTACTGGATTTGTCTCCAGCTTATTTTTGTTACTCTTCAGACTCATTGATGTATTATTTTAAACTCATGAGTTGATGACTATTCTATTCTTATCTGATTCGTGTTCATTCTATCTTAGTTCTGTGATTGAGTACACTATCTTTTGGTGGTTCATTATATTAGATAGACTTTCTAGACAGCGTTCTACCGCCGATTCTGCGGCGTAGGCTGGGCGTTGTTTCCGACTAGTACCCTTACCCCGGGTGCGGGTCGTGACACATTTTTGGTGGTGGCCCATGCAGGTCTAGCTTCACAAGTATGTGATGTCGTGGTAGTGCGACAACTTAGTTGTACTACTGCAAGCCTGCAATAGGATATAGGATATAGGCTGAGATACTCAATCACATCTAGGAAAATTCTTTTGATTCAACTATTCTCCTTTGACGTTGATACTTGATCTCTTAAACTGTCCTTTCCTTGATGTCTTACATCTTGTGCCATATTGATTCTTTCTTTCGCTTTGTCTCAGGATGCCGCCTAAGACTAGATCACAGCAGGGGAGAGCAGCTTCTGAGAGGTCTGCGACATCCCGAGGGCCTGCACCAGTCACTTCTCCGGTGATTGGAGTGTCAGCTGCTTTCGGAGGTCCACCACCTACTCAGAGGACTGTGCCAGCTGTATCTGAGGGGCTTCCACCTCCACCTCCTGTGCCAGCAGAGGCGTCACAGATGTTTACACTGTTTCGTGAGATGCTCGAGGCACAGAGGGCTCAGTCAGAGGCACATCATAGGCAGACCGACGTTCTACGGCAGGGCATCGAGAGTGCTCATCAGCTTGCTCGTGCTGTAGTTGAGAGAGGAGTTCCGATCCAGCAGCAGGTTGTTCCTCAAGTTGCTCAGCTTCGGCCAGGCAACATTCAGGACTTCAAGAAACTGGAGCCTAGGGTTTTCAAAGGGACGGAGGGCATCGTCTATGCTGATGATTGGCTCGAGGACATTGAGCGTCTTATGAGGGTGTCCCGTCTTTCTGAAGATCTGAAGGTTGAGGCGGTAGGACTTCAACTGTTCGACGTCGCTCGCACTTGGTTCAGGAATGAGCCGGTTCTAGTTGACGCAGGACAATCTTGGGAGGTATTCAAGGACCTTTTCAAGAAAAAGTTTTTCGCTCGGATAGACAGGCTTGACTTGGGGAGACAATTTGAGAGTCTCATTCAGGGAAGCATGTCTGTGGAGGAATATGCTGCGGAGTTCGGTAGGTTGAGCCGATTTGCAGAGTACTTGGTGAGGGAACCGGAGGTTCGAGCTATTCGTTTCCGTGAGGGTCTAAACTGGGAGGTAAAGATTCTCATTCCGTCTTTTTATGAGACATACTCGGAGATACTTGCGAAGGCACGCAAGGTTGAGCGGGATCTGGGTTTGAAGACCAAGAGAGACCGTGATTCTTTTCTGGGGGTCAACGGCAGTGCAGTATCTTCCAAACGTCCTCATTTCCAGTCCAGACCTTTCCAGCAGCCACAGCAGAACCAGACTCCAGCTAGAGCGCCTTTTCACCAGGCACCTCAGCAGCAGAGGCAGTTACAGCAGGCCCCATACAACTTCTGCAAGAAGCCCGGCCACATCTGGGAAGTTTGCAGGAGGAGGCTAGGAGTTTGTTTGTATTGTGGTACTGAAGGGCATCAATCGAGGGAGTGTCCTCGTCGTGCAGTTCAAGGAGCAGCTCCAGCTTTGAGGACACAGACGAGACCACCTGCAGCACAGCCGAAGGGACCGCTTCCGACACAGCAGCAGCGTTTTGTCCAGCATCAACAGCAGGGAGGTGCTCGGCAGGGACGAGCGTTTGCTATGACCGTCGAAGAGGAGGAACCCACAGGAGATGTCATCGCAGGTTCTATTCTTCTTGATTCCATTCCAGCTTTAGCTTTGTTTGATAGTGGTGCTTCCCATAGTTTTATATCTGTTTCTTTTGCTCTGAAGCATGGTTTGGTAGCTGAGTCTTTGCTTAGGACTTGAAAGATCATGACCGGGGGAGGCATTATCCTGGTTAATGATATTTGCAAGGATCGAAGAGTTACTCTGGGAGGCCGGGAGTTGAGTGCATGTCTACTTGTAATGCCACTTCCAAGCTATGACATTGTACTTGGGATGGATTGGTTGAGTAGGCACCGTGCTAGCATAGACTGTAGAGGAGGTAGAGTTTTGTTTGGTCCGCCAGGAGAGCCAGAGTTTGAGTTTACTAGAGGAGATGCGGAGCAGGACGAAGGCATTATTTTGGAGCTATGGTAGAAGACAAGGAGTTGCCGCATCCGTTGATAGCAGAATTCTTGGATGTGTTTCCTGAGGAATTGCCAGGATTGCCACCAGATCGAGATGTTGAATTTTCTATAGACTTGGTGCCAGGTGCAGAACCAATTTCGCAACATGTCTATAGAGTAAACAACAGCGAGCTGGTCGAGTTGAAGAAGCAGATGGACGAATTGCAGGATAAGGGATTTATCAGATCGAGTTCTTCACCATGGGGAGCCCCGGTATTGTTTGTACCGAAGAAGGATGGATCGGTGCGCATGTGCATTGATTACAGGGCTTTGAATAATCTTACTATCAAGAATAAGTATCCTTTGCCATGGATTAATGATCTGTTTGATCAGTTGAGTGGTGCGAAGGTGTTTTCTAAGATAGATTTGAGATCAGGCTACCATCAAGTGAAGGTAAAGCCGGAGGACATACCGAAGACTGCTTTTAGAACTCGGTATGGTCAGTACGAGTTTATGGTGATGCCGTTTGGTTTGACTAATGCACCAGCGGTATTTATGAACTTGATGAACAAGGTGTTCCACCAGTACCTTGACAAGTTCGTGGTGGTGTTCATCGACGACATACTCATATACTCGAGGACACCGGAGGAGCATGAGGAGCATTTGAGGATTGTGTTGGATGTGCTGAGGAAGGAGAAGTTGTATGGAAAGTTGTCCAAATGTGAGTTTTTCTTGGACAAAGTAGAATTCTTGGGGCATGTTATGACTGGTGATGGTATTTCAGTGGATCCGAAGAAGATTTTAGCAGTGGAATCTTGGAAGACTCCGAGTTCAGTAGCAGAGATCAGGAGTTTCTTGGGATTGGCAGGCTATTACAGGAAGTTTGTGCAAGATTTTTCGAGGATTGCCGAGCCGATGACCAGACTCACAAGGAAGGATGTGGAGTTTGTTTGGACGGAGGATTGTCAGGTTGCTTTTGAGGAGTTGAAGAAGAGGTTGACGTCTGCTCCTATTTTGACGTTGCCATCAGGGTCCGGAGGTTTCACTATTTATAGTGATGCATCGGGGAAGGGTTTAGGTTGTGTTCTTCAGCAGCATGGGAAAGTGATTGCCTATGCATCCAGGCAATTGCGTCTTCATGAAAAGAACTATCCTACCCATGATTTGGAGTTGGCAGCTGTCATATTCGCCCTGAAGTTGTGGAAACATTATTTGTACGGAGAGCGTGTGGAGATCTTCACAGACCACAAAAGCTTGAAGTACGTTTTCACGCAGAAGGAGTTGAACATGAGGCAGCGTCGGTGGTTGGAATTGATGAAGGATTTTGATATCTCTTTGCAATATCATCCTGGGAAAGCCAATGTAGTTGCCGATGCTTTGAGCAGGTATCCGGTAGCTATGTTCTTGACGCATGATCGATATCTGTTGGAGGACTTGGAGAGCTTGGGCATTGAGGTAATTGTTTCTGGGTGTGCTATGCAGATGTGGGGATTGCAGATACACTCAGATTTGATGGACAGGATCAAGGCAGCACAGTATGATGATGTATCTTTGAGGAGTATCAGAGCTCAGGTGAGAGCAGGATTGGAGGATGATTTTACTATTGCAGATGATGGATCTTTGAGGCATGGAGTTAGATTGTGTGTGCCTAGTGGGGAGTTGCGCGAGGAGGTATTGCAGGAAGCGCATCGCTCTCAGTATTCCATACATCCAGGTGCTAACAAGATGTATCGGGATATGCGAGAGAGAGTGTGGTGGTATGGCATGAAGAGGGAAGTGGCACAGTTTGTATCCAGATGCTTAGTGTGCCAGCAGGTGAAAGCCGAGAGGCAGAGGCCAGGAGGTTTACTTCAGCCATTACCCATTCTAGAGTGGAAGTGGGAACACATTACTATGGATTTTGTGTCCGGACTTCCACGATCTCCAGGAGGGAAAGACGCGATTTGGGTCATTGTTGATAGGTTGACCAAGTCGGCCCACTTTTTGCCTTTCAAGGTGGGTTTGTCTACGGAGAAGCTGGCAGAGATGTATGTGAGACAGATCGTTAGGATACACGGAGTTCCCGTCAGCATAGTCTCAGATCGAGATAGTCGTTTCACTTCTCATTTCTGGAGGAGTTTACAGAAGAGTTTGGGCACTCAGCTCAAGTTTAGTACTGCATATCATCCCCAGACAGATGGGCAGTCAGAGAGGACTATCCAGACTCTCGAGGATATGTTACGCACTTGTGTACTAGATTTTGGGGGTTCTTGGGAGGACCATCTCCATTTGGTAGAGTTTGCTTACAACAACAGTTACCAGGCCAGTATAGAGATGTCACCTTTTGAAGCTCTATATGGTCGGAGGTGTCGTACTCCTTTGTCTTGGGACGATGTTGGAGAGAGAGTTTTGCTTGGGCCAGAGATGGTTGTGGAGGCAGCAGAGAAGGTTCATTTGATCAGAGACAGACTTCGAGTGGCGCAGGACAGACAGAGGCATTGGACCGATAGCCATCGGAGACCTTTGGAGTTTGAGGTATAGTTTAGATTTTGTTTATGCTTGTTCTTGTTTGTTATAGATTAAGTTCTTAAGATGGTGTTTTGTTCTAGGTGGGTGGTTTGGTGTTTCTAAGGATTTCTCCGACACGAGTCACGATTCGCTTCGGTGGAGGCGGAAAGCTTAGTCCGCGATTCATCGGACCTTTCACTATTCTAGAGAGGGTCGGTGCAGTTGCTTATAGACTAGACTTGCCACCTGCATTGGAGGGAGTGCACAACGTGTTTCATGTGTCACAGTTGAGACGATACGTGGCAGATCCTAGTCATGTATTGGATCACTCGGAGATAGAGGTGGGCCCTACTCTTAGCTATCCAGAGCAGCCAGTTGAGATTCTGGATCGGAGAGAGAAGGTGCTGAGGAACCAGACTATTTCTTTGGTGCGTATCGCATGGAGGCATCACTCTCCGGGGGAGTCTACCTGGGAGAGAGAGGACATGCGAGAGCGTTATCCATATTTGTTTGTACCTTGAGGTATGTTAATTCTCTAGTTATGTTCTGTTCATTGTTATGTTTTGTTCATTAGTTAGTTGTGATTCTTTAGTTCTGTTTTGTGATTTTCTGGGGGTAGTTTTCTTCTTTGAATTTCGAGGACGAAATTATTTTAAGGAGGGTAGACTTGTCACTACCACATTTTAGGAAAAAGGGTATTTTAGTAATTTCCTATTTAAATAAATATTGTGCATGGTAAATAATTTTTGTTGTATTATTTAATTGTTGTTGGATGTTATTTAATTATTTTGGACTTATTTTAGTGGACCCAACTAGTTTAGTTTGGACCCATGGGCCAACATGAATTAAATAGTTAGACTTGGCCCATGTAGAAAGTCCATGGTTAAGGAGATGGATTAAATTAATTAAGTGATTAGACTAGAAGCTTCCTTCCTTAATTATTTCTTCATGAGAGGCCCCAAGGGGTACATTGGACATTTTACAATTGCTTGGGAGAGGGGCAAGGCCGGCCTATTAAAAGAGGGGGGAAATTTCTCTCTCCTCTCATTCTCATTCTCATTCCAAATCTAGATCTAGAATTTCCCACTCCCAAATTCCCTCCATTCCCATTCCAATTCCCTACCAAATTCATTCCAAATTCTTCCCAATTCACCATTAGAGAAGGAGGAAGCAAGGATCTAGAAGAAGGAAGCAAGGATCTACAAAGAGGAGCAAGGATCTACAATTTGGAAGCAAGTTCTTCTCAATTGGAGGTTTCATTGGGAATCCATCTTCCAATAGGTATAATTCAGATTTTTCCCATTTAAATAGTTTCTAAATCTGAGATTTAATCATCTAAAATCAACCTATATGTATGTACTACCCATAGGACTTTGTTTTGTGTTCATAGGAGACCCATGGAGAAAGTTATGGTGCTTTTTGTGTTAATTTTGTTGGAATTCCGAATTTATATTTTGTTATGTGTATCAATTGATCCTATAGATCAGTTGGATATGAGCTTATGTGTTTGGGGCTAGTGTCGTGTCCATAATTTGGTACATGTGGTTCGTATCCCAACTATTTGGTGATACGTGTCATTTTGGGGGTTTTTCCTCCGACACGGGGCTTTGAACATGTCGTATTTTGACACGGACACATAGATCTACTTTTGACACTTTGATTTATTCATAAATATTATTTGTGATTTGTTTGTATCCTCCGGGGTACAATTGGTTGTGTTTTGGACTCGTGTCACATGCGTATCCTAGATCTAGTGGGATACGGTGTGATACTCTCCAATTGTGTGGATTTTTGAATAGATCTAATTATGTATGGTTTAAATTCTTCAATTATAATTAGTAAATATATATAGATATTATATATTTATTTTGTGTATTTATTATAGTAATTATTGTAGCATAGATCTATATATTTTTGTGTGTGCTAATATGATGTACAAATATAATATGTAGCTTTCTTGCATGTAATTATATATGTACTTATGTTAATAGTATAAATTATACATAAATGTTTTATAAAATATATTTATGTGTTTAATTGTGTAATTATATTATTTATAATTATTATATAATTATTTGTATATTAATATATATATTTTAGGTGTGCTTCTAGCCATGTAAAATATGAACATTAATATGTGCATGTGTTGTAACTATTAGTATTTAATTATAAGTTTATATGTGCATATATATATAAGTATATAATTATTTATTTATATATATGTATTGTGATTATTATTGCATATATATATTTATATATATATATTTCTGTGTTTTAGTGACAGTGGGTTTGTGACAGTGAAACTGTCGCTAAATAGGCGGGTCAGCAGCAGCCGCTGTAGCCCACTGTGCATTAATGACAGTTCTGTCATTAATGCTGCGGGCGGGATCTTAGCAGCAGTGGCGACAGTTTTCGGTGACAGTTGATTAACTGTCACCAATGCAGCAGCAATGGGTTTTATTACACAGTGGCTTTTGCGACATTTTCTGTGACAGTTGAGACTGTCACTATAAGCTGTTTTAATTAAATTGTATTTTTATCTCACTGTTTTCAGTGACGCTTTGGCAGTTTTAAATTATATTTTATATATTATTATTGTATATATATATATGTATTTTGTGAGGTATAATATTTGTAATAATATATTATTTTATTTGTATAAATATTGGTTGTTTATATATTATATTAGAGTATGTATTATTTGTATTATTAGTATACTTTGTGTGAGTATCTTTTGGGATCTAATTTTGATTCCTAAATTGTTGTATTTTATTTCTATATTATTTTATATAGTTTTCTTGTGAGGTTGACCTTGGTTTGACCATGTTTGACTTTAGTTGACTTTAGAGTTGACCATAGTTGACTTTTGACTTAGAATTTATTTATTGACCTTGGAGTTGACTAGTTTGACTTGTTCTCTTTCCGGGACCTTGTTTTAATGTGGTATTCCATATCTAGGTCTTCGAGGCACCGAGTCAGACATCTGTGAGACTGTTCTTTGGATTTCAGGCGAGTACATTCTCTGATAGTTTCTCATTTATGATATCCTCTATGTTCGTTGTATCTAGTGTAGATTTACATGTTTCTCTCGACACTATGGTTACACGGATTGGTATATCTGGATCTCGTCATGAGATGTTATTCCTTGGTATATGGTGTATATGGTGCAAGTATTGTTTCATTGGTTATCTTGTACATGTACATACACCGATTCTCGGGGAGACTAGCTATCTTCTTGGGGAATCTAGTGCCATAGCATACCGTGGTTGGATCTATTATACCAGTTGGGGGTGGGGAGTATTAGTATAGATATGTGATCAAATCCCTATTGAATAAAGTATTGCTAAGCGAATAGTATTGATCATGCACCGCACGTATGATTAGCCAGGCCGCATTGTATCTTGCCCAAGCCGATCACATGTTAAGCTAGTACTCACACACTTAGTCATTAGTATTATTGTTTCATTGGCATATTGTTCATTATTGTATTTCTTTCCAGTATTTCCTTATTGTCTATATATCTCTTGTATCTATTTTGTGCATCTTGTTTATCCACAGCTATTTACTGTTACATAGTTTTTATCATGGATTAGAACTGCTGTTAGAGATGTACTCTGCTCCTTTCCTGACTGGATATATTTTTCCAGATGACACTGAGGAGTACCCTACCTATTATGGACCCCAGGATGTTGTGGGTTTAGATTCGGAGACCCTGGCTCAAGAGGGACTTATCCCAACTGAGACAGTTGACCCTGGAGTGTAGCTTGTAGTATGATAGTATTCTTTTGTACTGGATTTGTCTCCAGCTTATTTTTGTTACTCTTCAGACTCATTGATGTATTATTTTAAACTCATGAGTTGATGACTATTCTATTCTTATCTGATTCGTGTTCATTCTATCTTAGTTCTGTGATTGAGTACACTATCTTTTGGTGGTTCATTATATTAGATAGACTTTCTAGACAGCGTTCTACCGCCGATTCTGCGGCGTAGGCTGGGCGTTATTTTCGACTAGTACCCTTACCCCGGGTGCGGGTCGTGACACGCGCGGTCTTCACCGAAACGTGCGCGCCGTTGATACGGACGTGCGTGATTTCACAGAAGTTGATTTGGATGTGCGTGCACACCGGAATCAACGCGTATCCGCCAACAACGCCCCGTATCCACCTATTCTGGAACACATCGTAACTTTGTGTACACACGTCAGATCGAAACGAAACTTGTGCCATCGGACTCGTAGCAATACGCTAGTCCTGTGACCCAAGTTTGGTTCGATTCTGAGAACGTTGACAAAATCGCGTATCGTAGGCCCCGTGGCTCTACTTGACAGGCAATTTTGTGAGACTCATCGGAATCCAGTTCTGGAAGTTCGGTTGGGTTCGTATCATCGTTCCTGACTTGTTGACACTAAGTTTGATAAATTTGGAGACCTTTGACCCTGACACGATTTTTGGTGCAAAGCGGCCATATGTGGACCCCGCTTTGACCAGAAACTGTAATTTTTGCCATTGTGTCCAAATTGGACTCAAGGACAGGCGTTTCTATCTATTTGATATTTTTTGAATCTAATGGTACTGTTTATTTCAGCAATCGGAGTAGTACCTGCAAATCACACTGAGACCAGAGCTACAGTTGGAGCCAGAACCACAGGCAAGTGTACCTCGCCAACATTGCAGTTCTTGTTACATATTTTCTTGCCTTATTTATATATTATTGTACATGCTTGACCTAGGACCGTGTGACTTTACTTAGCGTCCGATTAATAGTCGGGTGCCAACACCGTACGCGGCGTTGTGTATTGTCATCTAGACATGGATACAGAGACCCTATATTTCTCGTACTTGTCCTATCAAGTACATCATAACCCAGGACACTTGACACTATTTATAAGACAGAATCTTTCTGAGATATTCATGGTGATTCTGTATAGGATACAGGTTTTATGAGATAGATATTATATTCCTAGACATTATATGACTTGCTGCATTAGATATGATCTTACGTGACATGGACATGGGGCCTCGTGGACATGAGACGTATGATTACATTGGGTGGGGAGAGACACACAGGCTACAGGTTGACTATATTGTGCCGGCGTCTCAATCTCTCGCCGAGCTAGACGACCACATGATATCACTGCTACCGGCTCCCCGACACGGAGCTTGTAGTGGTTTCAGCCTGAGTTCTAGTGCTGCTCTCATCTTGCATATCACTTAGCTGGTTATTTAGTGTTTCCCTATTGTTTCATTTATTGCTGGAGAGACACACAGGCTACAGGTTGACTATATTGTGCCGGCGTCTCAGTCTAGCTCTGAGCTAGACAACTACATGATATTACTGCTACCGGCTCCCCGACACAGAGCTTGTAGTTATTTCAGCCTGAGTACTAGTGATGCTCTCACTTGCATTTCACATAGATGGTTACATATTTACCCTATTTATTCATTTATTCTCTGTACTGCATTATTTTGGCTCGAGTTATTTTGTACCTTGCTATGTCCCCTGAGGACCTGGATCCGGATTTTGTCCCCAGGATTAGCAGAGGAGATCCACCCAGAGTTATACAGTACAGGAGCATTAGCAGGAGCAGAAGCATGAACAGGAGCAGTTACTGGAGCAGTACCAGATTCATTAGACGAGTGATCACCGAGGTTATCTTCTGAGTATATACTGTTTCCATACTTAGTATTTGCTGTGGTTAGCTTTATTCTTGTATCTTGACAGATGTATCAGACTCATTATCGGGTTATTTCTCGAGTTGATATTTTATTGAGATTGATCTTGCTTTATGATTCTGATATTGTTGTATTCATATCTGTGGATGAGATTAGTATATTTAGACCCTTATTGTTGTACTACAGCTTAAGTGCGCCCCGATGGATCCATTAAATTGGATTTGTCCATCGGTGTGTGCTGTTGGCCATTGCCACGTGTCTAGTCCCTCGGTATTTTGGGACTGGGACGTGATAATATATGAAAATATAATAAGCATGTGAAGTACTATAAGTAATTTGGCAAGGTATACTTGCCTGGCAAGAAAGCTGCAAAGTGTAAACGTCCAGGCGTTAAGCACAAAAGATCAGAAACTATGGCCTCCGAATGAACATCTCTGGATGCTGAAATAAACATCACCAACATTCCCAAAATAAGCAAGATAGTCAGAAAAGTCTACCCTTTCGTCCAATTTGGACACAGGGGCAAAACGGTAATTTCGGGTCAAAGCGGGTCCACATGTGGACCATTTTGCACCGAAATGCGTGTCAGAGGTAAAGGTCTCTAAATTGGACAAATTATAGGTCAAACAAATTCTAAACGTCAATATGAACTCAACGGTACGTCCAATTTTGGATTCCAGTGAACCGAACACAAATTTGTCCTTAAAGTCAACCATAGGACCCGCAAATAGGCGACTTGGTCAACTGTCTCGGAATTGCGTGAAACTTGGGTCACAGGACCAGCATGATACCACGAATCAAATGGCACAAGTTTCGTCGCATTACGATGAGCGTACACAAAATAGGGTAGTATTTTGCAAAAGTTGCGATACGGAGACTTTTTACGGATACGGGTTGATTCCGACGCGCATCCACGTCCGAATCAATTTTTGCGAAAGCCCACACGTCAGGACATACCATACACGCCTTTCGGTGCAATTGGTATGCGACGAGGCGGTTCCATTTGGCGGGACGCACTCCATATCATAAATTTTAATATTTTAAAAATAAGTTTTTTTGAGTTTTCAACCTAATTTATCTCTGATTCTAACATAAAATAAAAGAAACTAATTAACAGAGAATGATCTCGGCTATATAAACTTTATATAGCAAAAAGTATATTTTAATTTGGATGTCTACGTTGGGAGATATCGGCCTCGAAACATAGGCCGTTGGAACATTTTACAGCAGTTTCAAAAATATGGTTTTTTCTCAACTTGGCTTCGATTTCTACCGAATTTTTAACGCTGCTCAAATGAAACTAATTAACGGGGTTTAGAGAGGGATAGGTTATGATCATACCGGCGAAGACGGATCCGAAATCGGTTGAGAGATGGGACGGAAAACGATGCGTGAAGAGGCGGTCGTAGCTGCCTGTTCCTGCCGAGGTTGACTATCGCAATCGCGCGGACGTGGCCGGCTGGCAGCGTCGTGGGGGTGCAGGGGTCGGAGGTCGGTGACACAGGACTGGGTGTCAGAGGCTAGGGTTAGGGTTTCGAATAGGGTTTGAGTTATAACATTATATATATATATATATATATATATATATGTGTGTGTGTGTGTGTGTGTGTGTGTGTGTGTGTGGAGAGAGAGGGTGAGATGGGTTGCAGCCTGAGCCGCTGGGGGGGGATCCGCTGCTGGCGGGTTGGGAATAACTGCGGGTGTGGGGGGGATTAGCTTAAGGACATAGTGGTTAAGGGTTTTAGTATATGTATTTAAGATTAGGGTTTTAGTTCCTTTTTCTTTTCTTTTTCTTTTCTTTTTTTCTTTTATTATTTCTATTACTATAATAATAATAATAATAATAATAATAATAATAATAATAATAATAATAATAATAATAATTATTATTATTATTATTATTATTATTATTATTATTATAACTATTATTTTTTATTATTATTATTATTATTATATTTAATAACTATATATTATTTACATATATATTTGAGGTATATAAAAAAATATTTGTACCCAAAATAAATTCTAAAAATCTATCACTCTTCTTTAAAGATTCCTAAAATAAAAATAATAGTTTTTGTGCAATAATTCTAAATGAGTATTTATCTAGGTAATTAAATCAATAAATATATTTTCTAATTAACTAAGGAATAATATAAATAAATTCAATAATTAATTAAATAAATATAATATTTAAAATTATGGGGTTTTATATTCTACTCAACTTACAAAAATACGTCCTCGAAATTAACACTAACCCATATTCATAATAAATCACTATAGCTATTACACTTCATTGTTATTTAGCAGTGCTTCCTAAAAGGTTATATTCAGCAATTCTAACACTTTCTCATTTATTGTCCATACACTATTCTTCTATCCTCTAACTCGTCTATACTACCTAACTTACAACAATTCTACTAGTAGTCAAAGTCCCTTGAGCTATTATCTAGGTTGTAAGACGACTATATTCATTGGGTCGAGAATTTTGGAATACCTGTCTGGAAACTCATAACCATGATTTTTTTTCCGTAACCGTCAAGTATCATAGTCTAATACTGCCACGCCACCTGGCCAGTATGGCTGCAAGTAATTTAACCACTCTACCATAATCGTCTAGCTGTAGCTGTCGCTACCTCGCCAGCGATTTGTCATAGTCATCAATTCGTAACAAGTGCCTTCAACTCTTTCCTAAGCTTAGTCTAAGTTTTAGGGCAACCATTAAGGTCTTGACTAACTTTATAAAACTATTAGAAGTATGAACTAAATTCAACAATTCAGCTAATTCATGTTAGACTAAGAGATGCTATTCATGGTTTAAAAATAATAAGAGAACACAGATATTGCTATAGTGCATATACATAAGGGTTATCATTATGAACTCATCTTTTAGTTATCAATCATTACTAACCCATTTATGTTTTAACTAACAAAATAAGGGTGAGGTTGAAGTAAATCAATAATTGATAATGGCACAAAAAGATGCAACTATGATAGGAAGAATTAAGCATGAAATAAGGAATGGATATGGAAGAGAATATGAGCCACCCAAGGGGACGATGTGGTGATAGAAAGAGAATACTGCTACTGCTACTCGTGTCATCCATTAGCATCGTGGGTATGCTGTCTAGTTAAAATATCAACATATCCTCATAACTGCTAAACTACTTTATATATAATTCTACATCTATTTATACACCTAAGATCTCGTGCCATAATGGGGTCATGAGTATGCAATAAAAATTATAACTAAAAGATCATACCTGTATCTATGACTTCCTGTGTCTGTGCTCCCATATTCGTCATAATGAGTGCTTGTCCTTGGTCGTTCATCTGTGGTCTAACCTCCTCAATTTGGGCAGACTGTAGAAGCAGTGGTGGAGGTATCCCATACTCGAGGGTGTATGCGGTGTCCCTGATTCTAATGCCATTGACCTCTGGGTCTGCTGAGGACATTCTCGGGTTTGATGGTGACTTGAGCTACATAACATGCACTGCCCCAATCGACGATGACAGTCTCTATGAATATGACCTATCTTACCACAAAAGTGACAAGTACGGAGGTCCTTGGTTGGATATGGTACGACACTATATGGTTGTTGGTGTGTCAAATGGTGTCTAATGGGCCCTCCTTGTTGTGTCCTTACTGGACCTTGGTGAATTCTCTGTTAATTTTTGTTTTCCTTGCTGATGGCCTCCTGGATCCTGGCCTCTATCAATAACTCAGCATAAGAGATCCGGGACTGTGAGCTAGTGTAGTATTGGAGCTCCTGAGTCAGCCCACGGTGTCACGACCCGCACCCGAAAATTGGGCATGAACCGTGGGTACGTCCAGCCTACGCCACAGAATCGGCGGTAGAACGCTGTAAAGGTACGTTCTAGGTCAACTAACTATCTACATATCTCACAAAAAATCTGCCATGACCTCTCCAAAAAGGAGGGCAACCACGCAATATATATATGAACTCTCAATCATAATAACTAGGGGAAGAAATAAAGCACGATATGATATGAACAAAGAAACAGAACCAAAGAGAGCAAGACAATATCCAAAAATATACAGTCAAGGCCATAATAGCTACAACATCTCACAACATCAAAAGAATAAGTACAATCATCCAGAAATAAACCACTGGGAACAACCTAGGAAACGCACCTAGCTAACTAGGGCGCTAACGGCGTCTCCTCGGCGCACTCCTCCTCAGTCTCGGGGTCACAACCCTCGTCAACACCCGGCCCGTAGAACGTCGGGCAATAGTCCTCAGGATCCTCTGAAAAAAATATGCCCAGTCAGGACTGGAGCGAAGTACATAACTCTGAAAGCAACTCCAAATACATGGTAAGGTGTATATGACGAGCAATAAAAAAGTATACAAGATGCACATGAAATAAATATATGCTGGAGCACAATAAGTAGCTGGCAATATAAACTGGAGAACAATACAAGTAGTGAAAAAGTAACTGCAGGTGAGAAAACATGAATACTAGCTAAGTGCCTTGAGCACAAGTTCGTTATGTGATCGGCTTAGGTTGCACATGAAAAACACTACGGTAACTCCGTTATGCGTGAGTTGCATAACCGACATACACATGAATACTGTTTGGCTTTGATCACATAACCAACTCCTACTCCCCTCCCCCACTAATACTCTTGGATCCAACCACAACACGCTACGTACATGATAATAGCTCGCGCACATGAAGGCGAGAGCACAAGAAGCACATGAGAATCAATACCCGAAGCACATGATGAAATATACGTGATAGAGTACCCGCTGAACACGGTAAGGAGGATAGCATCTCATGACGGGATCCACTAGTACCAGCTCGTGTAACAATATGTCAGAATCAAGTATCACAGTTCTAGAACAGGTAATATAAACGCTATCATGAAATAGAAACTATCAGAGGTAGGTACTCGCCTGATGTCCTGAGCAACTGATGAGGATCGAGATCCGGACCGGTGTCGCAAGAACCTATTATGAAAAGCAGAATTAAACAGGGTTCTAAGGATTTAAACTGATATAAAATAATTAAAAACAGGCTTCTAGGGCTATTCTAGGTCGAACGGGTCAAACCGGTAAAATTCGGGTCAAAAAGTCAACATGGGTCCAAAAAGTCAATTATAGGTCAAAACTTGGTCAAACGTTGACTTTTACGGTCAACGGGGACAATTATGGTCAAAGCTAGGTCAAACTAGGGTGCCCCTGAAATTTTAGGTCAAACGGAGCTCATTAAGCTAGAAAACTCATAAACTCGCCTAATCGAGATACCGGGATACCCTCGGTATCCGATACCTCGCCCTAGGCCACACACCCCGCCTAAACCCGCTAAAACATATGCTAGCACGTGAAAATATATACACATAAGCATATAAAAATCACTCCAATATTATTCCTAGGCTATTGCTCAAATACCCCGCTCGAAACTCAATACCTTGGATATCTCAAGGTATTGAGATACCTCGGTATCTCAAGGTATTGAGATACCGCTCTCAAACCCCTCTAACTAGCTATTAGGCTTATAAATATATACCTAGTTATTAATCTAGGCTAGAAAATATATACATCTATCATATATTTACATATCTAAGTACTTATGTACATATATATATAGATATCCACACACATATACACATACCCATATATACCTTACCCAACTCATAAATATATAACTATAGGTATATAGAAATCTATACAATTAGATAGACATATATCTAATACCTAGCTATCTATATACCCATCTAACTATCTATCTACCTATCTAGGTAACTATCTATCTTATTTACTAACTATCAATCTAGCTATTCTAACTATCTATTTAACTATCTATATATCTATCTAACTATAGATCTATATCTATATCTATACATATATCACTCTCTCTCTCCCTCACTAGTACTCTTCTAGCCAATACGGCGCGCAAGCGAAGCTGCTACTGCTCTTGTGCTTTGCTGCTGCTGCTGCATGCCTGCTGATGCTGCTGCTGCTGCTTCATAGTGCTGCTGATGCTGCTCCTTCTGCTGCTGCTGTGCTGCTGCAGTGCAGCAGCAGCTGCTGCTGCTGGCCTGGGCTACTCCCCCCCTCGCTTTGCCACATACACGAGCACACACACTCCTATATATATATATATATATATATATATATATATATATATATATATATATATATATATATATATATATAAACATACATATATCTATATATCTAACACACACACACACTTAAACACACTCTAACATATATATATCAACACACACCTACACACTCACAAACACTTACACATAAATACACACACACACAAATAAATATATACATAGCTACAAATATATATATAAACACCTATTTATATATATATACACACACACACAAATATATATATATATATATATATACATACACAAGCACAAAGATATAAATACACACATATATATATAAATATATATACATATATATAGACACACATACAAATATATATATATATATATATATATATATATATATATATATATATATATATATATATATATATATATATATATATAGACACTTATACCCAAACACCACATAACGCACACAACACACAAACAACACGCCCCACTCACGCCCAACGACCCCGACACTCACAAATACCTATAAATATATAAAATATAACCCGAGAATTCTAGCACATACTCCCCGATGCTAACCCAACGCGCGCACAAGCCCGAAACTAGAAAACCAAGTCGAAATGGCCGTTCGATCATTTCGACGAACATGCGGTGTGCGGTTCGAAAAACTTCCTGAAACGCACACCAAACAAACTCGGAATCGGCCCAAAATTTACCCACGGGTTCTAAACGATGCCTAGATCCTAGAAAAAATACTACCGCATCGATTCTAGGCCCGTGGCAGAAACGCGCACGCACTTAGAATCGGCGACGATGAAAACCCTAATTTCGCCCGAAACGCCCGTTTCTCCGCGACACTATTTCCCGTGTCCGAACGGAGACACACACTCACCCTCAAGACACCTGACAACGTCTACCTAGGTCCGTCTAACCTAGGGTATCACCCAAAATTGGGCCAATTTCGGATTCCACCCGAAATCGACGCAAAACCTAGTGTCAAAGTCTCCAAACTCAACCAAACTAGTTCCAACTTCCTCCCACGGGTAGGCTTAGGGTCTAGGAAGGTTCTAAACCACTAATTATACTACATTAGAGTAATTAGCAAGGAAAAAGTTAGGGTTTACCTCTTGGGAGTTGGAATCCCAAGGCCAAAGTCTTCGATCTACTTGGAATCACCTCCCTCAAGCTCCAAGCCACCAAATCTAGCCTCCACACTAAATCTAGGCTCCACACACCTAGGTTAGAGAAAATACAAGGTTAGGATTAGCATAAAGAAGAAGGAATGGAAGAAAGAAGGAAGAAAAATGAAGAACACTTACTTGGGGAGAAGAAAGAAGAAGAAAGAAGAAGTGGAGAAGAAGAAGAAGAAGTAAAGAAGAAGAGTGGAATGTGAAGAAAGGGGGCTGGTGCTGTGCTCTCGGGTGTGGGGCTGGAATAGGGGCCGGTCATGTAGTAAAATAGGTTACACAAGTCTCCACATGACCAAAATGCCCTCATAACTTGGGTTTTGGGTTTCGGGGTTCCAAAAGCACTCAAACTAACTCCAAATCTCTCCAACTAACCCACTAAAAATATAATAAATATTTTTAAGCCCCAAAATAATCCTCATAAGGGTGTTGGTCGAGTCGGACATGGGTCTACTAGGGTCTAACATGGGTCCAGGCTAGCTAAAACCTTAAAATAATCATTAAAAAAAATACAATCACTATTTAAATATAAATATAATTAATTAAATATAATACACAATTTACCAAATAAAAATAAAAAAAATAACCCTATTTTCTAGAATTGGGTAGTAACAAGCCTACCCTCCTTAAAATAATTTCGTCCTTGAAATTAAAAGACGAAACTAGGACAGGAATGCAAAGAAAGAACCATACCTCAGGGCTCGAAGAGATAGGGATATCGCTCGCGCATTTTCTCCTCCCTCTCCCAGGTCGACTCACCTGGAGAGTGATGCCTCCACGCGACGCGAACCAAGGGAATAGTCTGGTTCCTCAACACCTTCTCCCGCCGATCCAGAATCTCCACCGGCTGCTCTGGATAGCTAAGAGTAGGGCCCACCACGATCTCCAAGTGATCCAATACGTGACTGGGATCCGCCACGTACCGTCTCAGCTGCGACACGTGGAACACATCGTGAACTTCCTCCAGCGTAGGCGGCAAATCGAGCCTATACGCCACGGCGCCGACCCTCTCAAGGATACGGAAGGGTCCGACGAAACGTGGGCTAAGCTTCCCGCCTCCACCGAAGCGAATAGTGCCCAGCGTCGGAGAAATCCTCAGGAACACCAGATCTCTAACCTAGCACAAATAAGGTCTCTGCACTTAGTCTAAAATAAGCAATCACAAGCAAACACAAGAACAAAATCTAGATTCTAAGCTATACCTCGAACTCCAAAGGTCTCCGGTGGCTATCGGCCCAGTGCCGCTGTCTGTCTTGCGCCACCCGAAGTCTATCTCTAATGAGCTTGACATTCTCCGCTGCATCAACCACCATCTCCGGGCCAAGCAAAGCTCTCTCACCTACATCATCCCATGATAACGAAGTGCGACACCTCCGTCCAAACAACGCCTCGAAAGGTGATATCTCGATACTGGCTTGGTAGCTGTTGTTGTAAGCAAACTCTAACAAGTGCAAGTGATCCTCCCAAGAGCCTCTGAAATCCAAAACACAAGTGCGTAGCATGTCCTCAAGTATCTGAATGGTCCTCTCTGACTGACCATCTGTCTATGGGTGATACGCACTACTAAACTTGAGCTGGGTGCCCAAGCTAGCCTGCAGACTCCTCCAGAAATGCAAAGTAAAGCGACTGTCCCGATATGATACTATGCTCACAGGAACTCCATGCAGTCTGACTATCTTGCGCTCATACATCTCTGCTAGTCTCTCTGTAGACATACCCACTTTGAATGGTAGATAGTGGACCGATTTGGTCAACCTGTCCACGATGACCCAAATCGTATCCTTCCCGCCTGGAGAACGGGGAAGTCCAGAAACAAAATCCATGGTCACGTGCTCCCATTTCTACTCCGGAATGGGTAACGGCTGGAGCAAACCTCCTGGCCTCTGCCTCTCCGCCTTCACCTGCTGGCACACTAAGCATCGGGATACGAAGTGCGCTACCTCCCGCTTTATCCCGTACCACCATACATGCTCTCTCAGATCTCTATACATCTTGTTGGCACTTGGATGCATAGAATACTGGGATCAATGCGCCTCCTGAAGAACCTCCTCGCGCAACGACCCACTCGGCACACACAACCCGGTACCGTGCCGCAAAGAACCATCATCAGCAATGGTGAAGTCATCTGCTAATCCCATCTGAACCTGCGCCCTGATGCTCCTCAGGGATTCGTCCTCAAACTGTGTAGCCCTGATCCGGTCTACCAACTATGATTGAATCTGCAGTCCCCACACCTGCATCTCAACTCCAGGCACTATCACCTCAATGCCCAAGCTCTCTAGATCTGCCAGAAGATAACGATCTGTAGTCAGGCACATAGCTACCGGATACCTGCTCAACGCATCCGCAACTATGTTCGCCTTCCCTGGATGGTACTGCAATGATATGTCGAAGTCTTTCATCAACTCCAACCATCTCCTCTGCCTCATGTTCAGCTCTTTTTGGGTAAACACATATTTTAAGCTCTTGTGGTCTGTGAAGATCTCCACACGCTCTCCGTATAATAGTATTTCCATAACTTCAGAGCAAAGATGACCGCTGCCAACTCCAAATCGTGGGTAGGGTAGTTCTTCTCATGAGGACGTAATTGCTTGGAAGCATAGGCAATCACCCTCCCATTCTGCTGTAACACACAACCCATTCCCTTCCCCGATGCATCACTATAGATAGTGAATCCTCCAGAACCTGATGGCAACGTCAACACTGGAGCTGTCGTCAACCTCCTCTTCAGCTCATCAAAGGCGATCTCGCACTCCTCTGACCAAACAAACTCCACGTCCTTCCGAGTCAGCCTGGACAACGGCTCTGCAATCCGGAAAAAATCTTGAACAAATCACCTGTAGTAACCTGCTAGTCCCAGGAAACTCCTGACCTCGGCTACTGAAATCGGAGCACTCCATGCCTCAACTGCCATGATCTTTCTCGGATCCACCGAGATACCCTCTCCAGTCACCATATGACCAAGGAATTCAACCTTGTCAAGGAAGAACTCGCACTTCGAAAGCTTTCCATAAAGCTTCTCCTTCCTGAGAGTCTCCAACACTATCCTCAGATGCTCCTCGTGCTCCTCTGGGGTCTTCGAATACACCAAGATATCATCTATAAATACTACCACAAACCTATCCAGATGCTGATGGAATACCTTGTTCATCAGATTCATAAACACTGTCGGGGCATTAGTCAACCCAAACGGCATCACCATGAACTCATACTGTCCATATCTGGTCCGAAAAGCTGTCTTCGGAATATCCTCCTTCCAGACCTTCACCTGGTGGTAGCCTGTCCTTAGATCAATCCTGGAAAACACCCTCGCTCCACTCAACTGGTCAAAAAGATCATCAATACGCAGCAGCGGATACTTGTTCTTGATTGTGAGGTTGTTCAGAGCCCTGTAGTCGATACACATCCGTATCGACCCATCCTTCTTCGGCACAAAAAGTACCGGAGCACCCCACGAAGAAGAACTAGATCTGATAAATCCCTTGTCCTGAAGCTCACCCACCTGCTTCTTCAACTCTATCATCTCACTGTTGCTGACTCTATAGACGTGCTGGGATATCGGCTCCGCGCCTGGCACCAAGTCTATAGAGAACTCCACATCTCTGTCCGGAGGTAACCCTGGAAACTCCTCCGGAAAGACATCCATATACTCCTCTATCAGTGGATGTAGCAACCTCGGCTCTACCACCAGGGCTCCGCAGAAGACTCCCTCGGTCTGCTCCGCTGCTCCTCTGGTAAACTGAAACTCTGGCTCACCCGACGGACTAAACAAAACTCTGCCTCCACGATAATCTATACTAGCACAATGCATACTCAACCAATCCATCCCGAGTACAATATCGTAGCTCGGAAGTGGCATTACGAGTAGGCACACACTCAACTCTCGGCCTCCCAAGTTAACTCTCCGGTCTCTGCAGACATCAGTGACTAGGATGATACCACCCCCGGTCGTGATCTTGCAGAGTCTAGCTAAAGGTTCAGCAATAAGATGGTGTCTAACAGCAAAAGATACAGACACAAAGCTATGGGAAGCACCGAAATCAAATAAAGCAAGTGCTGGAATGGAATCAAGAAGAACAGAACCTGAGATCACATCACCAATGGGCTCGGCCTCGTCTACAGTCAGGGCAAAAGCTCGCCCCTGCTGTCCTCCTCGGTGCTGCTGCTGGTGCTGGGCAAACCTCTGCTGCTGAGTCTGCAAAGGCTGTCCTCTCTGCTGCGCTGCAGGTGCTTTGGCTGGTGCCCTTTGAGCGGCTCCTCCGCCCTGAGCTGTACGGGCAAGCGCTGAAGGACAATCCTTCAGCTGGTGATCTGCTGCTCCACACAACAAACATCTGTCCAGCCTCTTTCTGTATATGTCCCATCCGTGCCCTGGCTTCCTACAGAAAGGGCAAACGATGGGCTGCCTCTGGCCCTGCTGCTGTCCCTGCCTCTGCTGCTGGGGCACCTGCCGGAAGGGCGCACGACCCTGACCCTGGTGCTGCTGGGTCTGCTGGAATGGCCTCTTGGCTGGGCCTGCACTACTGCCTGCTCCTGAAGCATCTCTGCTCCTCTTGGTCTTTAGCTCTAAGTCATCCTCAGCTCTCTGGGCGTCGCTGACAATCTGCTCGAAGGTCGCCTCGCGGTCGCTCCTAGTCAAGGACTTGACCGCCATGACCAAACCCTTGCGGAACTTCTGCGCCTTCGCTGCCTCAAACAACCCCTCAACAAATCTGCCTAGACGGCAGAACTCTGCTGCATACTCATCCACTAGCATGGTCCCCTGGACGAGCGCCTCGAACTGACTCTCTAAAGAACTGAGAGCCACATCCGGGAAGAACTTCTCCTTGAAAAGCTTCTTGAAAGCCTCCCAAGTCAGTCCCGGAACTGCTATCCGTGTATCCGTGCGGTACCAAGTAAGGGCAAGGTCGAACATCTGGCTGCCCGCTGCCTCGATCTGCATGCTGGCTGGGATCATCGCCAGCCTAAAGATGCCCTCTACATGCTCGATCCAGTTGTCGGCATACAGAATCCCCTCTGTACCACGGAACTCCTTGGGCCGCATCCTTTGGAAGTCGATAATAGTACCCGACCTCGAATACTGAGCCTGCTCTGGCTGTGGCTGGATTTGAGCTACTCTGTCGACTGCTGTCATAGCCACCTGATGAGCATTCTCAATGCCCATCCTCATAACGTTCACCTAGCGGTGCTGCGCATCCATCATCTCTCGGAAAAATGCGAACAACTGCGTGGCATCCACTGGTGCAGGCGGTGGTGGAGGAGGTACCACCGGAACAACTGGGGTGACTCTCGGATCAATGGGAGTGAGAGGATCTCCGAGAGAAACAGACGCTCCCTCAACCGCAGAAGTGGCGAGTGGAGCGGTAGCGGCTGCCGGAAGTCGAGCAGGACGAGAGGTGGCAGACCTCTCGGTGGCAGCTGCTTGGACGGTGCACTGAGATCTGGTCTTCGGAGGCATCCTGAACACAGATCAAAAGAAGTCAATACAGTGCAAGAAACGATATCATCAAAGAAGGACAGTAATATTGCAAAAGAAATAATTTCAGAAAAATTAAGATAGCAAGAGAAAACAGGAAGGGTCCTAGTTGTGATTGAGCACACACTCTCTCAGCCTATATCCTATATCCTATTGCAGGTAAACCTAAAAATTAGACCTGCATGGGCCACCACCAAAAACGTGTCACAACCAGCACCCGAAAATCGGGCATGAGCCGTGGGTACGTCCAGCCTACGCCGTAGAATCGGCGATAGAACGCTGTAAAGGTTCGTTCTAGGTCAACCAACTACATATATATCTCACAAAAAATCTGCCATGACCTCTCCAAAAAGGAGGGCAACCACGCAATATATATATATATGAATAATCCTCTCCAAAAGGAGGGCAACCACGCAATATATATATATGAATAATCCTCTCCAAAAGGAGGGCAACCACGCAATATATATATGAACTCTCAATCACAATAACTAGGGGAAGAAATAAAGCACGATATGATATGAACAAAGAAACAGAACCAAAGAGAGCAAGACAATATCCAAAAATATACAGCCAAGGCCATAATAGCTACAACATCTCACAGCATCAAAAGAATAAGTACAATCATCCAGAAATAAACCACTGGGAACAACCCAGGAAACCCACCTAGCTAACTAGGGCACTAACGGCGTCTCCTCGGCGCACTCCTCCTCAGTCTCGGGGTCACAACCCTCGTCAACACCCGGCCCGTAGAACGTCGGGCAATAGTCCTCAGGATCCTCTTGAAAAAATATACCCAGTCAGGACTGGAGCAAAGTACATAACTCTGAAAGCAACTCCAAATACATGGTAAGGTGTATATGACGAGCAATAGAAAGTATACAAGATGCACAGGAAATAAATATATGCTGGAACACAATAAGTAGCTGCAATATAAACTGGAGAACAATACAAGTAGTGGAAAAGTAACTGCAGGTGAGAAAACATGAATACTAGCTAAGTGCCTTGAGCACAAGTTCGTTATGTGATCGGCTTAGGTTGCATATGAAAAATACTACGATAACTCCGTTATGCGTGAGTTGCATAACCGACATACACATGAATACTGTTTGGCTTTGATCACATAACCAACTCCTACTCTCCTCCCCCACTAATACTCTTGGATCCAACCACAACACGCTACGTACATGATAATAGCTCGTGCACATGAAGGTGAGAGCACAAGAAGCACATGATAGCACATGAGAATCAATACCCGTAGCACATGATGAAATACACGTGATAGAGTACCCGCTGAACACGGTAAGGGGGAATAGCATCTCATGACGGGATCCACTAGTACCAGCTCATGTAACAATGTATCAGAATCAAGTATCACAGTTCTAGAACAGGTAATATAAACGCTATCATGAAATAGAAACTATCAGAGGTAGGTACTCGCCTGATGTCCTGAGCAACTGATGAGGATCGAGATCCGGACCGGTGTCGCAAGAATCTATTACGAAAATCAGAATTAAACAGGGTTCTAAGGATTTAAATTGATATAAAATAATTAAAAACAGGCTTCTAGGGCTATTCTAGGTCGAACGGGTCAAACCGGTGAAATTAGGGTCAAAAAGTCAATTCGGGGTCCAAAAAGTCAACTCTAGATCAAAACTAGGTCAAACGTTGACTTTTATGGTCAACGGGGACAATTATGGTCAAAGCTAGGTCAAACTAGGGTACCCCTGAAATTCTAGGTCAAACCGAGCTCATTAAGCTAGAAAACTCACAAACTCGCCTAATCGAGATACCGGGATACCCTCAGAATCCGATACCTTGCCCTAGGCCACACACCCCGCCTAAACCCGCTAAAACCTATGCTAGCATGCGTAAATATATACACATAAGCATATAAAATCACTCCAATACTATTCCTAGGCTATTGCTCAAATACCCCGCTCGAAACTCAATACCTTGGATATCTCAAGGTATTGAGATACCTCGGTATCTCAAGGTATTGAGATACCTCGGTATCTCAAGGTATTGATCAAACCCCTCTAACTAGCTATTAGGCTTATAAATATATACCTAGTTATTAATCTAGACTAGAAAATATATATATCTATCATATATTTACATATCTAAGTACCTATGTACATATATATATATAGATATCCACACACATATACACATACCCATATATACCTTACCCAACTCATAAATATATAACTATAGGTATATAGATATCTATACAATTAGATAGACATATATCTAATACCTATCTATCTATCTACCCATCTAACTATCTATCTACCTATCTAGGTAACTATCTATCTTATTTACTAACTATCAATCTAGCTATTCTAACTATCTATTTAACTATCTATATATCTATCTAACTATATATATATATATATATATATATATATATATATATATATATATATATATATATATATATATATATATATATCACTCTCTCTCTCCCTCACTAGTACTCTTCTAGCCAACGCGGCGCGCAAGCGAAGCTGCTACTGCTCCTGTGCTTTGCTGCTGCTGCTGCATGCCTGCTGATGCTGCTGCTGCTGCTTCATAGTGCTGCTGCTGCTGCTCCTTCTGCTGCTGCTGTGCTGCTGCTGGCCTGGGCAACTCCCCCACCCCTCGCTTCGCCACACACACGAGCACACACACTCCTATATATATATATATATATATATATATATATATATATATATATATATATATATATATATATATAAACATACATATTTCTATATATCTAACACACACACACACACTTAAATACACTCTAACATATATATATCAACACACACCTACACACTCACAAACACTTACACATAAATACACACACACACAAATAAATATATACATAGCTACAAATATATATATAAACACCTATTTATATATATATACACACACACATAGATATATATATATATATATATATATATATATATATATATATATACATATATATACATATACACACACACGCACACTTATACATATACATATATATATATACATAGACATATACATACACAAGCACATAGATATAAATACACACACATATATATAAATATATATACATATATATAGACACACATACAAATATATATATATATATATATATATATATATATATATATATATATATATATATATATATATATATATAGACACTTATACCCAAACACCACACAACGCACACAACACACAAACAACACACAAACAATACGCCCCACTCACGTCCAACGACCCCGACACTCACAAATACCTATAAATATATAAAATATAACCCGAGAATTCTAGCACACACTCTCCGATGCTAACCCAACGCGCGCACAAGTCCGAAACTAGGAAACCAAGTCGAAATGGCCGTTCGGTCATTTCGACGAATACGCGGTGTGCGGTTCGGAAAACCTCCTAAAACGCACACCAAACGAACTCGGAATCGGCCCAAAATTTACCCACGGGTTCTAAACGATGCCTAGATCCTAGAAAAAATGCTACTGCGTCAATTCTAGGCCCGTGGTGGAAATGCGCACGTACTTAAAATCGGCAACGACGAAAACCCTAATTTTGCCCGAAATGTCCGTTTCTCCGTGACACGACTTCCCGTGTCCGAACGGAGACACGCACTCATCCTCAAGACACCCGAAAACGTCTACCTAGGTCTGTCTAACCTAGGACATCACCCAAAATTAGGCCAATTTCGGATTCCACCCGAAATCGACACAAAACCTAGTGTCAAAGTCTCCAAACTCAACCAAACTAGTTCCAACTGCCTCCCACGGGTAGGCTTAGGGTCTAGGAAGGTTCTAAACCACTAATTACACTACATAAGAGTAATTAGCAAGGGAAAAGTTAGGGTTTACCTCTTGGGAGTTGGAATCCCAAGGCCAAAGTCTCTGATCTACTTGGAATCACCTCCCTCAAGCTCCAAGCCACCAAATCTAGCCTCTACACTAAATCTAGGCTCCACACACCTAGGTTAGGGAAAATGCAAGGTTAGGGTTAGCATAAAGAAGAAGGAATGGAAGAAAGAAGGAAGAAAAATAAAGAACAATTACTTGGGGAGAAGAAAGAAGAAGAAAGAAGAAGTGGAGAAGAAGAAGAAGAAGTGAAGAAGAAGAGTGGAATGTGAAGAAAGGGGGCTGGCTGCTGTGCTCTCGGGTGTGGGGCTGGAATAGGGGCCGGCCATGTAGTAAAATAGGTTACACAAGTCTCCACATGACCAAAATGCCCTCCTAACTTGGGTTTTGGGTTTCAGGGTTCCAAAAGCACTCAAACTAACTCCAAATCTCTCCAACTAACCCACTAAAAATATAATTAATATTTCTAAGCCCCAAAATAATCCTCACAAGGGTGTTGGTCGGGTCGAACATGGGTCCAGTAGGGTCTGACATGGGTCCAGGCTAGCCAAAACCCTAAAACAATCATTAAAAAAATACAATCACTATTTAAATATAAATATAATTAATTAAATACAATACACAATTTACCAAATAAAAATAAAAAATAACCCTATTTCTATAATTGGGTAGTGACAAGCCTACCCTCCTTAAAATAATTTTGTCCTCGAAATTAAAAGACGAAACTAGGACAGGAATGCAAAGAAAGAACCATACCTCAGGGCTCGAAGAGATAGGGGTATCGCTCGCGCATTTCCTCCTCCCTCTCCCAGGTCGACTCACCTGGAGAGTGATGCCTCCACCCGACGCGAACCAAGGGAATAGTCTGGTTCCTCAACACCTTCTCCCGTCGATCCAGAATCTCTACCGGCTGCTCTGGATAGCTAAGAGTAGGGCCCACCACGATCTTCGATTGATCCAATACGTGACTGGGATCCGCCACGTACCGTCTCAGCTGCGACACGTGGAACACATCATGAACTCCCTCCAGCGTAGGCGGCAAATCGAGCCTATACGCCACGGCGCCGACCCTCTCAAGGATATGGAAGGGTCCGACGAAACGTGGGCTAAGCTTCCCGCCTCCACCGAAGCGAATAGTGCCCCGCATCGGAGAAATTCTCAGGAACACCAGATCTCCAACCTGCACAAACAAGGTCTCTGCACTTAGTCTAAAATAAGCAATCACAAGCAAACACAAGAACAAAATCCAGATTCTAAGCTATACCTCGAACTCCAAAGGTCTCCGGTGGCTATCGGCCCAGTGCCGCTGTCTGTCCTGCGCCAACCGAAGTCTATCTCTAATGAGCTTGACCTTCTCCGCTGCATCAACCACCATCTCCGGGCCAAGCAAAGCTCTCTCACCTACATCATCCCATGATAACGGAGTGCGACACCTCCGTCCATACAATGCCTCGAAAGGTGATATCTCGATACTGGCTTGGTAGCTGTTGTTGTAAGCAAACTCTACCAAGTGCAAGTGATCCTCCCAAGAGCCTCTGAAATCCAAAACACAAGTGCGAAGCATATCCTCAAGTGTCTGAATGGTCCTCTCTGACTGACCATCTGTCTGTGGGTGATACGCACTACTAAACTTGAGCTGGGTGCCCAAGCTAGCCTGTAGACTCCTCAAGAAATACGAAGTAAAGCGATTGTCCCGATCTGATACTATGCTCCCAAAAACTCCATGCAGTCTGACTATCTGGCGCACATACATCTCTGCTAGTCTCTCTGTAGACGTACCCACTTTGAATGGTAGAAAGTGGGCCGATTTGGTCAACCTGTCCATGATGACCCAAATCGCATCCTTTCCGCCTGGAGAACGGAGAAGTCCAAAAATAAAATCCATGGTCATGTGCTCCCATTTCCACTCCGGAATGGGTAACAGCTGGAGCAAACCTCCTGGCCTCTGCCTCTTCGCCTTCACCTGCTGGCACACTAAGTATTGGGATACGAAGCGCGCTACCTCCCGCTTCATCCCGTACCACCATACATGCTCTCTCAGATCTCTATACATCTTATTGGCACCTGGATGCATAGAATACTGGGATCGATGCGCCTCCTGAAGAACCTCCTCGCGCAACGACCCACTCGGCATACACAACCCGGTACCATGCCGCAAAGAACCATCATCAGCAATGGTGAAGTCATCTGCTAATCCCATCTGAACCTGCGCCCTGATGCTCCTCAGGGACTCGTCCTCAAACTGTGAAGCCCTGACTCGGTCTACCAACTCTGACTGAATTTGCAGTCCCCACATCTGCATCTCAACTCCAGGCACTATCACCTCAATGCCCAAGCTCTCTAGATCTGCCAGAAGATAACGATCTGTAGTCAGGCACATAGCTACCGGATACCTGCTCAACGCATCCGCAACTATGTTCGCCTTCCCTAGATGGTACTACAATGATATGTCGAAGTCTTTCATCAACTTCAACCATCTCCTCTGCCTTATGTTTAGCTCTTTTTGGGTAAACACATACTTCAAGCTCTTGTGGTCTGTGAAGATCTCCATACGCTCTCCATATAAATAGTCTTTCCACAACTTCAGAGCAAAGATGACCGCTGCCAACTCTAAATCGTGGGTAGGGTAGTTCTTCTCATGAGGACGTAATTGCCTGGAAGCATAGGCAATCACCCTCCCATTTTGCTGTAACACACAACCCAGTCCCTTCCCCGATGCATCACTATAGATAGTGAATCCTCCAGAACCTGATGGCAACGTCAACACTGGAGCTGTCGCCAACCTCCTCTTCAGCTCATCAAAGGCGATCTGGCACTCCTCTGACCAAACAAACTCCACGTTCTTCCGAGTCAGCCTGGATAACGACTCTGCAATCCGGGAAAAATCTTGAACAAATCTCCTGTAGTAACCTGCTAGTCCCAGGAAACTCCTGACCTCGGCTACTGAACTCGGAGCACTCCATGCCTCAACTGCCATGATCTTTCTCGGATCCACCGAGATACCCTCTCCAGTCACCATATGACCAAGGAATTCAACCTGGTCAAGGAAGAACTCGCACTTTCGAAAGCTTTCCATAAAGCTTCTCCTTCCTGAGAGTCTCCAACACTATCCTCAGATGCTCCTCGTGCTCCTCTGGGGTCTTCGAATACACCAAGATATCATCTATAAACACCACCACAAACCTGTCCAGATGCTGATGGAACACCTTGTTCATCAGATTCATGAACACTTCCGGGGCATTAGTCAACCCAAACGGCATCACCATGAACTCATACTGTCCATATCTGGTCCGAAAAGCTGTCTTCGGAATATCCTCCTTCCTGACCTTCACCTGGTGGTAGCCTGTCCTCAGATCAATCCTGGAAAACACCCTCGCTCCGCTCAACTGGTCAAAAAGATCATCAATACGCGGCAGCGGATACTTGATCTTGATTGTGAGGTTGTTCAGAGCCCTGTAGTCGATACACATCCGTATCGACCCATCCTTCTTCGGCACAAAAAGTACCGAAGCACCCCACGGAGAAGAACTAGATCAGATAAATCCCTTGTCCTGAAGCTCACCCACCTGCTTCTTTAACTCTATCAGCTCACTGTTGCTGACTCTATAGACGTATTGGGATATCGGCTCCGCGCCTGGCACCAAGTCTATAGAGAACTCCACATCTCTGTCCGGAGGTAACCCTGGCAACTCCTCCTGAAAGATATCCATATACTCCTCTATCAATGGATATAGCAACCTTGGCTCTACCACCAGGGCTCCACAGAAGACTCCCTCGGTCTGCTCCGCTGCTCCTCTGGCAAACTGAAACTCTTGCTCACCCGACGGACTAAACAGAACTTTGCCTCCACGACAATCTATACTAGCACAATGCATACTCAACCAATCCATCCTGAGTATAATATCGTAGCTCGAAAGTGGCATTACGAGTAGGCACACACTCAACTCCTGGCCTCCCAAGGTAACTCTCCGGTCTCTGCGGACATCACTGACTAGGATGATTCCACCCCCGGTCGTGATCTTGTAGAGTCTAGCTAAAAGTTTAGCAACAAGATGGTGTCTAACAGCAAAAGATACAGACACAAAGCTATGGAAAGCACCAGAATCAAATAAAGCAAGTGCTGGAATGGAATCAAGAAGAACAGAAACTGAGATCACATCACCAACGGGCTCGGCCTCGTCTATAGTCAGGGCAAAAGCTCGCCCCTGCTGTCCTCCTCGGTGCTGCTGCTAGTGCTGGGCAAACCTCTGCTTCTGAGTCTGCAAAGGCTGTCCTCTCTGCTGTGCTGCAGGTGCTCTGGCTGGTGCCCTCTGAGCGGCTCCTCTGTCCTGAGCTGTACGGGCAAG
Source organism: Iris macrosiphon (assembly GCA_036927795.1). Lineage (NCBI taxonomy): Eukaryota > Viridiplantae > Streptophyta > Magnoliopsida > Asparagales > Iridaceae > Iris > Iris macrosiphon. Next base: position 49,137,264 of record JAYESA010000014.1, read on the forward strand.
CGCTGAAGGACAATCCTTCAGCTGGTGATCTGCTGCTCCACACAACAAACATCTGCCCAGCCTCTTTCTGCATATGTCCCATCCGTGCCCTGGCTTCCTACAGAAAAGGCAAACGATGGGCTGCCTCTGGCCCTGCTGCTGTCCCTGCCTCTGCTGCTGGGGCGCTTGCTGGAAGGGCGCACGACCCTGACCCTGGTGCTGCTGGGTCTGCTGGAATGGCCTCTTGGCTGGGCCTGCACTGCTGCCTGCTCCTGAAGCATCTCTGCTCCTCTTGGTCTTTAGCTCTAAGTCATCCTCAGCTCTCTGGGCGTCGCTGACAATCTGCTCGAAGGTCGCCTCGCGGTCGCTCCTAGTCAAGGACTTGACCGCCATGACCAAACCCTTGCGAAACTTTTGCGCCTTCGCTGCCTCAGACAACCCCTCAACAAATCTGCCCAGACGGCAGAACTCTGCTGCATACTCATCCACTAGCATGGTCCCCTGGACGAGCGCCTCGAACTGACTCTCTAAAGCACTGAGAGCCACATCCGGGAAGAACTTCTCCTTGAAAAGCTTCTTGAAAGCCTTCCAAGTCAGTCCCGGAACTGCTATCCGCGTATCCATGCGGTACCAAGTAAGGGCAAGGTCGAACATCTGGCTGCCCGCTGCCTCGATCTGCATGCTGGCTGGGATCATCGCCAGCCTAAAGATGCCCTCTATATACTCGATCCAGTCGTCGGCGTACAGGATCCCCTCTGTACCGCAGATCTCCTTGGGCCGCATCCTCTGGAAGTCGATAATAGTACCCGGCCTCGGATACTGAGCCTGCTCTGGCTGTGGCTGGATCGGAGCCACTTTGTCGACCGCTTTCATAGCCACCTGATGAGCATTCTCAATGCCCATCCTTATAACATCCACCTGGCGGTGCTGCGGGTCCATCATCTCTCGGGAAAATACGAACAACTGCGTGGCATCCACTGGTGCAGGCGGTGGTGGAGGAGGTACCACCGGAACAACTGGGGTGACTCTCGAATTAATGGGAGTGAGAGGATCTCTGAGAGAAACAGACGCTCCCTCAACCGCAGGAGTGGCGAGTGGAGTGGTAGCGGCTGCCGAAAGTCGAGCAGGACGAGAGGTGGCAGACCTCTCGGTGGCAGCTGCTGGGATGGTGCGCTGAGATCTGGTCTTCGGAGGCATCCTGAACACAGATCAAAAGAAGTCAATACAGTACAATAAACGATATCATCAAAGAAGGACAGTAATATTGCAAAAGAAACAATTTCAAAAAAATTAAGATAGCAAGAGAAAACAGGAAGGATCCTAGTTGTGATTGAGCACACACTCCCTCAGCCTATATCCTATATACTATTGCAGGTAAACCTAAAAACTAGACCTGTATGGGCCACCACCAAAAACGTGTCACGACCCGCACCCAAAAATCGGGCATGAGCCGTGGGTACGTCCAGCCTACGCCGCAGAATCGGCGGTAGAACGCTGTAAAGGTCCGTTCTAGGTCAACCAACTATCTATATATCTCACAAAAAATTTGCTATGACCTCTCCAAAAAGGAGGGCAACCACGCAATATATATATAAATAATCCTCTCCAAAAGGAGGGCAACCACGCAATATATATATGAACTCTCAATCACAATAACTAGGGGAAGAAATAAAGCACGATATGATATGAACAAAGAAACAGAACCAAAGAGAGCAAGACAATATCCAAAAATATACAGTCAAGGCCATAATAGCTACAACATCTCACAGCATCAAAAGAATAAGTACAATCATCCAGAAATAAACCACTGGGAATAACCCAGGAAACCCACCTAGCTAACTAGGGCGCTAACGGCGTCTCCTCGGCGCACTCCTCCTCAGTCTCGAGGTCACAACCCTCGTCAACACCCGGCCGTAGAACGTCGGGCAATAGTCCTCAGGATCCTCTGGAAAAAATATGCCCAGTCAGGACTGGAGCGAAGTACATAACTCTGAAAGCAACTCCAAATACATGGTAAGGTGTATATGACGAGCAATAGAAAAGTATACAAGATGCATAGGAAATAAATATATGCTGGAGCACAATAAGTAGCTGCAATATAAACTGGAGAACAATACAAGTAGTGGAAAAGTAACTGCAGGTGAGAAAACATGAATACTAGCTAAGTGCCTTGAGCACAAGTTCGTTATGTGATCGGCTTAGGTTGCACATGAAAAATACTACGATAACTCCGTTATGCGTGAGTTGCATAACCGACATACACATGAATACTGTTTGGCTTTGATCACATAACCAACTCCTACTCCCCTCCCCCACTAATACTCTTGGATCCAACCACAATACGCTACGTACATGATAATAGCTCGTGCACATGAAGGCGAGAGCACAAGAAGCACATGATAGCACATGAGAATCAATACCCGAAGCACATGATGAAATACACGTGATAGAGTACCCGCTGAACACGGTAAGGGGGGATAGCATCTCATGACGGGATCCACTAGTACCAGCTCGTGTAACAATGTGTCAGAATCAAGTATCACAGTTCTAGAACAGGTAATATAAACACTATCATGAAATGGAAACTATTAGAGGTAGGTACTCGCCTGATGTCCTGAGCAACTGATGAGGATCGAGATTCGGACCGGTGTCGCAAGAACCTATTGCAAAAAATAGAATTAAACAGGGTTCTAAGGATTTAAACTAATATAAAATAATTAAAAATAGGCTTATAGGGCTATTCTAGGTCGAACGGGTCAAACCGGTAAAATTCGGGTCAAAAAGTCAACCCGGAATCCAAAAAGTCAACTCTAGGTCAAAACTAGGTCAAACTTTGACTTTTACGGTCAACGGGGACAATTATGGTCAAAGCTAGGTCAAACTAGGGTGCCCCTGAAATTCTAGGTCAAACCGAGCTTATTAAGCTAGAAAACTCATAAACTCGCCTAATCGAGATACCGGGATACCCTCGGTATCCGATACCTCGTCCTAGGCCACGCATCCCGCCTAAATCCGCTAAAACCTATGCTAGCACATGTAAATATATACACATAAGCATATAAAAATTACTCCAATACTATTCCTAGGCTATTGCTCAAATACCCCGCTCGAAACTCAATACCTTGGATATCTCAAGGTATTGAGATACCTCGGTATCTCAAGGTATTGAGATACCGCTCTCAAACCCCTCTAACTAGCTATTAGGCTTATAAATATATACCTAGTTATTAATCTAGGCTAGAAAATATATATATATCTATCATATATTTACATATCTAAGTACCTATGTACATATATATATCCACACACATATACACATACCCATATATACCTTACCCAACTCATAAATATATAACTATAGGTATATAGATATCTATACAATTAGATAGACATATATCTAATACCTAGCTATCTATCTACCCATCTAACTATCTATCTACCTATCTAGGTAACTATCTATCTTATTTACTAACTATCAATCTAGCTATTCTAACTATCTATTTAACTATATATATATATATATATATATATATATATATATATATATATATATATATATCACTCTCTCTCTCCCTCACTAGTACTCTTCTAGCCAACGAGGCGCGCAAGCGAAGCTGCTACTGCTTCTGTGCTTTGCTGCTGCTGCTTCATGCCTGCTGATGCTGCTGCTGCTGCTTCATAGTGCTGCTGCTGCTGCTCCTTCTGCTGCTGGCCTGGGCTACTCCCCCACCCTCGCTTCACCACACACACGAGCACACACACTCCTATATACATATAAATATATATTTATATCACTATATATATATAAACATACATATATATCTATATATCTAACACACACACACATACACACTTAAACACACTCTAACATATATATATCAACACACACCTATACACTCACAAACACTTACACATAAATACACACACACACAAATAAATATATACATAGCTACAAATATATATATAAATACCTATTTATATATATATATACACACACACACACACAGATATATATATATATACATACACATATATACATATATATACATATACACACACACGCACACTTATACATATACATATACATACATATATATATATATATATATATACACACATATACATACACAAGCACATAGATATAAATACACACATATATATATAAATATATATATATATATAAATATATATATATATATATATATATATATATATATATATATATAGACACTTATACCCAAACACCACACAAAGCACACAACACACAAACAACACGCCCCACTCACACCCAACGACCCCGACACTCACAAATACCTATAAATATATAAAATATAATCCGAGAATTCTAGAACACACTCCCCGATGCTAACCCAACGCGCGCACAAGCCCGAAACTAGGAAACCAAGTCGAAATGGCCGTTCGGTCATTTCGACGAACACGCGGTGTGCGGTTCGGAAAACCTCCTGAAACGCATACCAAACGAACTCAAAATCGGCCCAAAATTTACCCACGGGTTCTAAACGATGCCTAGATCATAGAAAAATGCTACCGCGTCGATTCTAGACTCGTGACGGAAATGCGCACGCACTTAGAATCGGCGACGACGAAAACCCCAATTTCGTCCGAAATGCCCGTTTCTCCGCGACACGACTTTCCGTGTCCGAACGGAGACACGCACTCACCCTCAAGACACCCGATAACGTCTACCTAGGTCCATCTAACCTAGGGCATCACCCAAAATTGGGCCAATTTCGGATTCCACCCGAAATTGACACAAAACCTAGTGTCAAAGTCTCCAAACTCAACCAAACTAGTTCCAACTTCCTCCCACGGGTAGGCTTAGGGTCTAGGAAGGTTCTAAACCACTAATTACACTACATAAGAGTAATTAGCAAGAGGAAAGTTAGGGTTTACCTCTTGGGAGTTGGAATCCCAAGGCCAAAGTCTCCGATCTACTTGGAATCACCTCCCTCCAGCTCCAAGCCACCAAATCTAGCCTCCACACTAAATCTAGGCTCCACACACCTAGGTTGGGGAAAATGCAAGGTTAGGGTTAGCATAAAGAAGAAGGAATGGAAGAAAGAAGGAAGAAAAATAAAGAACACTTACTTGGGGAGAAGAAAGAAGAAGAAAGAAGAAGTGGAGAAGAAGAAGAAGTGAAGAAGAAGAAGAAGAGTGGAATATGAAGAAAGGGGGCTGGCTGTTGTGCTCTCGGGTGTGGGGATGGAATAGGGGTCGGCCATGTAGTAAAATAGGTTACACAAGTCTCCACATGACCAAAATGCCCTCCTAACTTGGGTTTTGGGTTTCGGGATTCCAAAAGCACTCAAACTAACTCCAAATCTCTCCAACTAACCCACTAAAAATATAATAAATATTTCTAAGCCCCAAAATAATCCTCACAAGGGTGTTGGTCGGGTCGGACATGGGTCCACTAGGGTCTGACATGGGTCCAGGATAGGCAAAACCCTAAGACAATCATTAAAAAAAATACAATCACTATTTAAATATAAATATAATTAATTAAATACAATACACAATTTACCAAATAAAAAAAATAACCCTATTTTCTAGAATTGGGTAGTAACACACGGTGAAACCTCTTAGCCTTCTCCAAGTCATTAGGTATTAGGGCAGCGCCATATTTACTTAGGCGACTAAACTCTGCATCATACTCGTCGACTGTCTTGTTCCCCTGCTCCAGGTGGAGGAACTGATCGTACAACGCATCCCTTATAATGTCCGGAAAGTACTTCCTCTCAAAGCACTCCAAAAATTGTTCCCAAGTCTGACGCGTACCCAACTGGCGCTCTATTGATTCCCACTAGTGATGAGCGTTACCCTCTAGCTGGGTCCTTACGTCTGTCATACATAGATCTGTAGGCAGCTGTGATGCTTCTAACAACTTCTTGGTGTTGGCAATCCAGTTTGTGGTCTCCTCTGGACTCTCAATGCCTTTATACGGCTTGGGGCCCATCTGTACAAAGTTCTTGACTGAACCAACTCGAGCTTGCGGTACTGAAACTAGTGCATCGACTGGTGCTGGGGCTAGTGTTGCCATTCTCTCAAGTGATTCCAGAAACTTTAGCCTCTGCTCCGCCGCTTGCTGCCTCTGCTCTGCAGCCTGTGCGGCTGCTTGCTGACTCTATTCCTGTATTATCATCTGGAAGAATTGGAACATCTGTGTCTGGATATCCTGCGGTGCTGGTGGAGCTGGAAAAGTCCCATTAGGCACTATGGAAGGAGCTGATGGAACTGGATTATTAGTCAGTCCATCCGGTCCCAGAAGAGAAGGAGTCGTTGAGGCCTTTCTTTGGTGATTGGCCATTGACCCCTGGAGACGCGTTGTCCCCGGTGGCGGCACGTCCGTTACGCAAATTCATCTCTCTGTAAAAGATGGACGAAGTATTAGGAAAAGTTCATGAATCAAGCAGGATGCAAACACTTAAATAGGACATGTTGGAAGGAAGGTGAGTTATAGTCAAGTGTGGTAATGATCTAAAACTCTAATCCTAGGTGCAGGCCCGCTCGGTACAGTTACGTAACCGAAACGGCTAACTCAACCTGCATGGGCCACCACAAAAATATGTCACGCCCCAGTCCCAAAATACGTAGGACTAGGAATACGTAAGCATGCCAGCCGTATGTATATGGCAACTCCAATATATGGATACCATAATACACACGTACGCTGTAATATGAATATTAACTCACATGTGGTATATATATTGTCACAAGTCATAGTAAATACTAATCTCATCCACAAAACAAGTCATAGTAAAGAAATAACTAAACTAGAATAATGAGTCTGAATAATCCAAAAATGATAGTCGGGGAGAGACAAATCCACTACCAACGACTATAGCAATACTAAAATGAGAGAGGAGGATAAATCTCCAATATAAAATAAGATGATGATAAAAGTATATTAGCTAAGAGAATCCATCACTAGAGATAATCAAAGATGCTCAGAAGGTAAGACCTCCTCGACAGAAAATAATGTGTCAGGTCCTGGCCCGTACTCCTGCGGATACTCCTGATCGTCTATACCTGGCAAAGGACCATGTCCTCAGAGGGACGTAACAAGATACATAGAAGCATGCCAATTGAATACAGTAAAACATGCATAATAGACAAAATATATAAGTACGTTGTACAAGACAATCTATATGAAATGCATAATAAGGACAACTTTTCGACGTATGGGTAGGGGTAGGCTACTCTATCTATCTCACAACTCACACACACGTCCATGAATATCAGAAGCCGTCATACCGCAAGGGTAGTGACCATCGTGACACCAGAAGCCGACATACTGCGAGGGTAGCGACCATCGTGACACAACTACCATAGTGCATGCTAGTTACTACAGTTTACCAGAGTGGTTATAGCCCATACGCCTACTGATTGTCCTCCTCTCCCATGATACTATGTGTCAAGTGTGTGTCAACATATATAATTATGACTGAAAGAAAACATACATGAAATGAATATATAAAAATATAATAAGCATGCGAAGTACTGTAAACAATTTGGCAAGGTATACTTACCTGGCAAGAAAGCTGCAAAGTATAAACGTCCAGGCGTCAAGCACAAAGGATCATAAACAATGGCCTTCGAATTAACATCTCTGGATGCTAAAATAAACATCACCAACGTTCCCAAAATAAGCGAGATAGTCAAAAAAGTCTACCCTTTTGTCCAATTTGGACACAGGGGCAAAACAGTAATTTTGGGTCAAAGCAGGTCCACATGTGGGCCACTTTGCACCGAAATACGTGCCAGAGATAGAGATCTCTAAATAGGACAAATTATAGGTCAAACAAATTTTTAACGTCAATATGAACTCAACGGTACGTCCAATTTTGGATTCCGGTGAGCCGAACACAAATTCACCCTTAAAGTCAATCGTGGGGCCCGCAAATAGGCGACTTGGTCAACTATCTAGAAATCGCGTGAAACTTGGGTCACAGGACCAGCGTGATACCACTAATCCAATGGCGTAAGTTTTGTCGCATTCCGACGAGCGTAAACAAAATGGGATGGCATTTTGTAAAAGTCATGATACGGAAACTTTTACGGATACGGGTTGATTCCGACGTGCACCCACGTCCGAATCAATTTCCGCAAAAGTTCACACGTCAGGACATACCATACGCGCCTTTCAGTACAATTGGTACGCGACGAGGCAGTCCTGTTGGGCGGGACGCGCTCCATATCACAAATTTTAATATTTTAAAAACAAGTTTTTCTGAGTTTTCAACCTAATTTATCTCTGATTCTAACACAAAATAAAATAAACTAATTAACAGGGAATGATCTCGGTTATATAAAATTGACATAGCAAAAAGTAGATTTTAATTTGGATGTCCAACTTTTGGAGATATCGGCCTCAAAACATAGGCCGTTGGAATAGTTTACAGCAATTTCAAAAATATGGTTTTTTTCTCAACTTGGCTTCGATTTCTACCTAATTTTTAATGCTGCTTAAATGAAACTAATTAACGGGGTTTAGAGAGAGATAGGTTGTGATCATACCGGCGAAGACGGATCCGAAATCGGTCGAGAGATGGGATAAAAAATAGCCCATGAAGAGGCGGTCGTCGCTGCATGTTCCTGCCGCGGTTGACTGTCGCGATCGCGCAGACGTGGCCGACTGACGGTTCTTCGGCGACGTCGTGGGGGCGCAGGGGTCGGAGGTCGGCGGCACATGATTGGGGTGTCAGAGTCTAGGGTTAGGGTTTCGAATAGGGTTTGAGTTATAACATATATATATATATATATATATATATATATATATATATATATATATATATATATATATATATATATATATATATATATATATATAGGGAGAGAGGGTGAGATGGGTTACAGCCTGAGCCGCTTGGGGGGGAGGATCCGCTGCTGGCGGGTTGGGAATAGCTGCAGGTGTGGGGGGGATTAGCTTAAGGACATAGTGGTTACAGGTTTTAGTATAGGTATTTAAGATTAGGGTTTTAGTTCCTTTTTCTTTTCTTTTCTTTTTCTTTTTCTTTTCTTTTTTTGTTTTATTATTTCTATTACCATAATTACTACTACTACTACTACTATTACTACTATATTATTATTATTTACTAACATTATTATTATTATTATCATAACTATTACTTATTATTATTATATTTAATAACTATATATTATTTACATATATATTTGAGGTATATAAAAAAAATATTTGTACCCAAAATAAATTCTAAAAATCTATCACTCTTCTTTACAGATTCCTAAAATAAAAATAATAGTTTTTGTGCAATAATTCTAAATGAATATTTATCTAGGTAATTAAATCAATAACTATATTTTCTAATTAACTAAGGAATAATATAAATAAATTCAATGATTAATTAAATAAATATAATATTTAAAATTAGGGGATTTTACAAATAGCAAATACTCTCTGCTATGTGCATAGATGTGACTATCTTATGCGATACTGCGTCTATGCGCCTAGATGAACATGTGTGGACAGACGCACGAGTCTTGGACTTTGTCTCTGCAGCTGAGTTGCTTGGCGCATAGGAATAAGCCTCTCTGCCTATGCGCATAAGACTTAAAACTTCTCTTTATATGAAATGTTTGATCAAAAACTACTTCTATTCATTTTTATTTCTTATTTTCAGTGTCTTTAGCTGTAGCTCCCTCTGGTAAGATACTTCTTGGGCAGGCTCAAGCTATGCTGGGTATGAACTTTGATAACATAGTGGCTACTGTTAAGGCCCAGATGGACCTGGATCAACCCGCGAAATGATAGAAGCTGATAGCTGATCAAACCAAGTTTTTTCTGATGTGTCAAATGAACTATGGGAAGATTCCTGCCGAAGGAAATGCTTCTTTCAAGAAGCCAATCTTCTTGTTTGGAGATGCTCTAACCACCCCATCTCCGGAGGTGATGAAGATCAAAGAAGACTAGTACTTCACCTCTTGCGAGACAAAGATGTATATGCCTCTAATGGAGCGTCGCCTACCACTGTTGGCTTTTAAATTAGTGATGGGTCCAAAGATAATAGATTGGAACTTGACCCCGGATCAGGCGAGAGACCCGATTGGCCGGATTCATCCCGGGGCCAAAATTCAGAAGGAAATTTTGACTTTCAAAGAGTCGCCTTCCTATTCTCTACGATGACTGATACCCAGTGTTGTTGCAAGTGAATTAGGGCCAAATCTCCTTCCTTACGGTGCAAACACCTTCATTAATCATCTTCCAAAGAAGGGGTCATATCCAACTGGGAATCTACGATTGGTCAGCTGGGCCCACTACTCTGTCTTATGGAGTAATTTAACCATATGGATATTGAAAAAGTATGCGATGAAGCTCAAAGCAGCAATTTATAATATGCAGTGAGGGGCACCTACTTCAGATTGGAGACAAACCATCATTTATTTATCATCTTGGTTGAGATGTATAACTGTCGCACTGGGACTTTCTTCACACCCGGTGGCAAAATAGGACCTGCGTTGCATGAGATGCATGACGTCTCAAGACTTCCTTGGGGTGAGGAACCATATGAAGAATACACCCCTAGCAACGAAGAGCTCGAAAAGCTAGAAAAGAAGAACCCAAAGTTCCTAGCCGTATACAAGGAGTTGTTATGCCACCACAATATCTGTCAACAACTCTCTAAGAAAGATAAGAGTTCTGAGGGAGCATCTCCCCATATTACAACATGGACCAACCACCTTTTTCTGAAAAATAAGAAGTCACAGTAGGTCCATGTTCGAAAACCCCGATCTCAAAGAGAAGTTGAAGATTTGATGTGCAAGCGTCAAAAGCCTGTCGATAAAGATGATAAAGTTAGTGAGCCTACCAAAGCATTTAATTATTTTTACCAAGATATGTACCATTTGTCTGACAAGGCAGTGTTGGCTGGTTTTCTGATGATCTAGCTACGGACTTGCATAGTCCCAGAAGGCTCAAGAACAATCGAAAGGGTTACCCGTAATCTTATACTTCCTGTAGTGAAGTTGATTTTTGGCTATAAGCTTCCTTTGCTCCTGGCGATGATCTGTTGTATCCACCATGGACTTTGAGCTTTTATCAAAAAGGTGATGCATCACGATGGATCTGGAGACCTTCACAGGGTCGAGTTGCCCTATCATTACAAATGTACCCTGGACTAGAGGAGGGTATATTGGAAGAAGATGCTTTCATCCGACGGTACCGTGGGATGCCTTGGCTTTATTTCGAGACTCCTTCCTGCAGAAGAACACTCGCTTTTATAACGAGCTACACATTCTTTACAACAATTCCCGATTTTACAAAGAATGAGAGAAATAACACACAAAAAGACAACAGAGTGAACTCTTGCACTCTATCTGCAAGGACTTTCCACTGGCTCCTCTCTATTCGTCCCTCTCATTTAGTATATTGGAACAAAAACCTCGTCTTCTTGGAGCCTTATTTATCGAGTAGGTTCGTTCTCCAATTTGGGTATAACCAATTTTTGCAAAGCAACCCAATTTCTTGCCTTGAATTTAGAGGTAGTTTGATTTATAATGCTCGAGCATGGAGTTATTACATTATTGTTTGCACACCAGCTAGATTCACACTGCCTGATGCCGAAGTCGCACCGCACATACTGTATGCAGCGGCCAACTTTTAGTACACAGTGAATACTTTGCCATCCGACTATGATTGGGAGAAAAATTTTAACGTGGGCACAAAACTGATGCCACAAGATAAAAATGCCCGAAAGATTTCAAGAAAGGTTAAGGGAGTTGTCATTCCACTGTCCATTGGTCGTGAACTAACGACAGAGGAGGAGAATACTTCTAATGAACCTCTGTCCCAAATTGATCCTCCATTTAAGCGTAAGGCTATCTACAAAGAACCCTCGACTTTCCAAGAAGAGGAAAGCCAAACCATTCTCTGCAACGTGATCGGGTTCCAAAAAGAAATCTGCTGGCAAGTCCTCTGTGCAGGACATTGAAGAAGAAGAGGTAGGACCCCTTGTACTGGTGGTCTCTGAACCGGACCCCCTCTTAGACTCTATGGAGGTATCCGTAAAATCTCTTAACTTTATTACTATGAAGTCCTTTTATGACACTTTTTCCACTAGTTTGCCTCTAATTGTATAAAAACCGGGAGTGGTAGCAAGGAGACTTCCCCGAAGAGTTGCAGCTTCGATAATTTCTTATGCTGAAGAGGACGTGGAGACAACATCTCTAGAATATAAGCCTCATACCATCATTGAAGAGCCTGCATCTGGGACTTCAGACGAGTATGACCCTATATAGAGTGTTGGTGGAGCCTGATACCCCTATGACTAACATTTTTGTAGATGACCTGGATGCCATGGGAACGACTCTCACCATGCTGGATGAGCCACATGTTCCGGTATCTTCTCTAGGTATGTTGTTCTCTAATTTCACAAGAGATGAGATTTTTTGTCTTTAATTCTCAATACTCTTAGTGAGGTTAACCACAAGTCGGCTTGACTCTTTAGCTCCTTCCCACGTGGGAACAATCATCCTAGCGGAGGAAGAGGGTTATAAAGAAGAAAAAGAAAGCCTCGGCAGAAGGAGGTCTAAATCTGCCCCAAGTTCATCTGGGGTTAGAATTGAAGAAATTACTGGGGAGCCCCTAGCCATAATTGGTGTTGAGGAGACCGTTGTAGCTGGCTCATCTGGAGTCAAAATTATAGAGTTTCCCAGTGAGCCGTTGCCCTCAACCAATGTTGAAAAACCTATCGTAGCAAACTCTTCTACAGTTAGGATTGAATAACTTCCTGAGGAGCCACTACCTGGTCCTGATGCTGAGAAGACCACTACTACTGGCTTGTCCAATGTTAAAATAATTCTTATAGTTGTACAACAATTTGTGACTGCTCGAGTAACTGATCAATCTAATGTCGCAGTTTTGCCTCCTGCACCTGTGAGTATAGTGGTATCAGCTCCTCCACTACCAAGTGTTGTTGTGTCAGCTCCTCAGCCAGTTGAAGTTCCTTTTGCTCATACTCCTCTGACGTCGTTTACTCTTGCTAAGGTAGACGAGATGGTGACAGTTCCCTTCCAAAGTTTTTATACTCTTATGAAGCAAGGGGTACAAAACATTTTGGAGAAGAAAAAAATCTTTCTCTTGGACCAGGATATCTGTCATGGGCCAAATAAATGCGCTCAAGGCTTTTCCTGGATATGAGCAAATTGCTGACTTGTTGCTATAGAAGCTGACTAAAGTATAACAATGCCTGAGCTCCAACGAACACAAATAAAAAATATATCCGCTTTAGTGATTAAAGAACATGGCCATCTACTTGACGCGATAACTCAGAAAAGAACCTTTTATGCTAAAGGTAAAGAATCTTTGAAGCATGACTCCAATAGTTATCCGTCAAGCATAAATGACTGACTGACAGGGGGTCAAATGCCTGGCTAAGGAAGACTCTTTAACTAAATAAATGGCCGAAATTACTGTGCAAATTGAGTATCTTCGAGGCAAATATAAAGAATTGGAGTATGATCTTGAGAAGGCCACCAAAGAGCGAGAGACCATATACAAAAAGACTGAGAATGTCAAAAAAGCTTATGATGCTTTGGAGGCAACCTTGAAGAAATTAGAAGACAAACATGAGAAGTTTGGTCGCTTTCAAGACCCTGCTGCTGTCGGACGAGAAGCTGAACACCGGGCTAGGCTAAGAAATATTCTGCCATAACCTCCATTCGCGGGTGAATAGACGAGCTTTGTGCTGATACATGATATTTGTAATATTCTCTTTTACTTCTTGTGGCTTAAGAAAGCCTTTAATATATTTTCCCCTTTTTGCTCCGAAGAAATAAAATTCTCTTTATTGCCACAACTTATTTTTTTGTGAATACGGGTATCCTACTAGAGGTGATATGAACGTAGTAGAACCTTGAATTCTTTGGGGACATTCTACTGGAAAAAATTTAGTGGACTTATTATCCATGGCGTATCGAAGACTATATACAGATAATAAGTTAAAATGACCGATACTATCAAAGGTGATATGAACATAATAGTAGAGAGTCAACAGACAGAACATTTGCTCAAAGGTAGTGTGGACATGGCAAGCTTCTTAAGCTAGAACTCCACTAGGGATATCTGCTAAGAGATAATGTGGACATGGCATATTATAACTTTATGGGAATTTAAATTTTTATTAGAAAATAATACAGAGGTAATGTGGACATGATTGTTCTCTTCAATAACAAATTCACTCTACTGGGGAGAATAAACAGACAATAGTTTAGATGTGATATAGACATGAACCATTGTTAGGGATATCTCAACCTAGTTGGGAAAGAAATATAGTATATCTCCAATCCAATTGGAGATTAGAAATAAGACATCCTTATAGCGACTAGGCTCTAAGAATATGATTATTTGCTTGGAAAAGTTTTTTTTGTTTTGAGTGATCTCAACGAGAACATTTCGTAGGATCCAAGGAAAATTCCACTAGAGAATTTGGAGGATCTATTACCCATTTCATATTCAAGGCTTTTGAATATAGATAATAGTTCAAAGTAATGAAGAGTTTCATTGACTCTCCTGGAAAAAGTTACTAGCAATAAAATATGATAGGGGCAGCATAATATCTACTAAGGACACTTTCGATAAAAATCTCTATCCATACTGTGTGAGGGTAATTTCAAGTCGATCTACTATCCATAACGTATTCAAGACTCTTGAATACAATAATAGAATTAGAAATACTATACGGGGATTAAATATATTACTATACATTGCTGGGGATAAAGAAATGTAAATATTGTACATTCAGGAGTAACTCGCTCAGGATTCAAATGTAAACATTGTACATTTAATGCGATCCATTGGGAATGGGGAAATACGGGTCTAGTTTAGACGTAGTACTTCTTTAGAAATTTTCCATTGATCGGCATCATTAGAAAATCTCCATTAGGATTTGTGAGCCTATATACGTCGTTGGAATACACTGACTCCACCATAAATGGGCCTTCCCATTTAGGCTGAAACTTGCCCTTAGACTTATGCGTCATAACCATTGGTCTTCTCACTACTAAGACAAGGTCACTGACTTGAAACACTCTTTCTTTTACCTTTTTGTTAAAGGCTTTAGAAATACGTGATTGGTATAACTCAATACACTGTTGAGCTAGCAGACATTTTTTGTCAAGTGCCTCCAAATCTTGCAGCCTCAAACGAAAGTTGTCTTCGGTAGTCAACTTGTTGGAGGGAGCTATCCGTAGAGAGGGAATATGGATTTCCAGGGAAAAAAATGCTTCACTCCTATAAACCAGAGAGAACAGCGTGCTACCAATTGGAGTTCAGACCGTTATGCTATAGGCCCAAAGATATTCACCAAGCTTCTCATTCTAGTCAAGTTTGTTAGACAAAATAAACTTTTTTGAGTAACCTGATAATGGTTTTGTTGAAAGCTTCTGCTAATCCATTCGTTGCTGGATTTTATGTTGTCGAAGCTATGTTCTAGATTCAATTTTTATCACAAAATCGATAAAATGTGTGACTCACAAATTGTGGACCATTATCATGGATGATCCTTTGAGGAAGACTGAAATGGTAGATGACATGATGTTTGAAAAAATGATCAGTTTTGAAGTCTTTACTTCGATGAGTGGTATAGCTTCTGCCCATTTAGAGAAATAATCAGTTATATATCTAGGATGAACCGATGACCACTGGATGATGGTAGGCTGATTAGACCAATAACTTCCATACCTCATGCTTCAAATGGCTATGACGCGACCGTCAAATGTAAAAACTCTAAAGGTTGATAGATGAATTCGGCATGAACTTGACATACCTAGCTCTTCTTTTCATATTGTAGGGCATATGCTAGTAACCCATACGTCCAAGACGATCCTACAGTTTAGAACCAGGTTGATGTGCACCACAAGTACGGTTATGAGCTTCAACAAGTGCTTGCTTCGCTTCTGCGTCGGATAGGCATCGTGGTAAAAGCTCATCGTACGAACGATGCTACAGCATTTTAGTGGCTGTATCATAATAGAATCTGATGGTGCACTCTTAACAGAAATGGCTTCCTTCGGATCATCTGGAAGAATTCCATTGACAACATAGTCTATAAATGGGAATCTCAGTCTTTGACATCAATATTTGCTTCTATAGCGTAGCTTTGATAGATATGTAAGTTATTCCTGGCACATAACAACTCTTGACCAATCACTGTGATCGATTTTTGACTCTTGATCAGAATAGCTAAGGAAGCTGCTACCAAGCAAGTGCGTCTGCTTCAATATTCTGTAACTGAGGCACATGCTCGATAAAGAATCCTAAAAAAGTTTAGGCTATATTAATACTAACATTTTAGTACGGGATGAGGTCTTCATGGTGAACCTCATATTCTTCTCGGACTTGACTGCATATCAGCTTAGAATCACGGTAAGCTTCGAGATAGTCTACTCCAGCTATTTGGCTAACTAGAGTCCGGTGATTAAAGCATTATATTCTGCTAGATTGTTGGAATACAGTTCCGTGAGGGAATAAGCGTGATAGATTACCATTTTATCAGGGGAGACAAATACCATCTCCACTCCTGTGACAATGTTGCCTTTATGTCCCATTCTTGAAGTATCGTCAAAGAACATTCGTCAAATTGGCTCTTCTGATGTCATGTTTGACTCCAACGCATCATCTGGACTATCGTCATAGAGTTTGGATATTTTTGGCACTGGATAGGCTGCTAGAAAGTTGGCCAATGCCTGGCCCTGAACTGCCTTCTGTGGAACGAACACCATGTCGTATGGAGAAAGCAGCATTGCCCATGTAGCTAGGCAAAAATTAAGTGTTCCTGGTTTAGCCATGAGCACTCTGAGGGGATTGACCCAGGAGATGACGTGAATTATTTGTCCTATCACGTAGTGTCGCTTCTTTTGGATAAAGAATATCAAAGCCAGTCACTCATTCTCTACATGATTATACTTGTGTTCAACACTAACCGTCATCCGACTGAGAAAGTAGATAGCATATTCATGACCTGCATCATTCTTCTGAGCTAATAGTATACCAAGGGAATGATCCATTGTACGAATGTAGAGTAAGAAGGGTTTTCCTACTGCTAGAGCCACCAACATTGGAAGATTAGTGAGATACTTCTTGATATCATCAAATTCACATTGGCATTCAACAGTCCACGTGAAAGAGACTTCTTTTTCCATTAACTGAGTGAACGGTTGGCATTGTCCAGAGAGATTAGATATGAATCTTCTGAGGTATGCCAATCTCCCTTGAAGTCCACTGAGTTCTCTAAGATTCTTTGGGGTATGCATGTCAAGGATAGTCCTTGTCTTCTCAGGGTCTTAATCCTTGTCTTCTCAGGGTCTAAATGAATACCTATTGAAGTTATAATGAATCCAAGGAATTTGTCGTTGGAGACTCCCAAAAAGGACTTAGTTGGATTTATCTTAAGTTGGCGTGCACGCATCATTTCGAACATCGTTCTTAGGTCTTGAAGGTGATTACCCTTGATACGACTATTGACTCCTATATTATCCACATAACACTCCACTGTCTTGCGCAAAGGTTTATAAAAAATTGTGCTCATAACTCCCTAGTATGTCGCACCTGCATCTTTCACACCAAAGGGCATCACCGTATAGCTGTATACCCCCAACGGTGTTCGAAACAATATATGTTTCTCATCATCCAGGAACATCTTAATCTGGTTGTAGCCTGATAATACATCCATGAAAGACATTAATTCAAAGCCACAAGTGTTGTCAATCATTACATCAGTAATTGGAAGAGGAAACTCATCTTTTGGGCAGGCTAATTTCAATTTGCGGTAGTATATGCAGACTCGGATCTTCTCATTCTTCTTTATTATTGGAACTATATTAGCCACACAGTCTGGATGTTGTTCCTCATGAATAAAGCTGCTTGCTATCAGCTTATTAACTTTTATTTCAATTACTTCCATGGTATCTGGACAAAATTATCGCTATTGTTGCTTCACTGGCTTAGTATTATGAAGGATATTGAGTCGGTGCATTACGATTTGGGAATCCATGTCTGGCATGTCTTCATAAATCTAAATAAAAATATATATGTATTCTCTTATAAGCTGTATAAGAGATTATCGATCTTCTCTAGAGAGACTTTTACTGATGAAGATAGGCTTGGAGGATGACTCATCACACAGGTTGACTTAAACAACTTCATCTTCAGTAGGCGGTTCACGTTGCTTTAAATATAGCTCCCACTGAGACTCCAGCCGTTGAGCCCATGGTTCAACTTTATAAGGCTCGAGTGATAGATCATCGTCTTTATCTTGGTCCACGGACACCATATTGATAGACACTATATTGACATACAATATTTTCTTAAATACTTCTTTTATGCTGGATCAGAGTCCTAAATGGAAGACTCGGAGGAGTGAGAATGTGTCTTGACTTTAACTTCTAAGCACTCTAGTGTCATTTCAGGAGTGACATAACGTAAATCATGCCAATTTTGTTGGTAATAGGTTTCAGGCTTGCCTTTTGGAGCAAAATGACTTAATGGAAGACGTCATCATTTGTCGTAGTTTAGTCCTTGGTTACTTTTTTAGTCGTAACCCATCTTCTGGATTAGATCATTCGCTTGAGGACTCTAATGGTAAAGTTATATTTTACCATTGTCAGGCTCGGGATCATCGATGAGGAAGTCTCTTTGACCCTCTAATCTACCAAAGATGACTTATTCTCTCCTTGTTGGAACTTCAAAGACTAGACCATCGTATCAGAAGATATCAATCTTTGTATGAGCTGTTGTCACTGGCATACAAATATTTAATCCAAAGCCATACTCTATAGAGTACTATAGAAGCATGAAAAATCTAGATCCATACGTCCAATAAACATGTGTCCCAAGATTGACTCAAAAGAAATCAGGCCGTAGAACGACTATGCGGCCCAGAAAAGTAGCTACCATGCACCAACAGTAATTAAAGGCAATGCGCCGCAGTGATCAAGTCTCCGGTGCCATAATGATCCAGTGCCATGCGCAACTAAGTAACTAGTGTCTGCATACGCCAGTAGTGCCATGCGTAACTAAGTAACTAGTGGCTGCATACGCCAGTAGTGCCATACGCCACTAAGTAACTGGTGTCTGCATACACCAGCAGTGCCATGCGCCACTAAGTAACTAGTGTCAGCATGCGCCAGCAATGCCATGCACCACTACTCCTTGATGCATCCCTGCACCCCAATACTGGCCACATAAAGGCCTGACACAAAGATTATGTCTGATACAGAATCTTGACAAAACTAGACTTTTTGAACGCCTTGAATGACGTGAGCACGCTAAACGGCAAAACCTCAAGTCAGCATAAACTTTACTCCTGATAGACGTATAACACCATGTATATGAGGCCCCATGCGATCTATGGGTCTCTGGCCCCATGTGTTCCAGACTCCATGTATTTCATGCATCTCTGGCCCTATGCATTCCAGACTCCATGCGTCCTATGCGTTCCAGACTACATGCGTCTAACGTGGCAGGGTTTCTTGAGATAAAATCTTTCTTTTATGACTAAAGTGATTCTCTCCAACTAAATGTGGGCCACGTGTCAAGCTGACCAAGTTATGCAAACAAAAGATGAGAACTGCCCAAATTTTTAGTAATAAATCGCAAAAAATGTCCACAAGGTAGCTCGGCCCGGACTCAACTACATCTGTTAAGGATGTACAAGTGGTAGCCTGCTTATAACATATGCCTACACTTGTAACCGCATTCTGTTAAAGGAACCCCCTGCGGCCACCAAATAGAAGCATATGCGGCACCTATAGCCCACTACCATGGTGGCTATAAATTGGAGCAACTTGGACGTTCTAAGGGCTAATTTTTCTTCTTTAGAGATCATACCCCTCCAGGAGAGCTATATACGTGCACACAAGCTCAGAAGAGAGCATCCGCATTCCCTCATCGGACCGTCAATGGAGTAAAAGAGTTACTACAGTACTCGATCTCCATCGTCACATTACCCAATCAAAAAGATTGTACTTAGATTTTTTTTCTAGGATTTTTTTTGTACTTTTTGTTTGTTATTAAATGAAGGTTAACCAAACTTACTTCAATGGCAAACAAGATGGCGACTCTGCTAGAGACTTTCTTCTCCTCTGATGAGAAGGTCGTGATGTAGTCTGACTTGTCAAAGCTAGGTTCGACCCAGAGGATGCTGGTTGTATGCTTCGACCAGCAAGACTTTAAGGAAATTCTCTCTGAGGGCGGCACTTATCCAAGGCTGGCAAAGCCTAAGAAGACCCATAGGACATGGGTTACAAAGGCCGCTGTGCCTCATCCAACTGCGGAGCATGCACTCCCTATCTCTCTCCCTGTCGCAGGGGACGCACATCAAGCGTCTACACGAGTTGATGCCTTTCATGCGGTAGCCTCTTCTAACAAGGAAGGTGCTCAGTACTTGAGATCTGGAAGAGGAAAATACTACGTTGCCAGAAGTTCGAGCGCTAAGACATGTTCCATGCAGCCACGTTAAAAGCCACATAAGGAGGACTATGTGGCACCAGTCGGCGGCCGCAGGCCGATGGCCACATACGGCCAGGACAATAACAGAAGATGAAAACTTGGACTCCATGCGCCATGCTGAGAAATGCGAAGATGTAAACTTGGACTCTTTATACTATGCACCGGCGTGTGCTAGAACGAAGAAGTCTAGGAAAATACGAGCTCACCAAGCTCAAGCAATTACTCATTCGACCGACTGTTAACAGGCAAATATTTGAGACTTGGATATTGTTGTTGTAGTTGGATGTTGCTGATGTTTAGACTTATAGTTATGTTAGACTTCTTTGATATCTTATCATGCTTTAGATTTGTGATTGAGTATTTATCATTATTATCATATTGTCCTCTTTCTTAGAGTTGAGATATCATTGACATGTTATATATGACTGTGTGAGATTGATAGTTAGTTGACCTAGACAGCGTTCTACCATCGATGTTGCGACGTAGGCTGGACGTACCCATGTATACGTGCCCCTTTACCGGGTGCGGGTCGTGACAGGCAACTCCTCTGCCTCTAGTGCTTGTACCTGTTCTCCGAGTAACAGCTGGGTGGGTGCCTTTGGTTACAACCGCTGGAATGCCAACTGCCTGTTTGTGGGTACTTCTACTTTGTTACAGCAGCAGTTGATGATAATGCTGGCACAATGATGTCCTGGGAAGGACACATCATATGTCGTAGTTGACTCCCTTGCTTTGCGCTTGTGATTGATTACGTTGCGCAAGTCAAGCGAGGATTGATTCACCTTTATACCAATTTTATGAGCCCGGTTAGACCAAGCACATGGGTGCGTAGGTGTTGACTTTGCTTCTTGACCTGGGGTTCGTACAAAAACTTTCTCCAAGTTGCTAATGGAAGACTCTTTAAACTGACCCTGTCCAATTGCTACTGTAGGCTGGACACATGGGTCGGTATTGTACAACTTTCTGTTTGGGGCATGCATTACAGTTAGCGGTGTTGACTTTTTTGTTCAACAGATTGCCTCGATTTGCATGCCATAAGTCTCAAATTGGTAAAATTTAGTTTTTTTGGACAAAATTTAGGAATTAACCTAAAAATTAGAATAATAAGATTAAATTAAAATTTTAGAGTAATTATTCCAGAATTAAATAAATTAAAATAAATTATCTTTTGACATGGTAAAATTATAATACATAGGCTATTTGGACTGTGACTTGGAATCTGATTCATACCAGCTAAGGACCACAGGCGAGTACATTCTCTGACAGTTTTTATTTTGTTGATCATCTCTATGATTCTAGTTGTATAGTGTACTTGATTCTAACACTATGGATACACGGGTTAGCATCATAGATATCTGTCATGAGGAGTCATGATTGGAATCTATCGTGCTAGCTGGGGACGGAAAAATATTAGCAGATTATGTGATCATACCCCACTTACATGCATTATAGCTCACCCCACACATCACGTCGGGTGTAGCCTGACCATTTACATGCCTCATAGCCTGTTATATATGATTAGCCAGACTATTGCTTGCATCATAGCTAACCAGATGGTTAGCCTGACCTCACATGAATCATAGCCAATCATATATAACAAGCCTGATCTTGTCCCAAGCCGTTCACATGATAGACTGATATTTCTCACACTTAGCTAGATATTCTATTCCTGTATTTTTAGTTCATTGTTCTAACATTCACCTATATTCTGTTCATTGCTAGTTGTGATATTGCTGATTATATATTCTCCAGTATTTTATTATCTCCAGTATTTCTTTATCTTGTATTCCTTTATACTGTATTATAGTTTTGTTAATATAAATGAAACTGCTGTTAGTGCTTGTAATTCGTTCCAATCCTGACTGGATAATATTTTTTCAGAGGACCTTGAGGACTTCTGTCCTACACACTATGGGCCAGGTGTAGAGGGAGACTACATACCAGAGATCTTAGAGGAGTCCCTTCGCTTAGAGGAGACACCACCTGCAGTTATTTAGACAGTTATATATATGCATCATTTGTTCTAAACTTGAGACTTGGACTATATTTATGATGAGACTGTTGTTGAGACTATTTATGTTGGTCGGCTAGATTCTAGACTTGTGCTGTATTTTGTTGTTGTGCTTGACTATGTCAGTACTCCTTATCTTTTTATCCCATCGTGCCATTTATTTCTTATAGCTATTGTGATTTAGTATATATTATGGACTGTTGAGCAATGTATTATTCATTGTCCTCCTTATGGAGTTGATATCATTGACAGATTATGAGTTATGTTTAGTAGTATTGAGACCTAGACAGCGTTCTACCGTCGATGTTGCGGCGTAGGCTGGACGTATCCACGGCTCATGCCCAAATTTTGGGTGTGGGTCTTCACAAGTTTGGCATCCTGATATTGTCATGGAAGCGAAGCGAGATACTGCACCAAGCTCGCGGTAAAGGTATGCTAGTATACCACTTCCCCAAGATATTTCTTTCACCGTGGATAGGTCTGCAAAGTTGAAGAGATATTTGACATGTATCGACGTTTTGTACTTGTATAGAATATCGAAAGCCCCAAAAATGAACTACCTATATCTCCGGGCTACCTCACACAGGAAGCGATATATTAGCATATAACCTCTAAGATGACAACATAGAGGACTGTATAAATTTTCTATAGTCATGATAATTCCAACACGTGACTGCGGCGGAAATCGAAACCCTAAATTGTTAGAAACATCAAAAAATTGACCATTGTTCATCCTAAACTTACTTTATGATACTACACTATGATATTTGGTTTTAACAAGGATTGGAAAGAATATTTTTAAAAATAAAATAAAAAATACAAACAATAATTTGGAGATAGAGAAGATTGGAAAGAATGCCTTAATTGTGAAGAAGCTTTGGGTGCCATCTTAGAAATTGATTTGTTCTTGAGATTGCATGTGGTGGATATGGAAGAAGTTTAGGATTTTGAAGTGAAGGAAGGATGGAAAAGGTTTTGAAGAGAGAGAGAGAGAGAGAGAGAGTAAAAGTTAGAATATTTGGGTTTGGGAGGAGGATTTGGGTTATTGGGGGTGGACTCTATTAAGTTTTTTGTTGCCCTGGGTAAAAGCTCCTTTAAACTGGGCTAGCCCTGCGTAAGTTTTATTGTACCCTGATAAAAAAATTTAGTTTTACCATGGACCATAAATCCCAATTATATTACAACTTTCAAAATCCCAATTATATTACAACTTACAAAATTGCATTTTTAGATAGGAATTTTCCTTCTTTTTTCACTAAAGTTCGAATCCTCTACATTTCTAACATCTGGATGGAGAATTCCCCCAATAACACCTATGCCACCATTGCCTAAAACGGTAGTATTCCACCATAATCATTGCCTCCAC
Organism: Iris macrosiphon; assembly: GCA_036927795.1. NCBI lineage: Eukaryota > Viridiplantae > Streptophyta > Magnoliopsida > Asparagales > Iridaceae > Iris > Iris macrosiphon. Next base: position 49,161,105 of record JAYESA010000014.1, read on the forward strand.
TCCTCGTTTACATCTACGACCGACGCCGAAGAAGATCATAAGACCTGGTGTAGGTGACGACCGCCATCTAGAAGACCCTCGGCCTCCTCTACTAGATCTACCTCACCATATCCTTCTTCAGCTTTGCCTCCTCCATCGCATATACTTATTAGGAGGTGAGGTTATCCTGACTTGAATGGAATACTTTGTCATCTTTACTTCTCCTTCAGTTTCTATTTTTTGATTCGTAGGCGGGTAGGGGATTACGACTATATAGTAGATATCATAGGATTTAAGAGGCGAATGGTTAGTGGTTGGTTTATCGGATTCATCGATTATAGGTATGTTAGTTAGACCCGAGTACTAGGACCTAGGACTCACCCAGTAGTTGAATCTAGATTTTGGTAGATAAGGTTTCATCCTTAATTACCTAATAACTATTCAATGTTATTTTTTTGACTTTTTTGAGTTGCGGCTAACCTCGAACCTTAATAGTTTGAACAATGTACAGAGTCGAGAGATGTTAAACAAGTTGCATGTGCTGATGTACATTTGATACCAAGGAATCCTAATTAATACAGTAATAATATATATGATGAGATATTGGGTATTTTGATTGTCTCTTCAAACAAACATGATTATATATCGCTGAGTGTTTATGGGCTTATTGTACCACAGTTTGGACTCCAACAGGAAATAACCCTTATTCCATGGCATACGAAAATGAAGATGTCGTTCTATTAGAAATCCAAATTCCCTCTCTTTATAAAGCAATGACCACCAAGATGACCATGAAGAAAATGATCGACTATGCCTACAAGAATTAGAGGCACTCGATGAAAAATGGTTATAAGCTAAACATCGTATTGAGTTGTACCAAACACGTATCTCTAGATCCTTCAAAAAAAAGGTTAAAAAGATAAAGACTTCTAAGTTGATGACTAGTTCTTGCAGTGAGAAGGTCTATGATCATGACACACAAGAGCAAAGGAAAATTATAAGCTAAATGGGAGATTCCTTCTATGGTTGAGTCAGTGTATCCAAAGGAGCTTATAGATTAGCAACAGAAAATTACAACTTTCTTATGATGTCTATCAATGGCAAGTTCCTGAAGAAATATTACGTATGACCCCACTCGGGTTAGCATATTTCTGATCATATCTAAATCCTTAGAAATGCTTGAGAGTTTGTTTTTAGGAAAAATTATTATCAATTTCAAATCCCTCTACTAACTCCTCGACGAATTAGTAGATCTTTCATTGACATTCATGTCTATTTATACCTTGAACGGTCAAATGAGAGTATAATATTAATTCCTTAGCGAGTTAATACTTTTTCCCATATGAGATTATTGATCTTCATGTCCATTTATATCTCTAAATGGTCGATAATTGTCAAAATCCTCTTCCTTTCCCAGGAGAGTCAATTCCATATTTTTCATATAGTCTATTACCTTTCACGTCTATATCATTTATGATTGGTCAATAGGTTAATAGTTCCTTCCTTTCTTATCTGATTATTACATCCCCAGGGGATTAATAGTTTCTACCTAAATTGTCCCATTTTCAATCCCCAATAGAGCCATACTCGATTCCTTTACTATGTCTAATTATATTGTTGAGTAAGTAGATTGAGTATACTCTCTTTTGAGTTTGTTGTCATGTCCATATTACCTCTAAACAATAAACAATTGAGGAAGTCGAATCTATTATGTCCATGTTGTCTGATAAAATAAACGAAAGATATGGAAACGAGGCTTTATATGAAAACCCGCTCTTTATGTTTACAAACAAGCAGTACAATTAATCCTATACGAGGATGTCGAGTACAATTTTTTAATCTGGGTAAATATTGCTATAGGAGTCTGATCTGCAGTCGATCACTTTGTCCCTTGGACCACACGATGATGAAGAAGTGCCGTAGAAGACAGTAAGCAGCTTCGAAGGTTGCTAAAGAGAGTGGATGCTCGATGCCAAAGTCGTCGATCGCTACTCTTTGCCTGAGCTCTGGATTCTTCTCTCTCTCGACCATTTTCTCTCCTTGATCTGATGCTCTCTTTTTAGACCTTGGACCTTTGTTGATAGAGGTCTCTATTTATAGAGTTTTAGTGACAGTGACCACTCAGTTGGTGTAGAAACCGAGTAGTGGAAAGTATAACACCCTTTTATACGACGGTTATAATAACCATTGCCTGCGTATAGATGACCTTTTGAATGAGCGTGTGACACGTGTCAATTAAGTGACAATGCGTATAACTGCTGCAAAGATCACGGCGTAGAAGCCACGTAGGTAGTTATCCTTTGTGTAGAAGAGGTTGGCGTAGAAGCCAATAACTGTCACCATGGCGTAGAAGCCGAGTAGGCGTAGAAGCCGAGTAGGCATAGAAGCCGAATGGACATAGAGGCCGAGTGGGCGTAGAAGCCGAGTGGGCGTAGAGGCCGAGTGGGCGTAGAAGCCGAGATGATGTGGACGTTTTAGTCGAAATTACAGCTCTTGGAGATATAATCAAATCTCTTGCATTAAATGCAGATATCTGCCCCCATCCTGCGCATTAAATGCAGAGGCGTGTCTTTAAGATTTGCCATCATTCTGTGTATTAAATGCAGATACGCACCTCGAATCCTGTACGAAGAGTAACTGCTGACGTGGCAGACTGTTTGTCTTCTACGGAGCATAAGAAGCTCACGTCTGCCTGTGTAAAACTAGGCAGCGTATCCCCTTGTATGTGTAAAAGCAGTTTACGCAAAGGGGATGTCACTAAACGACAGTTCGGTGACATTTAATCAAATCTCCTGCATTAAATGCAGAGATCCACCATTATCCTGCGCATTAAATACAGAGGCGTATTTTGAAGGTCTGCCACCCTTCTGCGTATTAAATGCAGAGACGTACCTCGAGTTCTGTCATCACTGCGCATTAAATGCAGAGACGTGCCTCGAGCCCTGTATGAAGAGCAGCTTTTGACGTGGCAGGCTGATTGTCTTCTGTGGAGCGTAAACAGCTCACATCTGCCTGTGTAAAACTAGGCAGCGTATTCCTTTATATGCGTAAAAGCGGTTTACACAAAGGAAATGGCAGTAAATGACAGCCTGGGTTGCAGTGCCGCGCCATCATTATAGCCGTCGCCTGGGTAGTCGTGCAGTACTCTTTGTCAGGAGTCCAGACGTCAGGTTCATTGCATGATCTGACAGGTTTATTTCGAAGAATACAAAGCGTCCCTCGTACACTTCAATGCTGCATTGAAAGCAGATAAATTTTATGCCATAAAGGCGATGTAGCACCCTTTTTACGCTGAAGCAGCCTGGACAGACTGCATTACGCGGATGGTCCTTGAGCTTATATTTTACGCTGTTCTCAGCGGAGAAACCTCTGTTGCACGTAGTGGCTCTGAAGTCATCTTTTTACGCTGCCCCGCATCAACATGCTGTGTATAGCTATCCAGCATATTTTTCATGCTTCTACAAGACCCCCTTCAAAGCTTTTAAATTCCTCGTAATTTGAAACGCTTTGAATGAAGCATGAAATGCTCCTCATAATTTGAAACGCTTTGAATGGAGCCTGAAACGGTCAAGTCTGACACGTTCTTTCAAGGCTGACTTTATGGCGGAGTTATTGGGGATCGGTGTGATCTCTTTCGCCTATAAAAAGGCTGAGGAGTTAACCTGTTCTTCCCATATTTCCTTTACCACATAGAGATGATCGCCAGAGTTCGTCGGTTTGACTTGAGAAAGAAGAAGACCATGTTCTTCCAGCAATGTAAGGAGCCAAAAAAGACGGCGTCTTCGAGAAAATATCCTCTGCAACGATGGATCATGGAAGGATATCATAGCCTCCTTTGCTCGGGATAATCAACAACTTTGTATGGCGGTTCGCCCAGGAGAGAGGAAGGGTCATGTTAGACCACACAGCTTGCAAGCTGTATCTTTTCCTGATATTTGCGGACGAGAGCAGACAAACTAGCTGCCGTCCTCCAATATTGAGTTGGGTAAAATATCTTAACTCAATCTGTCACGGCGTATGGAGGATGGGATCTGCATAATTTAAGCAGGCCCAGTTTTGTATCCTCCCGCCGTTGATCATATGTCAGTCGGTTTGCGGAAATCGACTAACTGCTGGAGAAGATGGATGAAGAATTTTGCCCATGCGAGAACCTGGCAGAACAGATTCTGGGCGCGATCTTCAGACGACAATGAGGAAATCCTTTGTAGACGGGATTTCCCTCATATGTAATCATGAAAATGAAGAAAAACCCTTGTAGACTGAATTTCCCTCATATGTAATCATGTTTTTAATAAAATTATCTTCTTCTGTGCATATGATTATTTCACCATATACTTTGCTGTGAAGTCTGAATATGTGTAGCTTCGACACGTCTGGTAACTTTACGCCGACTCTGATAGAAAGAGTGCTAGGTCCCGTCCTGTCTTTTACGCATAACTAAGGGTGCGTAGAAAGCCGCTTAGCATTCGAGTATTCGAACTATCCTGCTGTTAGGAATGAGGAACCGCGTAGAACTCTGAACTGTCACTTCTGATAAATAGAATTTTTGTTCAGACAATCATCTTCAAGAATGGTTTCTCGAAAATTCCTTGGAACAGGGCAAGAAATGACTGTCAAAAACCGAGTCGCCATCTTGAATTCGTAGATGAAATATTCAGACTGGAGTCTGGATGAACTTCCAATCGACCCATGGAGAAGAGTAATTTTCAATGTTGAACTCTGTATGCTTCGGGTACTTGGGATATTTTGAGGTCAAGAAGGAGTATCTTCTGTGTGAACTCTTGCAATTGACCGCCTTGAGAATCATTCAGATGTACACGCACTCTGGCCTGCGTATCTTTCATATGTGCGGAAAGTCATAGCATAAAATCATAAGTTCGTAGCCTCTCGAGCGTAAAAGCTGCTGAGCATGAGAGCATCCGGGCGTAGAAACTGTAGATTTGTAGCTTCTGAAAAGGAAATCTTCCGAGCGTGAAACTGTGGATCTGTTGCCTCTGAGCGTAAAAGCCACCGAGCGTGAAATCATAGATTTGTAGCTGCTGAGCGTGAAGTCGTAGGTTTGTAGCCTCTCGAGCGTAAAAGCTACTGAGCATAAAAGCATCCGGGCGTAAAACTATAGACTTATAGCCTGTGAGCGTAAAACCGTAGATCTGTAGTTGTCGAGCGTAGAAAGCTCCTTAGCGTAAAAACCACGAATCTGCTTTGCACGAAAACTTTTCGAATTCGCTGACTGTCCTCCTTCTCTGAGTAATAGGCTGACGTAGTACCTAATCATAACCGAATATTAATTATGAGATTTGGTTCGGGATTCGAGGAGTCCATCCGAACTCTATATATATCCCAAGCTTTTGAGAGAAAAACTTTTCATCAGTCCTCTGCGAAAGAAAGCCTTCGACTGTTCAAGTTCTTCTTCGTTTCCTCTCCGAGCCTTCAAAGTTTTCAGTAATGGCTCCGAAACAAATCCCTTCTAAGGGAAAGAATGTTGATTCTTCTTCTCACTCTTCTGCTCAAGCGAGAGCATCTTTGGTCGGGCAAGGTAAACTTCATTCTGAGCGAAGTATCCCGCCGACGAGCAGTGCACCCGGCCTTAGAGGTAGAGCTTTTGGGACGAAAAATAACGACTGAAAATCCTTCGAACACGTTGTACGTAAAGCGCTAGGTCATCTTCTGTGCTGATAGCCTCTTTGAGGAAGATGATGCACAAAGACGTTTCATCTTTTACGTCCACATTTCTAATGTGTCAGCGTAAAATCTCCATATTTTCACAGTCGGGCGTAAAAACATAGACTGTCGAAACTTGGCGTATACTATAAATTTGAGTGTTACGCTATCGGTGTAATAACTCAAACTTTGGCAGTCTGGCGTAAAACACAGACTGTCAAAACTTTACGTATACTGCCAGCCTTGAATTTTACGTCTTAGGAAATGGATTCCAGCGTAATGATCAAGTTTTTACAATCTTGGCGTAAAGTACAGACTGTTGATTTTTGGCGTATGCTGCAAGATCTGTAATGTCTAGTTATAGGAACTGATGTGTTTTTCTTGTATTCTTGCAGTTAACTTGCATGTGTCTCCGCTAGCCGATGTGATGGGTTCTGCCGCCGGGATGCTGCACTCTAACTATCTGGAGGATCTGTCGCACGTGACATTTCCTATCTCCGGGCCCTAGTATCACGAAGGAAAGAAAATTTTGATATCGGCTCAGGGTGAGTGAACGCTGCTGAACATGATTAATAGAGAGCCCCTGACGTACATAGACGGGGACCAATACATAAAGCCGACTTTTCTCTTCGGGGACATGATTGACAAGCAGTCCCAAACGAAGCCCAAGAAAGAACTTTGGATTTTCCCCGCCGGGGGCTTGGTCCAGTATCTGTCCAAGATGCTGAGAGACTATCCCATCTCAATATTCTTCCATGCTACACATCCCAGGAGGATGTCGTGGACGCTGACTCCCGATCTTCACGGCAGGCCGGAGAAGATCTTTCATCAGAAAGGAACTGACCAGGGGTCGTTTATCAGCCGCCCTTCCGGCTCTGTGATGCTGTTCAGGGGACTGTAACCGGGCAGTGTCCCGAGTGAAGACAGTTTAGTGATCCAGCCGGTCTAATTACCGACCTTCTGCAATGATTTCAAGGGACACGAGGGAGTATACCCCAAGGTGAACCCTCGGTGCAGTGGGTGGGTCACCCCTACAAATCTTCGATGGGCTCGCTTAGCTGAATGGGCCCTGAAGCATTTTCAGACCGAGATAGAGGGCATTGGTCTGTATGCAGCTGTGAGTGCCACCAGTGTTGGGTTACCTCTCAACCCCAACCTGTTTCTGGCACTGATGGAGCGATATATCTCGCTCACCGGGACTTTCGCCACTCCATTGGGGGAGTTGGGATTGGCCCTTCATGAGATGGCCGAGATCTCGAGACTGCCGATGGGGGATACTCCATATGAAGAGTATGTTCCCACGAACCAGGAGTTGGGGGATTCAGACCCTCGGGTAGTGGCTGTGTACCAGGAGCTGATGTGCCACTACCTCGCTTGCACCGCTTTTTATGGTGAGCCTTCAGATTTGGCTCACATCAATAAATGGGCGTCCTACCTCTTCTTTCACCGGGCCAGAAATGCTAAGCCGGAGAAGGTCTTGGATAGCAAGGATCAGCCTTTGAATCTTCTGAGCGTGCTTACTGCTCAGGTAGTCGACGACCTTATGGAGGACGCTGGGGCTCCGGACTGGATCCTCGACGAAGGGATAGGAAAGTATCCTGCAGGCACTAAGGCCTACAACTATTTGAGGCATTGTCGCAGGCCTCTGTCCAAGGAAGCTCGACTGGCCGGCTTCCTCTCCATATGGCTGCGCTTACTGGTGGTACCGGGCATCGCATCTGCGGACCGCATTCACCGCAACATACTATGGCCTGCAGTGCGTCTGGTGTTCGGGGCAAGACTGGGCTTGCTCCCTGCCATGGTGTGTCGCATACAAGCAGGCATGAGGGCCATGACTGATGGGCTGCTCACCGATGAAACCCGGCGTGATAGCTTTCCCAGGGTAGAATTACCATACCTGTACTTGATGGGGTGGTTAATTCTCCATAACCCCAGGGTTATGTCTTCCGGCTCTGGCAGTAGTTCGGGAGGTAGTTTCTTGTTGAACTACAAGAAATCTTTCTGGAACGTGACCACAGTTTTAGACTGTCGACGGGTGCGGAGTTTCAGTCACAGCTGGAAGCTTTTCTGCACTGTCCCCCCTGTACATCTCAATCAACAGGGGATCAGACTTCAGGATGTAGGCGATGGGTAGACCATTCTTTCTCCTGAGGCTTTCAATTGGTTGGTCTGTATTAGACCTTCCCATTTACTATACAGAAGCAAAGACCATTGCTTCTTGGAGCCTTACCTGCCCAGTCGGTTTGCCAGGCAGCTCGGGTACGACCAGTTGCACGTGGGCAATGCCATCACCGGCTTCAGGTCCAGGGGTAGACTCATTGATGGAGCCAGAGAATGGCAATATTTCATCATGGGTTGCACTGAAGCAACTTTTACCATGCCCGTCATTTCACTCTCCACGGAGCTGCGCATTCTCCACTCGTATGCCCAGTTCTATGTGGCAACCAACACCTTCCATCACGATTTTGATATGCATGAAAGTTTTAGGATGCCCTCTTCCAAGCCTGGGGGAAGAGTCAAAATCCTCTTGGTTTCTTCTGACGAGGGTGAAGAGTCCGTTACTCCGGATGAGCCTCTGTTGTCGGTGCCGAGGGGTAAAATACCTCCGCCTGCAGGGGCTTTGGTAATCTCTGGGAAACGAAGGGCTCCTGCTCCGAAGGAGACTTCCCCTCACAAGAGGAAGAAGAAGACGGTTACTCGTCCTCTCCGGATTCTCGACAATGAGGCTCCTGAGCCTGCGTCTCCCCATGTTGGGGATGATTCTTTGATTGGAGGTTCCTCGCCTTTTAGAGAGGGACCCTCTAATATTCCGGCTGGTGGTGCCGGAGAATTCCTGTTGGAGGCTGCTGTCGCTGCTACCGCTTCAGGTAGTGGAACGAGATCGCCTTCAGGGCCGAGCCGAATAAGGATATTTTTATCTGGATCAACATCGGGAGAAACCCCTGCCGTGTCCGTCAGTGCACCCAGCGAGATTCTAGCCGATGAGCCTCGGTTGGACTTGACGAGGACCTGGAAGAAAATTTGCCAATGTCGGTTGACACACCACCTTCTCCAGGTATGACAGCTTGCCTAACATCATTAAGAAATGATTTAGCTGTACTGGCTGCAGACGCGACATATACGCCATCGGCCATGGGTAAATGTCGTCTTTACGTCTCTTTTTAGAAAAGTTAACATCATTTCGATATTAACTTCCTTTGTCTTCTTTTTAGGGGAAGACATCTTCGGGGAGGGCAGTGTAGATGCGCCCTTTGGCTCTGTGTCAGGTCCTGGCGGTGACACGAAGGTGCCTGGCTTTGAAGAGGAGACACTTTCGGGTGCCGGCTCGCCCGTCGAAGAGATTCCGATATCTCAAGAGGAGGATGAGCCTGTCATTGCGACAATGCCTCCTTTGAGTATGTCGGTCACTTCGTCCGGTGTTGGCGCTTCTTCTTTTGTCGCACCACCTGTTGAGGCGACGGCCGTGGCAACATCGTCTATGGTTGTTCTTGGAGGGGGATTCGCCAATATCGCAGCTACTCCCAGCGTCCATTCGGATCTAGCTGTCACGACCCGCACCCGGTTTAGGGGCACGAGTACGTGGGTACGTCCAGCCTACGCCGCAGCATCGGCGGTAGAACGCTGTCAAGGTCATGATACTATCTAACAATCTCACACAAGCATCCAATCTCCATAAGGAGGCACGGATGACACGAATAAAATGAACACATACTCAATCACAGGATTACAGCACGATAAGATCTCGAACAAAAATTAAATACAACACAAGTCAAGAAGTAATAGTCTAACTCAACAAATATCCAAGTCTCAATAAAATGCCGGAGACAAATCCGGTACCAATAGTCTGCTAAAAGAACTAATCAGAAAACTAGAAGAATTAGTTATTCCGGCTAGACCACCCAGAATCACGACTAAACAACCAAGTCTGCAGCTACTCACCATATGGTCCATAAAGTGTCGGACAGCGGTCCTCTAAGGCATAGTCTGGAAAAATGTTTCCAGTCAGGAAGGAGCAAAGTACAAATCTCAAATAACAGTTCCATATAATTGATAAGGACTATAAAGTAATAAACAGATGATGCTAGATACTGAGAAGACAGTGAAATAAATGCAATGGCAATAAAGAAGAGACAGGCAATGTAAAGAGACAGGCAAAATAGGCAATGTGATATAGTCAGTGCATAAAAGAAAATGAAAAGAACTAGGAACAGTATCATATACGGGTGATGTAGTATATGATTTAAAATAGGGAACTGTGATCTATTCTAAATGTTTGAAATAGTAGTTTCGAAATGTGATCGGCTTGGGAACATGTACGATTGCTACAGGGCCTGGCTAATCATATGTGAAGAGCATGATTAACACTTACAATTGTTCTACACTACAATAAGAGGTTATGATCACATTTCTTACTAACTACTTCTCCGTCCCCAACTAGTACTGTGGATCCAACCATGACACGTCACGATACACGAGCAAGTCCAGTCTATCATGTACGATGTCTAATATACATGTCGTGTACAATGCCAATACGATAATCAAGGTAACATCTCATGACTGCAGATCCAAGCTATACTAGTCCGTGTAGCACAGTGTCAAAGATTCAGATGTAACATTTCTAGATTATTGAATTTATAGAAATTATCAACAATTGGAAATTATCGGAGAATGTACTTGCCTTGGGTCCTTAGCTGGTATTTATGGACGTCCTGTTCCAGAGTATCCCCTGGGTGAACCAACAGTCCTATAGACATAACACAATATAACATTTGCATCAGATGCTACGCTAACACACAGTCAAAAATACTGGCCTCAGGGCCATGCCAGGCAGGGCACTAGTCAACTAGGGTCATCTAGTAGGATATACATAAATAAATATACATATCTTACTAACACTAATACTTATAATATATATGTATATCAAATTAAATACATATACAATATATATATATATATATATATATATATATATATATATATATATATATATATATATATATATATATATATATATATATATATATATATATTAAAATATGCTAAGGGTTTATACAAAAATATATATATACATATATATGTATGCCAATACATTTTAGAATATATATATATAGTCAACATTATCATTTAAAATGTACTAATACTAATACACCAAATTCAATTTATACTAGCACATACTTTTTATTAAATAGATATTATATCAAAATAAACCAATATATATATATACATATATACAAACCAATTAGAAATATTGTGAATATATTAAGTATACCAAATATGCATATATACATATACCAAATTAAATGCAATACTATATACTAGTATATATAAGTACATATATACATCAATACACACATACTAGAGTATACATATACCAATATGTATATAGTACATATATACCAAAAATATTAATTTAATATATATATATTTTACCAATATATAATTATACCAAAATACATATATATATGTTTGTACATATACCAAAGTAGTACGTATACTATATACAATTTGAGAAATTACACTATATTTTTATAGATATATATATATACACATATTCACATACCAATTAACATATACTAATATATATATATATATATATGCATTTATATACCAAATATATATATATACTAAAATTAAATATATATATATATACAATATATATACATGTACCATTTAATAATACATACATATATACCAATTTATTGATTACATATATATACTAAATATATATACATATATACATGCATACCCAAACAATTAATTAAATACAACCCTATACAATTATCACACATTATAAAATTAATTATACCTGTACACATATTACACTAAGGTATATATATATACACTATACTAATACATGTATTAAACATTAAATAAATAATTATTATACATATACACATATTATATATATACTCACGTATATACGTATGTATATATATATACATATATATATGTATAAGAAGAAGAAAGGGGAGAGATGAGAAGAAGAACTCACTGGGGGTTGCCCGGAAAGATGGCCGGACGTCGAACAGCAGAGGGAGGAGGAAGGAGCACGCAGGGGAAGGGCTCGGCCTGGGTGCAGTGGGGCGCCGGAGTGTAGAGGGAGCCGCCGGAGTGTACAGGGAGTCGGGGTGCAGTCACAGCGGGTCGGGCCGCTCGCCGAAGTACAGAGGGAGGAATGGCAGAGGGGAGTCTGCCGGGGTTCAGTCGGAGCGGGAGGAGGGAGCAAGGTGGGCCGGGGAGTTGGGAGTTGGGAGTTCGCCGGAGGGACAGCTGGCCGGCGGTGGGAGCAAAGGTGGTGATGATGGTAGATGTAGGTGGTGGTGGATGATGTTAATGGAGGTGGTGGTGGAGATTGGGAGCAGCGGCCGCCGGAGGAGTTGCTGCCAGCGGGTCGCCGGAACAGAGAGGGCCGCCGGGGGATGGCTCGGCCGGGAACAGAGTCTGGGGGGGGATGGGTGAACAGTGTTCCCCCCCCCCCCCCCTCTTTCTCTTTTGAATTCAAAAAAAAACAATTAAAGAAGAAGAAGAAGAAGAAGAAGGAAGGAAGGAAGAAGGAGAAGAAGAAAATAGAAGAAGAAAGGAAAAAGTAGGAGAAAGGAAAGAGTTCATACGTTGGAGGAGAAATATGGGGGCTTGCTTGGGGATTAGGGTTTGATGGGACAAGACATTAAATAGGGAATAGGGTGTATAGAATCAAGGGTTAGGATTGACCCCCTTTAAATGAGGGGTCCAGATTTGACATGGAGAAAATAATTCATGTGGGGATGAGGGTGAGGGGCTAGTTAAATAATTATTAGGCTCCCTCATTGTTTTAAACAAATGAGGTGTGGAACCCAAAATGCAAATTTGCAAGTTAGCCCCCTTGAATTTGGGTATTTGCACAGACACATGAAATGACAAAAATTTGGCGGGCGATTCGGTGTCCGGTGTTTTGTAGGGTCAGGGGGCGCTGTAAATTTGGTATGGGCTCAATTTGCAGGGCACTGGAATTAAATTGGGAATTTATAAAATCAGTCAAAATGTTATCCTCAATTTAATTAGAAATAAATGCAAGTTGTGTTCTAAAATTAATTAGAAGTACATGGGGCCAAAATCAGGTCAGGTCATCAATACCAATAATGAAGAAGACTCAGAACAAAATATTACCCTAATTTGGGCCGCACGAAAAATAGGTCAAGATTGTCCCCAAATTTCGATAGGAATGCACAACGATACAAAATAGGGATTTATTAAATAACGTCCGCGACGATTTTTGTGCGGCTAGAAACAATGCACAGAGAGCATAATTATGAGTTGCAAAAATAGCAGAATGGAAGGCGGGCATGTCTAGGGCAAGATTATGAAATTTGTTGGAAGGCAGAAGTCAGGGTAGCGCTCCAAATATCGAAGCAAAGGCAATGCGCAATAATTAATTAAAATACGGTAATTAATTACAATCTCCAATAATTAAATTCTAGATAAAATAATTAACCTCAAAATTCCATAATTTTGACAGGTGTTCGTCTACTGGCTTCTAGGTCAATTCTGCTAGGCTAAAAATAAATGAACACTGCATCTAATACTATATTTAATTACACATCACATAATCATTTATTTAAAATCAAATATACTATCATGCAATTAATTAATGGTAACTACAATAATATTAAATATTATAAAAAGTCGAAAATACCCCTGTTTTCGGAATGTGGTAGTGACAAGTCTACCCTCCTTAAAAGAATTTCGTCCTCGAAATTTAAAATCCTCTAAGTAGCATTTAATCGTACACATTATTGTTTCCCTCAAAATTTAAATCCATCAACCACGAAATCGGGTAATAATCCACAATGCCTTTTCACAATTTTTCAAAAATTCTGAAATTATTGCATTCCGAAAAATCCTCGAAATAAAATCAAGGTCCATTTTTATTAAAATTTTTCTTGAAAGTTTTTAGTTAATAATTCAAATACTCGGAATTTAATATCCACTCCTCAAATTTGATTTTTAATCAATGCACATATATATAATGTAATCTCGTCCCACAAAGTTTGAATTCAAACATTTATCCATCAAAAAATTTATTCCTCGATTTTCTCTTCCTCAAAATACTCAACAATGTGATACTTAAGGATTCTCTAATTGCAACATCCCATATAAAATTCTAAATTCATAACTTGCAATTTAAATGAATATATTGATAATCTCCCAAAATTTCCAAATTTTTATAACCAATTTATTCATGTCATAATCTTCCTGGAATTAATAACCCACCAATTATGAAATGTTAATTTCTTAACCCTCTATTTAAATTAATGTTTATCCTCGAATTTTAATCATCTCATCTCTCTTGTCAAGTCATAACCCCTTCATGAATCTTCATCATGGTCAAACCCCAATAATCATGGTCCAAGAAAAAATCTTCCTACAATCATACAACATGCAACCTAAGGTGATATGTACGGTCATGGTGTCTTTTGTCATGGTATTGCAGTCTCTATATCCGGGGTACTACTAACTACATTATAACAAGAAATCATGCATACAAGCTACGGTACTAAGGTATCAATCAATCAATCAAGTAGATAGGAACAGAAGGAAGAAAAGAACAGAACCTGCTAACACATTACCTGCAGTATCGGTCTCCTCGACCGTCATCGCAAATGCCCCGCCCTGCTGGGGTGGTTCCCTTCGCGGGTGCTGAGCAATATACGGTTCCACAGGTAGCCTAACTGGGTCTCTATAATCTGAAGCTGCACGCTGGCCAGGAAGATAAGGGGCTAGAAGACAATCCCTTACTCGATGTCCCGCAGCGCCCTAGTGCAAACAAAGTCCTAGTCTCGTTCTACAGCTCTCCCAAAGGTGACCTGGCTTCTTACAGAAATGACAAGTCTGTTGTGTCTCTCTTGGAGGCTGTTGCTGATTCTGCTGAACACGGACTGGTGCCTGGTACTGTTGTTGATACTGATACGCCCATGGATGTTGCTGGATAGGAACTGGTGCTAGGTACTACGGTGGATGCTGAAATGTCCATGGTTGTTGCTGAATATGAAATGGTACTTGGTACTGCTGTTGGTGCTGAATACGGGGATGCTTGGCTGGTCTTGTGCTACCATTCGTATCTCCAAAAGTATTGTGACTCCTCTTAGGCCTGAGATCCAGATCCTCTTCTGCAATCTGAGCATCCATCAAGATAGCCTCAAAGGTAGCGGTACGACGACCAGAGGTACGTGACCTAATCTCTCTCGTCAGCCCCTTTCTAAATTTTTGGGCTCGATCTCCTGGGTCCCGAATCATGGATGATGCAAAACGGCTCAATCTACAAAATTCTGCAGCGTACTCGTCGACCGACATGTTTCCTTGAACCAAGTCATGAAACTGACTTTCCAAGGTTCCCAATGCCACGTCGGGAAAGAACTTCTCCTTGAAGAGCTCCTTGAAGGTCTCCCAAGTAAGTCCTGGCGCAGTAATTCTCGGCTCCGTGCGATACCACGTGAGTGCGATATCGAACATCTGACTGCCAGCGGCTTCTATCCGCAAGTTCTCCGGAATCTGGGTCAATCGCAGGCTTCTCTCTATATCCTCTAGCCAGTCGTCAGCGTAGAGTATCCCTTCGGTGCCTTTAAACTCTCGAGGCATCATCCTCTTGAAGTCCACTATAGTGCCTGATCTCTGCTGCTGGCCAAGAAACTGCTGGTACTGTGCTACTCTCCAAAGCTTGGAGAGTCACTTGATGAGCATTCTCCATGTTTTCTCTCATCAGCTCGGTTTGTGCCTGGTGCGCTTCTGCTTGCACTCTCTGAGCCTCAGCTTGAACTCGCTGAGCATCTGCCGTCACTCTCTGGGCATCTACCATGCCCTGGATCAAGGTAAACATCTGCGTCCCGTCAATGGGCAAACCTCCGGGAATCGGAGTCGGTGGAGGAGGAAGGTTATCCGTCATAGCTGCGGCAATCTTCTAAACAGGTGGGGGAGTGGGATCCCCGAAAAGTATAGATACTCCTACGTGCATCGAAGATGTAGGAGGAACTACGGATGTCTGTCTCTCAGGTGGAGAGGTGGCAGGCCCCTCTAAAGCTGATGTTCCCGCTCTCATAGACCGTGTCTGCGGCGATATCCTGAAGACAGATCCCAAAGAATCAATTTAGGCAAAAATGCGATATCATCAAGGAAGGACAGTACAGTTCTAAAGAGAAGCAACATTCAAGATAAATAGATTGAAAGGAAACATCCTAGTTGTGATTGCACAGGTCAAAGATACATCCATGGTCTGATACCTCTATCCCTCTAAGTACCACAGTTCTATCACAAGCACGCTCACTGCTAGCTTCCTTACCTACTGCAATCGCTGATACTAGTTATCCTTATCACTCAAGTGCATATCAAATGCAACGCACCATACTAAGTACTGCTCTCTTCAATACAATCCTAGATGATCACCTAAGCCAGTTGGCAGTGAGGTCTCAATCATGCTCAAGCCAACATATCCTTACATATGCACCTCATCTATTATATACTAATATATCTCTCTCACTATAAGATTTTTATCCTCAAATAAAATTCCTCAAAATAACTCCTCGAATAAATTTAAAGTATAATGCATATACCTTCCTCAAAGGTTAATTATTTAAATACTGAAATGAAAACTTTATCACTTCCAAAAATCCTTACAGTTTTGTCTATGTTCATTGAATTGAATCTAAATTCCTCAAAATAAAATTTTAATAACATAATATCTCAACTTCTCAAATTTCAAAAATGCTATTTATTTTCAATCTTCAAATTATAATTTAAATCCATATCTAGTAGTCCAATAACCCTAGTGTTAATCTTCCTCACTGTCCTCATCGACATGCGTCATCAGATAATACCATAAATCAGTCTGCAAATTCATCTTGATACGAAGTCAAACCCTACTATGAAACCAAAATCCTAATTTAATAACTAATCAACAATCAACAAGTGAGAATGGACGGAACAAGGGAATGATTTTAAATTGGATGTTTTAACAAGATTCTCAGGGGTCATCCCAGGAATCTCTCAAGGAATTGTGATTGAGTATTCGCTCTCGTCCTAGTATCCTATGTCCTAGATCCTATCGCAGGCACGCAGTAGTATAACAAGGATGCCACACTACTACGACATCGCACAACTCGCGAAGTCTGACCTGCATGGGCCACCACTAAAAACGTGTCACGACCCGCACCCGGTTTAGGGGCACGAGTACGTGGGTACGTCCAGCCTACGCCGCAGCATCGGCGGTAGAACGCTGTCAAGGTCATGATACTATCTAGCAATCTCACACAAGCATCCAATCTCCATAAGGAGGCACGGATGACACGAATAAAATGAACACATACTCAATCACAGGATTACAGCACGATAAGATCTCGAACAAAAATTAAATACAACACAAGTCAAGAAGTAATAGTCTAACTCAACAAATATCCAAGTCTCAATAAAATGCCGGAGACAAATCCGGTACCAATAGTCTGCTAAAAGAACTAATCAGAAAACTAGAAGAATTAGTGATTCCGGCTAGACCTACCGGAATCACGACTAAACAACCAAGTCTGCAGCTACTCACCATATGGTCCATAAAGTGTCGGACAGCGGTCCTCTAAGGCATAGTCTGGAAAAATGTTTCCAATCAGGAAGGAGCAAAGTACAAATCTCAAATAACAGTTCCATATAATTGATAAGGACTATAAAGTAATAAACAGATGATGCTAGATACTGAGAAGACAGTGAAATAAATGCAATGGCAATAAAGAAGAGACAGGCAATGTAAAGAGACAGGCAAAATAGGCAATGTGATATAGTCAGTGCATAAAAGAAAATGAAAAGAACTAGGAACAGTATCATATACGGGTGATGTAGTATATGATTTAAAATAGGGAACTGTGATCTATTCTAAATGTTTGAAATAGTAGTTTCGAAATGTGATCGGCTTGGGAACATGTACGATTGCTACAGGGCCTGGCTAATCATATGTGAAGAGCATGATTAACACTTACAATTGTTCTACACTACAATAAGAGGTTATGATCACATTTCTTACTAACTACTTCCCCGCCCCCAACTAGTACTGTGGATCCAACCATGACACGTCACGATACATGAGCAAGTCCAGTCTATCATGTACGATGTCTAATATACATGTCGTGTACAATGCCAATACGATAATCAAGGTAACATCTCATGACTGCAGATCCAAGCTATACTAGTCCGTGTAGCACAGTGTCAAAGATTCAGATGTAACATTTCTAGATTATTGAATTTATAGAAATTATCAACAATTGGAAATTATCGGAGAATGTACTTGCCTTGGGTCCTTAGCTGGTATTTATGGACGTCCTGTTCCAGAGTATCCCCTGGGTGAACCAACAGTCCTATAGACATAACACAATATAACATTTGCATCAGATGCTACGCTAACACACAGTCAAAAATACTGGCCTCAGGGCCATGCCAGGCAGGGCACTAGTCAACTAGGGTCATCTAGTAGGATATACATAAATAAATATACATATCTTACTAACACTAATACTTATAATATATATGTATATCAAATTAAATACATATACAATATATATATATATATATTAAAATATGCTAAGGGTTTATACAAAAATATATATATATACATATATATGTATGCCAATACATTTTAGAATATATATATATATATAGTCAACATTATCATTTAAAATGTACTAATACTAATACACCAAATTCAATTTATACTAGCACATACTTTTTATTAAATAGATATTATATCAAAATAAACCAATATATATATATATATACATATATACAAACCAATTAGAAATATTGTGAATATATTAAGTATACCAAATATGCATATATACATATACCAAATTAAATGCAATACTATATACTAGTATATATAAGTACATATATACATCAATACACACATACTAGAGTATACATATACCAATATGTATATAGTACATATATACCAAAAATATTAATTTAATATATATATTTTACCAATATATAATTATACCAAAATACATATATATATGTTTGTACATATACCAAAATAGTACGTATACTATATACAATTTGAGAAATTACACTATATTTTTATAGATATATATATATACACATACCAATTAACATATACTAATATATATATATATATATATATATATATATATATATATATATATATATATATATATATATATATATATATATATATATATATATATATATATGCATTTATATACCAAATATATATATATATATACTAAAATTAAATATATATATATATATATATATATATATATACAATATATATACATGTACCATTTAATAATACATACATATATACCAATTTATTGATTACATACATATACTAAATATATATACATATATACATGCATACCCAAACAATTAATTAAATACAACCCTATACAATTATCACACATTATAAAATTAATTATACCTGTACACATATTATACTAAGGTATATATATATACACTATACTAATACATGTATTAAACATTAAATAAATAATTATTATACATATACACATATTATATATATACTCACGTATATACGTATGTATATATATATACATATATATATGTATAAGAAGAAGAAAGGGGAGAGATGAGAAGAAGAACTCACTGGGGGTTGGCCGGAAAGATGGCCGAACGTCGAACAGCAGAGGGAGGAGGAAGGAGCACGCAGGGGAAGGGCTCGGCCTGGGTGCAGTGGGGCGCCGGAGTGTAGAGGGAGCCGGCGGAGTGTACAGGGAGTCGGGGTGCAGTCGGGTCGGGCCGCTCGCCGGAGTACAGAGGGAGGAATGGCAGAGGGGAGTCTGCCGGGGTTCAGTCGGAGCGGGAGGAGGGAGCAAGGTGGGCCGGGGAGTTGGGAGTTGGGAGTTCGCCGGAGGGACAGCTGGCCGGCGGTGGGAGCAAAGGTGGTGATGATGGTAGATGTAGGTGGTGGTGGATGATGTTAATGGAGGTGGTGGTGGAGATTGGGAGCAGCGGCCGCCGGAGGAGTTGCTGCCAGCGGGTCGCCGGAACAGAGAGGGCCGCCGGGGGATGGCTCGGCCGGGAACAGAGTCTGGGGGGGATGGGTGAACAGTGTTCCCCCCCCCTCCCCTCTTTCTCTTTTGAATTCAAAAAAAAACAATTAAAGAAGAAGAAGAAGAAGAAGGAAGGAAGAAGGAGAAGAAGAAAATAAAAGAAGAAAGGAAAAAGTAGGAGAAAGGAAAGAGTTCATACGTTGGAGGAGAAATATGGGGGCTTGCTTGGGGATTAGGGTTTGATGGGACAAGACATTAAATAGGGAAGAGGGTGTATAGAATCAAGGGTTAGGATTGACCCCCTTTAAATGAGGGGTCCAGATTTGACATGGAGAAAATAATTCATGTGGGAATGAGGGTGAGGGGCTAGTTAAATAATTATTAGGCTCCCTCATTGTTTTAAACAAATGAGGTGTGGAACCCAAAATGCAAATTTGCAAGTTAGCCCCCTTGAATTTGGGTATTTGCACAGACACATGAAATGACGAAAATTTGGCGGGCGATTCGGTGTCCGGTGTTTTGTAGGGTCAGGGGGCGCTGTAAATTTGGTATGGGCTCAATTTGCAGGGCACTGGAATTAAATTGGAAATTTATGAAATCAGTCAAAATGTTATCCTCAATTTAATTAGAAATAAATGCAAGTTGTGTTCTAAAATTAATTAGAAGTACATGGGGCCAAAATCAGGTCAGGTCATCAATACCAATAATGAAGAAGACTCAGAACAAAATATTACCCTAATTTGGGCCGCACAAAAAATAGGTCAAGATTGTCCCCAAATTTCGATGGGAACGCACAACGATACAAAATAGGGATTTATTAAATAACGTCCGCGACGATTTTTGTGCGGCTAGAAACAATGCACAGAGAGCATAATTATGAGTTGCAAAAATAGCAGAATGGAAGGCGGGCATGTCTAGGGCAAGATTGTGAAATTTGTTAGAAGGCAGAAGTCAGGGTAGCGCTCCAAATATCGAAGCAAAGGCAATGCGCAATAATTAATTAAAATACGGTAATTAATTACAATCTCCAATAATTAAATTCTAGATAAAATAATTAACCTCAAAATTCCATAATTTCGACAGGTGTTCGTCTACTGGCTTCTAGGTCAATTCTGCTAGGCTAAAAATAAATGAACACTGCATCTAATACTATATTTAATTATACATCACATAATCATTTATTTAAAATCAAATATACTATCATGCAATTAATTAATGGTAACTACAATAATATTAAATATTATAAAAAGTTGAAAATACCCCTGTTTTCGGAATGTGGTAGTGACACTAGCTGCGCCTGACCGAGCAGTACACTAGTATCTTCTACACCACCTTGAAAATATTAATATCAAGGGTGTTGGAGAAGAATCTGAGCTTTGCGTCTCTGAGGAGGTCCTCCCGGTCCGCGATAGTGCCGATCCGAGAATTCAATGACACTGGGGTAGCTGACACGCTGAAGGAGATAATTAATGGTTTGGAGCAACCCATTAACGAATACTTGCAGCTAGCTCAAGGAAACATTGACGGTCTCGTTCAAGCTAGGTATGACTCCCTGACTACGCAGCTTGCTGAACAGATGGAGTCTCTGAATAAGTCTATCGAGGCTCAGCAGCAGAAGATGGATCATGAGCGTGTCCAATTGGAGTATATTGTTCCCGAGTTGACCCAGTACGAAGCCGAATATGAGAAAGTGGCAGCGAAGGCCCGCATATTGAAGGATAAGCTCGTTCGAGTAGAGGTGGAGGCTCTCTCTTTGTCGGCAGCCCGAGATGTGCTGAAGGAGCGACGGGCGACTGTTCAGCAGAATCTGACGCGTGTGGGTGCTTTCCACTCAGGTTTTGTGCGGGCTCAGTCTGAGCTAGCTGCTTTGAACAACGATGCAGCCAGGTTGGAACGGGCTCGCGCCGACATCTTGAACTCCCGAGATGAGAGAATGGTTGCTCTGGCGCAGCAGATTCGCGACCTAAACGCTCTCCCCAAATGATATACTTTTTTGTTTTTCAATGTACTTTTGCTCTTTCTGGAAGTAATAAAGAGACTCTTATCTGACTTTGTGGACCCATCATTTTAGAATATAAATGACAGGTTTGGGTGAAAGTGATATCAGAGGTAATATGGACGTGATATACTCTCGGTAAGTTTCAGCAGGACATATCTATTCAGAGGTTATATGGACATGATATACTCTCGGTAAGTTTTAGCAAGACATATCTATTCAGAGGTTATATGGACATGATAGAATATGCTTTAGCCAAAATTTGTACACAAAATACTATCAGAGGTAATATGGACGTGATAGGTCTCGAAGTTCCAAATTAGATAAACATATCTATTCAGAGGTTATATGGACATGATAGAATACGATCCAACTAGTTTCATTTTGAAAGTAGTATTGTCAGAATAAGGTCTTTACCATACTCCATTTGAGCAAAGTAGGTTAAGCATAGTACCTTTTCAGGAATTTGCCATTGATAGGAGCCATTAACAGGTATCCATTAGGCTTGGCTAACCTGTAAGCACCATTTGAGAACGTCGTCTCGATCACATAAGGGCCTTCCCATTTGGGTTGGAATTTTCCCTTACTCCTGTGAGTAAGAATCATCGGCCTTCTTACAGCTAAGACTAGTTCGCCGACTTTGAACACTCTTTCATTTACTTTTTGATTAAAAGCTTTGGAAATGCGCGCCTGGTAGAACGCGATGCACTGTTGAGCCTGAAGGCATTTCTCGTCTAACCCTTCTAGCTCTTGAAGCCTTAACAGGTCATTCTTTTCTTGAGTCAACTCATTAGCCACGGCTATCCTGAGTGACAGAATTTGGATCTCGATGGGGAAAACTGCTTCGCTCCTGTAAACTAATGAGAATGGGGTGCAACCTGTCGGTGCTCGTACCGTTGTGCGGTATGCCCAGAGACATTCTCCCAGCTTCTCATTCCAATCCCTCTTGTTCGAAGAGACAAACTTTTTCAAGAGCTTGATAATGGTTTTGTTGAAAGCTTCCGCCAAACCATTAGTAGCAGGATTATATGCCGTAGAGGCCACATTTTGTATCCGATTTTATCGTAAAATCGATAAAATGCTTGGCTGATGAATTGAGGCCCATTGTCATGAATTATTCTCCGGGGGATCCCGAAGCAATAAATGACGTGATGCTTGATGAAGCTGATCACATTAGATGCCTTCACCTCAGCAAGAGGGATCGCCTTTGCCCATTTGGAGAAATAATCTGTGATGGCCAGTATGAACTGGTGACCTCTGGAAGAAGACGGGTGAATAGGACCAATGATATCCATACCCCATGCTTCGAAAGGCTAGGACGCAATCGTAGGATGTAGATATTCAGGAGGTTGATAGATAAAGTCTGCATGAACCTGACAGGCTTTGCATTGTCTTGCATACTTTATTGCATCTGTGATCATAGTAGGCCAGTAATAGCCCATTCTTCTGATACGATCCTGTAGCTTAGGACCGGGTTGATGCGCTCTGCATACGCCGTCGTGAGCTTCACGGATAATCCGATGTGCTTCATCACCAAAGAGACATCATAATAATAGTCCATCATAAGACCGGCGATATAGACATTGTGAAGATGCGTCGAAATAGAAGTGCAATGATCGTCTTTTGACGGATACTGCTTCTTTAGGGTCTTCTAGCAAGATTCCGTATGCTACGAAATCTATAAAGGGACTTCTCCAGTCTCTCCTTGGAAGATCTGTGTTCACCGCGTAGCTGTGTTCTATGTGAAAGTTATTTTTCATACAGAATAAATCTCTGTTAAGAAGGATTACCGAATTCTGCCTTCTTATAGGGGTAGCTAAATCTGCAGCTAGACTGGCTAGGGCATCAGCTTCCAGATTCTGAGATCGAGGTACATGCTCTAGGAAGAATTCTTTGAATGTCATGGCTATCTCGACCGTTGCTCGGTGATAGGGGATGAGGTCTGGATTTCAGACTTCATATATTCCTCTGACTTGATTGACGATCAGCAAAGAATCACCGAAAGCTTCCAGAGATTCGATGCCCAATTCTTTAGCGACTTGGAGCCCGATTAGTAGAGCGTTATATTCTGCCACATTGTTAGAACAGGGCTCGCTAAGAGAATATGCTCGGTAGATGATGAGCTTATCAGGAGTAACCAGGACAATCCCTACTCCTGAAACCACGTTTCCCCTGGGACCAGTCCTGGAGGCACCATCGAAGAATAGTTGCCATGCATCGCTTTCCATTGCGGAATTATATTCTGCAACTTCGTCGGGAATGTCCTCGTACAGTTTGGAGGTCTCCGGGATCGGATGAGCAGATAGGAAGTCAGCCAACGCTTGGCCTTTGACGGACTTCTGAGGGACGTACACCATGTCATACGGTGTTAATAACATCGCCCAAGTCGCGAGTCGGGAATTAAGAACACTTGGCTTGTTCATCAGTACCCGAAGAGGATTGATCCTGGAGATGATGTGAATGGTCTGGCCTGTGACATAGTGCCGCGTTTTCTGGATAGCGAACATCAGAGCCAAGCATTCTTTCTCTACTGGGTTCTACCGGTGTTTGGCTTCGACCATCATCCTGCTGAGGTAGTAGATAGCCTGTTCGTGACCCATATCGTTCTTTTATGCGAGAAGAGCTCCCAGAGAATGATCCATCGCTCGAACATACAACACGAATAGTCTTCCAATGACGGGAGGCACCAGAACTGGCGGACTAGTGAGGTAGCGTTTGATATCACCGAACACTTGCTGACAGGCTTCGTCCCATACGAAGGATACACCTTTCTTCATGAGACAAGAAAAGAGCTGACATCTCCCAGAGAGGTTGGATATGAATCTCCGGATATAAGCCAGACGACCTTGAAATCCCCTGAGTTCTCTCAGATTACGGGGCGATCGCATTTCTAAGATGGCCTTGGCTTTATCAGGGTCCACTTGAATGCCTTTGGCGGTAATGACAAATCCTAGAAATTTGCCACTAGATACCCCCAGAAAGGACTTTGTAGGATTCATTTTGAGTTGATGTTGGTGCATCAATTCAAATACTGTCTTCAAATCTTGGATGTGATTATCCTTGAGGCGGCTTTTGACAGCTACATCATCCACGTAATACTCCACTGTCTTGCGTAAATGCTCATGGTATATGTTACTCATAGCCCGTTGGTACGTAGCTCCGGCATTCTTCAATCCGAAGGGTATGACCGTATAGCAATATACCCCCAATGGTGTTCGGAAGGCAGTATGCTTCTCGTCTTCAGGATGCATCTTGATTTGATTGTATCCCGAAAATCTGTCCATGAAAGACATACGTTCAAAACCGTATGTATTGTCAATCATGACATCTGTGATGGGAAGAGGAAACTCATCCTTGGGGTAGGCTGTATTCAGATCTCGGTAATCGATGCAGACTCATACTTTCCTATTTTTCTTCATGACCGGGATAACATTGGCGACCCAGTCGGGATGCTGTTCTTTCTGGATGAAACCGCAGGCTATCAACTTCTTAATTTCAGCTTCAATGGCGTCCATCATATCCGGGCAGAACCGGCGTTGGTGCTGCTTCACAGGCTTCGAATCGGGAAATATATTTAGCTTATGAGTAGCCACCTTTGGATCAAGGCCTGGCATGTTCTTATAATTCTACGTAAAGACGTCGATATATTCTTTTATCAGCTGGATAACTTCTTCCCTTTCTGCTTCAGAAAGATTGTTACTGATAAATATCGGCTTTGGCGAAAGTTTATCCCCAACGTCAATCTGGATAACTTTATCTTCAGTGGGAGGTTCTCTCTGCTCGAAGCAGAACTCCCATTGCGTATCCATTTGCTGAGCCCAAGCGTCATTCTCAAACAGTTCAGATTCTTGTTCGTCTGCTTCGAAGGAATCTGTCACTACCATATTTACTGATAATGTTCGTTCGAGAGCATAAGATGAGTCGGAGGGCGCTGAGCCATTTTGAGAAGAGCAAAAAAAATCCTCGTTTGACTCAGGAGTTGCAAGGGAGGTGGTATACCCTAACCCGAAATGAGTTCGTTGATAGTAGGGATCGCCGTGCAACGGCATTCGTCTGTCTTTTCCGTAGTTGAGACCCGGTTCCAGCTTCAAGTTATAACCCATACTTTGCATGATCTTCAAAGCTTGTGGGCTGTATCTGTGAACCTGTATTTTATCGGCATCGTCATCGAAAGAATCTTCTTGCGTAGTCGGTTCATTGCGCATGCGGCCGAAGACTATTGAATGCTGACTGCTGCAAGTAGGCGGGACAATGAAGATAGAATCCTCATGCGGTCCATATATCGTGGTGACATTGGATGATGACGCCACTTCCCACATATACGGATGATAGGAATCTATAGCTTCCAAGAATTTTTGCGCTATAGGTTCTATATCGTCATGGGAGGAGGATTCCTGATTCGAAATTTGAGCGTCAATATATTGGAAAAGAGGATGTTTATTATCATCTGAAACTTCATTCCTGATTGTATTTACATCAATCGGCTGCCTGTTGCGCCGAAGGTTAATAACCAAGGGTGGAGGCTTCTGGTTCAAAGTGATCACTAGAGGATCAACCATTTTCCTGACCTGGTTTTGTTCAGGTGGATAACCATAGGCTCTATGGCTTTTGGACGAGTAGTCTATCCTTTCACCTTGATTGACAGAGGTTGCTTGGCAGAGGGTTCTTCTGGCTCCCGGTGGGATTCCTTCTCTGCTTCGGCTGACACCTCTTTCGTGTAGTCTTGAGAGTACAATACGGCATCAGAGTAGTAGGATTCTACTCCTTTGAACGGGTTTAGGTCAGCAAACTCCGTTTGTACTGTTCCTTGGGCATCTACATATTTAAAGCATTGATGTAGAGTCGAAGGAACGAAGTTGTGGTCGTGGATCCAAGCTCTGCCCAGCAGAATGTTGTAGGACACCTCTGAATCAATGACATAACATGTAGCCACCGATCTGAGGTTGCCAATCTGGATCCTCAGGTGAATTTTCCCCAACGGCTTACTTTTCCTTGCGTTGAAACCCACGATTGTAGTGGTGGTGTAAGCCAATTCGCTGGTAGGAATCCTCAGCGGTCTGAGCAGACTATGAGGAATGATGCTGATTGATGATCCCGGATCTATGTGAATCCGGTCGACCTCCATGGAACCGACGTACCCGGTGTAATAGAGGGGTCTGTCATGCCTATTATGTTTTAATAGCATGTCATCTTGAGTGAAAGTGATATTCGGGACCACCTCCATCACGCTGTGGCATTGAGGGCATGCCACTTGTTCTTCGTCAGGAGACTTGAGCTGGGTCAAGTATGCATCCGCCTACATCAATGCTTCACTCAGGGCTTGACGAGTGTCTTGAGAGAGTCTGAGTAGTTCAAAGATGGACAACCTGGCTGGTGTATTAGCCAATTGGGCCAGGATGTCGAAGTTGTACGGCTTCTCTAAACCTTTGTTTTGAATATTTTTTACAGGTTTATCGAAACACACTTCTTTTTTCTTCCCTCTGTCCGCCGAAGTTGGTCTCGAAGGACCGGCCTCTGGTACGGCGGATTCCGATTCTGAAGGCTTGGTAGCTGAAGCGTCTGCCGATGCATCTTCCTAGTTGGCTCCATAGTCCTGGAGGTAAGCTTTCCCTGAACGGGTTCCAGTAGCCAAGACCTCGTCTTCTGATGCCGAGTGTACCGTAATCATGTGACACGGTTTGTGCTTTGAGTTCTTTTTGGACTTAGCCTTAGCAGCTTGAGTCTCTTTCTCGAT
This sequence comes from Iris macrosiphon, assembly GCA_036927795.1. Taxonomy (NCBI): domain Eukaryota; kingdom Viridiplantae; phylum Streptophyta; class Magnoliopsida; order Asparagales; family Iridaceae; genus Iris; species Iris macrosiphon. Next base: position 49,188,517 of record JAYESA010000014.1, read on the forward strand.
CTCCGACACCAGGTCTGGATGAACCTACATAATCTCGCCTCGCTGGGTAGTTAGGGGTAGCAGGTCATAATTTTGACCCCTAGTCGGAGGGAGATTAACGATGTTCATCGTTGTCCGGGAAATAGGTGTAACACCGTCCGGGACTTCTTGGGGAGGCAGATTGCCAAATTACAGAGAGATCATGTTGGCCGTGACCGTCTTCTCGTTGTTGCGCAGAGTGATAGCCTTAGCATCGATCAGCTCCTGGATCTTCCTTTTCAGTACATAACACGCCTTTGTAGGGTGGTGTACGTATCTGTGGAAGATGCAGTACTTGGGGTTATTAGTACTGCCGACTTTATTGGACCGCTTCTCCTCCGGAAGGGTAATCTTGCCACTTTTGACGAGACACTCGAATATGCTCGAAATATTGTCATCGTCGAAAGAGTACACTTCAATGGGCCTGGAAGTCCCAGGTTTCGTCTGCGTGGTTGCCGCAGTCTTGTCTGGACGTATTGATCGCCAGAGCTTCTTTTCCTTTGGAACTGCGAGGATGGTCGTTGTTGGGGGATGACCTCTTGCCTCTGTCGGAGGAAGAGATCATGATGCCATTGTCACGCGCCTTCTGACTGTTGTCCTCGGCGGCTACCGCTGAGATGATGAACGAGGACCAATCATGGAACTGATATGGTCCTGTGAACACCGAGATCACGGGAAGAAGGTTCTTCCTGCAAATGTCCACCAATGCCGAGTCTGGAACTCCAGGAGGCATTTGCAAAGTGGCTTGACGAAAACGTTCGATGAAGGTGCGAATGTCCTCTTTTTTCTTCTGCTTTACTTCGATGAGAGAGGACATCGACATGTTCATCCCTCCTTCGTAGAATCTTGCGAAGAATAAGGCCTTGAAGTCGTCGAAGGAAGTAATGTAGTTGTCCGCCAGGCTACGATACCACTGGTAAGCCACCCCCGTGTGACAGCCCTTGAACACCCGAGTGAGGAGGGCGTCATTCCCTTGCCGTCATCATACTGAAGTAGTTCATGTACTGACTTGGTAATGTTTTTCCCTCGAACAGAGCCATGGTCTGTGGTTTGTATTTAGGAGGAAAAGGGACCTCTTCCCAGATAGCCGGGTAAGGCTGGTTGATTCCCAATTTCTTGAGCTGATCTTTGTGCTTCAAGACATCAAATTGGGCTTTCAGCTCCCGTACTATCTGCATCAGATTTTCAGCTGGTAGCGGGACCACGGAGTGGTGAGGAATCGGTTGTATTGCGACTCCAACGGGAGGTAATACATTCTCCGAGTGAGGAAGCGGAGGAACTACTGACGCTTGATCTAGAGCAGGCTCTTGGATCGTATTGCATGGTGGTAAGTCCACCCCCACATATATCTGATTTGGAGGGACCGATGCTTGAGCCATGGCAGCTGACTGTTGAGTTAGCATCATCTGGTACATGTTCTCCATCATGGATTGTATCTCTTTCAGAGACGTCTCCAGTATAGTGATACGTTGCTCAGCGCTCCCGGACGGGGAAGCTTCCTCGCGTTCATCTCCAATGGCATAAACTCCCATCTCCCTGGGTGTCATTGAAAGATCAGTATAGGTCTCTGTAGAAGTTGACTCTATACTTTTAGCGTTTGATTCGGGAGACTGGCGACCCCCAGCATCAGAATCAGAAGAATACGAAGCCGGTTGTCGTGACCTCGAACGAGTATTTCGGAACACCCCAGCTTCGGTGTTCCTAAGGAGCATGTTGAATCTCCTTCGGCTCGGAGTTCTAGAGGGATGACGTCTTGAGCCCGACCTTCCTCTAGGTATGTATGAAGCCATGTTCACAGATGCATGCGTGGGCGCTTCTTCCTGGAAAGACGAAGAGTAGCTCAACCGGTCAAAAACTGACCGTTTTGCTTCAGAACAGCAACAATTAATTACAATCTTATGACTATTACAACAGTGCTCGCCAGGAGGCGTAATAGACATGCTGGAAGATCCCCTCTCCTTGCGTTTCTGGATCAGATACTTGCGCAGGTCAGGAGGAGTTACAGAAGAAGAAGATGATGGCTTGTTCCTTCTATTTACATCAGTGGACATGCGGATGTTGGGAACCATAGTTTTCCCTGTGCCACCTATATACAACAGGTTGGCCATCTGGGTAGCGAATAATTCCCGAGGAGGGTGTCTTTTCGCAAATTGAGCCTTCTTTACGCTGAGGGGTTTCTCCTGGCGTAATTTGGAGCTCTGTTCTGGTTGGCGTAAAGCTGAGGATGTCCTCAGTCGGCCATCAGCCTCTCGCGTAATCCGGAGGGCGGGCAGATTGTTCCCTTGCTGGCGTAAAGGCCGAGAAGTTGAGTAGTCCGCCGCTTGCTTTCCCTTGCGTAGATTACAGGGATCATCTGCTTTTCCACGGAAGGCAGATGCATTTTTACGCGCGGAGCGCGTTTGAGATTCCTGATTTGGCGCTGAGGCATTATCAAAAATTTTGTCTATTCCATCACAGACGGGAGATAGAATTTTACGCACAGAGCGCGATGTGTACTTCTGGACTAGCGCTGAGGCATTGTCGGAAGTTTTGTCTGCCCTGTCAGAGACAGACGACTGAATTTTACGCGCAAGGCATGGAGTATACTTCTGGATTGACGCTGAGGCATTGCCAGAAGTTTTGTCTGCCCTGTCAAAGACAGGCGACTGAATTTTACGTAAAAGGCGTGGAGGGAGCAATGCTACAACCTCGTTGGTCGGAGAGATTGAAGAGATCAGAGAGTCGACAGGAATGGTAGAGGATGTCTTGGGCATCCAGACCTTACGCAATTTTTTGTTGTCTTGGACAAAGAGAGAGTGAGAGCTACCCCATGTTCGAAGCATATCTTCGTAGGCAGACTAGTCGAACTGGACGACCAGTGTGTTCTTCACGGATCCCACGGATACCGCATCGTGTTGAGCAATTGCTTCCTCATCAGAAGAGAAAGATGTCCCCAGCAGAGTCGCCATCTTATTGTCTGATAAAATAAACGAAAGATATGGAAACGAGGCTTTATACGAAACCCCGCTCTTTATGTTTACAAACAAGCAGTACAATTAATCCTATACGAGGATATCGAGTACAATTTTTTAATCTGGGTAAATATTGCTATAGGAGTCTGATCTGCAGTCGATCACTTTGTCCCTTGGACCACACGATGATAAAGAAGTGCCGTAGAAGACAGTAAGCAGCTTCGAAGGTTGCTAAAGAGAATGGATGCTCGATGCCAAAGTCGTCGATCGCTACTCTTTGCCTGAGCTTTGGATTCTTCTCTCTCTCTCGACCGTTTTCTCTCCTTGATCTGATGCTCTCTTTTTCGACCTTGGACCTCTCTTGATAGAGGTCTCTATTTATAGAGTTTTAGTGACAGTGACCACTCAGTCGGTGTAGAAACCGAGTAGTGGAAAGTACAGCACCCTTTTACACGACGGTTACAATAACCATTGCCTGCGTATAGATGACCTTTTGAATGAGCATGTAACGCGTGTCAATTAAGAGACAACGCGTATAACTGCTGCGAAGATCACGCCGTAGAAGCCACGTAGGTAGTTATCCTTTGTGTAGAAGAGGTTGGCGTAGAAGCCAATAACTGTCACCATGGCGTAGAAGCCAAGTAGGCATAGAAGCCGAGTGGGCATAGAGGCCGAGTGGGCGTAGAAGCCTAGTGGGCGTAGAGGCCGAGTGGGCGTAGAAGCCGAGAGGGCGTAGAGGCCGAGTGGGCGTAGAAGCCGAGATGATATGGACGTTTTAGCCGAAATTATAGCTCTTGGAGATATAATCAAATCTCTTGCATTAAATGCAGAGATCTGCCCCCATCCTGCGCATTAAATGCAGAGGCGTATCTTTAAGATTTGCCATCATTCAACGCATTAAATGCAGATACTCGCCTCGAATCCTGTACGAAGAGTAACTGCTGATGTGGCAGTCTGTTTGTCTTCTGCAGAGCGTAAGAAGCTCACGTCTGCCTGTGTAAAACTAGGCAGCGTATCCCCTTGTATGCGTAAAAGTAATTTACGCAAAGGGGATGTCACTAAACGACGGTTCGGTGACATTTAATCAAATCTCTTGCATTAAATACAGAGATCCGCCATTATCCTACGTATTAAATGCATAGGCGTGTTTTGAAGGTCTGCCACCCTTCTGCGCATTAAATGCAGAGACGTGCCTCGAGTTCTGTCATCACTCTGTGCATTAAATGCAGAGACGTGCCTCGAGCCCTGTATGAAGAGCAGCTTTTGACGTGGCAGGCTGTTTGTATTTTGTGGAGCATAAACATGTCACATCTGCCTGTGTAAAACTAGGCAGTGTATTCCTTTGTATGCGTAAAAGCGGTTTACGCAAAGGAAATGGCAGTAAATGACAGCCTGGGTTGCAGTGCCGCGCCATCATTATAGCCGTCGCCTGGGTAGTCGTGTAGTACTCTTTGTTAGGAGTCCAGACGTCAGGTTCATTGCATGATCTGATAGGTTCATTTTGAAGAATACGAAGCGTCCCTCGTACACTTCAATGCTGCATTGAAAGCGGATGAATTTTACGCCATAAAGGCGATGTAGCACCCTTTTTACGCTGAAGCAGCCTGGACATACTGCATTACGTGGATGGTCCTTGAGCTTATATTTTACCCTGTGCTCAGCGGAGAAAGCTCTGTTGCACGTAGTGGCTCTGAAGTCATCTTTTTACGCTGCCCCGCATCAACATGTTGTGTATAGCTATCCAGCATATTTTTCATGCTTCTACAGTCCATATTACCTTAATAGTTTTGACTTCATTTCTCACCAGTCATATTCGTTATCCATATCATGTCATGGATATGACATAGATAATGATTCACCTATTAAATCTCCACGGTAGAGTTATCATGTCCATGTTACCTCTGAACAATAATGCTTTGGTGATGTGGAATCTATCACGTCCATATTACCTCTGATAGTTTGAACATTTTTTATACAGTTGCGTCTGTTATCTGTATCCCATAACGGGTACACCATATGTATCCTATAACGGGTACACCATATATAGTATATCAACTAAAGAAGATTTTTTCTGCTCTCCTCAGCAAGTTTCAGTGTATCCTTTGGAATCCCCCAGCAAGGGCTCCCAAGCATGTAAAGTTTTCTGTTATCACGTCAATATCACCTCTGATAAATTATTTTTATTCCTACTTTCTGTATAGTGTTTCAGGTATCTCATAGATGGTAGATCCACTACAAATCATTTCCTCACCAAACAAACTAGATTCTTTCGTTGTCATAACTTTACTACCTCTGAGTAATGGGTACAAATCTGTAGTCTTTACAATTTTTATGTCCATTATACATCTGATTGCAAGAAATATTAAAATAAAAAGAATAAAGATGCAACAAAGTGAAACTTTTTATTGATATTCATGATCACGCTACATATAATGCTGCAAACATTGCAAAAAAAATGGTACATATGAAGGTCCTTACATCATGTCACGCATTATGTCACGCACTAATGCTTACAGACTACACTAAAAAGTTAAGGGTAGAGGAAGAAATACAGTACTAATGTGGCTTCACATCAATGGATGTATCATATTTATTGATGAGGCTGATATGACACATCCTTATCATGGTGGGAGGATACAAAATTGTCCAAGAATGTCAGTAGATATTCATATGCTTCCACGATAGTAGATTAAGATTTGCAATATGATAGCAATGGTAATCAATCCCAACCCTACAATAAACATCTTGATTGGACAACCGAACAATATCGGGACTAGTTTTATGGGTGTGCAAAACCAAATTATTTCGAGACGGCAAAAGTCTTTTAGGTAATCTTTTTGTTTGCTTTGAACAAGAGCCTTATGATATCCTTTCATGCTTCATCACTGTCAGGATGAACTGGAGTAAGTTCTGCAAACAAAGAAGAAGATATAGTTAGCATTCAATAAGGAAAACAAATATAAGTATAAACAAAAGCGGAGAAATATGCTCCTACACAACTGATTCCCCGCGGAAAGTAAGTTCCATTGATGAACAAAACCCCTGCAAGAACTCAGTTCCAACGAGAACCGCATCCAGCATAAAGTAAGTTTTTAATGAAATTTATACTTTACATAGAGTATTTTTGCACACAACTAGTTCTTGCAAAGCACAAAAAACTATGCAGGCAAAAGTGTTATGCGATAACACTTTGTGTGCAGATGCTTTGCGCATGGAGGCTTTTATACAATTTTTTTTGCATTTTGCTGAAACCTTGCGTGCGTAGAGGATAAATTCAACATGGTAAAGTGGATGGAGATTGCATTGGATTGGAGAAAGAATTGCCTAAAATGGAGTATAGTAGTATGAACCATCGACATATGCACACAAAGGCTACTGGAGCCTGACCCGTATCAGATCTCCTTGCAGAAGGAGAGGACTTGGTTGTCATCGATCATCTATGTAGAAGAAGGGCGAAGAACGCAGCAAATTCTGAAAGAAAGAGGACAGTTTAGGTGCATTAGGTTTTCTCTCTCCTCCACCACTCACCTATTTACAGGCTTCTCATGATCGTTCATCTTCTATAATAGCATCACAATTTGTGTGGGCATTGAATGATATATTCTTCATAATCCTCGCAGTCGTACAGAGCCAATGGCAACGACAAAGATTTGTAGGGACATTTATGACTTGTTCGTCACTCCCAAAAGCGTAATCTTTGCAACTGTTTGAAGTCTAAGGCGGTAGTTCAAATTCCTAGGGCAATGCCTAGAAAATCTCAACAGTGGTGCACAAAATCTGAGGAAGATACATATGTTCATATTCTACCTTATCTGCCAACGGAAGTGATTCTGCGTAGAAAGTTTAGCTCCTCCACTCCAAAAATATTTCGTAGCTCATTTCTTCTGTATTAGAAGTGTCCTGATACTCACTTTTATCTACATCAGGAGTTTTTCTACTATGTCTGATTGGTAATCTTTCTTCAACTTGAAGGGTTTCTTTTTGCAAGTTGCTCTCGAGCTGAATATGCTTCTACGATTCAAAGTATTTCGAAGTAAGTAAAACTTTAAAAACTTTGAAGGGGATCTTGTAGAAGCATAAAAATATGGATAACTCAAGACAATACTCCAAGTGGACATAAAACAAAATAGTGTTTCTAGGAAAAACATCAAAGTTTGTTATCCGTAGGAAAAGTTTAACCTCACCTCAGCGGACAAAAGTTTATCTACTTAGCACGAATTTCCAAGGAAATGTTGTTTAAATATTATCTCGAAAAGACGAAGTGTCGGTGGACATAGAGCACGAGAAATAAAACTCGAAACAAGAGAAGATAGCTGCAAAGCCTTTTATTCGTTTCGGCCATGCGACAAAAAGATTATTTTTCTCCCTCACAGGAAGCGTCCGCGGAGTGCATTTCTTCCGTTGAAGAACAACTAGTGGAAACTGTTCTTTCCGTTGGGACATAATTAGGTCTCTAAGGTAACAGTTTTGTCAGCACAATTAATAGGTTGTCATATCACGGATATCGAAGAGACGATATTCCTGATAACTGACAGTCTGAGGAACGTAAAGTCACTTTTTCCATATAAGAGAAATTGTCGCTTGTTGTTTACCAGCGGAAGAGTTATGCCCCAAGGATGTCCAGTGGAACATTTCATGCTTATTGGTAGTTTCCAGCAGAATAACCCATTTCAGCTGTGAATTATTTTTGCAAGGAAGTTCTGATTTTTTTGTTTTCGCACAAAAGCTTCGGTTTGTTGCTGATTTCTGGAAAAACATGTATAGTTTTCAACCCACGTCCTTCGCCATAATTACTTCATGGTTTGTTCAGTTGAAACCGCACAAACCACATGCCATCCTCGTACTATTTTGAAAGAGCGTGCCTCGCTTCGTGTATGTAAGAAGTAGGCCATGTCGGCATTTAGTTATTGTTCTGAGTGGAACAATAATTTCCACTCAGAGTCTGTTATAGTTGGGCAGCGATCCTAGAAATAGTTTTTTTTTTGCTAGTAGCGTATATCCATGGGAAAGACAATAACTACTTTTAGCTAATTTGTTATAAATAGCTATTTCTTTGTAATTTTTTAGGAAAACATACGTGAAAGAGAATAGCAAGGTATTCTAGCAATCACAACAAGCTTTTCTTCACTTCGTGTTCTTGAACTTTCCAGTTTCTGAAGTCTTGTCAGATTATCAATGGAGTATAGGAATGACGTGATAATTTGACCGACATCGTCCCATCTTTCCAAAATCTCAACTTGGCTCAAAATTTTGTATTTCAACATTTTTATAATCGATTTTCAGTGGAAATAAATTTTAAAGTTTTCCGAAAAGAGATTTGCTACACTTTTTCTTTTCATCTTAAAACAAATAATTTGCTACACTTTTTCTTTCATCCAAAAACAGTCCAGCCATTAAATAATCATGATATCCTCCATCTTGGTGGAGGGTAGTACTTGTCATCATATTTTTATCTACCCAATATTTGTACCATAGAGGTATTGGGACAATTATTTTCTTGTTATCCTGGTGACCTCCCAAGGGGTGGTTCCTTGGACTATTCCTATTTACAAAGTTTTCATGGTTTGGCCAGTCTCCTTTGACATCGCACGATTTGAGGATCTGATATTGCATTCCTGGGATAATCCAATTACTAATATAGCAAGCCTTAGGAATTGATTGGGTGCTCTATTAAATCATTTTTTAATGATATTATTGCTTGTCAGTAGACTTAGGGACGTAGATTGACTAGGCGTAGTGGTTCAACATTGTCCTTATTTGGTGTAGGGTTGAATTACTGTCCGACGATAGACTAAAGACCTAAGCTATGACAAGGTGCCTATTGTAGAAGCATAAAAAAATTATGCAGGCAGCATAAAGGTCATGCTCCTTCAAAATGAAAGCAGGTCGTAGAGGAACCACATTGGACTCATGCGACCTAATCAGCCAAGGATCGGGAAGCCGCATAGCAAAGACTATGTGGCCTGAACGACCACGGAGCATGGGGGCCACATAAGACCCCTTTGGCACTACATTCAACGCCTGGCAGACTCTCTGACAGATCACTCATCACACTGAGATGCTTCGAGACTCTTGAAGACGTCATCTCAGAAAAATACAAAAAGTTACATCAACTCATTGATGGCCTCGTCAGACGCGCTATGCCACGTGCTCACTCATATTCGGCTACATACCCATGTGCCCTCATCATCTTGCGGCCAGAGTGTCCATCCTACCAAGGCCAAACAAGAGCATGTATGCGACCACAATGCCATGCAGCCAGAGTGTCCATCCGACCAAGGCCAAACGAGAGCACGTATATGGCCAAAATACCATGTGGCCACAGTGTCCATCTGACCAAGGCCAATCAAGAACATGTATGTGGCCACAATGCTATACGGCCAAGACGTTATGCGGCTCTCAACCTACATGATCTTTTTGTTACAACCGAGGAAGATTTCTCGCACGATCAGTGCTGACTAACTGTCCAGTTGACCAAGTCACGCATAAAATGGGTCTAAAATAATCTCGATATCTCATCAATAATATATCTTAATCAAGACAACGTGACAGCCTGCCCGTGGCATACAACTATAGTTACAACCGCATTCTGTTGAAGGAGTACTATTCGGCCACCAAACAGAGGTATATGCGGCATCAATAGTCCGTCAGCACAACGACTATAAATAGCAAGGTATCATGCCCACAAGAGGGCGCAAGCTACGTACATGCACACAAGCTCAGGTGAGAGAAAAAAGAATAGAGCATTATCATTCTCTCGTCATACCATCAACGAAGTAAAGGAGCCGTTGCAGCGCTCGATCTCCTTCGTCACGACCCAGATAAAAAATATTGTACTTAGATATCTTATCTAGGATTTCTTCGTACTTGTTTGTTCGTTGTTAAAAAAAGTTCATTCACAACTTGTAATGGCGAACAAGATGGCGACTCTGATGGGGATGTCCTTCTCCCCTGATGAGAAGGCAGTGGTGCAGTCGGATGCGTCCAAACTGAGATCCACCCAGATGATGCTGGTAATACACTTTGACCAACAAGCGTTCGAGAAAATGCTCTCCGGGGACAGATCGAGTCCTTCTCCAAGGCTAGCAAAGCCTAAGAAGACCAGCGGGATATGGGTAGCAAAGGCCGCTGCGCCTTACCCAACTGTAGAGCATGCGCTCCCCGCTTCTCTTCCTATTGCTGAAGACGCACATTATGCTTCCACCCAGGTTGAACCTGTCCATGCAGTAGTCGAGGCTGTGAAGAAAGTTACTTAGCGCCCAAATCGTGGCAAAAAAAAATACTATGATGCTAGAAGTTTGGATGATGTGACATATTCTATGCGGCCATAGCAGAAGCCGCATAAGATGCACCATGCGGCACCAGTCGACAGTCACAGAAAAATGGTCACATGCGGCCAGGACAGCCAAAGAAGTTTCGTCTTTGACCGAATCTCACGCAACGCAGATGCCATGTGCCTTACTGAGAAAGGGGAAGATATGAACTTAGACTCTGCATAATATGCACCGGCGCATGCTAAGACGAAGAATTCTAGGCCAATACAAGCTCGCCAAGATCAAAAAATTACTCATTCGACCAACAGTCAGCAGGCGCCGCTAACTATGCGTGCCCATGACAGAAAGTCGTACAAAACTAGCCCATGTTCTAGCTCGCAGTGGCAATCAGACATGGTCGATCTAAAAAGTCTTTCGTTGGCAACTTGGGGCAAGTTCTTGTACGAACTCCAGGTCATGAAGCAAAGTCAACACCTACGCACCCATGTGCTCGGGCTATCTAGGCTCATAAGAAGGGTGCAAAGGTGAGTCAGCCCTCGCTTGACTTGCACAACGTGATCAATCACAAGCGCAAAGCGAGAAAAATAACTACGGCATATGAAATATCCTCCCCAAGGCATCACTGTGCCAGCATTATCATCAATTGTTGCTATAATAAAGTTGCAGTACCCACAAACAGGCAGTCGATGTTCCGGTGGCTGCAACCAAAGGCACCCACCCGGCTGCAACCCGAAGAATAGGTGCAAGCACCAGAGGAAGAGGAGTTGTCCTTTTCCCCAAGTTATTCTGCTCGGAAGGCCCCCTCCATAAAGGTAAGTCAGAAGTCCAACATCTCCAGTCCGTCACTCTCGGCCAGCAGGTCAAGAAGACGGGCCCATGGGGGACAGGCAGCGAAACCCGCAGAAGGTGTTTTCCTGGGGATCCGCTCAAAGAAGAAGTTGTAGCCACTGGGGGTAGTTATTCCTCAGGACCCCAGGTGGCTACGCACATTGGGGGTTTTAATCCCGACGACCTCTATGACAATTTGGCATTCCGAGAAGACGGTGATTCCCAAGGAATATATACAAAGATCCCTGGGGGTAGCCACCCTCATCAAGAGGACGCAGCTTCCTACGCTGGGGGTAGTGTTCCCTCCGAGTCCAAAGAGGATGCGGCACTACCGACTTTTCTGGATGACTATTCACGGTAAGAGTATGAGGTAAAAAGTATGACGCCTACGGTCCCATCTATTTCTTTCCATGTGAGAACAGCATACTTGTTAGGGGACGATCACGAGGGCCCCAACGATCGACAGTGCCTCAAAACTCTCGAGGCCATGATGTAGACCATAGCGCATCAATGCAAGCCTTGACCTAGACAATGCTGGAAATCAAGGCAAATATGGCCTCACAACCAGCAAGGACCTTTGGTCAAGCAAACCTAGACCCCGGGACCAACGGGGATTCAAATACAATTAGTCCACCCGCTGCTCATTCGCTCTTTCCACAGTCGATGAAGCTCGAAAAGCAATGTGGGAGGTCCGAGAACTCCGAGCCCGCCTAGACTCAATTGGCAATCGGGGCTCACTGCGGGAGCTTGGAATCCGACAACCTTATCCCTTCGAGTGGAGAGACATACCGTACCCGCCCAAGTATAATCCCTTCAACTTGACTCCATTTGATGGGAAAACTTCTCCCTGTCAGTTCATGAGTTACTTCGAGACGGCAACGGGGCATCTACCTCACAATGACGATCTCTTAACCAAGCTCTTTATCGGGACATTGTCTGAAATAGCCTTCAATTTATTCTACAGCCTCCAAGACAACTGTATTTTATCGTTCGACGATCTCAAAGGTCTTTTACTCGCTCGGTTCTATGACGGAGGAAATGATATGATGATGTCCTCTTTAATAGATATCGCACAAAGAGAGAAATAGTTTGTACAGGAATACATTGAGCGGTACAGGCAAGCGGCGCTAAAGTTATCCTCCGGTAATCCTGAGTCCACACTGATGGACATCTTCCGAAGAAATCTTCTTCCCACAGTCATGCTCTAGATGGGCGACTCTCAGTTTAAAGACTGGACGACATTCATCATGAATATTGTCGTACTGAGAAGAATACGGAGTACGTCCCCGTCACTTGGGGATACAGATCCCTGTCGCTGATGATAGAAAAAAATGCCCTTACAACAGAAATAATAACAGTAGTAACAGTACCCGAGATACCAAGGAAAAGCAAGCTCTAGTCGCCAATATAGCCAAGAAGTCCGAGCAGAAGCCCGCAGAGGTCCCAAAACTGAAGGAAACATATTCCTTCGAAGATGATAATGTCATGGCAATCTTTGAAGTGCTAATGAATGAAAATAAGCTTCGGCTCCCCAACGTCAAGCGCCATATTGAGGCAACTGAGATAAATAATCCAAAGTCTGTACACTATCATCGTTACGTCCACCATGCAACGTGGGACTACTATACACTAAAGCAGTACATCCAGCGTCTGCTCGACGCCAGGCCTTTACCTTGAATTTCGAGGACAAAATAGTTGCCGCTAACATGTTATCTCTCCGGTCCGGTAACTTTCCGGCAACGGAAGCCCACGACGGAGTAATCCCGATCCCCCTGGCAACAATAGAGGTTTTCAATCTTCCGCCAACTCGTAACCAAACAGACGGGCTGATACCTCTTACTACATCACGGGGGGAGGTCATGTGGGTTTATCCTGATCTTGCTCCAGACTTGATAAAGCAGACAAAAGCTTCTGCCACCAAGTCCAAGGACAAGAAGTCCAAATCCTGTTACACGATTTATATCCCTTTCGAAGAAGCTATAGAAGGAACAACAAGGTCAGGCCTGAAGTACCAACAAGAGTATGACATCCCTGACAATGGCACGCTCCTAATCGCTGCATCTGATCCGGGTCCTTCCCAGCCTCCCGCAGCGGACAAATCCAAGCAGAAAGAAACTCTTTTTGACAAACCGTCGTGCAAAGATACCACTAAGGGGCTGGAAAAACCCTACAACTTTGACATCTTGGCACAGCTCGCCAATACTCGAGCGAAGTTGTCACTATTCGAGCTTCTCAAACTCTCCAAAGACCCTCGGGTTGCTTTAAGTGAGGCATTATAGAATGTCAACACCTACCGGGCACAGGTCAAGCCGCCAGGTGAGTATCCTGCTGCATGCTCCCACTACAATAATATAAGGGAGGCGATAGCCAATATCACGTTCTCGCAACAAGACATGTTGCTGAAGAACAATTGTCACGATTGTCCCCTGTAGGGTACATCGGCGCCATCAAGGTGGACCGGATGCACATCGACCCCGGTTCGTCAATCAACATTATCCCGGAAAGTATTCTTTAGACCCTGGGTATCCCGATGCATCGCCTGGTAACAACCAACACTGCCATCAGTGGCTTCAAAGAAGGAAGGAGCTACCATATGGGCAAGATTCGCTTAAAGTGCCAGATCGACAATCGAAAAATAGAGGTCACCTGCTACGTCATAGACGTAGACGTATCCTACAATGTCCTGTTAGGATGTCCATGGATACATCAGTAAATGATTGTGTCGTAAACCTTGCACCAGTGCTTGAAGTACATGGATGATCACGGCGTCGTCAAGATAAAATTTGCCGATGTTGATCCATTCGAAGGGGTCAATGCCTATTACTCTGACTCGATCCTCTATAAGAAAGTCCACCAATATGAAGGTGGCAATGATACCGATGATGAGGCAGAGACTACGACAACAACGAACGAGCCCTTGAGAGTCCATCTCAAAGCACGCACTCCTGACACAGCTCTTTCCCTCATGGTGAAACTATGCAAGAAAGCACCTGAATCTCTGGTCGTTCGCCTTCATAGACCGAGTCTACTGCTAAAGGAAGATCCGGTACCTACTATGACTTCCGAACCTTTAGTGGTGAAACTGCACAAGAAACCTTTGAAGCCGTCACTCGCACTGGGGGTACATCTTGGGAAGGATAAACTGGAGGGGTACGTAGCTGCTCAAGCTAATGTCCCTTCTCTCGACGATATAATTCCTGAGGATGAGATTTCTTATTTTATCAATCAAGGGTTATCTTTGAACTACTCGGATATCGCACATCTCAACACATTATATCCTATTAAGCATGGTCTGTGCCTGCACCTGCATACACAGGTGACTACCACCTATGCAGCAAACCAAATTCTATCCAGTCAAAACTCCTACTTCATAGTTCCAGAAAGGAATAGGGGAGACAAACTCATCATCTTCGGCAGAGTGGAAAGTCCCCAATCCTTTGACCCAAAGGAACTGGAGCCAAAACCAGATATCGATGAAATGCTACTTCGTCGGTATAGCTCTCAAGCCAAGCACCTCATCCAGAAGATGGGGTACGATCTTAAAGCCGCTAGGGGATTGAAGTATGGCAAAGGACGACGATTTCTTCTGCGTCTGCAAGCTACTGCAGGCAAGTTCGAGGATTAATACCATAAGACCAGGTATGGCTTAGGGTATGTCACGCCTCCCACGACCCCCGAAGGCTCAGATGAAGAAGATGAGTCATATTCTCACTCTTCATAATCTTCCTCTTAGGACTCAAAGGTTAATATCGGGAAGATGCTCAAATAAACATTATTTGCCAACATGGTGTCAGCTGACCGTGAGAAAGACGACGAGGATCCACCTGGACTCTTTGAAGTAGAACCGTAGGCCCAACGCCTAGACGCACAATGGATGATGTGGTTAGAACAAAGAGAACCTCCTACTAAGGACAAAGTCATACAAATCGATCTAGGCGACGAATCCTCCCCTAAATCGATCTTCATAAGCAAGAGTCTGTCCGTTGGGAATCAGAAATCCCTGCTACAGCTCGTTAGGGAATATATCTATAGCTTTTCCTGGAGTTACGAAGATATGTCGGGACTGGACCCCTAAATTACGGTCCACAAGGTCAATATCTTGCCAAACTTTAAGCCAGTCAAGCAACAGCAACGACGATTTCCATCGGACATCATGAATGCTATCGAAGCTAAAGTCAACAAACTGATAGCAAGTGGCTTTGTTCGCAAAAAATAATATCCGAATTGGGTAGCCAACATCATATTCGTCGTCAAAAAGAATGGAAAGATCCAGATCTGCATTGACTTTCACGATCTAAATATGGCATGCCCTAAGGACGAGTTTTCCTTTCTGGTCACAAACATAATGATTGATAACACTTGTGGCTTCGAGCGCTTGTCCTTCATGGACGAATTCTTGGGCTACAATCAAATCAAGATATTTACTAGCGACGAGAAGCATACATCATTCCAAACGCCAATAGGAGTGTACTGTTACACAGTCATGCACTTCGATCTGAAGAACGCAAGTGCTACATACCAGCGAGCTATGAACACCATCTTCCGTGAACATCTGCGCAAGATAGTGGAGTGTTACATTGATGACATCGCTGTTAAGAGTTGCTCTAAAGATGATCACCTCCGAGACTTGAAGACTGTGTTCGACCTGATGCGTGCGAACCAGCTCAAGATGAATCCTACCAAGTCCTTCCTAGGAGTCTCCAGCGACAAATTTCTCGATTTTGTCATAACTTCGAAGGGTATCCACGTAGACCCCGATAAGACTAAAGTAATCATTAAAATGTTCCCATCGAATAACCTTAGGGAACATTGTGTCCTTCAAGAAAGACTGGCATATATCAGGAGGTTCATATAAAGCCTCTCTGGACATTGTCAACCGTTCACTCAGCTCACGAAGAAGAAAATCTCCTTTGTCTGGAACGAAGAATGTCAACGTGCCTTCGATGACATCAAGTAGTATCTCATGAACCGCCAGTGTTGGTGGCCCCCGTCGTGGGAAGATCTTTCTTGCTATGTGTGCAGACAATAGATCACTCCATCGGGGCTCTGCTATCCCAGACAAGCGATGCAAGTCATGAATAGGCCATCAACTATCTCAGTAGAATGATGGCAGGCACAGAGCACAGATACAACCTCATTGAGAAGGAGTGCCTCGCTCTGGTCTTCGCCATTCAGAAGATCTGGCATTATGTAGCAAGACAAATCATCCATGTGATCTCGCAGGTTAATCCTCTCAGGGTCCGTATGACTAAACGCGGAGCGCTCAACTCTCTCCTAGACACATGGGCAATACTATTGTCGCCATTCGATATGGTATTTATCCCACAAAAGACTGTCAAAGGCTAAGAGTTGATAGATTTCCTAGCATCCTACCTTGTACCGAAACTCTCGAAGCTCTACGAGGAGATCTCGGACGAAGTAATGAGCTCAAACATGACCACAAACGCAGAAGTCGTTTGGCAAATGTTCTTCGACGGTGCTTCAAGAATAAAGGCAAAATTATCGCAAGCTTCGGGATAGTACTGATTTTTTGGTACTATCTGGTCATCAACCGCGCTTACTCCCTCACATAGCCATTCTCCAACAATGTGGCAGAGTACAATACTCTCGTCATTAGGGTCCAACTCGTTAAACAAGTAGGAGTTGACTACTTAGATGCCTACGGACTTCAAATTGATAGTCAATCAAGTCCGAGGCGAGTACAAAGTCCGAAATAAATACTTGATTCCCTACCACCAAGTTGTGCTCGATATTATCTCCATATTTGAGGGTTTCTTCATAGAGCATGTCCCCCAAGTACAAAACATCAAGGTTGATGTCATGACCGGCCTTGCAGCCTCTTTAGTTGTTTCGGTCAATACTCACGAACTAATCACCGTGGTCGGTCAAAAGATGGTCTATCCAAAGAACAACCTCTTTCTGTGCCTGAGTTACTCAATAAAGACAAGCACCGACCCCCCAGACTGGAGACTCTCATTCATCGACTATGCAGTCTATGGAATTCTTTCTGAGAACCCAAAGAAAGCCACTTCCATTAGAGGATGTTCCCTCCGGTTCTATTATGATACGGCTAACAAAATGGTGTATCGTTGTTCCTACAACAGTCTTCTTCTACAATACTTATCGAATACAGAAATGAAGCAGGCTCTCGATAAGGTTCATGGCAGGGTATGTCGTGTCCATCATCCCAGACCAAAGCTACAGGACGGTCTCCAAAAAATGGGTTACTATTGGACGACGATGGTCACGGATGTTGTCAACTATGCAACGAAGTGCCGGATATGCCAAATCCATACTGACTTTATCCACCAACCATCGGAGTTCCTACACCCGACCGTTGCGTCTTGGTCGTTCGAAGCGTGGGAAATAAACATTATCGGCCCAATTAGTCCACTTTTGTCTAAGGGACATCGTTTTATCCTTGTTATTACCGACTACTTCTTCAAGTAGGCAAAAGTCGTACCAGTCGCTAAAGTCAAAACATCAAACGTGATCAGCTTCGTCAAGCATCACGTCGTATACAGCTTCGGCTTGCCACGAAGGATCATCCATGACAATGGTCCACGGTATGTAAGTCATGCTTTTTATCGATTTTATGATAAAAATCGAATCCAGAATGTAGCCTCGACTTCCTACAACACAGTCGCAAATGGTCTGGCAGAAGCATTCAACAAAACAATCATAAAGCTACTCAAAAAGTTTGTGTCATCCAATAAGAGCGACTGGAATAAGAAATTGGGTGAATATCTCTGGACTTATAGAACAATGGTCCAGACGCCGACTGGTAGCACGATATTCTCCTTGGTCTACGGGAGCGAAGCGATCCTCCCCCTCGAGGTCCAAATTCCCTCGCTCCGAGTGGCTTTCTCCAACCGGCTAATCGTCGACGATAATCACCACCGATGGTTACAAGTGTTAGAAGCACTCGACGAGAAACGCCTCTTAGATCAACAGCGCATTGAGATGTACCAAGCACGCCTCTCAGGAATCTTCAACAAACGGGTCAAGAGGAGAACCTACCAAGTAGATAACCTCGTCTTGATAGTAAGAAGGCTGATGGTTATGATCCACAAGACAGCCGACAAGTTCCAACCCAAATAGGAAGGCTCATTCGTCGTAGAATCTGTATTCTCGTGCCTCGCCTACCGACTATCAAAACCTAGTGGCAACTTGCTCATGATGCCCATCAACAGCAGGTTCCTGAAAAAGTACTATGTTTGAGGCTAGGCTTGTACTTCTCTCTATCCCCATCAGGACAACAAAGATGAACAGGGTTTCCACTTTTTGTTGTTCATCCCCAGAGAGTGCTTATGCACGACATTACCCTTCCTCAACAAGCCATTATCGGTATTCAAGAGTCCTGGATACGCAACCGATAATGGATCCTCAAAAGCTCTCCAGCGGAGCAGTCTTTAGGTCTATCTGCACACTCCCGTATGGACCACACACAAAAATAAAATACAGTCTCGTTAGACGCTAGTTCACGTCCATATTACCTCTGAGCTATCGTCCTAAGGATCTCCCCAGTGGAGTAACCCTCGGGTCTATCTATATTTTTGGATAGACCGTACCCGGTAAACCACTCCTTAGTGAGTTTTCTGGACATTGGTTCACGTCCATATTTTCTCTGAACTATTGTCCTAACATTTCTTTCCAACCGAGTTTGTCATGTCAATATTATCTCTGAGCAAACCTTCTGGGTTTGGCTATCGATTATCACGTCCATATTACCTCTGATATTAGTTGTCATCTTAACATATCACCCGTACTAAACTCTAAGTATGCCAGCGGTATTAAGTCCACAAAATCTACCACGTTCATATTACCTCTGGCAGGACTTGTCTCGAACCCATTACTTGTACCAGGGTGCGCAAGAAGTAATGGGTCCACAAAACCTATCACGTCCATATTATCTCTGATAGGGTTTCGTTTTGAACTTATTACTTGCACTCCAGTATGCAAGAAGTAATAGGTCCACCAAATATCCCCAGTGGGATATCCTTAATGAAAGCAAATAGTTCACGTCTATATTACCTCTGAACTATGAGTTACCCATGTTATCCACCCAAAGAAAACAGCCACGTCCATATTACTTCTAGCCTATTTCCTTTTTCTACCATAAAATATCGGGATCGTATCTAACCTCTCGGTATGACTATCGATTAGCTTACGTCCACGTTACCTCTGAGTTATCATCCACATATCCTCCCCAGTAGAGTTTGCCATGAGCAAACCTCTCTACATGACTCTTGATTATCATGTCCATATTACCTCTGGTATTGGTCGTCATCTAAACTTATCATCCGTACTTAACTGTAAGTATCCCGGCGGTGGTAAGTCCGCAAAACCTATCACGTTCATACCACCTCTGATAGAATTTGTTTGCTTCGAATATGTTATTTGCCCTCCAAGTGCATAAGAAGTAATAGGTCCACCAATGTCCCCCAGTAGAACATTCTTAGCAGACTATGATATTGTACTATGTCCATATTACCTCTAGTACGATATCCAAAGTTTACACAAACAATTGCAACAAGTGGAATAGCTTTTATTTCTTTCTCCTAAGAAAAACTGAAAGCAGACTACATCTGAGGGATTACCAGGGTCCCCAGCCCAAACTCAAAACAAAAGGCACAAAAAGAAAGGTGGAAAAAAGCAAAGAAAAAACTACTGGTGCTACTGGTTAGAGCATAACTCTGTTATCCTCTCATGGAGACGGACGATATGGCCATCCAGGCGTACATGGGCCCGGCGCTCATCCTCTTTGGCCATAACCTCGGGATCCTAGTAGCGAGCGTAGGACTCGTGTCGGTACTCAAGCTTTTGTACCATAACCTCAATGCCAGCTGTGTTATTCGTTACTAGGCTCGCCTCAGTTCGAATAGCCTCATCTTCCTGTTGGGCCTCCCATAGCCTATTTCCCGGCGCATCAAGCTCGACCTGGAGCTTTCTAATTTGCTCAGTCGTGCCCTTCCATTGGCAGAGGCATTCTTCTCTAAGATCACTCAGCCGATCGTGCTTCTCTTGCAAATTCTGGAGGTCGTGCTGCAAGTATTCCTTAGACGAAGCAAAGAAGGCCTTCTCTGCCTCCACCTTCTTTGAGAACTCATTATACTCGTGGGACATCAACATTCTCATATTTACCTGCTGGTACTGCCGCAAATCTATTAGGAATTTCTTCACCTCCACTAATTTCTGGCCCAGGAGGTCGGCCATCTGTTCAAAACTGAGGAGACCCCTCAGAGAGTTGACCTGGCCCTCGGCAAAGTTCTTTTGCCCAGGCAAAGAATTTGTTGCGGTCCAATACGCCCTCGACGGAGTTAGGTCAGAACCATCAAGAAATATCAATGAGGATATACATATGTGGCCGAGTCAGCCATACGGTCTAGATACTCATGCGGCCGAGTCAGCCATGCAGCCTAGGTACCCATGCGGCCGAGTCAATCATGCGGCAGAGCTCGTCCATGCGACATAGTTTTTTATACGGCAGTGAGAAGTTGGCGTATAGACGTATCCATGCGTCCAACTCTTCACATGTGTTTCAGAACCTAACCTCGTTTCCATAGAACCCACCCTTGATCAACAATTGAACGTCGACGGGGAACGACGAAGGGTCCGTCGTAACAGAGCGACCCTTCCCCTTACTCTTGGCCTTGGCCTTGCCCTTAGTGGCTTTCTTGGCAGCGGCGGTGGAGGAAAAAGCAACCTTGGGAGCCATGGAAGTAAGAAGAAGGAAGAAATTATGAGAGCTGAGAGAGTTTTGTAAAATACTGCTCTCTCTTTCGCCCCATATATATAGGCCAAGATATACGGCTGGGGATAATGATGGCAGTTGTTCGAATTCTGATCTGTCTCGATCCACGTAACGGCTAGAGATGACGGTGACTCCTCATTCTTTGGGTCGCGTTATCCTCTGACGACGCAGAATCCCAATCGATCTATTCGAGGATCAAAGTAAATCAAGACATTAAATGATCTGACAGCATGTCAGAGACAACTAGGCAGCCATGAGACTATGTGGCATGCCCTTCATATGCAGCAAAATAGTGCTCTGCCATACTTCTTATTCAAAGTATTCCAAACTTGTCATTTTGAAAACTTTGAAGGGGGTCTTTTAGAAGCATAAAAAACTATGCAGGCCGCATAAAGGTCATGCCACTTCAAAATGAATGCAGGCCGCAGAGGAACCACATTGGACTCATGTGACCTGATCATCTAAGGATCGGGAGGTCGCATAGCAGAGACTATGTGGCCTGAACGACCGCAGAGCATGGGGGCGCATAAGACCCCTTTGGTACTACATTCAATGCCTACAAGACTCTCTGACACATCACTCATCACACTGAGATGCTTCCAGATTCGTGAAGACAGCGGCTTAGAAAAAGATAAAAAATTATATCAACTCATTGATTGCCTCGTTAGACGTGCCATGCCACATGCTCACTCATATGCGGCTACATACCCATGCGGACTCGTCATCATGCGGCCAGAGTGTCCATCCGACCAAAGCCAAACGAGAGAACATATGCGGCAACAATGCCATACAGCCAGAGTGTCCATCCGACAAAGGCCAAACGAGAGCACGTATGCAGCCACAATACCATGCGACCACAGTATCCATCCGAACAGGGTCAATCAAGAGCACGTATGCAGCCACAACATTATGTGGCCAAGACGTTATGCGGCTCTAAACCTATAGGATCTTTCCGTTACAACCGAGGAAGATTTCTCGCACAATCAGTACTGACTACGTGTCCAGCTGACCAAGTCACGCACACAACGGATCAAAAATAATCCCGAGACCTCATCAACAACATATCATAACAAAGACCATGTGGCAGCTTGCCCGTGGCATACGACTACAGTTACAACCGCATTATGTTGAATGAGCCATATGCGGCCACCAAACAGAGGCATATGCGGTATCAATAGTCCTTCGGCACAACGACTATAAATAGCAGGGTAGAATGCCCAAAAAAGGGGATGAGCTACGTACGTGCAGACAAGCTCGGGAGAGAGAAAACAGAAAAGATCATCCTTATTCCCTCGTCAGACCGTCAACGGAGTAAAGGAGCCGCTGTAGTGCTCGATCTTCATCGTTATGACCCAGATAAAAAATATTGTACTTAATTTTTTTGTCTAGGATTTCTTCATACTTGTTTGTTTGTTGTTAAAAAAAAGTACATTCACAACTTGTAATGGCGTATGTACTGCTATTGATTGTATTTTGCTTCAATCGCTCATAATTTCTTGTGGTACTTGTTATTAGGGGACTGATCTGTCTGGTTTTGTTTGGCCAGATTTAGTAGCGGAGCCGGTGGATCAATCTTCATTTCAGCTCGATGGTGATTGCCAGACGGATGATCGCTGAGGGGCTTGAGTGGGTTTCTTCTCTACCATGCACTCACTATATCATTTTGTTACTTTTTAGGCGTTTATCCGCCATGCACCTATTTTACCTGTATATTCTGGAAGATTTATTCCTATCACATGATTGTATGTATATTCATACTGCAGGTATGAGATGCACTTTTGGATACTATGCTAGCTTTTCATGTTTGTATAGCTAGTTTCATATTCATTCTGATAGAACATCGGGAACGTCTTACTGCTTATCTTATAAGATCTATATTCATGCTTCTTGTTTAACTGATTGAAACATAACATCTTCTATGAGACCATAAGAGACTTGTATTATAGTATATACCACCATGTCTAGGGACAGTCATGACGTATTGTGGGATATTACGTATACCATAATGCGTAGTTGGTCGTGTCATACTCTCGTTCTTCGTATTCCGTTACTAGAGCATGTCACTACCACATTTCTAGAATAGGAATATTTTTATAATTTTGTATTATTATAAATAATGTGTTTATATTTTATTTATATAAATGTGTATGTTGTATATTGTGCATGTTCCGCAATCGCACGGTGCATTACGCTGAGTTAAATCGAATGAGGCAATAGCTGGTTACATTTTAATTTGTTGGATTTGGGAACAAGTATTGATTTGAGTTGGTTTCATGTGCAGATCGCAAGCGGAGTTTGATGGAATCAGGTGTTCGTTCAAGCAGTACTGGGATAGCAGAATTTGGAGCGATAATGCCGTCTTCCTTAGTCCGATCGGTCGGATGATTTGGAGAGCACGGCCTGCTCGTACGTCATACCAATTGAGTAGATCGTGCTTTGCATCGGACCACGGGTTCAAGGGAACGGCCGTAACGGCAGGGCAGGATGCTTAACGGAATAAGACTCGGTGAGTGGGCTCTGTCCCTTCTCCTCTACTCCTTCATGCCTAATAATATGGAACACATGTAAAAGCTTGAATACTTTGACTAGAACTTAAAAATCACTACACTGTGGCGTGCATTGAGTGTACGTCATTTGCTTGGATAGATTTGTGGTTTGAGTTGGTTTCACGTTGGGGCAGTTGGAGCTAGAGTTGGATTATATTTGGGACAGTTGGAGAAACAGTTGGAATTATACATCTTGGTTGGAACATCGGGCAATTCGGGCGGACGAGCTAGCGGGCATCCGTGCACGAGTATCAGTTGGACGCTTTGTCATGCAAAATGTGCAGTTATGGTTCAAAACTGGACAACTGCATCGGTGAGGGCATGGTGCCACTGTTGGGGCAATATGCCACGGGATTGTTCTTAGCGAGGGGTGTTGCACCAATTAAAACACTGTACCGAGAAGCGGCATAGTGCCTATGGGATAACTTGAGATGGTGCAGATGAAAGTAACCAAACACAAACTCAGAATTTGTATACCCAAAAATGAACTCTATAACTTCTCTAAAAACTGTTTTTAGAACAAAATTTTATAAAACCTATCCAAACGGACCCTTAGACTCATATCAAATGAGGCCTTAATCTCATTCACAATAACCTCCAACATTAAATTGATTGTGTTCCAAACAGACAAAAAATTATCGAGTGATGACCGGAGACATCTCTTTAGCTTTGTGTGTTCTCCTTCAGCCTGATTAGTAGTGGTTGTACCATAATACTTCACCTTCTTCGTCCATGCAACGACGAAATATTTTTTATGGGGGTCTATCCAAGTATATTTGATGTAAGAAAGCATGTCGGGTTGCTCGCCGCTCACTTTTCTTTGAACATGTACCATGATATATCATAATTATCTTTAGTAGTTGCTCGCCAAACAAGTTCCCAATCCCCGTAGACAAAGCGCTCATTGTCAATTTTTTCATCAACCTTCTCAAACTTGTTCTTACAGTTTGCTTGGACATTCCTATCTACATGCGAAGTACATAAAGTCTATTTGAGTGAGGAAACACAATATCAATAGCATTCATTAAGGCATATTCTCAGTTAGTCACAAAAACAGATTGCTCTCTGTGTCCAATGTAAATTGTCTTCAAGACATCCAAGTGTAATCGCCAACCGCCTCATTCTTCATGAAACAAAATGCCATTGAAAATAATTTTTCTGTTGATGTAAAGACGACAATGTGGAAAAGTGATCTTGAATTTTTTTGGTCTTATAAGTACAATTAAGGGTTAATATGTCATAATAGGAAAGCGTCAAGTGGGTGCAATCAAATTGAGCCCAAAATAAGAAAAGAACCCCATTACTATGTAGATGTCTCCTATTGTATACTCCACATAGTGATGTTAGGCAAGTTTTTTCATAACTTGTTGCATCGTCATTCTTCCTCTCATACTATTAGCCTTCGATAGCATCTGAACGTTATAGATTGTCCTTAGTGTTGACTTGTTATTCTCATTTTTCAATCGTACGATGGATAGAACATGTCATGGTGAAACCCCACAGCTGGACAATTGCTCAACTAACACCCTCTCCTCCAATGTCAACCGTCGTACATATGCATAGCTGGCAAGTGTGTCTGGGATAGGATGATTATGCGTTCCATTCTTGACTATGACTCTCCAATTGTCATCGACGATGTTAAATAACTGCAACTTGAACAGACATCAACGTCCCAACGCTTCTTCTTTTTATTTGTTTCTTTTGAGACTGTATCTTTTCTATGATGATCCTTGAACACACCACCTCTCTCGCAACCAAGCTCAAACGATTTGTGATTCCATCTATTATTAATTGATCTTGACAGACTAAGATTGTGTTGTGTTTTTTTCCAACTTGTTGACACCAATTTTGTAATTCTTCATGGGAGTTAAACACAACATCATGTTAGTCTCGGGGCTTAATCAAAAGATGAAGGAACGGACCAAGAATAGAGGTTCTAGCAAACTTTACAGTCTACCCTCTGTTTGATCCTGATGTTGTAGTCGAGACATAAAGGTTCCAGCAAACAAGTTTGCCCTATGAAGAACTCGATTCAAACGAACTATATCCAATATATTTCTGATTACAACTTGCTTACAAGATAATAACAATCAGAAAAATAATATTCGTTCTTCCTTGCAAACACAGTTGCAATTAAGATATAATGAGTTACAAAGAGAGGAGAGGAAGGAGAAGAAGAAGATGGATCTTTGCTTGCTAGGGTGATGAAGATCAACGTTGCTCAAAGCAAAATTAATCCTCACACGATCTGCTCCTAGAAACCAACAAGTTCACGAAGAACTTCTGGAACGCTCGTTGTCACCTCTTCTGGACTGGCACAAACTCCCTCGACTCCAATGGCGGCAGCAGCATCACCTCTCTACGTCTTCCACTTTTTGAAGTAAGTTCTCAAAGGATCACGAATAGAGATATTTATAGAGAATGGTGGAAACCCTAGCCGCCAATCAGTTATGAAAAGATATGAACGATTTGAATTCAAATCCCACAAAAAATGGATCTGAATTAATGATCATATCTCTCCATAACCGTTCAAATTATGTTATTACGAGGATCATGAGCCAACCGCGCTCTCTGCGCATATGCGCGCAACAGCCCAACCGAACTACTCCTGCGCGCATAAGCCAGCAGCGCAACGGCCCAGCAACACATACGCTCATAGCATGCGCAACACCCGCTCATTCTCCTGTATACAACTCACGCATAAAACGAACGCATCAAATGCGCACAAGCGTCATACTAAGTGCAAAGTGTGCCACTTTTCTCAAGAGAGTGACAAAAAGCATAAATGCTTTCTTAGAGGAGTTAATTATTTTCCTCCTAGAAAAACACTCGCACATGGCACCCACATGTGCCCCACCACATCTCATGTACACACGTCAACACAAACAAAACATTATATTGAGATACTCACTTTGTGGTGTAGCCAATGTGGTACTATGTTTCACTAGTCAAGGCAAGAACACCAACACATTCATCTGAAATAAATGGCCTAATTTATTGGTAATTGGAGGAGAGACGAAGGATGAAATATTATGTATATTAAATTGAAAAAAAAATAGCTTAGTACAAAATAAACAAACTATAATCCAATCCTACATAGGACACATAAGAACTGTGAGAATTCTAACAGTCCTAACTATTATTATGACCGCCACAATTCTAGTCGTCCTAGTTCTTCCGTTACAATTTTTGACATTTTGTTGGCTAGATTGAATGACATAAACTAGACATAAACTACGGGTGGCTAACTTGCGTTCTTCAGGAGATTCAATAAGGTGAGGAGATTCATAAGATGAGGTGAACCGGTGATTAGTTGGGAAGTATTTTTTTCATAGATGAATACATAACCTAGAGAAGTTCGGTCAAAAAAAAAATTTGAAGAGTACATGACCACATAGAATCTCCGAAGATTCACGCATGATTGGAATGAGAGAATCCAAGAAATATTTAGATTTAGGACTTTGGGGCCGCAATTTTCTTTCTTTTTTACTGAATTTGTTGCGTCTGGAGACAAGTAGCAAGAGGGGAAAAAAAAATCTTCTATACAAAAGTTGTGATGGACCATAACAATATATTTTGGGTATGAAAATATGTCCATTTTAAAAAAAAATTGTGATAACCCCTAACAATTTTTTTAATGGTATTTTGGGTAAAAAAATGACTTTTTTTTGTAAAGATCATTTTTATAGGCACTCCAAAAATTGATTAAAACAGCTCATTACTTCAGGACAGTCCAGATTTTTGTAATTTTTACTCAGAACTTTGTCTTAAATTTACTCAAGACAGTCCAACCCTCCCCCCCCCCCCCCCCAACCCAAACCTTAACCCCAACCCCAACTCCAACCGCCAGAGAAGGCGGCGACAGCGACGACGGTGGGAGGAGGGAGGGAGGGAGGAGACGGAGGAGGCAGTGGCGACGAGAGGAGGCAGAGAGAGTGGAGTTGGAGGAGGCAGAGGTGGCGAGCGAAGGAGGGAGGTGGAGCTGCCCGTGCGCAGACCATCCCTTCGTCGTCTCCCCCCGCCGCCTCCTCGACGTCTCGAACAACATCCGCAGTGTCTCCTTCCTCCTCCGCACCCTCACCTCCACCTATTTCAACGTCTTCGCCTACCTTCCCCCTCTCCTTCCCCTCAGCCTTCTCGGCTTCAGTGTCGGCTCCGCCACCCGCCTCTTCCTCCACCTCTATCCTAATATCAAGCTTCCACAGTTGGGAGCTCGACCCCTCGATGAGTTCCGTCAACAGAGAGTACTTCGGCCTCAAGAAGCTACAGAAGCAGCACCCCCTGCAACCTATTTGTATACATCGACTACGCGATGGAGGCCGACATCGACATAGGGGTAGGGGAGGGGAGAGGAGGGGGGAGGGGGGCTGTAGAGCAGTCTTGTAAATAAGTAAAAAAAACAAAAATAATTAACAATCTTAAAAAAAAAATTGGACTAACCTAAAACAATTTTTTCGGAGACAAACTTGTAAATAAATTTAAAAAAAATTTGGGGCCGGCCTATGTAAGTTTTGGAGTACCAAAAGAAATGGCCAAAAAAAATTGTGCTATCCTCTCTCACTTTACGTGTTGCCCTTAATAATTTATAAAAAAATGTCTAATAAGAACTAAAGTCTAAGGCAGGACCGTTGAGCTTTGCTGTTTCTAGCCAAGCAGTAGAGCAGTAACAGTAGCAGTCAGCAGAAGATATTTAACAGAAAAATTTGTAATATAACTTGGTCGTCAAAAAAGTAATTTCAGACCTGCAGAAGAAGACAGTAAGACATTATTACTACAGAACCTTGAATATATAGTAAATAACATTCTCAAAACCGACTATGTGATGCACTCTTCTTTGGGGAGCCATATCATTTTTGCACTGTTCCATGAAATTGAAGGGGAAAAAAATCATAGCTCTGGAATGCCACATTATCAAATTGCTGCCAAAAGCTCTCTCAAATGTATCGAAAAAGAAACCGAGAAAACCAAACCAAGTCTACTTTTTCTCTAAAAGCAGCGAAGTCATGTTTTATGAGCTGCTTGGAATTGGATATAGTAAGGCAGCAAACTAAGTTAAACGAGGCCCATATAAGCGACTAGAGATGGTCCAGTCTCTAGATAAATTAGAGAATATTACTCTCCTACTGTCATACCAAATCCAAATTTGTAATCCTTCTTCCGATGATCAATCTGCAAGGAAGATCATTCAATTTATAAAGAATTCTTGGCAACGAAAGATAATTCCAGCAAGGGAAGTGTCAGGGCAATGATATCAGGTAACTAAGGCACGCTCACCTCTGCTGAAAGTATAAAATTGAGACCCATACTTAACCGTTCTTCTAGAAATGCAGCCACGCAGCCATTAGAATCAATCCTTCCCCTTAAACGGCACTGCAATAATTTCCTCATTAGTGGATGATTCGAGTAAAAAAAAAAATATGCATTTTTTTTAATTTGATCTTATTACTTTTCTATCTTATATACCAGCTGTACCAGCTGTACAAGTACACCATGTTTTATAGATAAAGAGAGATGTCAAATGCAAAATAATTACTACAATAACGTAGCAACAATTACTACAAGAACATAGCAGATAGAAGCCCCATCACATCACATGCAATACCAGAGTTCAAAAGAGCTCCAAATGAGATTATACCAATCAAAGAAACAACTAATTTGGTAGTTTGGAGCCTGGAGGTAGACAACAGTAGCTGAAAGATGTTCTCCATGATACAGCCGAATTGGAGGCTGAATACGTGACACGGGTTAGAAATTAGGCAATTGTGATTTGAATGAGTGAATGTGGGGTAACTTACCATATATCCACCCCCTTAATTGTGTATATAAACAAAAGTTCATAAGGGTACATTTTCGTAATTATTACTAAATAACTGGTGTAAATTTGATGACTTGATACTATCACCCTAGACATTACTAATTTATACCAGTCACAAAAAATCTAGTCAATATTCAACTTGGGACTCAAAAAAGCAGGTGCCTAAGCTGACTGCTTCAAAGCAGTTTGGCCTCTTGTTGACACCAGATGCCTAGATTCACTACACTAACAAGAAATTTCTAATAATTTCGTTTTCTATACTATTTTCAAAGGCATTATTGTAGTAAAGTCGATCTAATATGTGACATTCAGATATAAGCATCATCATTTTTTCTGAATACAAACCAATCAGCACAGAGGGCCTAAGTTGTTAACCCAAAGATTTGGACTTCTTTTAGGTCGATTGAATGCCAACCTTTTAAATTAATCAACCTAAAACCAACATTAAATATTGTTTTACATATGTTTTTAATGACTTAGAAAATGTTTGTGATTACCGGGGGTTTTGTAGAAGGAACGTGTCCCTAGTAGCTATATAAGACTATGAAAGTTGTGTATGATGGGTTACGACTACCATGAGCGCCATTGGAGGAGATAAACATTTTCCATCGTTGTTGACTTGCATCAACGATCAACATCAAGTCTTCCCATGTTTGTGTTAGTTATGGATGAGATTACTAGTCATATTCAGAATGAAGCCCTACGGTATGGTGTATGTAGTTTGCTGATCATAATATACTAGTGGATGAGATTAGAGAACAGTTATGGAAACTTTAAAATCTAGGGATTAAAATTGGTAGGACAAAACAGATTATACGAAACATAAACTTCAACCAAAGGTCCAAAGGATATGAGAGAGGAGTAGACATTGATGGACGAGATACCTAGGAGCATATATATATATATATATATATATATATATATATATATATATATAGAAGCTCACTGTATCTTCTGAATCGGCACAAGAATTCGTTCAATGATACAAAGGATACAATTTACCATCATACACATTCTGTATCAGACTATTTGATTTGTAACATCAATGCAGTGTCTTAGCCAATGCACGCAGGTTGTCGGGATAACCTGAAGCTAAACAGGTTAAAACAAACATGTGGTGAAGAGATAACTGGTTTTCTAACTCAACCTTATTAACTCTAAACAAGTGAACTATTTGGATGATACATCTCCTTTTGATCGTCATATATTAACTTCTAGCATTTCCAAAGACGAAAACTAACATATTCTAGCATCTTCAGATTCTTAAAAAACTTGGGCAATTGTTTTCTAAAAAAATTAATGATTTGGTTTTGTAAACATTTTTATTTGCTTTCTTTTTTTCTTGGTCATTGTTTATTTGCTTAACTCTCTTCTTGAAGGATTATTTTTTCCTCCTCTTTTTTCAAGGTTTTTAACAAATTATACATTGTTCAGAAATTTTACTCTTCTTTTTCCAAGGTTTTTAACAAATTATAAATTGTTTAGAAATTAGAATATACAATAAAAAAATCAAAAGCCAGCACACTAATTGTTAACAAATACATTCTTACTGATATAGAAATGGTATATTCATGAATATATTACTATCAGGTAACACAAATGTTATATTTTTTCTGTTCTTAATCATCGACCTTATGATGAATTTGCTTGTTAATGCTTGATGATGATCCTTATTCTTGCTCAATGTCTTCAATTTACCAATATAGGTTGACAATATTAATTTCGAATAAAATTTCTATGGAACAATGCACTCACAGTGCACAGTATGATATTACATACAATCAAGCAGATAAATACTCTCTCAATTCGATAACCTAGTTGTGAAAACTAGAAACATATGTAATAATATGACACATGACAAGATAACCAGCTTCCTGATTGGTTGTGCTCAACCCCAATCAAATAAAAGATGCATATCGGTATCAGCCAATTTTCAACCATGGTAGAATTTGTGTAGGTGATATTTTAGAACAAATGAAATAAGCCTATTTAGAAAAATGCAGCTATACACTATAAACCATCTTCCAAGTACCCAGTAATGTCTAAAAAAGTAACTTACAAGCTTTATGATTGGGAAAAAATATTTATGATTTTCTATTAATCAATTAATAGGATTAAGCAATGAAGAGATGCTTCTCTAATTTGGATGGACTTTATCTAGTATAGTTTGAATAGGAGCATAATATTATCTTTTACAAAACCTATATAAAGGGTTTAACCATAGTTTGCATAACAGCCGATACCGGTACATTTTGACATGTCCCGATCCGATACCGACCGATACCGGTACATTTTGACATGTCCCGATCCGATACCGACCGATACCGGGGTCTATTTTTCAGTTAACTGGGCAAAGAAAATTGAATGAAAAAGACCAATCAGCAATGGTATAAAAGCATAGTAAGGTTGTCAAAGATGTATCGCAGACCAGCGAAGGTGACTATTATTTCATTCAATTCCAAAATTAGTAAGAAACAATACAGTAAATACTTAAAATTATCCCTTAAAGTATAAAATATTTTTTCTAAAAGTCTAATAATTTATCAATAATTATTTGCTTTTCAATACCAAAAAAAAACCAATACTCTGATCCGAAACCACCGATTCTGCCCATATTGATACTCATATAAAGGGTCCGATACCAATAGTGCAAATCTTGGTCTAAACCTCATCTTTATTATTAAATAACTTATGAATAAAATTTTGAACTCTTTCTTAAAGTTACTGATAGTGCGAACCTTGGTTAAACCTCATCTATATTATTAAATAACTTATGAATAAAATTTCGAACGCTCTCTTAAAGTTGGATGTGATGTTGTTATACTTTGGTATGATTCCAAGTTCTTAGTTTGATTGCAAAATCCTTAGCCTCGATGGATTCAGATGTCCAACAGTGAGAAATCGTCCAAGTTTATCGATTCGGTAATTATCCTTTACTTTCCATTCCTTCTTTCTTTACTGTTAAACCCATCCGTAATAGATTTATCTTGAAAAGCGGATCTCAATGTTGTTGTTTTAGCATCAGATAAGTCCCTCAAAAGGAAGGGTCCGATACTGATTCCGATATTGCGAACCTTGGTCTAAACTCGTCTTTATTATTAGATAACTGATGAATAAAAATTTGAACTCTCTTAAAGTTGGATGTGACGTTATACTTTGGTGTGATTCCAAGTTCTTAGTATGATTCTAAGATCCTTAGCCTCGATGGATTCCAATGTCCAAGAGTGAGATCATCCAAGTTTAATCGATTCGGTAATTATCCTTTACTTTTCATTCCTTATTTATTTACTGTTAAACCCATCCGTAAGAGATTTATCTTGAAAAACGGATCTCAATGTTGCTGTTTTAGCATCAGAGAAGTCCCTCGTAAAACCTTTCAAATTAAATCCAAAACAACACAAAATCTCGCCTACCTTAAATCTATATAATCACAACTGTAAATCCTAGGTTTTGAGTCAAAAAGTAACTTCGTATTAGACCCAAAAGTCCAATTTCACAGTTCTGTCCAGCAACATAAATATCTAAAATACCCATATCTCCAACTTCGATGATTTTCATATTTATGTTTCAAAATTAAACCAAATTAGGGTTTTCCTGCATCAAATTGGTTTGAAATTTTACGTTGCTGTGGTATCAGTACTCAGGATGTCCTATATCACCTTAGTTTAACCTTAATAAATTTCGTTATTGTTTTTAGATCACCATTGCTTTGAAATCATAACAATTAGAGAAGTTGTTTAAGCATATATACCACCAAGTAAAATTGTCTAGTATTTACAAAAGCCAACACACCAAGAAAATTTGTGTCCAGCAATATGCCATAAGCCAAAAATATATTAATGTAAGCAGGGACGGACGCAGGAATTTAAAAGAGGGGGGTCAACGTCAAATGTAAAATAAGTCAAAATTTTGTTAAATAAAGTTTGTTACATCAAAATTTTGTTGTTCCTCCACCATGGCTTCTTTCTCTATCGAATCATACAAAAATAGGTCAAATCATGAAAAAAAGAATCATGAAAAAAATGGTATAAATTGTGAAGGAAAAAGTAAAAGTTGATGTAAATATGTATATAGAAATTGAACATTACAAATTTTGGAGGAGACAAAACATAAAACTGATCAAGAAAATTTAAAAAAACAGGAATATTTAACTCGGAAGCAAAAATTCAGTGGGGACAACTGCCCCCACTCGCCCCCCATGTAGATCTATCCCTGAATGCAAGTCCTGCTAAAGGATACTCATAATACCGTCTAGAGTCCTTATGAGAAAAAAAACATGAGCCACCAGTTGAGTGGAGACAATGGTGGCATCCAATCATCATCACCAACCAGGCCTTCTACCATCAGAAAGGGAGGGGGGGTATATGAGCGTAAAAAAGCTCTATAAAAGATTTGACAATTTTTATGATCGCCTATCAACCCTCTATATTGATGCCAATTCCTAGCAAAGGTAGTTATGAGAATAAGAGCGTCGTGCCATATAAAACCTAGGCAGCCGGTTGGCAAGTAGTAGACTTACCTGCTAGATATCTAGTTGAAGCCCATGCAACCAAGGAACAGCCTTCAAGTTCACCAGACTATAAGAGGTTAGATGATACAACTTTCGCATTGCACTCATCTCAGTGACACATTAAGCCAAAGAGTGAAAAGGAATGACAATCCAATAGTTGTGGCATCCAATATGATAATAAAAATGTATCGTCTTAAACTGTATTTAATATTTCCAGCATACATGAATTCAGAGCATGAAATCATTACTTCATTTTTTAATGATATAAATGCTGGCAACAGATGAAGCAAATTATAATAACTGGACTAGTTCGTGGCAAAGAAATACTGGCTGGCATATATATACAAATAATAAGACCCTGGCTAGATTAAGTCAAGCCATGGGATAATATATAAACATGTATTCCATGAGAACCAAGCATAGAAGAGAGAACTTTGAAAAGTAGATTACAGAAGTCGGAACCAATAACGGTAAGTAATTCGCATCAAGGTCAAAAGAAACAATGAATTGTTAAATTTTGACCAAAATAAACTTGATGAAATGATAAGAGAAACATTGCAGCAGAACGTACCTGTCTAAGGATGTAATCATAACCAAAATTGGCAGTCACATCTCTTGACATGTGATTATATATGAAATCAGATGCAAGTGATACCTATATGAAAGACCACATTAGTAAGGCTTAAAAATACAGTACAAAATGGAAGAAATAGAGTTTTTGTCTAAAATGGCTACCTTCTCAGACACTTTCTGTACATAGCTCAGTGCCGCTATTCCTGTGTTTGCAATTTGACCTGTCGCAACCTGCATTCGAAGAAGAAATGTTTACATTACCATTCCAGAACAAAGCATATCAACGGCACATACAACTTTCACAGAGATAAATGTCAGAAGGGGAAAGCAGTTACAATTCTGCTCCAGACATGTCACAATTCCTCATGTAAGCATGTAATTTTGAGAGGCTGTTGGGATAGCAAGAAGTCCCCTTGAAGTGGAATAAGAGTAGGATTTGGCCAGTCACTTTTCCATTTGTGGTTTTGGCTAGCAAGAGGAAAGTGGAGTGGGAGAGAGAACTACTGTGTGTACAGTACTTCCTGTCTCCTAACTAATAATGCTTAACTAATATATCATCATATTATTTAGCTAACTAATTATAACAAATAAGTAATTAGGATAATTAAATAATATTGGTAATTAAAAAAGCTTATTATGATGATTCAGTAATTATGTTAAAATGAGTATGCTAAGATGGATGAGTGGAAACACATTAAAAGATAGGATAAGGACCGAGTATATTCGTAGGAAGTTAAAGTTGGTGCCGAGTGAGGACAAGATGAAAGAAATCGTCTTAGGTCTGGACATATGCAACGCAAATCAATAGATGCTCTAGTAAGGAGGAACGAGAAGATAGTAGTTACAAGGAGCCAAAGGTACTTATAGTAGGCCTAAGAGAACATTGATTGAAGTTCTAAGTTTTAAAGGATATGGTTTTTGTTAGTCTTATAGAGGACATGAGCTTTACAGAGCAAAATGGACGAAAAGAATTCAAACAACTGACCCAAAATTTTGGGACAAAGGCTTTATCGTTCTTGTTGTTCTAGTAGTAATTATATTAAAATAAATAATTATTTATCAATTTAGTTGGCTATTTATTAATATTATAATGCCCTTTCCAACTTTTGTCTTGGCTATCCAAACACATTTCGGAAGAATGAGGGGACAATAAGTCCAATAACTTTCTCGACTAGAATTTTCCCACTTCCAATAACACTTCTAGTTATCCGAAAGCCCCTTACATCAAGTTCTATTTCCAGATAAATGTGAAGAGGATAGCATTTCCAACCATAGAAGGGTAGATACATCTCATCTGTAAAACTAACCTGCAATATTTGCAGTGCATAAGAAATATGATAACTTCCAGTATGTCATTCAAGTCTGAAAATTACCATTTATCATCACATATAT
Source organism: Iris macrosiphon (assembly GCA_036927795.1). Lineage (NCBI taxonomy): Eukaryota > Viridiplantae > Streptophyta > Magnoliopsida > Asparagales > Iridaceae > Iris > Iris macrosiphon. The sequence continues at coordinate 49,224,178 of JAYESA010000014.1, forward strand.
TCCCCTCAATGGCCACAGGAACAGTGTTCTATAATTGTCTACTTAAATACTTCAGGTAAGAATGTCACTATGCAAAAATAAATAAACTGATCCGAAGGCTCTTTACCATAAGCACCCGATTTCCAATAATATCTAGAAGATTACGTCATAACGAATGTCCTTGGCATTAAAAGCTGAGGTTGAAGATGTTCCTGGGATCAAGGCAGGTCTTCTTATCTAATTGAAAGCTAACCTTGAAGCTGAAGGGAAAATGTTATAGGCGGGCTATAAGACAAGACATGCTTTAGGGGATCTGAATGTTCAACAGCCAACAAACGTGTCAAATGAATTGTAGCTCCCTGGACGCTAAGAACAGAGGAATTTGCATACATACTTGTAACTTGAGAGTATATACTGGTTCTACAAAACAATGTACTAAGTAATATGAACTTAAAGTTTGTGACATTTCTATTGTACATTCTCACAATAAAAACTCAATATTGCAGCTATGAGGACAAATTCACTATCAATAAGAGTCATTTAAAACTGACAATATGTAAAAAGATTAGAGACTAAACAAGTCAGTAGAATGCTCATTTCTAGAGCCAGATATCATTACCAAACCGAAATTCATTGCCAAAACAATCAATTCCATGACCCCAAGCAACCAACACTTCCTTTGTAAAGAAAACTGCAAACAAAAATGCCCATTTGACCAACATTCTAAGGCTCGGTTTAGATTGCAAACTTGTAGTTATGTTTCATCTGGAACTCCATTCGGTCCCAAACGCCAAGGAGGAGCCAAATGGATTGTCTTCCGGATGGGCATTTGCTCAAACGTCACGTTTATTTGGGTAATCAAATGGGCGTTTCAGGGACGCTAGCCCCACGAGCATGTTGAGGAAATGGCGTTTAAGCAAACAAACTACAATCCAAACTAAGCCAAATCTTTTGAACTGCAAATACAGAGATAACTGCAATATTTAAGTCAGAGTTGTCAGCAAACCAAGTTTTTTTCCCAGATATAAAGCAACAACTTTCCGTACCAGTGCCTATGTATTAATCAGCTTCTTTAGAAAGATAAACAGGGGGGGGGGGGGGGGGGGGGGAATGAGAGTTTGAAGCAAACAAATATGTACCGTGTACAAGCTATGATATAGGAAGTATCATACCATCTTATCTGTGTTATAACGAGCAGCAAAACCAATACCAGACTTCCTTTGGTGACCAAGCCAAAAGACTTCACTGCCCAACGACAGGAAGGGAGTGACACTCTGCAGGAAGAAAGATGATACTCAAGAATTCAAATTCAAATTTACAAAAGTTAATATCTGATGATGCAATCTTATACCAAAATAAATGAATTGAGAGAACTCCAATACAAATTTACAGTCATGGTTGATAATAATCAATAATTCAAATTAGATGACGATGAAACTAAATATATCTTACACACTCAAAATCTGATAACTTACTTTTGTAGAGCACATATAGCATAAAGCAAAGGTTATTATGTAATCAGTTATTTACAACTTATAGTATTTCATCAAGAAGAAATATGAGCCATACTCTACTTCAAATTACTACCAGAATCTATAACGAAAAAAAAGACGTTCTAACAGTTGAAAATTGAACAGTTTCATTGCCCAATATTGAAACAATAAAAGTTTACAATTAAACTAGTTGCTTGAAAGTTGTGTTAACTTATATCGCAGAAAGACACACCAGCCATTTTATGTTTCACCAAATTAACCCATTTGATGCAGCAGGCAAGGTCCTCAACGTCAATAGGTTTTGAGAAATATCAAAAGCACATACTCGTATAGCAATTAGAAGAATTCGGACGAGTCCAAGGCATACTGCAGGCTAGCTATGTTATACAGCATGAAGACAACAGTACACAGAATGGACATGGCAACACAGGCACGAAACCATTTTTAGCATGTTCTAGTGTATTTAGAGCATCCGCACATGTCCAATATGCACAGACACAGCAACCGTTTTGGAGTGTCTGTGCTTCTCTGTAGCTAGAGAATCCTCGTGCCAAGTTTTAGATCGAGGGACGATACGAATACAATCAATACGTAGTCGATATTGTTACAAGCAGATATTACGGGCATGTCCAAGAACCAATTCATTTATAGAGTTGCTGGAGTATAATGAATTACACGTTCAAATTCGATTGGGTTGTTTGTATATCACAAAAATGAAAATATATCTATTTAACATGTCAGTAGCCAATGAAAGTCCTTTCTTAAAACTTCCCATTTCTATTTCTTTAAAATTGAACTTCAAAGCATTATAAGAATGCATTTGATGCAAATGATTTTGAAGTGTAAATAAAATCAACTAGGTTTCTCAAATGTCTGTCTCAGATGAAAATCAGCTTGGCACATGCCATAACAAACTAGTTTGTTAAAGAAACTCAAATTGCCTTCAAGTTATTTACCTTCTCAACTTGCTTCTTATATTCAAATAAAAGCAAAATTGTTGACAAAAGCTGAATTTTGTATGAGGGAACATGTGCATGTTCACAGCCAAACAAAGTCTTAAATTAAGACCAACTTATTAAATAAATTCTGTCTTTCTATTTATGATTCTTTATATTTAGGGCTGAGAATGGGTTTTACACAGGGTTCAAGCCCAACCGGGACACAATTTATTTCAGCCATCTTTAACCAGGCTTGAGACTAGTAAACCTGAAATCAATTTTCGGCTCAGGCTTGTATTTCAACTGCAAGTTCGATTTGGGTCTGGTCCGGGCTATGTACAGACACGGATAAAGACAAGATATGTGTACGGGATACAAACATTTTCAAATAGGTATGGTGTAGTCACTTATGTTGCACAAATACGGACACGGGTATAGGACGGACACAATACGGATATGAGCACCATTTTGTCGTGTCCGTGCAAAATAGTACGGGCATGACAATAATGGTTCGCCCTGCCCATATTAGTTAGAAATCTTTCTCAGTATCAGAGTTGATTCTAAAAGTAGGGTTGTACCAGATAAAGCATTTTCCAATTCGATCTGACCGTAGAGCTATTTACATTTAATTGTCAGAGACATGTCTGCAACACCTTTAAGATGGGAACAAATAGTCAATTTTGGAAGAACTAATTGCCAACCTCTAATATGTGACATATTACATATAGAAATGCTTAACTTGTTATCCTACTCCTCAATACACAAGGCATAGTTGGCCTTAATTCCTCGTTCGCCCCTTCATTTCCTTCAAACTTTTTTTGAAACTAATTGCTTATTCAGCCCTAAATATTAGTGATGATGGTTGTTTTCTCTCCCAAATCAATTGAGGAGGCTGACTATCCACACCCAAAGAATTCTTTCTTTCTCCACATTCAATTTTCTGGAAAAGTTTCCACAATAATTGGATTCCATACAAAAATGGACCAATTGGGCTTGGTCTCTTGTTTTATTTATGGACTCTGCTACGTTGCCCGCCCTGGGGGGTGCCTGCACCGGCCCACAGCAACTTTGCGGCCAGCCATTGGCTCCACCGGCCCGAGCTAGCCCGTGGGGGGGGAGGGGAATGGCTGCCGGAAACGTGGGCGCGGGCACCCCCCGGGGGCGGGCAAAATAGTATTTCCATTTATTTATTATGGGCTCGGGCCTCTTATTATGTGCCCAGTGGATAAATGAGAGTAGGCTCAAATAGAAAGAAAAAAAAACAATTGGACTTGAGTTCATATAGGTAAGGCCCAAGCCCAAGCCCAACCCACAACCAGCACTATTTATATTTTATAAATATAATAGAGGCTTATTCCAAATTTACCGTACACTATGATTTGTATCTCATAATGGACCAAAATATTAAGATCTGCCAGTCAATGATCCAAGATCTAGAGCAATTTAAACCTTAGAAGCCAGAAGCGGGAGCGGGAACGGAAGCGGGGGCAGAGAAGCGCGACTACTCAGAAGATTCTAAATTTGGGAGCATGATGGAAGCGTGCGCTAATAAATTTCTAATGTTTATTAATTATTGTTATCAAAACTTATAAATATCTTAAATTTATTAGAATTTATAATGTTCAGTTCAAAGTTACAGAGAGATCTTTCGCATGTTAATTTTTTATGACGTCAAAGTAAGAAATCTTTAGTTTCTTGGTACTTTGATAAATGTGTATTGAAAATATTCCAATTTTCCTCACAAAATTTATGTCATCTTCTAAAATTATGGTCATATTATGGAAAGCGATCATGTCGTCGGGGAAACGAGCTTCCGTCTCTGGAGAAACAAAGCTCCCGTCATCAGAGAAACGAGCTCCAAACAAGCTCCCAAGTAAGAAACGCCGAATCGAAGGTTTTTACTGAGATTCGTTGACCTCCTAAGAGTTTCTGGCTTCTAAGATTTAAACTGCATTACCCAACACAATATATTAATCTAGAAAATGTTGCAAGGATACTAAGGTAACCTTACAGTACAAAATATTGAAATGAGTCAATTCCTTGCCAAGCAACAACTCTCAATCAAACTACCCAGTTTGCACGTTTATGTTTCCTGGTATTTCTCCTCCCAATATTTACCTAAACAAATATGCAAGAGCAATTTACTGCTCAAGCTTCTGTAGACCAAAGTGATTACTAACCAATTTTTTTGTAGTAGCACACAAGTGTTTTTGAGTTGTATGTAGAAATAAATCACAAGCAACTTGATCTATGATTCTCTATCCAATCAATTTTACCCATATCACTGAAACTAGGGAAAAAAACTTGGATATAGTTGTTCTTAGATTTTAGAATAAATTTAACGAATTTTTGCAGACAAGTGCCCTAAATCTACTATATTATTACATAAGTTCCCTAAATCTTGATTGGTTGCTTCAACGTCCCTCACATCAACAAAAAATGGAGTTATGAGCCCCTCTAGTTATCTTAACTCATTACTAAAGGGAATATTCGATCATTAGTAACAGAACTTTCATTTTTTCACCATTTTCCCCATCTTCCTCATCTTTCCCTTCTTTTGACCATTTGAACCTATTTGTCCCTAATGATCAATTAAGACAAAAAGAGTACTTGAAAGTAAAAGACAAACCTTCATAATCCTATTCTTCTCTTTCTTGTAAATTTTATTGAAGAGAATGAGACGGAGAGGAAATTGAGATACATCAATGTGGAGGATTTGGAAAATAATCATAATATTTGTAAACATAAAACCCACCTCTTAAAATGCTTTAAGAACCCAGTTTCCAAAATCCCATTTGTAAGCAAAAAACTGATTATGTGGTATAGTTCTGAAAACAAGAAAACCTACCTCTCAAATTTCGAAGAACCCATTCTCCAAAATCCCATTTTGTATGCAAAAAGTCCATTATGGATCATAAATTTGAAGCAAAGAAAATTAGGTTCACAAAATCCTATTCTCAAAAATTATAATTTACAATCCTAATCTATTTTCTTCTTCCTAGACAGAAATCTAGATCAATAAACAACATTTATCAAAATCCACATCAAATTTGCAAATAAAAAAATCTCCAAAGAGCACTCAAAGAAGTTCCGCTCACGTTCACAACAGAGGGAGGAGAGTCAGAGCCAGGGGACAAGGAAATAATGTCGAAGAAGGGAAGCACCAATATGGAAAGTTTGCCTTCTGGCGGTAGGATCAATGTTTGCGGCTATAGGTAGAGAGAAATATATTGTAGAAATGGGAAAGCTAAGGACGATATTGCTTTTTTACACAATTAACTAGAGGTTAGCTTAATTATTGACTGAGGGAGACGAAGGGTACTCGTTATATTTTTCTGTAATTTGGGGGACTTTAAGCAATTAAGACTTATTTCAAAATATAGCAGATTTAAAGGACTTATATGCAAAAAAACTAAATTTTAAAACATTAAAATGAAGTTTGTATAGTCGGAATAACTTTTTTTCTTTTATTCCCCTCCATGCAAAAGATATATTTTCTTTAAGTTCTGTAAAGGTGGAAATCTCAAGCTGATCTGCAATCCTTTCGGAGCTCGTCACAACTTAGGAGTTGGTTTCAATATAGTGGATTTAGGTCATAAAAAGGGTTCATCCATTAACATGTATATTAAAAATATTGATTTGAGAAACTAGCTTCTCTACCTGCACAAACTTTTAACTTTTTCAATCATATAAGCTCAATTCCAATTGAGCCAAATATTCTTCAAGAGTTCTAAAAACAGAAATAACAAAATAAATGCACAATAAAAGCAATTATTCGAATTTAAGCTTTCAGAGTTCAAAATATGCTCTCTAAGTACTTTTCCCTGTGGGTCAAAATTGTCACCCCCGACATTTCTAACCCAACATGATCACTAAATAGCTGACATGGATAGGATATCAGTCAACTAGGATATTATAAACAATTTGGTCATCTTAGATAACTCAAGCCAAATATACCAAAGACTTCAAATATACCATAATTATTGAAGCATTTGAACTTTTTATGTTACGATAGTCATCTAGCAAAACCCTATGCAAGTTATTTCTCCGCATCAGTAGCAACCAACAAAAAAATTATGTTTGCTAATTAAGCCATTAATTATGATAATGTACGGTTTATGTTATATTACATCATACTGAAGAGTGAAAGCATGTTCAGTTTATGTTTGGACAACGAAGTCATGTACAATACACACTAAACTGAAAAAGTGAAAATAATCATCAAAAAAACATCTGCTTTCTTTATATTCACAAATCTGTTTTGAGAATGCTATGCTTCTAATGTCTTTTTGTTTTCAAAACCTTGTAAAATAAACTATGTTTTAGCGAAAAGATTGTCTGTTAGAAAAAAAAAATTATAAAATATGACCCATACATATCAAACAAAGTTTATTTTATGCTTAATCACAATGCTAAGTACACTTGGTTCACATGCAAATTTAACTAGTATTATGAAATTTGTGTACTTAAATGTATACTAATCAAGCACAATTTCTCCAAGAAAGAGAAATATGAACCTTGATCTTTCTAGCAGCCGAGGAATTAAAAAAAAGAAAGCGGATATCAATAGCCATCATGCTCCGGAGAGTTTTCTAGACATCATCACACCTGTTACCCTAAAAAGCTCACATATTATACTGGAAAAGATTTGACAGAGATCGTTTCGCTATTAATTTATTACAACCAGTGTATAGCATAAGTTGCAAGAGCTTTAGATTAGACTCTATGAATGAAGGTAAACATATAGTTTCAACCTAACTCTTCCTCCAACAACAGCCTTGGGCAGGGTTTGCACTTCTGGAGCTGTTTTAGTCAATTAAAAGGAAGCCTGTCAATGGTAACTGATACCCATTAACTTTAACCTGATTGTTACCTGGGTTTGGATGTTAACAGAGACCCAAATAAATTGTGTCAGGATTGGCGACAGCATATGAGATCCGGAATATTTCTGGATTCAGAAAATCTGCTTTCTTATACATAACATGTTAAGCCAACCCGAAATTCTAATCAAAATTCATAAACCAGTTTGGATTGTAAAAACAGAATGCTTATGAACCTTGAGTTGCTTTTGGGTACAGAATATAAAACAATAAGCTTTTTTCCGGATCAGTGTCAGGTTTTACATGAATCCAACCCAAAACCCACCCGCTGATAGACCTCTAATTAGAGGTCATTTGTATGCTTACTCTTCCCACATGCTTCAAAGTTGTCCTCTCTACTAGCTGAATAACATTTGGAAGAGAGTTGAAAAATTACTATTTAATAGTAAATCATTTGGGAACTTAAAGTTAAGAAGAATTGCCTCAAAATTCAAGTACAATAAATTACAGAAAATTATTCAAAAAAAATTATGTATGAACTACTTCATAAGTAATTGCAGAATAACCTGAAATATCATTGTCAAGTATTCTATGCTCCGAAATACATAATATAGTCACCAAAGCTTGTAGAAACCAAGGTTTTAAATATCAGCCGCAACCCATACATTTCTGCCGTTTCCGGTTGAAATTGAGAGGGTCTGAAACCATTGGAACAAATAATACCAATCAATTAAACACACACACCCCAAACTGAGACACATAAGGGTCCAAAATCAATACTGAAACAGAGTTTATGAACCTTGGTATAAACACATGCATCCAGGGGCAACTTTAACAAAAATGCACACGTAAAAGAAAGCACATATCACAATTCATGGAGACAGAAACACTGATCCACACCTCACAAATATGCTTTAGATACTACAAATGAGCAGTTTACCTATCCGCTTCATAAGGAAATAATGCAGAGTAAAAAATTGGAAAATTGCAACTCATTAAGATTTCTCCACAGTTTCTCGCTATCGGAGTTGGGAATTCGAAAAAATAAAGCATCCCAAGTTTGCCAGAAAACCAAATAAACAAGAACTGGGCAATTTTGACTCAAATGTTATTTAGTATTAGGAGAAACATGTTGTAAGAATATGATTTAATCATCCGGGAGCAATTTTAAGGCAATTAAGCTAAAGTATACGTCAAAGTTAGGAAAAATACACATGCTACACAAGGTAGAAGATAAACCTGAATATAATTGACACCATAAAATGCATTGTTTCCTATCTGAAACTGAGTCCTGAAATCTCGACCCTGAAGAAAGAAAGAAAAATAAATGAACTTGTAAGAAAGAGGATCACAGAAGAAATTATCTATTAACATATACAAGTAATCTAGTGACAACTTTTACAAGAACATACAGTGTATAGTGTGACCGATTAAATATATATGGAGCAACATAAAAATGTTTCCAGCTAAATCAGAGAGGATAACCAAAAAGTTGATACTAGTGCTGAAAAGTAATATCGAGGGCAGTTCATTCCAAAAAGGTCAGAGAGAGAATGAACAATTTCATGTTTCACTTATCCTAGCCGGCTTGGATCCTGCGCTCAAACCTTATAAAGCTCAAATCCTTGCTGGAGAGCAGTTGCCTAGGTGGCAGATACTTTCTCCCGTCTAAATCGTTCATTTCTAGTACAGAGTTCTGTAGTGCCGAGTATTGACTCTTCTGCCCTAGTTTCTAGTGTTGTTGGTCGTGGTGGTGAATGTGGTAGTGGACGTGACGATAGAGATTGTGGTCGAAGTTTTGGTCGAGGAGGAGGCTGTGGTGGTAGATACAATGGTCGTCGTGGTGGTGGTCGCGGTGGTGGTGGTGATGGCTGTGGTCCAAGGTAGTCAAAGGCGCAAGGCGCACTCGAGGCGCAAAGGGTCCAAATCGCCCGAGGCGCAGTTAAGGGACGGGCCCGAACGATGTAAGGCACAAAAATAATATATATATATATATATATATATATATATATATATATATATATATAGTAGGACCGCGTCAAGTGGGAAAGGATAAGTGTTGTTACCAATAGGAGATGGACATATGTCTTGTCATATGAGTTTCTGCTATTTCATAGCATATTCCTATATATATATATATATATATATATATATATATATATATATATGCACGTGCGTTGCACGTATTTCATATTACTTGAAAGAAAAATAGTTTATTAAAAGAGCAACCGACAATTTCTTAATTTTATTATAGGTGGAAATATAATAGGCAGGAGCATGAAAGTTGGAAGAAATTAAATGACGGGAATATAAAAGGTTTCTCTTATCTCTTGGGTTCATGTGCCTACTTTGCATGCATGCTTTATTAACTTTTGTTTTATTCTCCAAACTACCTACTTTGCATGCATGCATATCTTTGTTTTATTAACTATCATTTCTCAAGTTGCCTCATGCATGCATACATACATTTAATACGTATTTAATTACTGTTTTTAATGAAGGGTATTTTTGGAACGAAAAATTTTCACGGTGAAGCCTAGTTTTGACATTATATAGTAGAATAGATATATATATGAACATGGATTGAAGTTTTAAAGAAAGTTGCAGACAATATGGCCCTTAACAGAGCTGAAAAGAAGAAAAGAATTCCAACAGCCGCCCCTGAGGTTGGGATAAAGGCTTTGTATACCAGCATTTTCAATTCACTAATTAAAGAAGGCAAACAGTAGCATTTATTAGAAGAGAGAAGGACAGAGATCAATCTTCTCAGAATTTAATACTTAGAATGGTTGTTCAAAAAAAATCAGAGGATCAAAAGTAGGAACCAAGAAATGAACACATTATCCAGATAGATATCATGTGCATTTAAAAATATATGGACAGAAATAGAGCTATGGTTTAGCCATCTTCCCAATCTTCAGGTAACAAAGTGGGATGTCCTATCAGATGTGATAGAAATTAAATCATATGAAGTCAAGTGCACTTGCAACCATGACCATATTACCAGTAGTTATCAGGAGTGCAGGTGCTGAGCCATCCAGTTAGAAAATACGATCCACTAGAATATCCTGAATTTTTAAGGAACCCAAATAACAACTAATGCTGCAATAAGTGAATACATGTTATTAATGATATGAAGTATTATCAATCTCTAATGATATCACACAATTCCTAGAGATAAATTTTCACAATAACATAGTCTATCCTTCTTTAATATTATCACACGTCATAGATATAAATATGCCTAGAACATATTCACCGACACAGCTACTAGGATTGCGAACCTAGGAACTGGATGTTTTGACTCTACGACAGAAACATGAAGCACATATCAGCATGACCTTCTAATAAGAAAGCAAAGCATAAAACTTAGTACAAGCACAAGAAGCTCAGTACTAAAGCTTTCTTAGAAAGAACCATAGAGAGACTGAACCACGAAATATGAGGCCATTAAAGGAGAACTAACCTTGTAATCGAAATGAAACATGCCTTGAGAGTAATGTGGTTCATTTGTGAGCTGGCCAAAATGAAACAAACATCAATACACAACTAGTCAAGAATTTTAACCATAAACAGAAATATTAAAGAACAAATGAATTGACTCATTATTAGTCTAATTAAGGCGTGAAATACCTGGGCATTTATCTTCAAAGTAAGATTATCAGCCAAATCACACTTGACTCGAGCATTAAGTCTTCCATCAGTCATTACCCTACCCACAAGCATCAGCTGTAGAAATACCATGAACAATAAACACTCCTTAATTATTAGATGTGCCCTCGTACAAAAATTCAGTTTAAGATAGTCACTGACCCGTGGATCCAGAAAATTGGCCCCGAATTCATAATTTGCCGTAGGAACCTTGATAACATCAGAAGATTGGGAAGGAACTTCCATGGCTCCCATGAACACACTGATTTACCATTCAGAAGTAAACTTCATAAACATTAACATCTATAATTAGGTGTAGCCAATTAGCCATCCATGCAGCATTTAAATACCTATGACTAAGCGAAAATCTCTGATTTAGTCCCTTGGTGAAGTCGAGCCGCAACCCTTCAAATAATTCAGGCTTCAAAGACACTGCAAGAAACATCGTAAAGATGAGTAGGCATTAAGAATAAAGCTTTCTTCCTCCTTAACCACTCTTCTTGACCTTCCTTTTTAATCTCAACATACGCAAAATTTAAACACCTTTGCAACCAACATCTTGTGGAATCCCCGACATATACAAACAAAGAAAAAGCATATTACTACTCTACATTGGCATTAATAATTTACTCTCAGTGACTGAAATACTTCTACAGTTCTTCCATTAACTAAATTTCGACCTCACCATTAATAGCCATTTCTTTATTCGGGTACCGTTCGTATCCGAATAAACAACAACAAAAAGACAGAATGGTCGCCGGAAGATGATAGTGCAGATAAGTAAGCATTAACTTCAAAATAAGATCAGCGCATTATATTACATCTGGTATTTAATGTTATACCAATGGAAAAGGCATTTAATTTCCTTATTTTGTGGCCCGGAACCACAATTAGATCTCATCTACGACTTCAAAGTACAACCAAGAAGGTTTTAAGTATCCGCCAAAACCCATACAGTTCGGATTGAAATCAGATGGTCTCAAACCGTCGAAAACCGAACGATTCAGAATCACTTGTTAGCTTATCGAAGTGCCGGTTACAAACATGAGTTGTAGGAAGGACAGGAGGGGTTAGGTCGAAACTACCGGAATCGATCGATCCAAATCCACCGAAACCCTAACTCCTAACTCCAGTTTTCTAGTTCTCAATCGTCAATAACAAATCCAGTTTTCTAGTTCTCAACCATAAATAACAAATCAAAAAAATAAGGAGCAAATAATTAAAACAGAATTGTTGTTGTTCTGGTTGGCCTCACTTAGAGCTTCTCTCTGGATCTCCTCGTAGGGGATCGGGCACGGGAGGTCAAAGTAGTCAACCTTCTTCTCCACCTTCTTCTCCTCCGCCTCCTCCTTGGGAGGATTGAGAGCGACGGCGAGCCCCACGGCCGGGGATGACGGCGGAGGAGGAGGCGGCGCCGCGGCGTGGCTGACGGATGATCCCATGGCGCTGGGTCACAATGGAACCAGAAAGAGAGAGAATGTAGGTGCGTGGGTGTACGCTGATGTTGTTTAGCGCGTGCGGGGTTTTGGCAGGGTTTCTGTCTTTTTCTAGGGCTGGGAATCGATGCTAGTCAAATGGGTCGGGTAGGGTTAGGGTACAGGCCCATCGTATCCACGTCAAAAATAGTGGGAGGGCTAATCAAATTTTCTTTATTTCTCAAAAAAAAATACAATAGGTAAAGCTAAAAAAATCTAGAGAAATTTTGAGTTGCACTCCACTTTATTTATCATAATTCAAGGTGCACACTCACTGTTTTATCATAATATATAATCTTCCTCACTTCAGTCAAAAACTAACGATCAATTTCGTTGACCGTTAATTTTTAACCAAAATAACATTCCCTCTTCCCAAACTGAGGAGGGGGGCCCGGTAATAATGGTGATTTGGTAGGGGTATTTCGGTCAAAAATTAACTGTCAACGGTGGGGTACATTATGATAAAGCAGTGGGGTGCACCTTGATATGGTAAATAAAGAGGGGTGCAACTCAAATTTTCTTAAAAATCTATTACAGGATAATTATTCTGGGTTCATTGGAGCCGTTTTCAATTACGGACCGGTGGCGAAAGTGATATTTGAAATTTTTTGACAAGCGATAATTTTTTTGTGAGATGTCCGGCGTAACGCTCCGGACTTTGTGCACGCTACGTTACATGTCTTTTGGACCCACTGTCCCCAACTTTCACCAAATAAATGAAAGAAATAATACGCCCATGTGACTCGATCTACCGATCTTCAGCCACCCAGCCAGGGGCTTATAGCTCTCTCTAGTAACCACAAGGATCACTCGAGTTCGATCTGACATGTTATATTAGGTCCTTATGTATATGTACCTTAGATCCAATGCGCAGATTTGTCCCGTACGAACTCATTCGTACACGTGATCGGACTTTACTTTGAATGACATAATGATCGATCTAGGTTCATGATAGACCTAATATATCCAAAAGTTTAAACAATCACCCTCTTCTCATAAGTCGTGTTTGATTTTCGGCTCGACATAGATCATTCTCGCAACAATACATTGCATGACCGATACAACCATGATCCATTCTAAAAAAGTGTGTGTTGTACATGTGTAACATACAATCACAAACACAATATATAATATGGCAATATAATCTACTTATATTTAGGATTTATCGATATACCTTTGTTAATATCTCAATCATACACGCGTTCAGTCTCTAACAGTATTCTAACAAGCATGTCAATTACTCAGCAATTCAAGTCATGAACTCTTTACTTTCACCAAAATCAGCAACCCGGCAATCTCCAGCATATCCTCCTCCAAGTGGCTTGCCACGCCCTAATGTCAGAAGACGGAGAACGAAATATGACCATCATAGCTATGTACTACGGTGTACGTCAGTATCCTACAATATTATCACGGTTATACATAGACAAGAGGTATATACAACAATACAATTCTTCCTAGGGTATCATAGAAGAGACTATGTCTTAATCAGTCAAACAAGAAACATCAATATAGAACATTGTGAGATAAAACAATAAGGTGCCATTGGTTCTCTATCAAAATGACCATGAAGCTAGCAATTCAAAATAAAATGCTACCACATCTATAAAGTCATATTGTATACATGATCACATCATCAACTGTAGTCTAATATATAAAATCATGTTGTCTAACCATACGAGAAATAAGTCTCGGAATACACGAACTAAACAAGTGTTCGACATCTAAACGCTTAAAAAGAATCAAAATGATAACATGAGTAGTGGAGAAGGAACACACTAAAGATCTCTAACGATTGTCCTCATGTGTAACCACCATAATTTTAAAATTTGTAATTAGGATTTTTTTTCAAAACTATTTAATTACTAATTGTAATTATTAATTAACTATTTCTAATTAGTTAGTGGAGGGAATATTCCATTCCAGTTTATTCCATGGGAAAAAGCTTCTAGAAGCTTCTCAATTTTCCAATTCAATTTTTCTAACAAACTTTTCTCCACCTTTATTTCCTTCCTTAGAGAGCAAGTTGGAAAGAAGTAGCAGCCCTATCTCTTCCTCAAGCACCCGATCACCCTCTCCTCTATTCTCAAAACCCTAATTTTTTATTTCAAACCCAAACTCCTTCTCCACTCATTATTCTTCCAATTTCAAATCCAACCATGGAAATGCACTAAGAGAGGAGCTCGAATTTGGTGGAGGAGATTGGACCTTCCTCTTGTGTCAATTTCATGGGTGGTCTTCATTGGAGCTCTAGGTATGGAGTTCTTCTCTCAATTACTTGTTTGGTGGTTCAATAGAACTCTAGGTCACTAGGTGTTTGGTGAAATTCCTATGTAGAGATAAGATGCTTTTAATTATTATTAAAATTATATATAAATCCAAATTATATATATATATATATATATATATATATATATATATATATATATATATATAAAGTTATTCATAATAGGTTTTGTGTCTACCAAGTGTTTGTGTTTAAGTTCCTATAGGATTTTGATTCCTAGGAGAGTGTTTTATTCATCTAATCTATATTGAATATGTTAGATATTATCTACATATGATAATTTAGATCATATATACATTATTGTGGGTTGTACACATGATTGGAATATTAGAAGTGTTCGTATGAGAAGAGAAGTGTCAAATTTGTGTGTATCCTAGGTAGTGTATCCAGTGTGTAGGATACCAAGTGTTGTGTGCACAGTAGGGAGTGACTGCCAACGTGTGTGTATGTGTGTGTGTGTGTGTGTGCATATGTAAAATGTGTGTAGGTAGCAGTGTGTATCAGGCATTGTGTGTACTAGTTCTCTGTTTGGGTGTATCGTGTGTGTGTGTGTGTGTGTGTGCGCGTGAAAGAATGATCTAGAGGAAAAAATAGTGAGTGTTTCAACTGTGCAAATGCAGAGTGTACTGTGTATTCTGTGTCTGTTTCAAGATACGGTGCACAACAGAACAAAAGAGTGTGTGTCAAGGATTACCAAGGTGTATAGGAGTGTATCCTAGAAGTGTGTATAGCAGTGAAGGGAGGACTGTGTAGTGGTCTTATGTGTATCCGAATTCATGTCTGGAAGGTGTGTTTCAACACTACACAGCAGCAGATGGAGCTACAACAAGCTTGGATAGCAGCAACAATTGTAGAACCGGCAGCAATAGCACTGTAGTAGTAGTAGTAGCATAGGCAGCAGTATCAGCTACAACAGCAGTAGGTATAATAGTTACAATAAGTATCAATGTGTGTTTAAGTGTAGGTGTTTAGTGTAAGGAGTGTGTGTGTACCAGTGTATTGGTACAAATTCTGTAATAGGGGATTACATGTGTCATGTGTGTGTGCGCGCACGTGTGTACGTGCAAAACTATGGTTGTGCTTGATGCAAAGAGTTAAATCTGTGCACTGCCCTCCAGCTAAAGCTCTAGTTCAGCAGCAGCTGTAGAGGCAGATACAGTAGGTTCTTATTTGTGCTTTCTGTAGGAAGTCGGTCGGGCATGCATGGATGGTCTACAGGAAGAGGCTTAGGGTTTGTTTTGCGGATCAGCTGCACATCAGCTAAAGGAGTGTCCTACTGTGCCTTCTCGTCCTGCTCTGGGTCCAACATCAGCTCAAAGGACTCAGTAGGGACCAGTTAGGCCACCAGTGGCTCAGTAGCAGATGGGCCTATCACTTCCTACTCAGTAGCAGTGTTTCACCCAATATCTGCAGAGGGGAGCACCTTAGTAGGGCAGGGCTTTTACTATGACGGTCGAGGAGACCGAGTCTATTGGTGATATGATCGCTGGTTCTATTCTTCTTGACTCATATACAGCTATAGTTTTATTTGATTCTGGGACATCTTATAGTTTCATATCTGTAGCTTTTGTGCTTAAGCATAGTTTAGTAGCAGAACCATTGGGTAGGAGCTGCAAGATCACGACGGGTGAAGGTATCATCCTAATTAGTAATACTTACAAGGGGCATCGCGTCACCTTAAAAGGACAAGATTTGTGTTCTAGCTTACTCATAATGCCACATCCGAGTTTTGACGTAGTCCTCGGGATGGATTGGTTGAGATAGCATCATGCTATCATAGATTGCCAAGGAGGTCGTGTGTTGTTCGTCCTCCGGGAGAGCCTGAGTTCGACTTCTCTAGAGGAGCTATAGAGCAGGGTGATGGGATTATTTGTAGAGCTATGGTAGAGAAGGATTTGCATCATTCTCTCATTGCGGAGTTTCTATATGTATTTCCAAAGGAGTTGCCAGGATTGCCACCGGATAGAGATGTTGAATTTTCTATTGATTTAGTGAGTTAGTGGAACTAAAAAAGTAGATTGATGAATTGTAGGACAAGGGATTCATCAGATCGAGTTCTTCGTTTTGGGGATCTCCGGTATTGCTTATGCCAAAGAAGGATCGGATGGCACGAATGTGTATCGATTACAGATCCTTGAACAATCTTACTATCAAGAACAAATACCCGTTGATGAGGATAGATGATCTCTTCGATCAGTTGAGCAGTGTGAGAGTTTTTTCAAAGATTGATCTGAGGTATGGATATCATCAGGTGAAGGTAAAAAAGGAGAATATTTTGAAGACTGTATTTCGGACGAGATACCCCGACGGTTTTTACGAACTTGATGAACAAAGTATTTCATCAATAACTGGATAAGTTCGTGGTAATATTCATCGATGACATACTCATATATTGGAACACCCCAGAGGAGCACGAGAAGCATTTGAGAATAGTTTTAGAGACTCTAAAAAAGGAGAAGCTCTATGAAAAACTTTCAAAATGTGACTTTTTCTTGGACAAGGTAGAGTTTCTCGGGAATATGGTGACTGAAGATGGGATATCTATAGATTCGAAGAAGATTGCTGCCATAGAGTCATGGGATACTCCGAGTTCCGTTGTAGATATAAGAAACTTCTTAGGATTGGCTGGATATTACAGAAAGTTGTGAAGGACTTCTCTCGGATTGCAGAGCCGATAACTAGACTCACTCGGAAGGATATGGAGTTTATATGGACCGAGGACTGTCAGGCTGTGTTTGATGTGTTGAAGAAGAGGTTGACTACAACTCCTGTTTTGATGCTGCCATCGAGGTCATGAGGATTTTCCATTTACAATGATGCTTCGGGGAAGGGATTGCAATATGTTTTAGAGCAGAATAAGAAGGTGGTGGTGTATGCTTCCAGGAAGCTACGACCATACGAGAAGAACTATCACACCCACAACTTAGAGTTGGCATCGGTGATCTTTATCTTGTATCTATGGAAACATTATCTGTACGAAGAGCGTGTGGAAATATTCACTGACCACAAGAGCTTGAAGTACTTTTTACATAAAAGAAGCTGAATATGAAGCTGCATAGATTGCTAGAGCTAATGAAGGATTTTGATATTACCTTGTAGTATCATCCAGGAAAAGCCAACATAGTTTATGATGCTTTGAGCATGTATCCAGTAGCTATGTATCTGACGATGGACCGTCATTTGTTTGCAGATTTGGAGAGTTTAGGCATTGAGGTTATCATTCCTGGAGTTGAGATACATATCCAGTCCAATTTGATGGAGAAGATGCGAGAGATACAATATCAGAACGAGAGTCTGAGGAGTATTATAGCTCAGGTGTAGGCCAGATTGTTAGATGATTTTACTATTGCAGATGATGGCTTGTTGAGGCACAAAGTTAGGCTATGTGTGCCGAGTGGTGATCTTCGGGAAGAGATCATGCAAGACGCTCACTGTTCTTAGTATTTAGTGCATCCGGGGCTACCAAGATGTACAAGGATCTAAGAGATCACGTCTGGTGGTATGGTATAAAGTGAGAGGTGGCACGCGTTATTTCCAAATGCTTAGTGTGCCAGCAGGTCATGCCTGAGAGGCAGAGAGCAGAAGGGTTGCTTCAACCACTATGGATCCCAAAGTAAAAGTAGGAATATCATGATGGATTTTGTTTTCGGACTTCTACGCACTCTAGGAGGGAAGGACACGATTTAGGTCATCGTTGATAGGTTGACCAAATTGGCCCACCTTTTGTCATTTAAAATAGGATTATCTACGGAGAAGCTTGTCGAGTTATATGTGTGGCAGATCGTCAAGTTGCATGGGGTTCCGGTAAGTATAGCTCCGATATAGATAACATATTTATATTCTATTTCTGGTGGAGTTTGTAGGCTAGATTGGGTACCCAACTCAAGTTTAGCACCGCTTGTCACCTTTAGACGGATGAACAGTCAGAGAAAACTATTCAGACACTTGAGGATATGCTTTGGACCTGTGTGTTAGATTTTGGCGGCTCGTGGAAGGATCATCTTCATCTGATAGAGTTTTCTTACAATAATAGTTACCAGACCAGCAGCATTGAGACGTCTCTCCTTTTGAGGCATTGTTTGGTCGAAGATGTCGTACCCCGTTATCTTGGGACAACGTGGAGAAGAGAGCTTTATTGGGACCGAAGATGGTAGTAGATATTGCGAAGAATGTAAAAAAGATCAGAGAGAGGCTTTGCGTGACAGACAGAGGCATTGGGCCAATAATCACCGGAGACTGCTGGAATTTGAGGTATAATAACTTTTTGAATTTAAGATTGATGTATACTTGTGGATCATATTTTGAGGATTTATTTTTGAATTTTAGGTTGGAGATTTGGTATGCTTGGGGATTTCTCCGACACGTGGCACAACTCATTTCGGTAGAGACGAAAATACTCAGCCTAAGGTTCATCGAACTTTTTGATATTCTTGAGAAGGCCGGTGTTATAGCCTACCGACTAGCCTTATCGCCTATATTTGAAGGAGTGCACCACGTATTCTACATATTCCAGTTGAGATAATACGTGAAAGATGAAATAGCGTGTAAGCAACTCTAGAGGGGGGGGGGGTGAATAGAGTTATGTGTCTATAGTGACCAAATAAAAATTGATTAAGGCTAAGTCCATGAAGCAACTACTAACTGAGTAAATAATCAAAGAGATAATAATATGAAAAAAAATAGAGTAAGGAAGAGCAAACGCAAACACCAAGATGTATAATGGTTTCCCTTATGGAGGACTAGTCCAGTCCCGAGAACTTAAGCTTGGAGTTTGAATTCACTATCAGTGAAACACAAACTTTGATCCGAAGGCTTGCCACTTCTTTACAACATGAGCTTTTGATCCGAAGCGCTCAACTACTTCAACTTTGCAGAAGCAAAACTTGGAATTTTTCAAGTGAGAACACTTTACAACTCTTACACAACTTCTAGCTGAATCGCACCGAGACACCTTGGGGATTAGAAAGTTGTGGCTAAGGAGATTTGGAAGAGTGTGGATCAGAGAAAGGCTTAGAATGTATAGAGCTTAGAATATGTAAAGCTTGAGAGATCATTTGAAATAAGAGAAATCATGCTCTATTTATACTAGTCTGGGGGGGGGGGTAGAGTTCGGCCCGAGTTCTATCCCCTAACGTTCAAAATTTTGAATGTTGGACAGCTCGTAACCAGGTAGAGCAAAAAATTAGTTGCTAATTTTAAGGATACCGAGTTCGGCCAGGGACCGAGTTCGGCCCGAGCTCGGTCTTCCTTAGACCAGAAGCTCTATAAATAGGTTGAATTGGTTTGGTTTGGTTCAGTTGGGTTCAATTCTTGGTTGTTTATTTGGTGGAGCTATAGAAAATATGTTGGGTAGTTGTTATGCCGCAGTGCTACTCAACGTACATATTTCCTAGACTCAAACAAAGATAAAATTATAGACTCTGAACATTACAAAGAAGATGTAAAAGCAGTTTGATAAAGTTTGTTGATTTCATATCCAGCAGTTGATGTATCGTATTGAGTCATAGCAGATATCAGTGTGTTAATTATCGAAATCAGGTTGACTGTGATCTAGTTTGGGTCAACAATCTCCCCCATTTTGATAATTGACAAAATAATATTTGGACCACCCGCCGCTTCGGTACTTCCTCCCGGAGCGGGAGGAACTACTTCGCTACACTCTCAATCAGCTATGTATCAATATTCATACCTGGACACATGTTGAAGGAAGCATAAATGATGTTGTAAGGTTGAATAGAAGTAGCTCCCCTGCAAATAGTGAATGTCCACATAGTCCAAACAAATTATCCAAACGCATAGCATAGGCAACACATAAATTATAACATAGTATAATCAAACAAATATCAATAGCATATGTTATTTCTTCCCCTTTGTCATTTGGCAAAACGGATTTGCTCCCCCGTAAAGAAACAAGCATTGGCAAAGTGAAAGAGTAACATATCATGTATATTTGTAATATAACTAAGTATGTTGAATGAAATAACCAAACTAAACATAGTCAAATGCCTAATAGACACAATGAGTCAAAGTACAAACATAAACTATATAGTGCAAAAGTAAAAGTAAACTAAGTGAAACTAAAAGTGAATATCATCAACAGCATCCAGAAAGTAGTCGGCCACAACCATCAAGGAGTAGAATCAGCAGAAGGATCAAAAACAAGAGCAAGCTACCTCGATCACCTTTCTTGTGCTTCCTTTGGGAGCCAAGAGACAATGGAAACCCTGAGGCATCAATTAAGTTGAAACTCCTTTCTGATTGAAGAGTTGGGTTCATCCCTTTCAGTTTATTTCATCTCATACCCAAGTTAAGATGGACCAGTAGGAGTAGTACCAGACGGATCACTGGCAGAGCGACGAGGGTTAATGAAAGCAGCATTCAGATTTAAGTACCTCATGGCCTATGAATTATCAATACGGTTGCCTTTGCGAGAAGAGTCCCGACCCGTAGGAAAAGACATAGTGGGATGCCTTGCCATGTTATACTGGATGTCATGGATGGTGTTGCTCAGGGCAGAGAACTGAAGAGTGGTCTGGTAGCCCATCTGAGCATAGCGATCGTCTTCCAACTTGAAGCACTTGCGCATTATGTCTCTGATAGAGCCCAAAGTGGCAGGAGGATCGACTGAAGGGGCCTCAGAGTCAGATGAGACTTCCTTAGCTGGATCTGAAGGTAGAGGAGAAGGAACAATCCTACACGCTCTAGAAAGATAGACAAGTGCATTGATAAAATGACAGTCACCCAGTGGGATGTTGAAAGCAGAAAATACCATGGGCAAGTATATGGCCTAAACAAGTGTTTTATTCTTCTTTCTGGCATGGATCATACTGTCCATCATTGTGCATAAAAAGTTGAAAGGAACAGTAAAATGGAAGTGATAGAGGGCTGATATCTTTAGATAGTTAACTTCTTCAGTAGATCCAGTTTTGGGTAAAATGGCAGAAAAGATAATCCGATAAAGTTCATAAAAATGCTGGTTAAGATACCTAGCATAAAGTTGACCAGGAGGACGAGGATGGGGAGAACACATCATGTCCTTAAAACTTTCTAAGTCGACTGCATCGACAAAACTTGAATTCACGGGCGTCAACTAGGCTTTCCTAAGTATTTGGATCAGGAAGTTGTAAAAACTCTGCCAAGTCGAAGGCATCAAATTCAATGTCAATACCGCCTACTCTAGAATAAATTTTATGATCATCATATATGAGATTGCAATAAAATATTTTAATAGCATTGAGATAGATTCTATTTGATTTGGTGACAAGATCATCTAAGCACAAATCTTGAAAGATAGAGAAAAATTTCGAAAATATAGTAAAGTTGATTGGATTTATCGAACAAATGCTACGTGCACTAAAATCATCGAACCATTCTTTATAAGCATCTAAAGAAATGAAAATATGTGCATCATATATATTGTCATTGGGAGGATGAAGAGGATTAAACAATGGATGGGGTGGATCCTCAATAGAAGGAGGATTGGATGAGGAAGCTTCATCTTGTCTCCTTCTTTTTTCTCTAGAAAGCAATCTAGGTGCCATTAAATTTAGAGAGGATAAATGAGAGAGAGAGAGAGAGAGAGAGAGAGAGAGAGAGAAATATACCTCAAGAGAAGTAGTAGATAATGGAAGAGAACTATGATTTATCCCCAAAACTTGAATCTTGGAGAAGATTGCCACCAAAAACTTGAAGAACTAGGGTTAGGGTTTGAGAATAAAAGGTTGGAGGAAGGAGGAAGGAGGAAGATGAGTTTTAGATTTAAAACCCAGAATAGAGCAGCCAAAGGGTCGGGCCGTTCTATAAAAGCAATGTTGATCAAGTCATGATCGGATGACTGTGGTTCGCCCAAGGTTCTAGAACGAACATGACCGAGTTTGGTCTGAGTTCGGTCCTAGACCGAGTTCAGTCACTTTGGGTCCAGAACTTCAGTGAATTTAGCCAGGAAAAAATAATCCAGAAAAACAGAGAATTGAGCAAGAGAGACCAAAAAAGATAGTAAAAAATTATAAATTTTGAAATTTAAAAACCACAATAATAGATAGAATGTGTGACAAATATGCAAAACGTTATCTAGCACAAGCATAACTATCTCATATTAGCTGTAGGGGTCGGTTCCCAGCTAGCTGTGGTCCGAAGACACTTAAATACCGTGCCACTTAAGGCTGTTTACGTATCTGTGACAAAAGGTCCCTTTCAGCTTGTACCCAAAATAATGCAGCATATGTGCATAATGAGTTTGCAAATGTTGATGCAAATTAAATCTATCGTATTGCGTTTTCATCCAAAATTTCCAATTTTCGACGAAGAAAATTAAAATGATCTTCGGCTAGTGGCTTAGTAAAAATGTCTGCTAGCTGATGTACAGTGTTAATGAATTCTAAACTAATATCTCCTTGGAATTGGTGATCTCTTAAAAAGTGGTATCTTATTTCTACGTGCTTAGTGCGTGAGTGACATACTAGATTCTTAGTCAAATTAATAGAGCTGGTGTTATCACAGAATATAGGAATGTGCTTATAAGTTAAATTATAGTCTGCTAGGTTTGCTTCACCCATAAAATCTAAGCACAACTACGTCCTGCAGCTATGTATTCAGTTTCAGTAGTAGAAAGCGCAACATAATTTTGTTTCTTGCTAAACCAAGAGACTAGAGCCTTACCTAAGAGATGACACGTGTCGCTGGTACTTTTATGGTTGACTTTGCATTCGGAAAAATCAGCAACCGAATAACCGATTATGTCAAAGGACGTGATTTTGGAATACCACAAGCCTACTGTTAAAGTTCCCTTAAGGTATCGAAAGATACGCTTAATTGCGCTCATGTTTGATTCCTTAGGGTTAGCTTGATAACGAGCACGCAAGCAAACACTAAACATTATATCGGGATGACTAACAGTTAAATAAAGTAAACTACCAATCATACCTCGATACTTACACTGGTCGACTAGTTTGCCGCTTTCATCAAGAATCCATTTTAGTTGAAGTAGCCATAGAAATGCCGATTGGTTTGACGTTTTCCAGGTCAAATTTCTTCAGCAGGTCCTTTGTATACTTTGACTGGTTGATGAAAACTCCTTGTGAGTTCTGTCTGACTTGTAATCCGAAGAAGAAGTTCAGTTCCCCCATCATACTCATTTCGAATTCACTCTGCATACACTTAGCAAATTCTTGGCATAATTCCTCATTAGTAGACCCAAATATAATATCATTAACATAAATTTGCACCAATAAAATTGTGTCATCAATTGATTTTATGAAAAGTGTAGTATCAATCTTTCCTTTTGAAAAACCTTTTTCAAGTAAGAAAGAGCTTAGACGCTCATACCAAGCGCGAGGGGCTTGTTTGAGGCCATAAAGAGCTTTCTCCAGCTTGAAAACATGATCAGGATATTTATAATTTTTAAAACCAGGTGGCTATTTTACAAAAACTTCTTCTTTAATAAAACTATTAAGAAAAGCACTTTTTACATCCATTTGAATTTTTTTAAAATTTTGAAAGTTTGTAAATGCACAAAGCATGCAGATTGATTCAAGTCTCGCAAGATGAGCGTATGTCTCATCGTTGTCAATACCATCATCTTGGTTGTATCCTTGAGCTACGAGACGTGCTTTGTTACGTGTGACAGAACCTTCCTCATTAAGTTTGTTACAAAAAATCCATTTAGTACCAATAATCGGATGATCATTTGGTTTAGGAACAAGTTCCCAAACATGATTTCGTTCGAATTGGTTGAGTTTTTCTTGTATTTTAGACATCCAACATTTATCAGAAAATGCTTCTATAACATTCTTAGGTTCTATTTATGATATAAAAGCTATGTTGGCTATAGAATCTCTATTTGCTAAATGAGTGCTTACACCTTTTGATACTTCACCTTATTACCAAGTTCTCTGGATGGTTTGGCATGAATCGCATCTTCTTTGGCAAGCTCTCTAGATAACTTGTTCCAGATATTGTATTGTCAGGGGTAGAGGATATTGGTTGGACGTGTTCATCATCATCATCATCATTGGGAGCTGCAGCTTCTTGGTTGAAAGTCTTGATATGGTATCTATGTTTGCGTGTCCTAGACGCATATACCACAGTAATATTTCGTCTTTGTGAGCGTAGAGGCATCTACCTACATGGTTAGTATCTTTCGAAAGATAAAAAATATGTATGTTATCTTCCCTTATCCCTTCAAAAATGATGTCTCCAGATGATCTATCATATATAGAGCATTTATTTTTCATAAAGTTAATACCATAATGGTTGTCAGCAAGATGACTAATGCTGAGCAAGTTATGCTTTAACTCTGTTACTAAACAGACATCCTTAATGACAGGTGAAGGAGGATTACCTATTGTACCGTTACCTATTATATAACCTTTCAGATTATTGTCGAAGGATACCGTCATGCCCCGCTCCCAGAATATTAGATAAATACGGGGACTGACATGGTCAACCGTACCTTGCAGAATACCGAAGTAAGCCTCAATGTGTTAAGGTTGTCTAGAAGACAGATGGGTGAATACTAGCATGCTATGACGTCGGTCCTAAGGCCGACAAATCCTATTATCTCAACCCAGCAACACAAGTACAAGAGTATATCATATATGAAAGTAAAAAGGCATCCCAAATTATATGTCACATATGATCATAAAGCTAGTGAATACAAAAAATGCTACACTAGTAGAGTATAATAATACATGATCAAATATACCAGCCATGGTCTAATATATACATCATGTTGACTGCAGTTGTCATGCCCCAGTCCTAAAATATACGGGACTAGGCCACGTGGTAATGGCTAGCTGGTACAACTCCATAGGGCTTTCCAATTTAATGGACCCGACGAAGTGCACTTACGCTGTCCAAGGTTAAGTGATCCAGTTAATAATCTAATTCTGACATGCAAAAACTGAACTAAATCTCAATCCATGTTAAATAAATCTCAAGAATGAACGATACGCATCATCAGTCTGCAGTCCAATAATACATCCGTTCGAATAGACCAAAAGAACAACATAGACCTATAAATACTAGGCTATAAAAGCAGAATCAAAAAAATGGAAAGTAGTACATGACTGTAATAGCTAAAAATGTAAAGATACCTGCAACGATGTCCATACTCCACTAGATTAAGCATCCTGCAAACTGCACAAATAACCTGGAAGGGAACCAGGTCCTCAGAGGGACGTAACAAGATACAAAAATACATGCCATAATGTAAATACTGAGTAAAGTAAATCAGGGTAAACTATTCTCCTAAGTGAATGCAATTTGAGGACAACTTAGTGCGTATGGAAAGTGTAGCCTAGACATATGCTGACGTAATTCACCAATCACCGTGACTGGTTAGTATATGCCACATATGCCCCCCATCTTGGGGCAATCTACATATATAATAACGTCCAGCTCCGAGAAGCGTGGTATCTATATAAGTAATAACATCCAACATTCTCTAGAGTGTGGTATCTGCACAACGTCCAACACCCCGAAGAGCATGGTATCTGCACAAGTAACGTCCAACACTCTAAAGAACGTGGTATCTGCATAAATATATACGTCCATATTGCTCCGAAGAATGCGATATATGTATAAAGGAGGTGGGTGTCCCATACGCCTACTAGTCGTCCTCCCCGCCCAATGCCCATGTACAAGTCTCAAATGAGATATGGACATCTCGTACTATAATGCAAGTCACTAAAGAAATATACAACTAAGCTAAATACCATCACACGTGCTGCTCACATCGATGGTCAGTCAAGCATGAAGCACGCGTCCCTACGTGAATTCACTCTGTGACGTGTAATAATACGTGTCAAGGCCTAGGGAGTCATATTGATAACTCCACAACTTTAGGTGCGTCCACTAGACACTATGTCAGACACAAGCCCTAACATTAACGCCTTCGTTGACTGCACCCGAGTCTTTCTCGGACGCGTACAATTATATAATATTAAAATAATAAAACATACAACTAAATAATAACTAAATTTAAACAGTACAATAAGGCAAGGTATACTTGCCTGGGTTCTCAAGCTGCGAGTACCAATATCCTGCTCCTGAGGTCTCGCCCAAAAGGTCTAGCGACTCTATAATATAATATAATATAATATAATATAATATAATATAATATAATATAATATAATATAATATAATATAATATAATATAATATAATATAATATAATATAATATAATATAATCACCAGTCATCACACTAGTACGCACGGAAATTATAACTACACTGCACTTAGGAACTGACGTGGGAGGGGGGGTCACAACTGGTCAACTAGCAGGATCGCGTGTGCACACAGCTAAAACGTACAAGTGTCATGTCCTCAAATACCATGCATAACAAGAAATTAACTACCAAAATATGCTACAATATCAAATAACATATCACACAAAATACTAGTCCTAATTAACAGGGTAATGTGCACAAGTCAGTTGTCTAAACACCTAGGTCAACATAAGTTAAACATATTAAATAGCCATATTTTTCTATGAGGTAATCACTAACACTAATTTCTATTCTAAAATATGCACACACATACACATTGCACTAGGGTTCACCACTACACATCGATGCAATAATACATGAAGAAAAGAAGGCAATATATACCTAGTCGTGATCGTGGCCCGGGGGGGAGGACGATGTCTGCGGCTCATGGGCGGCCTGCCTCCGGCGAGGGAGGGTGGTTCTCCGGCGAGCACAGCACATAGCAGCATCAGCACCGTCAGCAGCTGCGGCAATGGCAGCAGCTTGTAGCGGCAGCAGCTGGGTCGGCGGTGGCGGGTTGCTGGCGGTGGCGGGATGGCCGTGGGAGGATGGTGGCTAAGGTGGTGGTGGTGTCCAGCGAAGGTCGGGATAGAGTGGTTGGGTGTTGGTGATGGTGATGATGATGTTGGTGACAATGTTGGTGACGGTGGTTGTGATGGTGCTAAGGTGGTGGCGGTGGTTGTTGATGGTGGTGGAGACGGTGAGGTGGGGATGATGGCCGGGGTCGAGGTGGGTGGCTGTGGTGACGGTGGGGGTGACTGGGGAAGGAGGAGTATCGGGTTGAAGAAGGGTGCTGGTGATGATGATGACGGTGTTGGTGATGGTGGTTGTGACGATAATGTCGGTGGTGATGGTGATGACTGTGGCGGTGGAGATGGTGATGATGATGTCGATGGTGATGATGGTGGCCATGGAGGTGGGTGGTTGTGGTGGCGGTGGGGGTGACTGGGGAAGGAGGGGAGTCAGGTTGAAGAAGAAGTCGGGGGAGAAGAAGAGAGTGGCGGTGGTCAAGGAGGCAGAGACAGCTGGCGGTGCTGTGGCAGAGAAAGGTCGTGGTGAGGATGGTGAATGGTCGGGGACGAGTCAGGATGGCTGACAGCGGGGGCTCGGTGGTGGAGTCATGGTTCTCAGGCGGAGGTCTACAGCCGGAGATGGGAGATAAAGTTTAGGGTTAGGTTTTGGTTGACTTGTTGGTGATGGTGATGAAAATAATATGGAGGATGAGTCTTTGTACGAGGAAGAAAAGGGTGATCCTAGCCTTGGGATTATGGCTGGCTGATGCTCCTAGGGATGGGGATAGTTTCTACATGAAAGAATGGAGGGTGGAGATGGCTTTGGTTTGAATGGAGGGTGGATGATGGTGTGGGTTTTGAATGGAGGGTGGAGATGTAGGGGAAAAAGTTGCATATAGTACAACCAATAGGGGGGATTTGGGTGGAATAATCAAAGAGGAGGGGGTAAGTTTCTTCATGTGTTGGGTCCAATGGAAGGTGGACACCTTACTGCACTTTTGCATAAAAGCCCCCAACAATTGGAAAATTGCACAAACAATATAAATTGAGATTAAATGAGAAAAAAACTATTTTTGGTGTGATGTAGTGGTTAAAAAGGGTGTGTAGTATTTAGTATGAACCTTGAGGGTGTGAGTGGGGATTTGGGTTGGAGTTGGGTCTAGTTTTGGGTTAGATTGGGTCCTTACACCAATTTAATTAAAATTAGTATAAGTGGTGCTCTTTAATTAATTAAAAATACATAGGGTTAAAATTGGGTGGGACACAAGTGTCATGGATGTAGTAGACTCAGAATAGAATATTGTCATAATTTGGGTTGCACAAAACGGGTCGAGATTGCGTCTCCAATTTTGATTGGAACAGACAATGATGAAAAGTTGGATTTATTCGGATTTAAGAATGGACGTTTGTAATGAATATTGTGTGACTAAAATAAAGCACAAGAGAAGGTATTTATGAGTTACACATATGTCAGAATGGAAGGCTGGTACATCTAGGAAAAGTGTGGGAAATTTATTGAAAAGCAAATGCTAGTGTAGCACTCCAAATATCGAAGCAACAGTAAGGTGTACAAAGTAATACGAATATTGTGTACATTAATCTAAAATACTATGTTCTAATTCTAGTTGGCTTCAAACTA
This sequence comes from Iris macrosiphon, assembly GCA_036927795.1. Lineage (NCBI taxonomy): Eukaryota > Viridiplantae > Streptophyta > Magnoliopsida > Asparagales > Iridaceae > Iris > Iris macrosiphon. The sequence continues at coordinate 49,253,238 of JAYESA010000014.1, forward strand.
ACCCTAGTCTCTCTATCTAAGCCAGGTAGACCTAAATTTGGTCAAGGAGGTTTATAATCTACCCAACTTATAAGAATTTTGTCCTTGAAATTAAAATAAACACATAATAAGCTATAACTCATCAAGCAATGCTACGGACATACCTAGGACTGGTGGAGCTGGCCTTTGCACTATCTGTTGGGCTCTATTGACATACTGGAAACACTCATGAGCTTGATGTTGGTTCGATTCGTACCTCAAACACTGTCCTAAACTTCTTCTGCAACGAGGACGGTTAATATCTCAACATTCTTTCCTAGGTATAACGTCATCATCCTATAGTATCCACAATGGAATCATGCAACCTAACTTCTTATAATCGCTCTTAGCAGCAACAAGTTTAATCTAGCTAGTCAGTCATATCTAGTCTAGAAGCTCAACTCAAATAATTCCTAGGAGAAGTATATGTAATAAAATACAGCATAAGTCTCTACTCAATATATAGTAATAAGGATATATAGAAATTATGTAATAAATATCTATTTAATCCTTCTAAATACCGTAGAATAAAATATAATAATTACAATGACAAGAATATGTTTCCTAAAATTCATTAGCTAGGGCAAATTGGATTTAGGCTCCCATAACACCACCTACTACTAAGGATTAGGTTCAGCAAACTCATGTCCTATTAGTCAAAATTCTAAATCTCTATCCCTAAGCAGTTTGTGTGTAATCCACAATATTCAGCTACCATTCCTGTCAGACTTCTATCTTCCATTTATACCCCATACTCACGTATCAATATATAATCTAAGAGTCTAGTGGTAATCCTCTACTAATTGACCAATGAGTCAGCGTGTGATATAAACTTGTATTTCGTTCCTTGGAATAAGACCTCCGTAGACTGTCCAACTCTGAAAGGTAAAAAGTAAGCGGACTTGGTGAGTCGATCCACGATCATCTATACCGCATTGTGACCGCTGGGACTCCTCGGAAAGCCCGAAACGAAGTCCATAGTGATGTGTTCCTATTTTCACTCAGGTATCGGGAGTGGATTTAAATAAACTTACAGACCGCTGATGCTCAGCCTTGACCTGCTGACATACCAGACACTTCGCCACAAAGCGGGCTATCTCCCTCTTTATTCCATGCCACCAATAGTACTGCCTCAAGTCTCTGTACATCTTTGTGCCTCCTGGATGAATAGAGTATACTGAACTATGTGCCTCCGATATCATCTCCTGACGAAGTTCTCCGTTCGGAACATAGAAACGATCTCCACATCTCAAAGTCCCGTCCTCGTGTATGCGTAATCCTGTCTGCATCCCGGCTTCTGTCCTCTATTGAAGTCTCTGGAATCTGGCATCTGTTGGCAAGGCAGCCTTGATCCTCTCAACCAATGTCGATTGCACCTGAAAACTCGACAACTGGACGTCTGCTCCGGGCATAATGACCTCTATACCCAACTGCTCTAGATCTCTCAACAGGTGTTGCTGGGTAGTCAAAAAGAATATCCTGGGCCTCCTACTTAATGTGTCAGCTACCACGTTGGCCTTTCTCGGATGGTATTGTAGCTCAGTCTCAAAGTCTGTCATCACTTCGAGCTAACGTCTTTGTCTCTGGTTCAGGCCCTTCTCTTAATTTTAAAAAGCTCAAGGTCAGGTACTTATCGCGAATCTCATCTTGTTGCCACTCTACCTTTTTACCTCGAACCTGAGGTTTCTCCTAGTTTACTCCATGCGTACTCTTTATCCAAACTATATGGGTACCGTCTTGTTTATAACTGGCCATCCATTATAGGTAGTTTACGATATCCAACTCAAGGCTATAATATCTGTTGATACTCTCATCCTTCAATCTAATTGCTCTATCTCAGATACTAGCTCAACTACTCAAGTTTTCAAAGGTAAAACCACAAGCCTAATAGACACTGGCACCAAAATAAACCAAGTACATCTAATCTGATTCCAGAAGCTATACTCTAGTACCTAAGTTGTCAAGTCAATCAACAACCAATCTAGCAATCGACGTATCTATTTTAGCCTAGTCATAAAATCATCTTTATCTAAAGGGTGAAAAATTTCTAGGTCTGGTATTGTAAGTCACAAGGCAACTAGGGATTAACCATTATGGTTTGCTACCTAAAGTGCTATTTCATACCCTATTTTTATTAGTATCCGATAATCTTCTTCTAGATGTGGGTCTAAAATTCTGTCTTGTCATTCCTTGTATCACTACCATAAGACTACAACTTATTCCTTGTATCATTATCATGGGGCTACAACTAACCCTAGTATCTAGCTATGTCTTCTCCAAATTATTCTAGAGTCTTATAATCAAACAACCTTTCTAGCTTCTAATACTTACAATCACGGCTACCTTAAGTAAGGGTAGGGTCGAGTTTTAAGTCTCTACTTCTATGTCTAATTCTTATGTCAATAGTCTATACTAGCTTTAGTAACAAGAAAGAACTTATCAACCTTCTCTACCATGGGTAACCATCTACTCAAACATCCTATCAAATATGCCTTCTTCATCTTGACGAGGATCTTCTCCTGGAGGAAATTACCGTGCGCGAGCATCTATCTCTCCGAAATAAGGAAGATGAGAACAATAATAACGATGTCGACGATAAATAAACGAATACAGTAATGAAGTCCAAGGGCGACAATCTAATACAAGAGGAGTTTTAAAATCAGTTATGGACTAAGATCTTATTCAACATTAATCCTAAGTTGCAGGCTCGTTCGGCACAGTAACGTAACCGAAATAATATGCTCTGACCTGCATGGGCCACTAATAAAACTATGTCACGCTTCAGTCCCAAAATACATGGGACCAGGCCACGTGGAAATGGCCAGCTGGTACAACTTCATAGGGCTTTCCAATTTAATGGACCCGACAAAGTACACTTACGCTGTCCAAGGTTAAGTGATCCAGTTAATAATCTAATTCTGACATGCAACAATTAAACTAAATCTCAATCCATGGTAAATAAATCTCAAGAATGAACGATACGCATCATCAGTCTGTAGCCCAATAATACATCCGTTCGAATAGACCAAAAGAACAACATAGGCCTATAAATACTAGGCTATAAAAGCAGAATAAAAAAAAGAAAAGTAGTACATGACTGTAATAGCTAAAAATGTAAAGATACCTGCAATGATGTCCATACTCCACTAGATTAAGCATCCTGCAAACTGTACAAATAACCTGGAAGGGAACCAGGTCCTCAGAGGGACATAACATGATACAAAAATACATGCCATAATATAAATACTGAGTAAAGTAAATCAGGGTGAACTATCCTCCTAAGTGAATACAATTTGAGGATAACTTAGTGCGTATGGAAAGTGTAGGCTAGACATATGCTGACGTAATTCACCAATCACCGTGACTGGTTAGTATATGCCACATATGCCTCCCATCTTAGGGCACTCTGCATATATAATAACGTCCAGCTCCGAGGAGCATAGTATCTGTATAAGTAATAATGTCCAAAGTTCTCTAGAGTATAGTATCTACACAACGTCCAACACCCCGAAGGACGTGGTATCGGCACAAGTAACGTCCAACACTCTAAAGAATACGGTATCTGCATAAATATATACGTCCGTATCACTCTGAAGAATACGGTATCTGTATAAAGGAGGTGGGTGTCCCATACACCTACTAGTCGTCCTCTCCGTCTAATGCCCATGTACAAGTCTCAAATGAGACGTGAATATCTCGTACTATAATGTAAGTCACTAAAAAATATACAACTAAGCTAAATATCGTCACACGTGCTACTCACATCGATGGCCAGTCAAGCATGAAGCACGCGTCCCTATATGAATTCACTCTGTGACGTGTAATGATACGTGTCAAGGCCCGGAGAGTCATATTGATAACTCCACAACTTTAGGTGCGTTCACTAGACACTAGGTCAGACACAAGCCCTAACGTCAATGTCTTTGTTGACTGCACCCGAGTCTTTCTCGGACGCACACAGTTATATAATATTAAAACAATAAATTATGCAACTAAATAATAACTGAATTTAAACAGTACAACAAGGCAAGGTATACTTGCTTGGGTTCTCAAGCTGCGAGTACCAATATCCTGCTCCCGAGGTCTCGCCCAAAAGGTCTAAAGACTCTATAATATAATATAATATAATCATCAGTCATTACACTAGTACGCATGGAAATTATAACTTCACTGCACTTAGAAACTGACGCAGGGGGGTCACAACTGGTCAACTAGCAGGATCGCGTGTGCACACAGCTAAAATGTACAATTGTCATGTCCTCAAATACCGTGCACAACAAGAAATTAACTACTAAAATATGCTACAATATCAAATAACATATCACACAAAATACCAATCCTAATTAACAGGGTAATGTGCACAAGTCAGTTGTCTAAACACCTAGGTCAACACAAGTGTAACACATTAAATAACCACATTTTTCTATGAGGTAAGCACTAATACTAATTTCTATTCTAAAATATGTACACACATACACATTGCACTAGAGTTCACCACTACACATCGATGCAACAATACCTAAAGAAAAAAGGCAATATATACCTAGTCGTGATGGTGGTCGGGGTGGGGGGGGGGACGATGTCTGCGGCTTGTGGGCGACCTACCTCTGACGAGGGAGTGTGGTGCTCCGGTAAGCACATCACGTAGCAGCAGCAGCACCGACAGCAGCTGCGGCAATGGCAGCAGCTTGCAGCGGCTTGGGAGGATGGTGGCTAAGGTGGTGGTGGTCTCCGGCGAAGGTCAGGGTAGAGTGGATGGGTGTTGGTGATGATGATGTTGGTGACGGTGTTGGTGATGGTGGTTGTGACGGTGCTAAGGTGGCGGCGGTGGTTGTTGATGGTAGTGGAGACGGTGAGGTGGGGATGATGGCCGAGGTCGAGGTGGGTGGCTGTGGTGACGGTGGGGGTGACTGGGGAAGGAGGGGAGTCGGGTTGAAGAAGGGTGCTGGTGATGATGATGATGGTGTTGGTGATGATGGTTGTGACGATGATATCGGTGGTGATAGTGATGACGGTGGTGGTAGAGATGGTGATGATGATGTCGGTGGTGATGGTGATGATGGTGGCCATGGAGGTGGGTGGTTGTGGTGGCGGTGGGGGTGACTGGGGAAGGAGGGGAGTCGGGTTGAAGAAGAAGTCGGGGGAGAAGAAGAGAGTGGCGGTGGTTGAGGAGGCGGAGACGGCTGGCGGTGTTGTGGCGGAGAAAGGTCATGGTGAGGATGGTGAATGGTCGAGGATGAGTCGGGGTGGCTGACAGCGGGGGCTCAGTGGTGGAGTCAGGGTGCTCAGGCGGAGGTCTACGGCCGGAGATGGGAGATGAAGTTTAGGGTTAGGTTTCGGTTGACTTGTTGGTGATGGTGATAAAAATAATATGGAGGATGAGTTTTTGTATGAGGGAGAAAAGGGTGATGCTAGCCTTGGGATTAGGGCCGGCTGATGCTCCTAGGGATGGGGATAGTTTCTACATGAAAGAATGGAGGGTGGAGATGGCTTTGGTTTGAATGGAGGGTGGAGATGTAGGGAAAAAATTATATATAGTACAACCAATGGGGGGGAATTTGGGTGGATCGGTCATAGAGGGGGGATGAGTTTCTTCATGTGTTGGGTCCCATGGGAGGTGGATACCTCACTGCACTTTTGCATAAAGCCCCCAACAATTAGAAAATTGTACAAATAATATAAATTGGGATTGGATAAAAAAACACCATGTTTGGTGTGATATAGTGGTTAAAAAGGGTGTGTGGTATTTAGTATGAACCTTGAGGGTGTGAGTGGGGGTTTGGGTTGGAGTTGGGTCTAGTTTTGGGTTAGATTTGGTCCTTACACCAATTTAATTAAAATTAGTGTAAGTGGTGCTCTTTAATTAATTAAAAATACATAGGGTTAAAATTGGGTGGGACACAAGTATCATGAACGTAGTAGACTCAGAATAGAATATTGTCATAATTTGGGTTGCACAAAACGGGTCGAGGTTGTGTCTCCAATTTCGATTCGAACGGACAAGAATAAAAAGTTGGATTTATTCGGATTTAAGAATGGACGTTTGTAACAAATATTTTGTGACTAAAATGAAGCATAAGGGAAGATATTATGAGTTACACAAAGGTCAGAATGGAAGGCTGGCATGTCTAGAAAAAGTGTGTAAAATTTGTTGGAAAGCAAATGCTAGTATAGCGCTCCAAATATCGAAGCAGCTGTAAGGTGCACAAAGTGATACGAATATTGTGTACATTAATCTAAAATACTATGTTCTAATTCTAATTGGTTTCAAACTAACCCTAGTCTCTCTATCTAAGCCAGGTAGACCTAAATTTGGTCGAGGGTGTTTACAGCAGTCTCAAAAATATAAGGAGCTAACTCTGCCCCTTGTTAAATACCACAAAATGAAGTGATCAAGACAATGGGTGAAAGAAGGAATCCCAATCGCGAGATTCGACCGCAGTCCTACGAGTGTGAGCCATCTTGCTGGAAGTATGGTAGATCCTGGTTCTCTTCGGGATAACCTGGCCATGCAAAGCCAGTGGGGTCAGGATCGCAAGCAACAAGTACCACAAAGGAGCTCAAGGTGATAGACCAAACATATCACAACATAAGCAGAATGAGATATATAAGAAATAAATGCTGATCGAGACTTGTACGGTACCAATGTACTTGTCTTAAAAATAATACAGGAAGAACTGATAACAAGTGCAAAAATAAAAGTAAGGCGACGAGCGGCAAGAGAGCATATGAACTACTCTGGATCGGGACCACAACCCTTAAACCAAACAAGGACCGGGGTTGCAGACCTTCACCCGAGCAGAACTTAGCACCCTAACCATGCACCGGAAGAAAAATAAAACTAGAAGAGCGAGCTATAATGAAAGTAACATCATTCATCGTAAGGCCAAACAACTTTATAGCTTCCTACGATTAACTAGCTAGGGTTGTCACAGACATTAATTTTTAAATACATATTTTAAGAATATTGCTACCACCGACACTGTAGTTAACCCAGATGGCCAATGGTATGCTTGTCGAGTAAACTTAAATGCACATTCAACCATACGATAACATAACTTGTTACAAGTCATAAGCAGAAATTGAACTTATAAGCATAAACTTAAACTTGCAATTATAAACTTGCTTTATAAACATAAACTTGTCTTGTAACATAAAATTATATATAAACTTGTCTTGTAAGTGTCGCAGCACGCGTAAACTTGGTCAGTCATTGAGCCCTTTTCTAGCAGGGTTGTCTATGCTGTATGGGGCCCTTAGAGATCGAGGTAGCCGGTAGCGTAATATTTTTCCCTCCCAATGATCTAGGTAAATCTTATCTTGTTTAATCATTACTAAATTATTTTAAGTTCTCGAGTCGTGGACACTTAAGAACTCCCTAGAATAACGAGTCACGAGTATGGGCTTTTCATGAGTTATCATATTCGTGACACGTGATACATTGGACAATACTCATACTCGATTGTCCGATGCCAAATGCAATAGATTTTTATACACAAACATTTCTACGGTGTTGTGAGGATTGTGAACTTGTACATAAACTTGTCTTGTGAACGCACATCAAAAATTTGTATCGACATAAGGAAGCACACAATAATAATCACTAAATTTTTTTTTCTAAATGAACATAATTAAAGGGAACACAAAATGCACACAAGAATTTCTGGCCGCATGCGCCTACTGGCCGCATAGACTCACTGGCCGCATGCGTCCACTGGCCGCATGCACTCACAGGCCGCATGCACCCACTGGCCATATGGACTCACTTGCCGTATGCACCCACTGGCCGCATACACTCACTGGCCACATGAACGCCCCTCTTGGACTTATCGAAATTTTTATTCGTTTAGCAAGTGAAAACATAAGGTGTTCAAGGACACTTGTGTAAATAAGTAGTCATGCGTCCAATAAGATGGACACATATTGTTAGTATGCGACAAGAGTTCAGGCCGTATAACCCTCTCGGGCCGCATAGCACTCTCAGCAGCATAGCTCGCTGGCTGCATGAAGACTTCATCTTCTCCAACCGCAGGTTCAGCCATGGCCAAAAGTTCCAAAAATTAAAAATTTATTTTCTTCATAAAAACTTTATTTTAACTCCAAATCAAGTAAAAAAAAAGCCAAATTGCATGAAATAAAATGCTCTAACATAAGGAACCACTAGTTTTTGAAAATACTAAGTTTTAATAGATCAAAACCAAAAAAACTTATAGAACATATAAAAATCCTAAACCTGAAAATCATATATAAAAAAAAATCTATACATAAAAATCTAAAACTCCAATAACTAAATATGATCAGCAACTCAAGAAAAATATTTTACATCAAATACATTTTTTTAAAATAATAACATATATATATATATAAATCCAAAAAATTATGATTTCACCATTAAGCATGATGTACTTGCCTAAGAGTCCAACGACCTCTTCCTAGCTAGGTCTAGTTGCTAGGGTTCAACTAGGGCATGTGCTTGAGGTTCGGTTAGGGAGAAGGGAGCAAGGAAGAAAGAAAAAAAAAGTAAAAATGGAGAAGAAAGAGAAAAGAGAGAGAAAAGCTCATATATATATACTAAAGGGGAGAAATGAGGTTTAACCATAGGATTAAGTCATAACACTCCCAATAAATATTAACCTTCCAACTAGTGTTAGTGGTCCCAAAGTGAACCGGGTCAGGTGTCCATCCTACATACGGGTCTTAGTACGGGTTCATGGCACTTGCCAATGGGTATTCTACTGGTCTCGGGTTGTCTCTCTCAATAACAGAAAAAATAAAAATAAATAAAATGACAGGAACCAACATAAGAAATACATCAAGAATACATTATCAAAAAAATTAAATTCTAGAAATTCAATAAATACTAAATCTGGAATCGGGTGTAACAGATACATATCCTTCCTTCTTCATCGATAGTGTTGCGAATAGATTAGCATCTCTAGTCATGTGTCACGAGCATCTACTATCGAGAATCCATTTGCTTCTAGAATATGAAGGAAGGTCCACCTACAATATGAGTATATATCACATTTGGTACCCATGTTCTCGCGGGTCCTAAAATGTTAGTCTTCGACACCCATGCATATAAATTTAAATCTACTAGTCTCCTAATTATACACTGTCATGATATGTGTCCATGTTTACCATAATCGTGACATGTAGCAATGTAGCATGTAAAGGTGTCTTTATGTGGGTGGCTGACGTGTTTTATGTGAATAGGTGTACAAGAAAGCATGATAGTGTGCCGCATGTGTTTGTTTGGCTTTCTTAGGACATGTCTAGTATATATATTTTTAGTGTAAGACTGAGTTTGAGGTTGAACAACCTGTTTGCCCAGCTTGATCTCTAACTTTTTAGAGGCAGTATACACTTTATCATACTCGGCAGTTAAAGCACTAACTTTGACAGCTGCCATATTGTACTTCTTTTTCTCTGCCATAAGCTCTTCATTGAGTTTGGCAAGATCTTGTGTCTGTATCTTAACAAGTATTTCAGCATCGTATAAGCTTAATTTTAGCTTGGATAACTCCTCATTGTCCTTCATGGGTGGTGTTTCTCTTATATCATTTAATAAGCATGATAACCTATGTATCTCAATCTTATGAGTATGAATCTCAGCTTTTGCATTTTTATATTTATCGAGTACTTTCTTATGATATTCAAATTTTTTACCGAAAGCATCCGATAACTCATAAAAAGTAAAATTATCAAGCTAATTTTATGTTACCTTGCCAGTGGTTGTCATGTGGTAGACGTTTGCAGCTTCTTGGGGAGTTTACTCTTCTTCTGAGTCACTTGCCTCACTTTCATGCCATATGCTAGTATTGGCATACTTTCGATAGGATGGCTTCTTGTGTGATTTCTCGTACCGATTCCCCTTTTTTGCTATTGGATAGTCCTTCTTGATGTGCCCCATCTTCTTGCAGCCATAGCAGATAGGCTCTTCATCATCATCTCCTTGTTATTCCTTCTTCCTTTGGTTGAATCGCAAGAACTTTTTGAAATTACGGACCATCAGTGCTTGATCATCACCTTCAGAATCATCATCATCTATTTTATTATTGAGAGCCTTCCGATGATGAGCTTTTAGAGCGATCACCTTCTCCTTTGGAGAAGTATTCTCAAAGTCCTTGAGGTCGAGCTCTTGCGTCATTAGTTTGCCCATCAGAGTCTCCAGTGACATTGTGGCGAGATTATTTCCTTTGATGATCATCGTGGCTTTGGGGTTCCGTTTCTTTGTGATCCCCCTTTGAACCTTGCGAATCTTCTTATGGTTGGTATAGTCTTTGCCGAGGGAAGATAACGGGTTGACGATGTCAAGAAATCTGGTGGGCATTTGCGTGATCGTCTCGTTGGGCTTCATCTTGAATGCTTCATACTCCTGTGTTAGCCGACTGATTTTTGATTCCTTTATTCGTGTGATTACTTCGTGGGTCACCTCCAGAAGCTTCTATACTTTATGTGAAGTAGTGCAGTGGATACCTTGTTAAATTAAGTCATGTCTACAGTACAAAAAAGAGCATTAATAGCCCTAGCATCTAGACTTGCATGTTTCTTCTCTAGGTCTGTATATTTGTCATGGGATTTCTCTTTAAGATTTCTATCAATGACAATTCTAGCATGCTTCCTATAACAATCTATAACTATGGTCCATAGGTCAAAGTCTAGTTTTTAAATAAAAACTCATACGTGTCTTCCAGTACGTGTAGTTGGTACCGTCAAATAGGGGTGGCCTATTTGTGGACTGGCCTTCACCACTATTGGTGTAAATTGGTCGTACAGTTGCCATAGATCTGCTCTAGGGTGTTAATCCTTTTTCAAGAAAACTTAGCTCTGATACCAATTGAAATAACATGTAGGCAACTCTAGAGGGGGGTGAATAGAGTTGTGTCTATAGTGACCAAATAAAAACTAATTAAGGCTAAGTCCAAGAAGCAACTACTAACAGAGTAAATAATCAGAGAGATAATAATACGGAAAGAAAATAGAATAATGAAGAGAAAATGCAAACACCAAGATGTATAATGATTTCCCACGTGGAGGACTAGTCCAATCCCGAGAACTCAAGCTCGGAGTTTGAATCCACTATTAGTGAAATACAAGCTTTGATCCGAAGGCTTGCCACTTCTTTATAGCACAAGCTTTTGATCCGAAGTGCTCGACTACTTCAACTTTGCAGAAGCGAAACTTAGAATTTTTCAAGTGAGAACACTTTACAACTATTGCACAACTTCTAGCTGAATCACACCGAGGCACCTTGGGGATTAGAAAGTTGTGGCTAAGGAGTTTTGGAAGAGTGTGGCCCAGAGAAAGGCTTAGAAGATTGAAAGCTTGAGAGATCATTTGAAATGAGATAAATCATGCCCTATTTATACTAGTCTGGGGGGGGGGGCAGAGTTTGGCCCGAGTTCTGTCCCCTAACGTTCCAAAATTCGAACGTTGGACAGCTTGTAACCAGGTAGAGCGAAAAATTAGGTTGCTAATTTTAAGGGCACCGAGTTTAGTCCGAGTTCGGTCAGGGACTGAGTTTGGCCCGAGCTCGGTCTTCCTCAGACCAGAAGCTCTATAAATGGGTTGAATTGGTTTAGTTTGGTTCAGTTGGGTTCAATACTTGATTGTTTGTTTGGTGGAGCTATAGAAAATGTGTTGAGTAGTTGTTATGTCACAGTGTGACTTAACATACATGTTTTCTAGACTCAAACAAAGATAAAATTACAGACTCTAAATATTAAAAAGAATATATAATAGTAGTTTGATAAAGTTTGTTGATGTCACATCCAGCAATCAATGTGTCGTATTGAGTCATAGCTGATATCGGTGTGTTAATTATCGAAATTAGGTTGACTGTGATCCAATTTGGGTCAACAGCAGATTTCAGCCATGTACTAGATCACTCGAAGATTAAGGTGGGACTGAGTCTCAGCTACCAGGAGCAGCCCGTAGAGATTCTTGATCATAGAGAGAAGGCGCTATGTAACCAGAATGTATAAGCATACAAAAATACGCAAAAAAAATCCCTCAACAAAAGTCAAAAGAAAAGTGCACTTCTCAAAGACGAAAGCTAAAAAAAGTACTTCTCTTTGTCTCCCTCATCAAAAGCTCAAATGTGTATTTTTTTATCTTCATTAAATGCATACAAAAACTTCCATTAAAAGCCTTGCTTGACATCTGATAGACTGGGCACAACAGTCGAGAAAGAAGAAGTGCACACATGACAGTTGGTCATAGAAAAGCGTACTTGATGGCTGATGAATCTCATGGGAATCGAAGCAATCACATCCATGACGCTAGGGTAATTACGACCCTTTAGTCTTTCTTCAAGGAAAAAATATGCAGCGATATTGAGCCAACACAAAAAGTGCGCATCTCGCCATACTATTCCCTGTTAAGGAAGAAAAGTGGACGTTTTATGAATTTTAATTATTTTAACCGTCAGTAAGTAGTTAGAAATTCGAGAAGTTATGGGTATTTATAGTTTGTTTACGGTTTACGAGGGAAGTTGGTTATCCCCCACGATTAGCATTTAGTGCATAATTCTTGCCTTATGTCGAGCAATCTGAATATGGTGAAGGCAGTAAACCTACAAATGCGCATGATGGGTGACAGTTACTCAGGAATATGCATAAAAAATAGCAAATACAGTGTATATTGCACATTGTTATTTTTAGTGCTTAAACGACTATAAATAGTTGGGGATCAGTATCATCCCAAAGGACAAAAATTTGAGTGCCCTATGCCTGAGTATTCTTGGTATCAAGTTCTCTAGTGATCGAGTTTCTTGAGCATTTCTTCTTTGTGTGTTTAGTTGCCCAAGGAGTAATGTGATCGATTGTAGATCATATCTCCATAACTACTCTATCCCTAGAATTTTGTATTCTTTGTACTTAGAAATTTTGTTTAAGATTTCTTGTACTTTCGAGTTTGTAATAAAAGTTAGTACAATTTGTTTATGGCAAACAAAATGGCGACTCTCTGGGGACAACCTTTTCAACCGATGAAAACGTAGTGGCTCAACCTTACATGGTGTCGGCATGACGTAAAAGACGTTGGTCGTTGAAAACAAGCCTACGAACAAATGCTTTCTGGAGGTCGTTCTAGTCTCTCACCAATGGTAAAACCAAAGAATGCCTGTAGGACTTGGCTGCCAAAGCCCTGTTCTTCCTACCCCAATGTCGCAGATGATAAGGGAAGAAATGTGATGGGTTCTATCAACGAGAAGCAACTCGTTAATGACTCTATCTCAGAACTTCCAGTCTACAGTAAGGTGGACAACATTCTTAGCCATGCCAATGTGCCCGCCAAAAGAAACAAATGACGGAGCTTTCACAATAACATATTTGTTGTAAGTAGACATTTGTCAAGCCCTGCTCCCACTTTTGGGATATGAGTACTTGGCCAAATCCATCCTACGCCACAATATCGACGGTAGTACGCTGTCTATGATAAACAATGATCTATAACAAGTAATAAAATACACATATCATCCACAACTAAGTCATGACAAGGAATTAACTTAATAATCTCAATAATTTATTTAAAAAATATCTACTATGACTCAAGATATACTCGGGAACCAACCCGGTAGAATAAAATATGTAAAACTAGAACGAAAGTCCACTAAACCTACTAGCTAAGAATAATACGAAAAAGCATAAGAAAGAAAATATGCTACTCTGCATCCAAAGATGAATTCAGAACATCGGTGACATCTGCATCGCCAATGTACTCACCGTGGACCTCCGGGCAAATGTCGTCGCCTAAAATTATCAACATATCCAGTCAGGATTGGAGCAAAGTATAAGTCTAAGCCAACACAATACAAATACAATATAAAGTAAAAAAACTCTAGACATGAGAACCATATGATCAGTAGTAACATAGACAGTGTGCACAGGTAAATCATGTGATAGAAGAAATACTAATAGCAATAATAACTAGCAAGAGAAAATGATAGAACTCAAAATAAAATAGTGTGTTACTCATGTCTTTTGGAAACACAATATCTAACACGTGGATTTACTTATGAGTGCTTGAGAAGGTCACCTGATCACGTTTGTAAGTTACACAAATTTATAATAGTATATAACACATTCTAAAATTCATAAGCACGTCTCATGAAGGAGAACCATGTGCCAAATGACTCTACTTCCTCCGAATTTCACATCTCATGGTCACAATAACATAATCACAATAATGGTAACGGAACACAATCGCGATGACAATATGTAAACCCCCCTAATTCTAATTTACAATTTTTAGTATTTTTATTTAAATATTGGATATTTATTTTAGTTAACTACTTAGCTATTTAGATAATCTAGTTCCTTGATTTATTTAACTGTATAAATATTTATCGATATTAGATAACCATAAATGTTTCATAAAAATATTTTTTTAGTGCAAAATTATTTAGTAAGTGTTAGAAACTTTTCTAGAAATTTTTAGAGTTTTTCTTATATATATATATATATATATATATATATATATATATATATATATATATATATATATAAGAGTAAAAAAAAAAGAAACAAAACCCAAACCCAATAACTAATCCTAACCCAAACCCAATAACTAAAACAAAACCCTCCCACACGTAGAGGCGACTGCCGACCCCCCCCTCTCTCTCTCTCTCTCTCTCTCTCTCTCTCTCTCTCTATATATATATATATATATATATATATATATATATATATATATATATATATATATGTATATATATATATAGGCTACCTAACCCTAACCCTAACTCTAACTCTACCCCTCCTCCATATTTTCAACCTCTGCCCGCTACCGTCGTCGACCACAGTGCGCCACCAGATTTTTCCGACCGACCGCTCGTACGCCTGTCATCTGCCCGCGATCCCGAACCCCTCTCTTCGAGGTATCATATCTCTCTCACCTCTCGTTCTTTTTTTGAACTTTTTCTTCATGCTTATAGACAACTAACCCTCTAGGAATCCCTTCAAGTAGAATGATTTTAGGTGCCCTGGATTGATCGAGAAGTCTGTCGAAAGTTGGACGAAAAACTATTCAATATAGTTTAGAAATTTAGTCAAAGTACCAATGCTCATGCCCAGTTTTCTACCAACTCGTTAAATATTTCCAAAATCTATTTGAAGGGACTTATTCACAACATATCCAAAATTATTTCTATTCTTTTCGTTTTTCTTAGTTTGCCTTATTTATCCAATTATTCTGTTTCCAAAATGACCAAAATTATATTTTTTAAAACCCAAATTTTGTGATACAGAGTGTACGCCACCAAACGGGTCACCTAGTCACATACTAGTTGTACCAAAAGGAGCGTATGGTATATTCGGACGAGTGGACTTTCACATAAGTTGATTCGGACGTGTGTCCGCGCCAAAATCAACCCATATCTGTAAAAAGTTCTCGTATCGATGTTTTACAAATTTACCTATTAGTTTATATGCGCTCGTCGGATCACCACAAAACTTGTGCCATTGGACTCACAACATTTGACTTGTCTTGTGACCCAAGTTTCGCTCGATTCTGAGCCAGTCGATGAATCGCCGTTTCGTAGGCCCCACGATTCGGTTGACGAATAATTTTGTGATCGACTCTCCGAAATCCAAAACTAGATATTTTGTTGATTTCGTATCGTTGATTAGGATTTATTTGACCTAAAATTTGTCCAATTTAGAGATCTTTATCCCTGACACATTTTTGGTGCAAAGTGTCCTATATGTGGATACTGCTTTGACCTAAAATTATCGGTTTAGTCCCTGTGTTCAAATTGGATGAAAGGGTAGTATTTTTTGACTATATCACTGATACTGGAGACATTGATGATATTTATTTCAGCATCCGGAGACGTTCATTCAGGATCCCTACTTTCCGGTTCCTTGTGCTTGTCATCTGGACGTCTATACTACACTTATTGCTTGCCAGACAAGTATACCTTGCCACCGTACTATTTAGTTACATTTATTTTCTGCATATTTACTTTTGTAGTTTATTTCTATTTATTTTGCTATATATAAAATTGCACGTCTAAGAAAGACTTGGGGGCAACGACGGTTGCGTCGTCTTTTGTCTCTTATTTTTATTATGCATATTGACCTAGTTTTTACGAGACCTCCCCATGATTTTGAGGTATCCTTATATTTTATTTGGCCGTGACACAGTTGTTACAAGAGTTGCGAGTCTCATGTAGGACACAGACTTGCGTATTAGGTTGGCCACCTGTACGTAAAGGTAGTACGACAGATAAGGAATAATTGCTAACAGGGATATAATATTTTAGCGGACTTAGCAGTTACTAGAGGTGTTTGCGTGTTATGGACATGACGGTGGGTGAGTATGACGCAGAGTTTAGCCGACTGAGTCATTTTGGCAAGATATTGATTCCCACTGAGATGGAGAGAGCCAAGAGATTCTATCGTGGGCTATCCCCTAACCTTAGGTGCTTCACTAGTGAGCAGTCGAGGATACCCCATACGGCAGTTATGGAGGAAGTGAGAAGTCAGGAGCTCCTTTTAAAGAAGACACAACCGATGCAGAGATACCCCGCTCCAACAACACCAGTTAGAGTACCTCAGGGTGGACCTATTAGACGCCCTTTGGCACATCAGCAACAACAACAACAGAGAGCAGGACCCTATCAGCCCCGAGAGAAGCCCCTTTGCCATTATTGTGGCAAGTTAGGGCATATCAAGAGGGATTATCGAGTTTGTTTGGGCCAGTATTTGATGTGTGGATCGAGATAACATTTAGTGAGGGATTGCCTGGTACGACATACCTTGGCACTCCCTCAGCCAATATAGAGGCCAACACTTTCAGCACCGAGGCCAGCCCAGTAGATGTCAAGACCAGGAGCATCAGGAGCGGGAGCACCTCGACCTCCAGCAGGTAGAGGATTCCAACGAGGACCACCGCTACCTACTCAGGAGGACCAGTTTGCGAGGGCCCGACCACAGTGTCACGTCCCAGTCCCAAAATATCGAGGGACTAGACACGTGGCAATGGCCAGCAGCACACACCGATGGACAAACCCAATTTAATGGATCCATCGGGGCATACTTAAGTTGTAGTATAACAATAAGGGTCTAGATATACTAATCTCATCCACAGAAATGAATACAACAATATCAGAATCATAAAGCAAGATCAATCTCAATAAAGTATAAACTCGGGAAATAACCCGACAATGAGTCTGATACATCTGTCAAGATACAAGAATAAAGATAACTACAGCCAATACTGAGTATGGAACAGTATATACTCAGAAGATAACCTCGGTGATCACTCGTCTACTGAATCTGGTACTACTCCAGTAACTGCTCCTGTTCCTGCTTCTGCTCCTACTAATGCTCCTGTATTGTATAACTCTGGGTGGATCTCCTCTGCTAATCCTGGGGACATAATCCGGATCTAGGTCCTCATGGGACATAGCAAGGTACAGATAATACAAGCCATAATAATGTAGTGAAATAGTCAATGAAATAAACAGGGTAAATATGTAATCATCTATGTGAAATACAAGTGAGAATATCACCAGTACTCAGGCTGAAATAACTACAAGCTCTGTGTCGGGGAGCCGGTAGCAGTGATATCATGTGGTCGTCTAGCTCAGCGAGAGACTGAGACACCGGCACAATATAGTCAACTTGTAGCCTGTATGTCTCTCCAGCAATAAATGAAATAATAGGGAAATACTATATAACCAGCTAAGTAAAATGCAAGATGAGAGCAGCACTAGAACTCAGGCTGAAATCACTACAAGCTCTTTGTCGGGGAGCCGGTAGTAGTGATATCATGTGGTCATCTAGCTCAGTGAGAGACTGAGACGCCGGCACAATATAGTCAACCTGTAGCCTGTGTGTCTCTCCCCACCCAATGTAATCATACGTCTCATGTCCATGCCACGCAGGATCATAACTAATGCAACAAATCATAATAAGATCTAAGAATATAATGTCTATGTCATGAAACCTGTATCCTATACAGAATCACCATGAATATCTTAAGAAGATTCTGTCTCATGAATAGTATCAAGTGGCCTGGGTTATGAGGTACTTGATAAGACAAGTACGAGAATATATGGTCTCGGTATCCATGTCTAGATGACAATACACAATGCCGCATACGGTGTTGGAACCCGACTATTAATCAGATGCTAAGTAAGTCACACGGTCCTAGGTCAAGCATGTACACAATATATATAAGCCAAGAAAATAAGTAACAAGAACTGCAAGTTTTGGCAAGGTACACTTGCTTGGGGTTCTGGCTCCAACTGTAGCTCTGGTCTCAGTGTGATCTGTAGGTACTCCTCCGGTTGCTGAAATAAACATTACCATTAGATTCAAAAAATATCAAATAGCTAGAAACGCCTGTCCTTGAGTCCAATTTGGACACAGGGGCAAAAATGACAGTTTCTGGTCAAAGTAGGGTCCACATGTGGGCCGCTTTGCACCGAAAACCGTGTCAGGGTCAAAGTCTCCAAATTCGTCAAACTTAGTGTCAACAAGTCAGGAACGATGATACGAATCCAACGGAACTTCCAGAATTTGATTCCGATGAGCCGATCACAAAATCGCCAATCAAGTGGAGCCTTGGGGCCCACGATACGCGATTTTGTCAACGTTCTCAGAATCGAACCAAAATTGAGTCACAGGACCAGCGTATTGCTACGAGTCCAATGGTGCAAGTTTCTTTTCGATCCGACGTGTGTATACAAAGTTAAGACGTGTTCTAGAACAGGCGAATTCGGGGCGTTGTCGGCGGATACGCGTTGATTCTGGTGTGCACGCACATCCAAATCAACTTCTGCAAAATCCCGCACGTCCGTATCAACGGCGCGCACATTTCGGTGAAGACCACGCATGACCAAGTCATCCCGTTTGGCGGGGCGCACTCAGTTCTGGGGTAAAACTGGGCGTTGTTTTTCCTGTTTTTGGATCGCGGTTTGCGATCGCCACATGACGCGACGCACCGAGCGGGTTGCACTGGCATCGAGGGGGTCACACAGTCTATGCATTACAACTAACAGAATTAAAAATGGGACAACGAGAAAAGAGAACGGGTTACCTGAACAGGGCTTCGTGAAACTGGGTTCTCGTGTCCGGGATGCTGTCTCGTATCCTGGTCACCGTGTCCGCTGTGTCATCTCGACACTGTGCTGTATCCTGTGTCCGAGCCGTGTCCTGGCTGTTCTAGGGTTAGGGTTCTGGCGGCCAGCGGCTAGGGCTTCACCGGAGGGAGTCGACGTGTGCGGAGGCGGAGCGGGCTCGTCGGGGCTGGGTCGGGCTAAGGCACTACTGGCCGGGGGCGGCTCTGGTCGGAGTTGCTGCGGCGAGGTCGGGCGGGGGCTGTGGGTGGCGTTCGGGGTTGCGGGCTCGTGGATGGGCGGAGACGGACTCGTGCTCCGGTGGGCTTGGGGTCAGGGGAGAACGGAAGGGGGTGAGTTGAGAAAGACGGTGGGGGCTGGTCGTGGGTTGGGGTTGGTGAGGGGATGGTCGGAACGGAGGAGGACGATGAAGGGTTCATCGACGGGAGAGAGATGAGGGTGGATGGGGTGGTGGTCAAGTCGTCGGCTGAGGGGGCTGAGAGGGGAGAGGGTGCTGTCGAGGGGCTGCTGCGGGTTGGGGAGAGGGCGGCACTGGAGATGGTGGAGGGAGAAGAGGGGATTAGGGAGGCTAGGTTTCCGGCGGCTGTCGAGGGGCTGCGGGTTCTAGAGGAGGAAGGCAGGGGAAGTTAGAGTTCCGGAGGCTGGGGGAATTTATGGGGATGCCGGAACAGTAAATCCGATAGGGATTCGGAGTTGGGTTAACGGGTTTGGGTCGGGTCGGGTTCAATATGAATCCGGCCCGATCCGCTAATGTTTAAGTGCGGGTTTCGGGTATTTGGCTTTCGGGTCGGGTTTGGATCCTACCCGACCCGCTAAGGTTGGGTTCGGTTCAGTTGAATCGGGTCTGGGTTGGTTTGGTTCAATTGAACCGGGTTTATTTCTAGGGTTTAATTCGGTTTATTTCTACTTAGTTTTTAGGGCTTTAAAAATGCTTTCGGGGTCCAATAAATTTCTGAAAAATTATCCTATGTTCAGTTTTTCATTTTACACCATAAAATATTATTTTCATAATATTTTAATATTAATTAACAGCAATTAAAAATCATTTAATTACCAATTATCTAGGTTTTAATTACAGAAAAATCCCAAAAAATTACAGAAAATTATAAAAAATCCAAATTAAAAATTCTTGAAAAATCAGGGGATTATAATCTACCCCCCTTAAGAGGATTGTGTCCTCACAATCAAAGAATAACCGGTCAACAGAGATGACACGGTTGCAAATATTGTTCGAAGCACAGCATGATCAAGGGGAATCAAGGTTCAGGGTGTAAAAAAAATACAAAGGGAAAATTATTTCCCTAAGCATTAAAAGTTATGCAATTTCCCGAATAAAGGAAATATAGAAATCTACAGTTCATTACTTATAAAAATATATTAGGTTATCAATTATAAAAATATTCTAGGTTATTAGCAAGTTCAATATTACTAGGTTAAGGCTGAGGTCGCGATCCAACAGGCACTAGATAAAACAATACTAGAAACGAATAACTATAAAAACTTACGTGCATTAGCTACTCCATGAATCTGCGCGTTCTCCAAGGTTATCGCCAGGGCTTGTCCACGTCCTTGCAGTCGATTCCTCTGCTGCTGCTGGGCCTGCTGGAAGAGTGCTGCTTGTGGTGCCAAGGGTGGCCTCGGTTGATTCCCTCCTTGGGCTGGTGGTAGGACTCCTTCAACTTCCGTTTGTGGTGCTCCCAATGCTGGATAGGTTGGCCTCGGTACTGGTAACGCTTGTTGGTGAACCATTGGTGCTCTTTTTCGACGCTCAGGGCATTCCCTCAATGAATGCTGACTGGATCCGCAAGCTAAACATACTTTTCTTTTTCGTCTACACTCGTCCTCAATATGGCCTCGCTTGCGACAATATTGACAGATAGGTAGTGCCTATGGAGATGCTCCTTGTGGCTGGTGCATGTGAGGTCTCTTTGTAGCTTCTTCCTGTGGTGCTCCGGCTGGTGCTAATATAGATGATCGTTTCAGACTAGTCTCTCTCCTGATGACGCGCTCCATGCGTCGGGCTGCAACAAGGACGTCTGGGTAAGATGTAGGTGCAACGGATCCAATTAGTTTTTATAGCGTCGAATAACTTCTCAGCCTTCTCTTCTTCTGTCGAAATCAAGGTTGGGGCGAAGCAACTCAGACGAATGAATTCTGCGTTATATTTTTCCACTGTCATGATGTCTTGAGTGAGGCGATTGAACTTGTCCCGAAGTTATGATCGAGCGATAGCTGGAATGTACATCTCCTGAAAGAGTCTAAAAAACTCTTCCCTAGTGACTCGGTCTGGTCCGAGCCGTGTCTCCTCAGATAGCCACCAGATCTGCATTGTCTATCAACTGCATTCTGATGGCAGTCATCCAACGTTCTCTTGGAAGCTCGGCTGCTTCTAATTGATGTTGTGTGTTAGTGAGCCACTCATGAACTTCTGTAGGCTCCTCCTTGCCTGAGAAGGTACGGGGCTTCAGCTGGCGAAAATCAGAAATAGAGCCCGTCATTGGCCGTCGTACTGGTAAATCTGCCTGCTCTAGTGCGGTTACTAGGCTGCGACTCAAAGCCTCTTGTTGAGCTTGCATTATTGCATAAATCATTTGAAACATCTGCTGTCCGTCCATGGCCTGCCCTTGTGGAAATACGGGTATTGGTTGTGTAGACTGCGTCGATGGTGGAACGTCATCTTCCTGAATTCTCGTGGCATGCTGACTTGCTTGACTACGTTGTTGAGCGGATTGACCTTCTTCTAATGGTGTTACTTCCTCTTCATTGGTTACCAAAGCATCCCGTGGTAATCTTGCAGGAATCTCGTTGTTTGCTCGAGGATCCATTACTCTGCAACCAAAATAAACAATAAGAGGCGCACAGGAATCAAGGCAGGATGCAAGTTAAGAAATTAATTCGAATCCGATATAGATATCAAGAACGATTCAAACAAGTGGATGAGATCCTAAAAACTTATCCTATTCTTATTGTAGACTTGCTCGGTCCCTAAGTTGAAACCGAACAATTTAGTCGAAGACCTGCATGGGCCACCACAAAAACTATGTCACGCCCCAGTCCCAAAATATCGAGAGACTAGACACGTGGCAATGGCCAGCAGCACACACTGATGGACCAATTTAATGGATCCATCGGGACATACTTAAGCTGTAGTACAATAATAAGGGTCTAGATATACTAATCTCATCCACAGAAATGAATACAACAATATCAGAATCATAAAGCAAGATCAATCTCAATAAAGTATAAACTCAGGAAATAACCCGACAATGAGTCTGATATATCTGTCAAGATACAAGAATAAAGATAACTACATCCAATAATGAGTATGGAACAGTATATACTCAGAAGATAACCTCGATGATCACTCGTCTACTGAATCTGGTACTGCTCCAGTAACTGCTCCTGTTCCTGCTTCTACTCCTGCTAATGCTCCTGTACTGTATAACTCTGGATGGATCTCCTCTGCTAATCCTGGGGACATAATCCGGATCTAGGTCCTCATGGGACATAGCAAGGTACAGATAATACAAGCCATAATAATGTAGTGAAATAGTCAATGAAACAAACAGGGTAAATATGTAACCATCTATGTGAAATACAAGTGAGAACATCACCAGTACTCTGGCTGAAACAACTACAAGCTCTGTGTCGGGGAGGCGGTAGCAGTGATATCATGTGGTCATCTAGTTCAGCGAGAGACTGAGACGCCGGCACAATATAGTCAACCTGTAGCCTGTGTGTCTCTCCAGCAATAAATGAAACAATAGGGGAATACTATATAACCAGCTAAGTAAAATGCAAGATGAGAGTAGCACTAGAACTCAGGCTAAAACCACTACAAGCTCTGTGTCGGAGAGCCGGTAGCAGTGATATCATGTGGTGGTCTAGCTCAGCGAGAGACTGAGACGCCAGCACAATATAGTCAACCTGTAGCCTGTGTGTCTCTCCCCACCCAATGTAATTATACGTCTCATGTCCACAACGTCTCATGTCCATGCCACGCAGGATCATAACTAATGTAACAAGTCATAATGAGATCTAAGAATATAATGTCTATGTCATGAAACCTGTATCCTATACAGAATCACCATGAATATCTCAGAAAGATTCTGTCTCATGAATAGTGTCAAGTATCCTGGGTTATGAGGTACTTGATAAGACAAGTACGAGAATATAGGGTCTCGGTATCCATGTCTAGATAATAATACACAATGCCGCGTACGGTGTTGGCATCCGACTATTAATCGGACGCTAAGTAAGTCACACGGTCCTAGGTCAAGCATGTACACAATATATATATATAAGCCAAGGAAATAAGTAACAAGAACTGCAAGTTTTGGCAAGGTACACTTGCCTGGGGTTCTGGCTCCAACTGTAGCTCTGGTCTCAGTGTGATCTGCAGATACTCCTCCGGTTGCTGAAATAAACATTACCATTAGATTCAGAAAATATTAAATAGCTAGAAACGCCTGTCCTTGAGTCCAATTTGGACACAGGGGCAAAAATGACAGTTTCTGGTCAAAGCGGGGTCCACACGTGGGCCGCTTTGCACCGAAAATTGTGTCAGGGTCAAAGGTCTTCAAATTCCTCAAACTTAGTGTCAACAAGTCAGGAACGATGATACGAACCCAACAGAACTTCCAGAATTAGATTCCGATGAGCCGATCATAAAATCGCCCGTCAAGTGGAGCCTGTGGGGCCCACGATACGCGATTTTGTCAACGTTCTCAGAATCGAACCAAACTTGGGTCACAGGACCAGCGTATTGCTATGAGTCCAATGGCATAAGTTTCGTTTCGATCCGACGTGTGTACACAAAGTTACGACGTGTTCCAGAACAGGCCGATACGGGGCATTGTCGGCGGATACGCGTTGATTCCGGTGTGCACGCACACCCAAATCAACTTCTGCGAAATCATGCATGTTTGTATCAATGGCGCACACGTTTAGGTAAAGATCGCGCACGACCAAGTCGTCCCGTTTGGCGGGGCGCACTTAGTTCCGGGGTAAACCAGGGCATTGTTTTTTCTATTTTTGGATCGCGATTTGCGATCGCCACAGGACGCGATGCACCGAGCGGGTTGCACGGGCATCGAGGGGGTCACACAGTCTACGCGTCACAACTGACGGAATTGAAAATGGGACAACGAGGAGAGAGAACGGGTTACCTGAATAGGGCTCCGTGAAACTGGGTTCTCATGTCCGGGATGCTGTCTCGTGTCCTGGTCACCGTGTCCGCTGTGTCGTCTCGATACTGTGCTGTGTCTTGTGTCTGAGCTGTGTCCTGGCTGTTCTAGGGTTAGGGTTCCGGTGACCAGAGGCTAGGGCTTCGTCGGAGGGAGTCGACGTGTGCGGAGGCGGAGCGGGCTCGTCGGGGCTGGGTCGGGCTGAGGCACTGCTGGCCGGGGGCGGCTCTGGTCGGAGTTGCTGCAGCGAGGTCTGGCTGGGGCTGTGGGCGGCGCTCGGGGCTGCGGGCTCGTGGATGGGCGGAGACAGACTCGTGCTCCGGTGGGCTTGGGGTCGGGGGAGAACGGAAGGGGGTGAGTTGAGGAAGACGGTGGGGGTTGGTCGAGGGTTGGGGTTGGTGAGGGGATGGTCGGAACGGAGGAGGACGACGAAGGGTTCGTCGGCGGGAGAGAGATGAGGGTGGATGGGGTGGTGGTCGAGTCATCGGCTGAGGGGGCTGAGAGGGGAGAGGGTGCTGTCGAGGGGCTGCTGCGGGTTGGGGAGAGGGCGGCGCTGGAGATGGTGGAGGGAGAAGAGGGGATTAGGGAGGCTAGGTTTCCGGCGGCTGTCGAGGGGCTGCGGGTTCTAGAGGAGGAAGGTAGGGGAAGTTAGGGTTCCGGTGGCTGGGGGAATTTATGGGGATGCCGGAACAGTAAATCCGATAGGGATTCGGAGTTGGGTTAACGGGTTTGGGTCGGGTCGATTTCAATATGAATCCGGCCCGATCCGCTAATGTTTAAGTGCAGGTTTCGGGTATTCGGGTTTCAGGTCGGGTTTGGATCCGACCCGACCCGCTAAGGTTGGGTTCGGTTCAGTTGAACCGAGTCTGGTTTGGTTTGGTTCAATTGAACCGGGTTTATTTCTAGGGTTTAATTCGGTTTATTTTTACTTAGTTTTTAGGGCTTTAAAAATGCTTTCGTGGTCCAATAAATTCTCGGAAAATTACCCTATGTCCAATTTTTTATTTTACACCATAAAATATTATTTCCATAATATTTTAATATTAATTAATAGCAATTAAAAATCATTTAATTACCAATTACCTAGGTTTTAATTACAGAAAAATCCTAGAAAATTACAGAAAATTGTGAAAAATCCAAATTAATAATTCTTGAAAAATCAGGAGACTACACACAGGGACCTCTTCAAAGGATTGGACAGGCTTTTTTTATGGAGATGGATGACACTGAGTCGGAGATTGATGTTATAGCAGGTATTACCCTTGTTGCTACTTTTTTTGCTATGACATTATTTGATACGGGAGCCACACACTCTTTCATATCATTTAGTTTTGTTGTCAAGCACAATATTGTCACTACACCCTTGTATAGTTGTGTTAAAATTCTCATTAGGGGAGGAGTTGTACCTGTTACCCGTGTTTGTAGATCATGTTCTGTATTAATTCGTAGCAGAGAGATGAAGGATTGACTCTTAGTATTTTCTATACCGAACTTCGATGTTGTTCTTGGGATAGAATGGTTAAGCATGTATCATGCTTTCTTTGATTGCTACGGAGGAAGCATTCCCTTTAGAGTACCATGCTAGCCAGAGCTCGAGTTTGCACGAGGATCCACTGAGAATCATGATGGTGCTTAGATGTCATTGGACGATGTCATTTATTACTCGATCATTTCAGAGTTTCAAGTTGTCTTTCTAGAAGAATTGCCAGGGCTGCCTTCTGATAGAGATGTGGAATTCTTAATTGAGTTGACCCCAGGAGCAGCCCCTATAGCATTGTATGTTTGTAGATTGGCGAAGAAGAAGATGGGTGAGCTGAAGGCACAGTTAGAGGAGTTGGAGGGGAAATGCTTTATCCGACCGAGTGCATCACCCTGGGGAGCTCCAATATTGTTTATACCCAAGAATTATGGGTCAGTGTGCATGTGCATTGACTACAGAGTCTTGAATATTGTGAATGTGAAGAATAAGTACCCTCTGCCATGCATCGATGACTTATTTGATCCACTTAGTGGAGCCAAGGTGTTCTCGAAGATAGACTTGAGATCGGGGTATCACTAGTTGAAGGTGCAAAAGCATGATATTTCGAAGACCGCATTCAGGACAAGATATGGACACAACTAATTTTGGGTCATACCATTCGAATTGACCAATGCTCTAGCTGTCTTTATGGACTTGATGAATCGAGTCTTCCATCAGTATTTGGACCAGTTTGTGGTTGTCTTGATAGATGACATCCTTGTCTATTCAAAGAGACACGAGGAGCATGAGAAGCACTTACGGATTATCTTAGAGACATTAAGGAGAGAGAAGTTGTATGCAAAGCTTAGCAAATGTGAATTCTTCTTGGATAAGGTCTCTTTTCTTAGGCATGTCGTCGCTGGAGATGGTATTTCCGTAGACCCGGATAAAATCTTTATAATTTAGACATGGCTCATTCCTTCGTCAGCATTAGAGGTGAGGAGTTTCCTTAGAGTTTTGGGATATTACCGATGGTTCATAGAAAACTTCTCGAGGATAACAGAGCCTATGACTCAATTGATGTGCAAGGACCGAGAGTTCATATGCACGGATGAGTGTCAAGCTGCATTTGAGAAGTTGAAGAAGCGATTGACCATATCACCAGTATTGACCATTCTATCAGGGTCAAGAGGCTATGTGATCGACAATGACACATCGGAGAAAGGATTGGGATGCGTATTGATGCATCCTGGCAAGGTGGTTGTGTATGCATCTAGACAGTTGAGAGTACATGAGAAGAATTATCTAACTCATCACTTTGGGCTTGTTGTCGTTATTTTTTCCTTGAAGCTATAGAAACATTACTTATATGGGAACCAAGTGGAGATCTATACCGACCACAAAAGCCTCAAGTATGTCTTCACACAAAAGAAGATAAATATGAGGCAAAGACGGTGGCTTGAGTTGATGAAGGACTTCGAGATAGAGTTGCATTATCACCTGGGCAAGGCTAACATAGTAGCAAATGCGTTAAGCCGTAAGCCCATGGTGCTCTTCTTGACAATAAAAGGGAGTTATTGGAGGACTTACATGAGCTTGGCATAGAGGTTGTATTACCCGGGGCAGATGAGACACTAGCCAACTTGTAAGTGCAGTCATCGCTAGTAGAGAGGATCAAGGTAGCTTTGCCTATGGATGCTAGATTCAGGAGGTTGAGAGAGAGGACTGAGGCTGGAGAGCAGATATGATTTCACATTCATGTTGATGGGACATTGAGATGTGGTGATCATCTGTATGCTCCCAATGTAAAGCTTCAGCATAAGTTTATGGCAGAGGCTCATAGCTCGATATATTCCATTCATCCTAGTGGCACCAATATGTATCGCGACTTACGATAGAACTTTTGGTGGCATGGAATGAAGAGGGAGGTAGCTCGCTTTGTGGCCAAATGGGTGGTGTGTCAGCAGGTCAAGGCTGAATACCAGCGGACAACAGGGTTACTACAACCACTTCCAATCCCTAAATGGAAGTGGGAGCACATCAATATGGACTTCGTTACTGGCTTTCTGAAGAGTCCAAATGGGCGAGATATTGTTTGGTTGATGGTGGATTAACTTACCAAATCTGCTCACTTTTTGTCTTTTCGCGTTGGCCAGTCTACAGAAGCTTTAGCCGATTTGTACATAAGATAAATCGTGAGATTGCACGGGGTTCCAGTTAGCATTGTATCAGACAGAGACTCGTGTATCATGTCTCACTTTTGGAAGAGTATGCAGGAGAGTCTTGGGACCCGTCTGAAGTTCAGTACATCTTATCATCCATAGACAGGTGGGCAGTTAAAGAATACTATTCAGACATTGGAGGATATATTGAGGGTATGCATGTTGGATTTTGGAGGATCATGGGAGGACCACCCACATCTTGTGGAGTTCTTACAACAATAGCTAACAAGTGAGTATCTAAATTGCTCCGTTTGAAGCATTATATGGAATAAAGTGTAGATCTCTAGTGTGTTAGAGCAACGTGGAAGAACGTCAGATATTGGGACCATAGTTGGTTGTCAGCACCGTGGAGAAGGTAAATATGATACATGGCCACTTACGAGGAGCGCAAGACAGGCAGAAGCAGTTGATAGATCTTTATTGCCGTCCTTTAGAGTTTAAGAAAGGCGACCATATTTTCTTGAAGATCTCGCCAACTAGAGGCACTATTCGATTTGGAGGATGCGGCAAGTTGAGTCCAAGGTACATTGGACCATTTGACGTGCTGGAGCGAGTTGGAGAAGTTGCGTATCGACTGACACTACTATATTTAATTGAGGGAGTGCATGATGTATTCCATGTGTCGTAACTAAGGCAATATGTGGCAGATAGCAGTCATATTCTCGATCACTCTGAGATCACCATTGGACCGAGCTTGGCTTACCAAGAACAACATATGGAGATTCTTAATTGTTGAGAGAAGGTGTTGAGGAATCGGTCTATTCCTTTGGTTCGTGTGGCATGGAGGCATCACTCGCTAAGAGAATCCACTTGGGAACGTGATGATGACATGCGTAAACATTTCCCGTATCTGTTCGAAGATCAAGGTACGACTTATATCTTGTTCTTCTCTACCGTATTGCTTTATCTTATTTTCTAAAATTGTGTCTTATTTTTAATTTCGAGGACGAGATTCTTGTAAGTTGGGTAGAATATAAACCCCCATAATTATAATTTATAATTGTTTAGATAAATAAAGTTTATACGAAACTTTTGCTTACAAACAAGAAAAGAGAAAAGTACAAATAATCCTATACGAGGATATTAAGTACAATAAAATGATTCTGGGAAAGTATTGCTATGGAAGTCTGATCTGCAGTCGATCACTTTGTTCCTTGGACTACACGAAGATGAAGAAGTGCTGTAGAAGAAGCTTCAAACTTTCTCCGAACTGAAGGCAAAAGCCGGCCAAAGGAAAGTTGCAAGTAGGTTCGAATTCATGTTGCCAAAGTTGTCAGCCAAAACTAATTCCCCCCTTTACCCTGTGACCAGGGGTCTCTATTTATAGAGATCAATCAAATAACTGCCTGGTTGGCGTAAAAGCCAAATGACTGTCTTGTTGGCATTAAAGGCCAAACTGTGAAGAAGATTGCCTCCTTTACGCTGCGGTTATGACAACTACTACCCACGTTCAAATAATCTTCTGAATCTGTGTATGACACATATCCCTTTATAAGGTAACGCTTATAACTGCTTCTCAAAGATCATGGCATGCAAGCCACGTAGGTAACTACCCCTGCATAAAACTTGATGATTCATGAATAATAGATAACCAGCGTAAAATAGCCAATTATCCTTCACGACTGAGGTCTTGAGCGTATTCTGGGCTAATTAGCCTTATCAATGTACCTTTGCAAATATAGCCGAGTTGGCATATTTCGAGGAGATAGCATACGGCGTACTCCTATAGTTGAAAATAGCCTGGTTGGCGTAAAATACAAGGATGATGATGTGAGCGTATTAGTCACAGTCTTAGCTTTCCTAGTCATGACAAATTTTAAAAATAGAATAAAATCTCGTGCATTAAATACAGAGATATGTCTCAATCTCGTGCATAAAATACAGAGATATGCCTTGAGCTCTGTACAAGAAACAACTTTTGACGCGGCGTCTGATTTTGTCTTGTCTTGAGCGTAAAAACTTATTTCTGTCAATGTAGAATAGGCAGCATATTCAGAAGGCTCAATTTTTCTTCCTTTGAATGCCTAAAAATGACTTGTATCAAAAAATATGTCACAAAATGACAACCTGGGTCTTTGTGCAAAATTATCATCACAACCGTTCTCTCGATCATCGTGCAGTACTTTTGTCAAATGTTAGGTTCACTGATTTGACTGACAAATTCATCCGAGGAATACGAAGAGTTCCTCGTACAACTTTATGCTGCATTAAAAACAACGTATTTTAAACTTTACACAGGAAGGTATAGCAACCTTTTACGCAGAACAGCCTTGAAGCTCTGCTTTACGCGGACAGCTCTGAAGCCCTATTTTACGCCAAACAACCTTGAAGCTCTGTTTTACGCGGACAGCTCTGAAGCCCTATTTTATGCCAAATAACCTTGAAGCTCTGTTTTACGCGGACAGCTCTGAAGCCCTATTTTACGCCAAATAACCTTGAAGCTCTGTTTTATGCGGACAGCTCTGAAGCCCTATTTTACTCCAAACAACCTTGAAGCTCTGTTTTATGCAGGGAGAACTTCATGTATATTGGGGGTTTTGACTGTAAAATATGCGAACAATTCCCCAGCATATTTCATGCTTCTACAAGACCCCCTTCAAAGTTTCAAAATTCCTGGTAATTTAAAATACTTTGAATGAAGCATGAAATGGTCAAATTTGACTCGTTCTTCAAGGCTAATTTTTTTTGGCTATATTTAAGAAGTCGTTGGAATTTGTATATTCTCTTCTGCCTATATAAGGGCAAGCAAATGAACTTGATTTTCCATACTTCCTTCACCATAAAGATGACTGCTGAGATTCATTGGGCTGAACTGAGAAAGAAGAAGATTATGCTCTTCCAGCATGTAAGAAGCCGTAAAAAGAGACGTCTTCAAGCAAATATTCTCTGCAATGATGGACCATGGAGGGATATCATAGCTTCCTTTGCTCGAGGTAATCAGCGATTTTATATGGCAATTTGTCAAAGAGAGAGAAAGGGTCGCATTAGACCACACAGCTTGCTAGCTGTATTTTCCCCTATTATGAAGCTGGATCCTGGGGTGCAGCTCGGCCGTGTCTTCCAGTATTGTGTTGGGTCTGAATCCCAATCACAATTCTAAGCATGGCCGTCGATGACGTATGGAGGGTGGGCTTGAATAATTTATACATGCCCAATTTTGTATCCTCCATCCATTGATCATTTTCTTGGCACCCGGCGTATAAGAGCCGAAGAAGTACTGTAGAAGAAGAAATAAAGATCTCCATCAGACGAGAACCTAGCGTAATAGATTTCCGTCATATGTAATCATGATCTTGAATATTAATGAAAAATCCTTTGTAAAATGGATTTCCATCATATGTAATCATGATTAATAAACTTGTCTTCTTTTACGCACTATTGATTCGCCATGTTGCTGTGAGGAAGTCTGGTAATACGCAGCTTCAACACGCTTGAGTAATTTTTACGCATACTCTGATAAATATGCATCCAGTCACGTTCCAACTTTTATGCATAAAGGAAGATGCATAAAAACTCTTTAGCATTAAATTGTCTTAAAAATCCAATTGTCATGCTGTTTTGACGAAGAGTCACATAGAATTCTGAACCGTCATTTCTCCTTTATAAATACGAAGAATATCTGTTCAGAACTTTATTTTAAAAAATGGCTTCTCGAAAGATTCTCGAGACAGGGCAAGACATGTCCGCCGAACAGGCCATCCCTGAACTAGATGTAAAAGATCCTGGCCAAACTTTGAATGAACTACCAATGGCCAAGGAAGAAAAGTCATCTCCAATGAAGACAGACATTTTCAGGAAACTCCTTGGCCCTTCGTCTGATGAAGACCTCTCGACTGAAGAAGAAGAGAAGTTACTGAATACTCGTCGTCTGTTTGCAAACACTGATATTTGCGTATTTTAGGCCCTTGTAATGTTTATAAACAATATGGAATCAAAAAATAGTGATTCTTAAAATAAAAGAGCATTTTCTGCGTAAACTCTTGTAACTGGCTTTTTCGAGCGTAAAACTCAGATTATCAATATATACGCGTATTCTGCTAACTGATCTGTCCCGCGTAATTTAAGATTTTTGTTTTGTGCGTAAAATCATAGATCCGTAGCATCTGAGCATAAAATTATAGATCCTTGCTCTGCGCGTGGATCTTTATTTTGTGCGTAAATTTATAGATCATAGCATCTGATGGATCCTTTATGTAGCATGACTATCTGTCTTCCTTTTCAAATTATCTGCTGACGTGGTCCCAAATCATAACTGACTACGATAAAATCGGATTTGGTTAAGGATTCAAAGAGTCATTTGAACTCTATAAATAGGCCTAGGTCATGAGAGAGAAAAACCCTTCATCTCTTTCTGGAAAACCCTTCTTTTCTGCCATATAATTTGTTATTCTCAGAGATAATGAAGACATATTTTCTGACTCTGTGGACCCATCACTTATTATTAGAATATAAATGATAGGCTAAGATGAAAGTGATATTAGAGGTAATATGGACATTATATACTTTCGGTAACTGGTTTTACTGAATATATCTATTCAGAGGTAATATGAACATGATAGAATATGATCAAACTAAATTTGTATACAAAATACTATCAGAGGTAATATGGACATGATAGGTTTTGAAGTTTCAAATTAGTTAAATATATATATTCAGAGGTAATATGAACATGATAGAATATGATTCAACTAATCTTTGTACATAGTATCATCAGAATGAAATCTTCATCATACTCCATTAAGCAAGGGAGATCAAGCATAATACTTGTTCAGGAATTTGCCATTGATAGGAGCCATTATCAAATCTCCATTAGGCTTGGCTAATCTGTAAGCGCTATTTGAAAATGTTGTTTCAATCACATAAGGGCCCTCCCATTTGGGCTAGAATTTTCCCTTACTTTTATGTGTAATAATCATTAGCCTCTTCACAGCTAAAACTAGCTTACCAACTTTGAACACTCTTTCCTTCACTTTTTGATTAAAAGCTCTGGAGATGCATGCTTGGCAGAACTTAATGCGCTATTGAGCTTGAAGGCGTCTTTCGTCTAACCCTTCTAGCTCTTGAAGTCTTAAACGATCATTATTTTCCTTAGTCAGCTCATTAGCTACTGCTATTCTGAGTGATAGAATTTGAATTTCAATAGGGAGAACTGCTTCACACCCGTAAACTAATAAAAATAGAGTACAACCCGTTGGTGTTCGTACCGTTGTGCGGTATGCCCACAAATATTCCCCAATTTCTCGTTCCAATTTTTTTTGTTCGAAGAGACAAATTTCTTCAAGAGTTTGATAATGGTTTTGTTGAAAGCTTCTGCCAAACCATTGGCTGCAGGATTATATGCCGTTGAGGCCACATTTTGTATCTGATTATTATCGCAAAATCGGTGAAACGCTTGACTGATGAATTGAGGCCCATTGTCATGAATTATCCTTCGGGGTATCCCAAAGCAATAAATTATATGATGCTTGATAAAGCTAATCACATTGACTATCTTTACCACAGCAAGAGGAATTGCCTCCGCCCATTTGGAGAAATAATTAGTGATAGCTAATATAAACCGATGTCCTCTAGAAGATGAAGGATGAATAGGACCAATGATATCCAAACCCCATGCTTCAAAGGGCCATGATAAAATAGTAGAATGTAAATATTCAGAAGGTTGATGTATGAAATCTGCATGAACCTGACAGACTTTGTATTTTCTTGCATATTCTACGGCATCTGCAATCATAGTAGGCCAGTAGTAGCCCATCCTCCTGATACAATCCTGTAACTTAGGACCGGGTTGATGTGCTCCACATACTCCATTATGAGCTTCTCGGATAACCCGCCTTGCATCATCACCAGAGAGACACCGTAACAATAGTCCATCATATGTTCGGCGATACAAACTTTGTGAAGAAGAATCAAAATAGAAACGTAGCGATCATCTTTTGATAGATGCTGCTTCTTAAGGATCCTCTGGTAAGATTCCATATGATACGAAGTCTATAAAGGGACTTCTCCAATCTCTCTTAGGAGGAACCATGTTTATAACATAGCTGCGTTCTATGTAAAAATTATTTTTCACACAAAACAAATCTCTGTTAAGAAGGATCACCGAATTCTGCCTTCTTACAAGAATAACTAGATCTGCAGCTAGACTGGCCAGAGCATCAGCTTCCAAATTTTGAGATCGAGGAACATGTTCTAAGAAGAATCCTTTAAAAGACATTACTATCTCGATTGTTGTTCGGTGATAAAGAATGAGATCTGGATTGCGGACTTCATATATTCCTCTGACCTGATTGACGATCAGCTGAGAATCACCAAAAGCTTCCAAGTATTCAATATCCAATTCTTTAGCAACTTGAAGCCCAATTAATAGAGCATTATACTCTGCCACATTATTAGAGCATGGTTCACTAAGAGAATATGCTCGATAAATGACGAGTTTATCAGGAGTCACCAGAACAATCCCTACCCTGAAACCATGTTTCCCTTGGGACCAATTCTGGAAGCACCATCAAAGAATAGCTGCCATGTATC
The DNA here is from genome assembly GCA_036927795.1 of Iris macrosiphon. Lineage (NCBI taxonomy): Eukaryota > Viridiplantae > Streptophyta > Magnoliopsida > Asparagales > Iridaceae > Iris > Iris macrosiphon. The sequence continues at coordinate 49,287,741 of JAYESA010000014.1, forward strand.
ACCTTCTATTGCCAAATTACATTCTGCAACTTCGTCGGGAATATCATCATATAATTTGGAGGTTTCTGGAATTGGATGGGCAGCTAAGAAATCAGCCAAGGCTTGACCTTTCACGAATTTCTGAGGGACGTACACCATATCATACGGTGTCAATAGCATTGTCCAAGTCGTGAGTCGGGAATTAAGAATACTTGGCTTATTCATCAATACCCGAAGTGGGTTGATTCTGGATATGATATGAATAGTTTGGCCTGTCACATAATGTCGCGTCTTCTGAATGGCAAACATTAGGGCTAAGCATTCTTTTTCCACTGGGTTATACCTGTGTTCTGCTCCAACTATCATCCTGCTTAGATAGTATATAGCCTGTTCATGACCCTCATTGTTCTTCTGTGCGAGAAGAGCCCCTAAAGAATGATCCATTGCTCGAACATACAGCAAAAATGGTCTTCCTATGACAGGAGGCACCAGAATTAGAGAATTAGTAAGATAGTGTTTGATGTCACTAAACGCTTGTTGATAGGCTTCGTCCCATACAAATGACACACCTTTCTTCATTAGACGAGAAAAGGTTGACATCTTCCAGAGAGATTGGATATGAATCTCCTGATATAAGCTAGACAACCCTGAAATTCCCTAAGTTCTCTGAGATTACGGGGCGGTCGCATTTCTAGGATAGCTTTTACTTTATCAGGGTCAACTTGAATGCCTTTAGCAGTAATGACAAATCCCAAAAATTTGCTACTGGATACACCAAGAAAGAACTTTGTAGGGTTCATTTTGAGTTGATATTGGCGCATCAAATCAAATATTGTCTTCAAGTCTTGAATGTGATTATCCTTGAGGCAGCTTTTGACAGCAATATCATCTACATAAAATTCTACCATTTTGCGTAAATACTCAATATGTTACTCATAGCTCGTTAATATGTGGCCCCGACATTCTTCAATCCAAAAGGCATGACTGTATAGCAATATACTCCTAATGGTGTACGAAAAGCAGTATGCTTCTCATCTTCAGGATTTATTTTAATTTGATTATATCCTGAAAATCCGTCCATGAAAGACATGCACTCAAAATTACACGTATTATTGATCATGACGTCTGTAATGGGAAGAGGGAATTCATTTTTAGGACAGGCCGCATTTAGATCTCGGAAGTCCATGCAAACACGCACTTTTCCATTTTTCTTCATAACTGGGACAACATTAGCGACCCAATCAGGATATTGTTCTTCCCGGATGAACCCACAGGCTATTGATTTCTTAATTTCAGCTTCAATGGCATCCATCATATCTAGGCGGAACCGGCGTTGTTGTTTCTTTACATGCTTTGAATTAGACAATATATTGAGTTTATGGGTAGCCACTTTTGGATCAAGACCTGGCATATCTTCATAATTCCAAGCAAAGACATCGATATATTCTTTTATCAGCTGGATCATTTCTTCTCTTTCTTCTTCAGAAAGATTATTACTGATAAATATCGGCTTTGGTGAAAATTCATCCCCAACATTAACTTGGATAACCTTATCTTCAGTTGGTGGTTCTTTTTGTTCGAACCGGAGTTCTCATTGTGTATCCATTTGCTGTGCCCAAGATTCATTTTCAAATGGTTCAGATTCTTGTTCCTCTGTTTCCAGGGAATCTGTCAACACCATATTTACTGATAATCCCAGTTCAAATTCATCATATAAATCGGAGGATGACAAATCATTTTGAGAAGAGGAGATGGTCTCATCACTTAACTCAGAGCTGTTTGGAGTTGCAAGAGATGTGGTATACCCTAACCCTAAACGAGTTCGTTGACAGTAAGGATCACCATATAACAGTATTCGTCTGCCTTTTCCATAATTGAGGCCTTGCTTCAACTTCAAATCATAACCCATGTTTTGCATAATCTTTAAAGCCTGTGGGCTATATCTGTGGATTTGTATTTTCCTAACATCAGACTCGTGAGATTCTTCTTGTATAATCGGTCTATTCCGCATTCGACCGAAGACTATTTGATGCTGATCGTTGCGAGTAGGTGGAACAATAAAGACAAAATCTTCATGTGGCCCATATGTCATGACGATATTAGATGTTGACGCTACTTCCCACACATATGGATGATAGAAGTATATAGCTTCCAAGAATTTTTGTGCTATGGGTTCTATATCTTTATGAGGAGAAAATTCGTTAATTGTATTATACCATATTTCCTCTTGATCCATATCTTCATCATTTTTCGATGATATTACTATAGAAGATTTCTGATTAGAAAATTGGACGTCAGTATAATGGAAAAGAGAATCTTTATTATCATCAGCAAACACGTCCCCGATTACATTTATATCAGCTAACTGCTTGTTGCGCCTAAGGTCAATGACTAAAGGTGGAGGTTTCTTGTTCAGATTGATCACTAGAGGATCATTTCCTCCTCCCGACTTTGTTTTGCCCAAGTGAATAGTCATAGGTTCCAAGACTTTTGGACGGGTAATCTGCCCTTTCATTTGGATCGACAAAGGTTGCTCAGCTGATGGTTCTCCTGGCTCATGGTGGAATTCTTCCTCCATTTTGCCTGACACCTCTTTCATATAGTCTTGAGTGTACAATATGGCATCAAAATAGTAGGATTCAACTCCTTTGAACGGATTGAGATCAACAAATTCTGTTTTCACTGTTCCTTGAGTATCTACATATTTGAAATATTGATGTAGAGTTGAAGTAACAATATTGTGATCATGGATCCATGGTCTACTCAACAGAATATTGTAAGATACCTTTGAATCAATGACATAGCATATAGCCAATGATCTAAGATCACCAATCTGGATTCTCAGACGAATCTTTCCCAATGGTCTGCTTTTCCTGGTATTAAAGCCCACAATTGTAGTGGTAGTGTAAGCCAATTCACTGGTAGGAATTCTCAATGGTCTTAGCTGACTATGAGGGATAATACTGATTGACGATCTCAGATCTATGTGAATCCGGTCTACCTCAATGGAGCCAACATATCATGTATAATAAAGAGGCCTGTCATGTTTGTTCTGCTTCAACAGCATATCCTCTTGAGTGAAAGTGATGTTAGGGATTGCTTCCATCACACTATGGCATTGAGGACATTCCACAGGCTCTTTATCAGGGGACTTGAGCTGAGTCAAGCATACATTTGCTTGCATTAATGCTTCACTCAAGGCATGACGAGTGTCTTTGGATAAATGAAGTAGCTAAAAAATGGATAATCTGGCTGGAGTATTAGCCAACTGAGCCAAGATGTCGAAGTTATACGGTTTCTCTAAACCTTTATTTTGAGTTTTCTTCAGAGGTTTATCAAAACGAACTTTTTTTTGTTTGCCTTTGTCCACAGAAGTTGATTTAGAAGGACCTGCCTATGGTATTACAGGTTCAGACTCTGGAGGTTTGGTAGCTGAAGTGTCTGCCGTTGCTTCTTCCAGATTCTCTTCATATTCTTTGAGGTAGGCTTTTCCTGACCGTGTTCCGGTTGCTAAAGCCTCTTTTTCCGATGCCGGGGATATTTCAACCATTTGACATGGTTTACATCTTGAATTCTTCTTAGACTTAGCTTTAGCAGCTTTAGTTTCTTTCTCAATTTCTGATACTAGATCAGGGTGTGTCACGACCCACACCCAGAATTTAGACACGAGTACGTGGGTACGTCCAGCCTACGCCGCAACATTGGCGGTAGAACGCTGTCTAGGTCAATGCACTATCTAAACAATCTCGTACGAGTATCCAACTCCAAAAGGAGACACAAATAACACAATATAAATGAACAACATACTCAATCACATAACTACAACACGATAAGATATTGAAGAAATAAATACAACACAAGTCTAAAAGTAAATAATCTAACTCAACAAATATCCAAGTCTCAACAAAGTATGCCGGAGACAAATTCGGTACCAAAATACTACTGAATGAAACTAACTAGATAACTAGTGATTCCGGCTATTCCTCCCGGAATCATAACTGAACTACCAAGTCCAAGTCTGCAGCTACTCTCCAAGTGGTCCATAAAATGTCGGGCACCGGTCCTCTAAGGCATAGTCTAGAAAAATATTTCCAGTCAGGAAGGAGCAAAGTACATTTCTAATAGCATTTCTATATCAATAATATAAACTATGTAGCAGTATATAGATGGAAATATACAAGATGTATGTACATGTACGAGAGATATACAATAAAGAAAATACTGGAATTACTGTAAGTAAATGCGGGAAGAAACAATATATCAATGAGCAAGAATACTATGACTAAGTGTATGAGTACTAGCTTTAACATGTGATCGGCTTGGGAATTTGTATAGGAATAATGGCCTGGCTAGTCATACGTGCGGTGTATGACCAACACTAACATGTGAACAAGACTTGTACATGAAGGGTATGATCACATATCTACACTAAAATACTCTCCACCCCCGACTAGTATAGTATATCCAACCATGGTACGCTATGGCATGGGATTCCCTAGGAAGGTAGCAAGTCTCCCCGGAAATCAGTGTCTGTACATGTACAAGATAACAATAAAACAAGACTTGTACAAGCTATACCATGAACAAGGAATAATATCTCATGACGAGATCCGGGTATACCAATCCGTGTAACCATCATGTCAATAATATGGATATTTACACTAGATACAATGAACATAGGAGATATCATAAATAAGAAACTTATCAGAGAATGTACTCGTCTTAGGTCCTTAGCTGGTAATACCAATGTCCTATCCCAGAGTATCGCCTGGATGGTCCAACAGTCCTATAGACATATTATACAATTCAATATTGCATCAGACGTTACACTAGCACAAACACAAATACATTGAACTCAGGGGCTATGCCAGGTATGACACTGGTCAACTAGAGTCCGTGTGCGTCAAGTTGTACGTGCGTCGCATCTGTGATTGCTGTGCAAGATAGACGGTCAAAATGATACGGGGCTTGCCAGTACGTCAGTGTACATGTGGCAGTCAACTAACAGTTCACAGGGTCATAAGGTCATGTGTAGTTACGGGGTATCCGTATTTATACTCGGGTTACCTAGTACCTATATATATATATATTATACATACCATTAACTAACATATACATTAATATCCATTAATTATAAATAATAGATATATGTATATATATACTTTAAATAAAACTAATATTTTGCATATATATATATATATATAAACATATATTATGGAGAGAGATATACAATACATATATATATATATATACTAAATAGAATTAATACTATATGTACAAATAAAAATATATTAGGAAATACTTTATACAATACATATACATATGAACATATGCCAATTTAGAATTATACTATATATACATATACCAAAATATATTTAACATATGCTAATACATGTACCATATATACTAACATATACTATGTATATATATATATATATATATATATATATATATATATATATATATATATATATATATATATATATATATATATATATATATATATATATATATTAATTTGAGGTTATACTATATATATATATATATATATATATATATATATATATATATATATATATATATATATATATATATATATATATATATATATATATATATATATATATATATATATATATATATATATATATATATATATATTAATTTGAGGTTATACTATATATATATATATATATACACTGACGTACATATATATATATATATATATATATATATATATATATATATATATATATATATATATATATATATATATATATATTTTGGTATAAATATATTTATATATATATATATATATATATATATAAAAATATATATTTTGGTATATATATATATATATACCAATACAATATATATATTTATACCAAAATATATATATATATATATATATATATATATATATATATATATATATATATATACCAGTACAATATTTAACATATATCATTAAATACGTATATACTAATTTATTGAATACATGTATATAAATAGAGAAATACACAATATATATATATATATATATATATATGAATAGAGAAAATACTATATATATGTATACGCATATATATATACGAAACATATATACACTAATGGAGATTATACTATATACATACATACATACATACATACATACATACATACACACGTACGTACACGCGTACGTGTACGCGTGGGAAAGAAGCCGTACCTGCGCGCGTCTACGACGACGACGAAGACGTTGACGACGACGAGGCTGTGTCGAGGCTGCTCGGGGGCTGCTATCGACTGGAAACGGGAGGAAACCGCCGGAGTTGATGGCCGGAGGAGATGTTCGTGGTGGTGGTGGTAGTTCTGGTGTAGGGTGGTGGTGACAGGCTGGAGGAGGGTGGCAATGGCAGCGGGGAAGGTATGGAGAGGTGGGGCGAGGCGGTCACGGTGGTTGGCTCGATAGTGAAGCTGGCCGGAGTGGCAGCTCGGGATGGGTCAGGAAGAGGGGAAGAGCAGGTGCTGGACTCGTCGGGTCTAGGGAGGTGGCGAGCTCGTCGGAGAAGGAGCTCGAGAGGTGATGTACTGGTGGTGGTGGTGATATGGTGGAGGCCGGGGAAGATGACAGTGGCCGAGGTGCTCGGCCGGGCTGAAAGTGGAGCGGGGTCAGAGCTTGGGACTCGGGGTGCACTGCTCGGAGAAGAGAAGAGGCCGGGTGGAGCTTCGGATCGTCGGGCCGGAGCTGGTTGGTTCTGATGGCAGGGTGACGTTCATGGCCGGAGCTGAGGAGCTAGGAAGAGGAGCAGCGGGTGCAGTGGTGGCGAGTCGGATGGGTGGAGCGGTGTGGCAGTCGGCTGGGCTTGGCTGGACTGCGTGGCCGGGGTTGGGAAGAGGGGAGGAGCAGCAGTCGTGGTGAGAGCTGGGGCTGAGGTGGAGAGATGGTGCTCTCCGACGGGTCGGCCGGAGCTGAGGGGCCGGGGTACCCCGGGTGAACAGTGAAGCTCGGTTGGTATTTCCCCCCTTTTTTAATTCAAAAAATAAAAAGGAGGAGACGAAGAAAGGAAGAAGAAGAGAAGAAGAAGAAGAAAGAAAAAATGAAAAGGAAAGAGGGTGGCTACGGTTGAGGGCTTATAAGGAGGGAGGAGAGAGAAGATGGGGGCTTCCCTAGGTTTGTGGATTAGGGCTTGGTTGGGAAGAGAGCCTTGAGGAGACATTAAATAGGATATTGTGAGTGGGAAATGAGTGGTGATGATGCACCCATTTGAATGGGTGGTCAGGATTTGACATGGAGGATTCATTCATGCAAGGGTGAGGGTTTGGGTTGACTAGTCAATATTTGGGCTTCTCCATTGGTTTGAACCAATGGGGTGTTGACACCTAATACAATATTTGCAAATTAGCCCCCTTAAATTTGGGTATTTGTACAGACACATGAAATGATAAAAAATTGGTGGACAATTTGGTGTTCGATGTTTTGTAGGGTAAGGGGGCGTTGTGTGTTTGGTATGGGCTTAATTAATGGGGCACTTGGATTAAATCGGGATTAGTCAAAATGGTATCCCCAATTTAATTAGAAATAAATGCAAGCGGTGTTCTAAAATTAATTAGGAGTATATGAGGCCAAAATTAGGTTGGATCACAAATATCATTAGTGAAGAAGACTCATAACCGAATATTACCCTAATTTGGGTTGTACGAAAAATGGATCAAGATTGCCTCCAATTTCGATTGGAACGCACAACGATACAAAGTTGAAATTTATTTAGAAATTAAATAAATGTCCGCGACGAATATTGTGCGGCTAAAATAAAGCACAAGAGAGCATAATTATGAGTTACAAAAAGATCAGAATGGAAGGCGGGCACGTCTAGGATAAGGTTGTGAAATTTGTTGGAAGGCAAAAGCTATGGTAGTGCTCCAAATATCGAAGCAACGGTAAGGCACAACAATTAAATAAAATTACGGTAATTAATTACAACCTTAATAATTAAATCCTAAATAATATAAATTAAATTTATAACCCTACATTTCGGTCAGGTGTTCATCTAGTGGGCTTCTAGGTCAAGTCTACTAGCTCAACATTAAGAACACAGTACATAATATATTTATAAATACATATATCATACAATTATTTATAAATTAATACACACAATATTAATATTATTCAAAAAGTCAAAAATGCCCCTGTTTTTGGAACGTGGTAGTGACAGGGTGAACCCACATGATCTTCCCACGCTTGGTAGTTAGGGCCACTAAATCTTGATTTTGACCCCTGGTAGGAGGGAGATTAACAATATCCGTCATTACCCGTGGAATAGGTACCACACCATCCGGTACTTCTTTAGGGGGAAAATTGCCAAATTGGAGTGAGATCATATTTGCAGTGACCGTCTTCTCGTTATTATGCAAAGTGATGGCTTTGGCGTCGATCAACTCCTGGATTTTCCTTTTCAGTACATAGCATGCCTTTGTGGGGTGATGTATGTATCTGTGAAAAATGCAGTACTTAGGATTATCTGTACTGTCGACTTTATTTGGACGCTTTATCTCTGGTAGAGTAAGCTTGCCACTTTTGACTAGACAATCAAATATGCTTGGAATATCATTGTCGTCAAAAGAATATTCTTCTTTAGGTTTGGAAGTTCCAGAATTCGTCTGCGTAGTTATCGGAGTATTTTGTCTGGACGTATTGATTGCCAGGGCTTCCTTTCCTTTTGAACTACGAGTATTGTCATTATTAGAGGATGAACGCTTTCCTTTATCAGATGTAGAGATCATGATTCCGTTGTCACGAGCCTTCCGACTATTATCTTCAGCGGCTACTACAGATATGATAAATGAGGGCCAAGCATGGAACTGATATGGTCCCGTGAATACTGAGATCAGTGGGAGTAGGTTCTTTCTGCAAATGTCCACCAAGACTGAATCTGGAACTCCAGGAGGCATCTGTAAAGTAGCCTGACGAAAGCATTCAATAAAAGTACGAAAGTTTTCTTTTTCCTTCTGCTTTACTTCATTGAGTGATGACATAGACATGTCCATTCCTCTCTCGTAGAATCGAGCGAAGAATAGAGTTTTGAAATCTTCAAAAGAAGTAATGCAGTTGTCAGATAGACTACGATACCATTGGTAAGCTACTCCAGACAGACAGCCTATAAACACTCGAGTGAGAAGGGCATCATTTCCTTGCAATAATACCGTCATCATGCTGAAGTAGTTCATATACTAGCTTGGCGACGTCTTTCCCTCAAACAAAACCATAGCCTGTGGTTTATATTTTGGTGGGAAAGGGATCTCATTCCAGACAGCTGGATATGGCTGGTTAATTCCCAACTTCTTAAGCTGATCTTTATGTTTCAAAGCATCAAATTGGGCTTTCAATTCCCGTACTGCTTATATTGGATCTTCAGATGGGAGAGGGACAACAGAAAGGTAAGAGATTGGATGTATTGTAACTCCAACAGGAGGTAATACATTCTCCGGGTTAAGAGGTTGAGGAGCAGCTGATTCTTGATTTTGAACAGGCTCTTGGCTTGCATTGGCTGGTGGTATGTCTACCCCCACACGTAGTTGAGTCGGAGGAACAAGTGTTTAAGCTATTGCAGTTGTATGTTGAGTCACCATCATTTGGTGCATACTCTCCATCATGGTATGCATTTCTTTAAGTGATATTTCCAATGCAGTGATGCGTTGTTCAGTACTTCCTGATGGGGAAGCTTCTTCATGTTCGTCTCCAACAGCATAAACTCCTATTTCTTTAGATGCCACTGAGGGATTAGTATAGATCTTTGTAGAGATTGAATCTATACTTTCAGCATCTGGTTTAGAAAACTGGCGACTCCCAGTGTCGGAATCTGAAGAATATGAAGCTGATTATTGTGACCTCGAGCGAGTGTTTCAAAAAACACCTTCTTCAAAAGTCTCGATGGGTCTGTCAAATCTCCTTTGGTTTGGAGTTCTGGAGGGATGACCTCTTGAACTCGACCTTCCTCTAGGAATATGCGAAGCCATGTTTACTGAAGCAAATGTTGGTCTTCTTCCTTATGACTATTAAAATAATGTTCTCTAGGGGGTGTGATAGACATATTAGGAGATCCCCTGTCTTTGCATTTCTGGATCAAGAAATCACGTAAATCAGGAAGATTACCAGAAGAAGAAGAAGGCTTATTCTGCCTTTTTACATCAGTAGGAATGTGTAGATTAGGAACCATAACCCTTTCTCTGCCATAGGAATACATAGTCTACCCATATGAGTAGCATATGATCCATCATCTGTCTGAGGAGTGTATCTTCCCGTGAAATGAGTCTTCTTTACACGGACATACCTATCCTGGCGTAATTTGGATTTTTGCATAGGTTCGCGTAAAACAGGAAAAATCCTCAAAAGGCTTTCAGCGTCACGTGTAATCTGTAAAGTGGGAACTTTCTTCTCTTATGGGCGTAAAAGCTTAGAGATTGAAGGATTCATCACTTGTTTTCCTTTGATGTTATCAAAGGGTACATCTGCCTCATCATAGACGGAAGATGTAATTTTATGCGCAGGGCGTGTTTGAAATTTCCGGATTGGCACTGAGGCCTTGCCAGAAGTTTTGTCTACCACGTCACAGACGGGAGGCGAAGGTTTACTTGCAGGGCGTGTTTGAGACTTCTGGAATGGCACTGAGTCATTGCCAGAAGTTTTTTCTACCACGTCACAGATGGGAGACAAAGTTTTACGCACAGGGCGTGTTGGCTGTGTTGTCACAACTTTGTTGATCAGTGAATGAAAACTTGCAGGAAGGGTAGAGGACGGCTTAGACATCCACACTTTACGCAGCTTCCTGTTGTTATAGACAGAGGAGGAATGAGAACTACACCCTGCATGAAGCATGTCTTCATAGGCAAATTAGTCGAACTAGACAACCAAAGTCTTCTTCGTCGATCCGATGGATACAACATCGTGTTGAGCAATTGCTTTCTCGTCAGAGGAGAAAGTCGTCCCCAACAGAGTCGCTATTTTGTTTGGATAAACAAAGTTTATACGAAACTTTTGCTTACAAACGAGAAAAGAGAAAAGTACAAATAATCCTATACGAGGATATTAAGTACAATAAAATAATTCTAGGAAAGTATTGCTATGGAAGTCTGATCTGCAGTCGATCACTTTGTTCCTTGGACTACACGATGATGAAGAAGTGCTGTAGAAGAAGCTTCAAACTTTCTCTGAACTAAAGGCAAAAGCCGGCCAAAGGAAAATTGCAAGTAGGATCGAATTCTTGTTGCCAAAGTTGTCAGCCAAAACCAATTCCCCCCTTTACCCTGTGACTAGGGGTCTCTATTTATAGAGATCAATCAAATAACTTCCTGGTTGGCGTAAAAGCCAAATGACTGTCTTGTTGGCGTAAAAGGCCAAACTGTGAAGAAGATTGTCTCCTTTATGCTGCGGTTATGACAACTGCTACCCACGTTCAAATAATCTTCTGAATCTGCATATGACACGTATCCCTTTATAAGGTAACGCTTATAACTGCTTCTCGAAGATCATGGCATACAAGCCACGTAGGTAACTACCCCTGCGTAAAACTTGATGATTCATGAATAATAGATAACCAGCGTAAAATAGCTAATTATCCTTCATGACTGAGGTCTTGAGCGTATTCTGGGCTAAGTAGCCTTATCAACGTACCTTTGCAAATATAGTCGAGTTGGCATATTTCGAGGAGATAGCATACGACGTACTCCTATAGTTAAAAATAGCCTGGTTGGCGTAAAATGCAAGGATGGTGATGTGAGCGTATTAGTTACAGTCTTAGCTTTCCCATTCATGACAAAATTTAAAAATAGAACAAAATCTCGTGCATTAAATACAGAGATATGCCTCAATCTCGTGCATAAAATGCAGAGATATGCCTCGAGCTCTGTACAAGAAACAACTTTTGATGTGGCGTCTGATTTTGTCTTGTCTTGAGCGTAAAAACTTATTTCTGTCAATGTAGAATAGGCAGCGTATTCAGAAGGCTCCATTTTTCTTCCTTTGAATGCATAAAAATAACTTGTATCAAAAATATGTCACAAAATGATAACCTGGGTCTCTGTACAAAATTATCATCACAGTCGTTCTCTCAATCACCGTGCAGTACTTTTGTCAAATGTCAGGTTCACTGATTTGACTGACAAATTCATCCAAGGAATACGAAGAGTTTCTCGTACAACTTTACGCTGCATTAAAAACAACGTATTTTAAACTTTATGCAGGAAGGTATAACAACCTTTTACGCATAACAGCCTTGAAGCTCTGCTTTACGCGTACAGCTCTGAAGCCCTATTTTACGCCAAACAACCTTGAAGATCAGTTTTACGTGGACAGCTCCGAAGCCCTATTTTACGCCAAACAACCTTGAAGCTCTGTTTTATACGGACAGCTCTGAAGCCCTATTTTACTCCAAACAACCTTGAAGCTCGGTTTTACGCAGGAAGGGATTTCATGTATGTTGGGGATTTTGACTGTAAAATACACGGATAATTTCCCAGCATATTTCATGCTTCTACAATAATTTCTAGTGTTTTATTTAATTATTGGATATTTATTTTAGTTATTTACTTAGCTATTTAGATAATCTAGTTCCTTGATTTATTTAACTGTATCCATATTTATCGATATTAGATAACCATAAATGTTTCATAAAAATATTTTTTTAGTACAAAATTATTTAGTAAGTGTTAGAAACTTTTCTAGAAATTTTTTGATTTTTTCTTTTATATATATATATATATATATATATATAAGAGTAAAAGAAAAAAACAAAACAAATCCAAACCCAATAACTAATTCTAACCCAAACCCAATAACTAAAACAAAACCCTCCCCCGCGTATAGTCGACTGCATGTCACGTCCCAATCTCCCGCAAGCTCGATCGTCCCCGCTGAACGCGATTCACCACGTTGCAACGCTCCTACAAGATAATCTTTCTCATCGGAACATGATGCTGTGCGAGCCTGGAGTTGCTCTCGCACAAGACGATGATGTTAAACATCAAAGTTATCATCGAAATGACCAAGTTGTAGCAAAAGTCAAGTATTGTGTACCAAGCACACATCAGAGTAAATGCAGTGAAGCTCTCGATAGGGTCCAAATAAAAATGCCACGAAGGAGAATGCCACAAAGGCGATACAACACTCTTGCTCTTTCTCTAGCCCACAAAGGTACTTACCGTTCCGTACATCATGTCCCGTATATACAAGCAGTGCCACTACACCCGTGTACCTGAAATAAAGCCCACAAACGTGGGTCAGTACACACCTGTACTGGTGAGCGGGGTAACCCACTCGTCTAAACCGATACTAAGTAGATAGTGAATACAAACAATTATATGGTAATCTTTCTATTTGAATCCTAGATTCATTTTATGGCAGAGGTATGACATGTTAAGAAAAATTGTAAAGCAGGTTAAACATGCAAGCATTCAACTCAAGCAAATATACAAGCAGATATATACAACTCAAAGTGAACTAGCATGCAAACCGTTCTACTCAAACCCAAGCAACGTGTGAACCTATCGAATCATAATCCAAGCCTCCATATTCATCCTCAAACCATGCCACAATCCAAGTCTTACTAATCCAATCATCGATATGCACACTCTTGCCAGAGGCAAGGTGGCCGCCACCTACACGAAAAGCCCAAACCAAACCAAAGCAAAGAAAACTAACTCTTATCTATATGAAGTCACTAGCAAAGCCATACAGGACTAATCAACTGCAGTTCTACCCGATCCATGCTGAGTAGCTAGCCCACCTGGTCATATCGAACTACTGGTACCGTGCCCAAGGCACGTTACCATTTATCTCCTCAATGGCAGAACGGTCCCGGTGCCCCGGAGCATATCCCGTTCGAGAAAACCAAACCCTGTGCGCAACAGGTTGTCCATGACCAATATAGACACCAAGTAGGTATGATGAGAGAATCGAGCCATATTTCTCCACCAAACGATACTCACCTCAATCCAACCAACTATCCATAACCATTCTCCAACTATATCCTAATGCACCATCTCAAGTTATCCCTATAGGCACTATGCCGCTTTGACACAATGCTCCAATTGGTGCAACACCCCTCGCTCCGAAAGCTCCGTGGCATAATGCCCCAACAGTGGCACAATTCTCTCACCGATGTAGTTGTCCGATTTTGAACCACAACTGCATGCTTTGCTTGACAAAGCGCCCAACTTGATACTCGTGCACAACGCACGCTCGCTCGTCCGAAGTGCCTCGATGTTCCAACCAAGATGCTCCACTCAAGCTCCAACTTCCCAACCATAAAACCAACTTAAGACACAAATCATATCCAACCAAACAACGTACACTCTATGCATGCCACAGTACGATGATTCAAATATTCCAGTCCAAGTATTCAAGCTATTACGTGTGTTCCATATTATTAGGCATAAAGGAGTAGAGAAGAAGGGACATAGCCCACTCACCAAGCCTGATTTTGTTAAGAACCCTGCATTGCTGATACAGCCGATCCCTTGAACCAGTGGTCCGATACAAAGTACGATCTACTCAATTGGTATGATCGTGCAAGCATGCTGTGCTCTCCAAATTATCTGACCGATCTAAATAAGAAAGACATCATTATCGCTCTAATCCAACTATCCTACTACTGCTCTAAACGAACACCTGATTCCATCAAACTCCGTTGCGATCTGTATATGAAACCAACTCAAATCAATACTTGTTCCCAAATCCAAAAATTAAAATGTAACTAGCTATTGTCTAATTTAATCTGACTTAGCGTAATACACCATACGGTTGCGGGACATTATATAATATACCACTTAGAATCAGGCTTGTCCTCGAACCAAACCAGTATACATTCTTTACTAGTATATCGCTTGCCCAATTCATAACTCTGCTCCATGCAACTCATATTCTCCTAATCCAGGCTCAACATCTCGCTCGCACCGAACGCTCGCACAAATTCTATATTCTCACATCCTCCTTGTAGCTCAATACGAATTTCTCATATCGCTTAGTTTGGATTATACACATATTTAAGGCATCCCTGAAATACATGCAATTTAGCCAAGCTTAGCAATAGCGAATTTGGACAAGTTATAAGGGTATCTTTATGTCCAAGGCATTTATTCGCTTCACTCCCGATTGAACCAATCCTGACGTTCATTCCATAACTCATTCGCATAAGCATTATTCTCAAATACAATGATTTCCCACTGATGATCTCTCCACTGACTCAAATCAGTTCGTATTCTAACTCAATCCATCCGACTATCTCTGAATCCACACTAGTACCATCCAAACTCAACCAACCAAACTCTAGAATGACTCCAATTGTACAGTGTTGTGCTTGCACTATCTTCAACTATTGTCTTTTGCTCCGAACGATCATCACAACTAATACTACCCCAGCTAGGCCACTTACCAAAATATCAAACTATGCTCTTAGATCAGCTCAGCCCAACACCTCTTCCTCAATTTCAATAACTTACTGGGTGAACATCTATATTGAGGTTCATGTGATCCACGAAGATTTTGCCACCACGCCATAGGGATAGTGTCGTCATAATTTTAACATGGACACACTCGCCATAATTTCTAGGTCGTACATAAAATAGTTCTTCGTGATGCTTCCACTACCTCGAAGCATATGATATTACCTTCGCCTTTTGTATGAGCATGCATCCCAGACCAAATTCTGATGCATCTAGTAGATCTGAGGCACATCTGTCCCATCCGGTAGTGCACAAATTTGATCTGAACAAGTCGTTGCTTTAACTTCTCAAAGCTAGTTACACAGTCATTAATTCATATGAATGCTATTCTCTTCTGGGGCACGACGAGTCAGAGACGATGTAATCTTTAAAAATCTGTGACTCCGAATCTCATCAATTAACTTAGGCCATTTCCATCATCGCTTCGATCTTCCGGCTGCATCTTCAGCTGAAGGCTATCCCAATGATCTCTCAAATCCAACACTCAGTTACTAAGGCCAATCTCCAACATACACCACTCACATCCACCCTCGACGCATTCCCAAATACGCCACTGTAAGGATCGTTCTATAGGTCTATAATATTTATCCCTAATTTGGTTTCTTCGTGCTTATCTCCAACATACACCACTCTCTCTCACCTCTCATTCTTTTTTGAATGGTTTCTTTGTACTTATAGACAACCTAACCCTCTAGGAACCCCTTCAAGTAGAATGATTTTAGGTGCCCTGGATTGATCGAAAAGTTGTTCGAAAGTAGGACGAAAAATTGTTCGAATCAATTCAGAAATTCTGTCCAAGTACCCTTGTTCATGCCCAGTTTTCTATTATCTTGTTAAATTTTTTCAAAATCTATTTGAAGGAACTATTCACAAAATATCGAAGATTATTTCTATTCTTTTAGTTTTTCTTGTTTTGCCTTATTTATCAAATTATTCTATTTCCAAAACGACCAAAATTATATTTTCTAAAACCCAAAATTTATGATATGGAGTACGCCCCGCCAAACAGGATTACCTTACCGCATACTAGTTGCTTCAAAAGGAGCGTACGGTATATTCGAACGTGTGGGCTTTCACAGAAGTTGATTTGGACGTGTGTGCGTGCCAAAATTAACCCGTATCCGTAAATAGTCCTCTGTATCGGTGTTTTGCAAATTTCTCTATTAGTTTGTGTACACTCGTCGAATCGCTATAAAATTTGTGCCATTGGACTTGCAGCATTTGACTTGTCTTGTGACCTAAGTTTCGCTCATTTCTGAGTCAGTCGATGAATCACCATTTCGCGGGCCCTACGATTCGACTTGACGAAGAATTTTTTGATCGGCTCACCGGAATTCAAAACTGGACATACCATTGAGTTCGTATCATCGATTATGATTTGTTTAACCTAAAATTTATCCAATTTAAAGAACTTTACTCTGGCACATTTTTGGTGCAAAGTGGCTCACAGGTGGATACCGCTTTGACCTAAAATTACTGTTTTAGCCCCTGTGTCCAAATTAGATGAAAGGGTAGTATTTTGTTGACTATTTTACTGATACTAGAGACGTTGGTGATATTTATTTCAGCATCCGGAGACATTCATTCAGGGTCCTTACTTTTCGGTTTCTTCTGCTTGTCGTCTGGACGTCTATACTACACTGATTGCTTACCAGGCAAATATACATTACCACCATACTATTTAGTTACATTCATTTTTTGTATATTTATTTTTGTAGTTTGTTTCTATTTATTTATATATATATAAAACTGTACGTCCAAGAAAGACTCGGGTGCTACGACGGTTGTATCGTCTTTTGTCTCTTATTTTTATTATTCATGTTGATCTAGTTTTTACGAGACCACCCCAGGATATTGAGGCATCCTTATGTTTTATTTGGCCATAACACAATTGTTATACGAGTTGTGAGTCTCATATAGGACATGAACTTGTATTTTAGGCTGGCCACCTGTACGTAAAGGTCGTGCAATGGATAAGGAATAACTACTAATAAGGATATAATATTTTAGCGGACTTAGCAGTTACTAGAGGTGTTTGTGTGTTATGGATGTGACACGTTAGTAGCATTGGATGGGGAGAACAATGAGTAAGCGTATGTGACTCCTTTACACTTCCCCTTTATTTGCCCGCAAGCTCCATTGGAGACGTGAGGCGTTATGACCCCTAATATATACTACAGGCCTATGACGATCGAAAGACGTTATATCCGAGGCCCCTGGATCTCCAGAGAACTATGCCCATCCCATTATTTTTGCCAGATAGTCAATACGCAGGAAACTTGTTCTTAAACTGCATATCATATAGACTGGTTAGGCGACCATATTGGATGTTTACTTTCAGTACATTATTGATATACTTTTATGTATCTTGTTATGTTCCTCTGAGGACATGGTCCCTTTCCATGTATAGACGATCAGGATTATCCGCAGGAGTACGAACTTGGGCCTGACGCATCATTTTTTGTCTAGGAGGTCTTACCCTCTGAGTATCCATGACTACTTCATCGTTGATGGATCTTTTAGCTGCTATTCTCTTTATTTGACATTTGATTTTTATATGGGAGTTTCGTCCTCTTCTATCATCTTAGTTGATATAGTCGATTGGTAGTAGATTTGTCTCCACCTGACTATTATTTTTTTTATTGCTTCATACTTGAGACTTTTAGTATTTATTTTGGTACTTCTCTACTAGTGTCTGTGGATGAGATATAACTGCCTGTGACTTGTGTTTACAATATATATGTACCACTTGTGAATTATTTTTTCATATACAACGTACATATGTGTTATGGTTTCTATATATTGGAGTTTCCATATACATACGGCTGTCATACTATGTATTCCTAGTCCTATATATTTTTCTACTCGGTCGTGGCACAATATACGAAAATAAGTAATCAAGAATATAAATAGGTCACTCTTCTCTCATGTGTGTAAATAGTTAAGACATGGAAGGTAAGATGCATAGATGAATTACAACAATATAAAGTAATTGCACATGGTGACTTTTCGGATGTGTTGATATCACAAGTTGAAGAAAATGCAATGTCCTATCAGCTATCGAACCACGCCATCATCCCACGAACCCCGTCGCATGAATTAACACAAGATAGACTTAAAGCCATAAAAAGTGTCTAACTAGATTTTTCCTAATTAATCTATTTAATTCTAAAATAAATCATTATAAAATCCTTTTTAATCCTATTATATTCTTATTTTAATGTTAACCTAAATTTTTAGCCCAAAAAAAATCTAGTTTGCTAATTCAAGATTCGTGGCACGCAAATCGAGACATTTAGTTGACCAAAAAGTCAACCAATACGAATCTAAGATTTGACTATGTAAATTGATAGATTTTAGCAATACAAGAATGCTAGAATTGACGGTTTTATCGAAACTTGAATCGATTTCTAGTTATTGCAGATATGATATACTTATCACAATTTCAGAGGTTCAATAATTTTCCCTATGTTTAACAAATAAAATAGAATATTAAATTAACCTATTAAATTTTGGAAAATTCATATATGATATATTTTTGTGTCAGCTTTTCAAAAATTCAAACTGCTCGTGATTCTGAGTTCCAGATCACCCAGAATCTCAAAAACACTGAAACGCGTTAGATTTTGAACAATTGACACTCTACAAATTTTCCAGAAAAATAGGTTCAGAATTTATGAAAATAAATTAGATATTCAGAAACTATAGCTCAAGACGGTTCTTACAAAATAAAGTGGAGCACGTTTGGAGTCTGGAGCTAGTTACAAAGGCTCCGCGAAGAATAAGAACCCTAGAACTCCTCTCTACAACCCTCCTCAAAATAAAACTTAAGAACTGAATAAAATAAACCCTATGATAAGTATATATATATATATATATATATATATATATATATATATATATATATAGCCGGCTGCCCCTTTAGAAGATGATGCCACATGGAAGGAATCCAAAGCCTCCCACCCTCAATCGTGCAGACACAATCCGCTCTGGCTCCTAGTTGGCTTGGGTGAGCCGCAGTCTGAGCTTGGCTCGGACTGTGAGCGGTTCGAGGACCCGCTCTTATCTACCCATACGGGTGGCATCGAATGACAGCTAAGGCCCGCTATCTTACAACAACTGCTGACACGTGCCCCCTAAGCGCTGACTGGGATTTGTTTTATTTATTTTTGGTTTTACATTTACAAAACTAATTAATAACTAGATTTTACTCTAAATAAACTCAAATAAAACAAAATAAATCCCAGAAAATTCCTAATAAATTATAGTGTGAACCCCCTCGATTTATTCTGTAGATAGTTAGGGTGGATTTGGAAAATTTTGGTTTTTTTGGTAGCAGATGTCGAGGTTTAGAGTGGAGATAATTTATTTGGTATTTAAATCATTTTAATTAAAACCCTTAGCGCGCCCTGGCATTCCTAAATTAATCGGAGCCCAATATCAGCCCGTAAATTCTATCGGGCTATTGTACTATCGACTTGACTCGCCAAATTAGGCACTAGAATTTTCCGTCACACAAAAATCAGTTTTCGTTGTGCCCTAAATTAATTGCATAATTTTTCGAAACTGAAATCCATATTTAATTCCTTGTCGGACACCTGTGTCGTTACCCTAAATTTTGAGATACCAACTTAACCCGTTGAGCCAGACCGACTAAAGGGTCCAAGACCGACTCCAAGCCCCCACCATTTTTGACCTTTGTGTTATTTCCGAATTTTGACCCCAAGTGCCCCCATTTAATTTAAAAGCGCGGGACACTTTAATTCTATTTAAATCGGGGATACCAATTTTGCCTAATCCTATTTTAAACCTTAATTAATCCCGATGGCCACTAAATTAAACCCGTGTCAAACCCCCAACACCCCCTCGCCATGCAAATCATCAACCGCAACTTTTTTCGCAATTTTTGCGTCATTTTATGTGTTCGTGCAATTTCTCGAATTTAAGGGGCTAAGTTGCAATTAATAAAATTATGTGTCATCACCCTATTGGCCATGAACAATGGAGAGGTCCCAAAATGGGGTCCCATTCTCACCCATCCATTCACCCCCTTCATGAAGAAACCAACTTTCCTTCATGACAAATCACAACCCTCCATTTTGAAAGACACCATCATAACCCTCCATCCTTTCACCACTCCCTATAAAATATCACATCACCCACCTTCACTCCTCACAAGCCGGCCCTAATCCCAATGCATAGAAAATCCTACCCCCACTCTCTCTCCTCCCCCCTTCTCATTTCATACGTAACGTCCTCCATATTCCTTCATTCTTCCTTCCTCCTTCCTTTTTCATTCTTCTTCTTCTCCTTCCATTCTTCTTCTCCTCCCTTGGAACCGGAGGTCCGGCCACCGACTACGGAGCTCCGGCGGGCCAGTAGCAGCTCCACCACCCCACGGGCTGCTCTGCCACTCCACGAGCTCTGGCCAAGCCTAGCTCCGGCCGGCCCTCATAGCCCCACGAGCTTCTCCACCCCGCCCGAACTCCGGCATTCGAACGCTGCCAAGCCGAGCTGTGCAGCGCCGCACCAACTTGATCACCGCCGACTGTGCGTTTCCCCCCCCCCCGCGACTGTCCGAGCAGCGTCTCACTCTGGCCCGTGCACCCGACGCCGACCACCCACTTTCTATTCACCCTCGCTCCGGCAGTGCAGTGTTCCCTGCCGACCGCCGGCCTGTGCCCTCCCTGCTCCGATCTAGTTCCTCCGCACAGCCCTCGACTCCGGTAGTGTAGCTCCCTCTCCTACTGCAGCTCGAACCCGTCACAATTGTGCGGCATCTCCTCCGGCTCAGGCCAAACGAGCACCCGTGCATCTCCGGCAGCTACTGAACCACCACGAGCTCCGTTCCATCCCTGGCTGACCGTTCCATCAACCGACGACTGAACAACGGCGAGCTCGACACTTCGGCATCCCCGTTCCTCGTCTCCGGCAAGCAACTCCCTCTCCACCACCAGCATCGACCACTCCTCACCCCGTTACACCACCTCCCAGCATCACTCCGATCACCCATACTCCGGCTGACTGATCCCGACTCCGACTTCACGACGTCCGCCGTATCCCGCTGCTCTCCGTCGACTGTGCAGTCCGCGGTCCAGCGATGAACCGACTGCAGAGCTATCATCTTCCTTGCCCTCGTCCCTTCCTCGTATAAGCTTCCTTCCCCTAGTGTCCATCTCCATTATAGCTTGATACATGAGTTATGTTTTCATGCACATGCAGAATATTGTTTCTATTAGGGTGATAAGTTGGGTTATTAATTTTTGTTGTGCTATGGGTTATGGAGACAAGGGGTGATACAAGGATGATATTGTTTGGAAGAAGGGAAGTACTATTTTACATGAGTCATGAAGTTGAGAAAGGTCTAAAAGTTTGAGGGATGAATAAGGTGAGCAATTTTATGACTAGGGTAACAGATGGTGATGACGCGAACACATAGCTGTAGATAGAGGTAAGTGAACTGACTAAGGAAAGGAAAGAAAGAAATATGTGGGTGTAGGTCTGGTGACATACCAGTAAGGGGAGGAACTGTTATTGTGTTTACTTTGAGGAAGAGTATGTGATAAGGGAAGGAAAATATATATACAGATTGGTTTGAGGGATGTGTACACCCATGGGTGCAAGTTAGTTTAGGAGCCAATGTAAGTGTCTTACTAAATTTACAGAGTGAAGAAGGTGTAGTAGCATAAGTTTACGAGCAGGAGGTGTGTTCTCCACCGGAGGCAGGGGGAGCACAAGAGTATGGGTATACGGGATGTATATTACGAGATGCTTGGGTGGTATGGAAATTGATTCAATTATAGTATTAGGTTCTAAAGATTTAGAGCTTAACAAATAAGTTAAACTATTTTTATTTTAGTTTCCTTTCAAAATGATAGTTATTAGTTAAGGAATAAAAATCATAAACTGTATTTTGAGGATGGTTTGATGATGTGGTACTGATGACTAGATGATTTGACGTATCGTACCGATAGTCAACTGTGGTCAAACCCCTCTAGGGTCTTGTCCCTGTGAGTCATAGCTGAGACTGAGTTTAGGTGTAGATGTGTGTTGCATCCCTGTCTGTTATGGAACAGATTATTGATTATTGGTTTGTATCTCATCTCTAGGTACTACGGGACCTGCGGACTTGGACGTGGTACCGGATCCCCGTCATCAGTAGCTGGACGCAGGCAAGTGTACCTTGCCACCCTGTATTTCAGTTTATAGATATTGATTATTTTGTTATGTATATTATGCACGAATTTATGTTAACGTTCGATACTTCGCGTCCGGATCACAACCGGGTGTTGACGTTCATCGAAACGTCTTAGTATAAATGGTTAAATGCGTTATAGTACCTCGATGCACGTACTTGAGTACATCGACACCCCAGGACACACTCATACACTGTGATCGTGCCAGATTCCTGTATCCTGATACTGACATCATGACCAGAGACTGGGACGAACTTAGGGTCACGTCTGTTGAGTTATCTTCCGTGTGTCGAGACTGTAGTTAGAGGTTCAGGTTCAACGCACAATCGTTGACCGCTTGGGAAGGGGAAGACACTTACTAGACGCTTGGGCTCCTCTGCACGCGCTTATATATATATGTAGTATCTATGTAGTGATCCTGTATCTAGTGTAGTGGTTTCACCCATGTGACTCTTTGCCCGGAGCTGCGGTACGTGCCGTGTGTTTCCGTGTCCGGAGCTACAGTTTTATTTTGGACAGCCCACGCGTCGAACATTGTCTTTAAACTGTGTCACACTAGTTGGTTATGATAGAGTACCCTGTCGTGCACTTGTACTTTCTGTTTACTTGGCATGTTGTATTTTTGTACCTTGTTACGTCCCTCTGAGGACCTGGTTCCCTGCCAGTTTTGCAGCATAGATGATTACGGAGCATTTGGAGTTGCTGTTGGAGGTGCATGTCTTGCGGGCATGGTACCAGGTACTCACATTATATCTACCGACATTATGGTTATTTTACATTGATTATTCATCTGCTGTTGTAGCCTAGTTTTGTAGACTCATACTTCTTCTCGAGTCTAATCGAGTTAGTGTGTTATTGGGCGGCCGACCTTAGCACATTTAGCTCTTTCTTGTATACTGATGTACATTATGGATTGAGATATAGAGGTTTACATTTATGGAATATCTACATAGTGCCCTTTATATTATAGCTTATACGTATTCGAGTCAGACCAGAGTCTGGTCGAATGCGTAGCTGGCGTGTCACGTATTCCTGGTCCTACGTATTTTGGGACTGGGGCGTGACTTATTTTTGTGGTGGCCCATGCAGGTCTGATTTAAATCGTCTTGGTCACCTGACTGTGCCAAGCGAGCCTGCAAATTAGGAATAGATGTTATGATTGTTGAATAGGATCTCAATCCATAATAGATTTTAAAACTCTTTGTATGTGATTATCGCTTGGACTTCCACTTTGCATTCGTTCAATCTTCGTCAATATCGCTATCCTTGTTTCTCATCCCCTATTGTTCGGGGAGACGAATGCTTGTGACTGATGACTTCCCTCCAGAAGAAGATCGAAGACCAGACGACATGAGACAGAATTCGTATACCTTTCTCGGAGAAGATTGTTACCTTATCAGGATAGATTGATGGGTTCTTTGGATTCTTGAACTAGTATGAAAGGTTGGCAAGAGAGTTGGACCCAGTAGTACCCTACCCGTGCTTGAGGAAGTAGTGATCTTGGAAGTACTAAGAGCTGGAAGGCTTGTTGATCATGACCTAGAATAATTTAGGGAAATGCATAGCCTGATGATGGAAACTAGTGGTTGTATATGATAGCAATACCAGGAATGACATTATGGACTAGAGGAGATAAAATTTCAAGCTCTCACTTGGAAGGTGATGATCTAATACCAGAAATTTTAGTATGTGCTTGGGTGACATCATTATTATAATTGTAATTATGACTTGGAGAGATAAATAACGAAAAGAAGAAAACTCGAGGAATAAAAATTTTAGGGAAAATTTGAGGAGAAGAGAAATTATACTTTAGGCAGGGGAGAGAATTTTCTTTTAAAAGGATTAGTGTGGTAAACAGAACAGGAAGATTTATTTTGAGGTTAAGTCTAGAAGATGACACCGTCCTAGCATGAGTAGATTGAGCCAATACCATGCGACACTAGATTGTCGACGTAGTTGCATTTATATTTTTAGGCCACCAGGTTACCCTGAGTTGAGTTCAGAAAGCCCAGGAGTATGGTGCCCATCTACCTTAGGGGTATACAATGCAGGAGGTGAACCAGTGTACCACCATGTTATATCAGAGTTTGAGGGTGTAATTCTAGATAATCTTTCTAGCCTGCCACCTGACAGAGAGATAGAATTGGCTATAGAGTTGACTCCAAGAGCGGAGCCAATTATTTTCCCGTCTTCAGACTAGCACCGAAAAAGTTGGTTGAGTTGAAGGTCCATAGTAGAGGATCACTTAGACAAGAGTTTCAGTCAGGCTAGTGTTTCTCCATGGGGAAAAACCTATCTTAATTGTGTCGAAGAAAGACAGGACAGTACAGTTGAATCAGCTAAGTAGCGCATATGTATTCTCGAAGATTGATCTCAGATCAGGCTATCATCAGATCAAGGTACGGAGAGAAGACATTCCGAAGACGGCGCTTCGGACAAAGTATGTGCTCTATGAGTTTCTAGTCATGACCATTTTGTTTGACCAATGCTCCAGCAGTATTTATGAGCTTGAGGAACAAGGTTTTCCACCAGTACTTGGATAAGTTCGTGGTGGTGTTCATCGACGTCTTGATATATTCCGAGAACCAGGAGAAGCACGAGAGACATCTCAAGATTGTGTTGGAAATGCTGAGAAATGAGAGGCTGTAAGCCAAGCTTAGCAAATATGAGTTATGTTCAGATAGAATAGATAGTCTACACATCAAGACAGCTGAGAGTTCTTGAGAAGAACTATCAGACACACGATCTAGGGCTAGCTGCAGTGATATTTGCACTAAAGCGATGGTGATACTACCTTTATGTAGAGCAGATGTTGAGATTTATACAAAACACAGAAAGTCTGAAGAATGCCTACACGCAGAAGGAACTCAACATGAGACAAAGGCATTGGCTTGAATTTATGACAGATTATAATATCAAGTTGCAGAACCACTCTGGCAAGACGAATGTAGTTTATGACTCATCGCCAGTTGTTAGAGGATTTCTAGGAACTCAGGATTGAGATTGTATTGCCAGGCATGGATGGACAGATGGCCAGTCTTGAGGTTCAGTCTACTTTGGTTGAGAGGATCAAGGCAGCATTGCCTACGGACACGAGATTTAGACGACTGCGAGAAAGGACAGAGGCCGACATGCAAACGGGATTCAAGATTCATGAAGACGGAACATTGAGGTGTGGAGATTGCCTATACGTTCCGAGTGGCAAGCTATGCCAAGAGTTGATGACCGAGGCTCATAGCTCGATTATTCTATTTCATCCTGGGGGTACGAAGATGTACCGAGATGCGAGGCAATATTACTGGTGGCATGGGATGAAGAGAGAAATTGCAAGATTCGTGGCAAAATATTTAGTTTGGCAACAAGTCAAGGCTAAACATCAGAGAACTACAGGATTATTACAGCCACTTCCCATTCCCGAGTGGAAGTGGGAACACATTACCATGGACTTCGTCACAGGATTCCTGCGAAGCCCTAGCGGGAAGGATGCAGTATGGGTTGTCATAGACAGACTCACCAAGTCTGCATATTTTATTGCCCTTTAGAGTTGGGCAATCCACAGAGATACTAGCTGACATGTATATGAGGCAGATAGTACGATTACATGGAGTGCCTGTCAGCATCGTATCGGATCGTGATTCCAGATTCACGTCACATTTTTGGCAGAGTATGCAGGAGAGCCTAGGAACTCGTCTCAAGTTCAGCACTACATATCATCCACAGACTGATGGTCAGTCAGAGCGCACGATACAGAGGATATGTTGAGAGCGTGTATGATTGATTTTGGAGGATCTTGGGAGGACCACCTACACTTGGTGGATTTCTCCTACAATAACAGTTACCAGGCCAGCATACAGATGGCACCTTATGAGGCACTGTACGGCAGGAAATGTAGGTCGCCAGTTTATTGGAGTGACGTGGGAGAGTGTCAGATACTTGGTCCAGAGTTGGTGACACAGACAGTAGAGAAGGTCAAGCAGATTCAGAGCCACCTGCGTGCAGCACAGGACAGACAGAAATACTGGGCAAATGCGTACCGCAGACCCTAGCCACGTGCTTAATCATTCGGAGATTACAGTTGGGCCCAGTCTGTCTTACGTAGAGCAGCCAGTTGAGATCCTCGACCACAGCGAGAAGACTTTAAGAGGGCAGACGATTCGACTGGTCAGAGTTGTATGGAAGCACCATTCACCAGGCGAGTCTACTTGGGAGTGCGAGGATTCTATTCGGCAGCGATTCCCGTACTTATTTGAGGAGCAAGGTACGAATTTACGTACGACATTTGATCACTAGATTGTTTTAAAATTCTGTTAGATATTATCGTGCTTTACTTTTAATTTCGGGGAAAAATTTTTCTAAGTTGGGAAGAATGTAAACCCCCTCGATTTATTCTGTAGATAGTTAGGGTAGATTTGGAAAATTTTGGTTTTTTTGGTAGCAGATGTCGAGGTTTAGAGTGGAGATAATTTATCTGATATTTAAATTATTTTAATTAAAACCCTTGGCGCGCCCTGGCATTCCTAAATTAATCGGAGCCCAATATCAGCTCGTAAATTCCATCGGGCTATTGTACTTTCGACTTGACTCGCCAAATTAGGCACTGGACTTTTTCGTCACACAAAAATCAGTTTTCGTTGTGCCCTAAATTAATTACACAATTTTTCGAAACCGAAATCCATATTTAATTCCGTGTCGGACACCTGTGTCGTTACCCTAAATTTTGAGATACCAACTTAACCCGTTGAGCCGGACCGACTAAAGGGTCCAAGACCGACTCCAAGCCCCCACCATTTTTGACCTTGCGTCATTTCTGGATTTTGACCCCAAGTGCCCCCATTTAATTTAAAAGCGCGGGACACTTTAATTCTATTTAAATCGGGGATACCAATTTTGCCTAATCCTATTTTAATCCTTTATTAATCCCGATGGCCACTAAATTAAACCCGTGCCAAACACCCAACACCCCCTCGCCATGCAAATTATCAACCGCAACTTTTTCCGTAATTTTTACGTCATTTTATGTGTTCATGCAATTTCCCGAATTTAAGGGGCTAATTTGTAATTAATAAAATTATGTGTCATCACCCTATTGGCCATGAACAATGGAGAGGTCCCAAAATAGGGACCCATTCTCACCCATCCATTCACCCCCTTCATGAAGAAACCAACTTTCCTTTATGACAAATCACAACCCTCCATTTTGAAAGACACCATCACAACCCTCCATCCTTTCACCACTCCCTATAAAACATCATATCACCCACCTTCACTCCTCCCAAGTCGGCCCTAATCCAATGCATAGTAAACCCCACCCTCTCTCTCTCTCTCCTCCCTCCTTCTTATTTCATACGTAACCTCCTCCATATTCCTTCATTCTTCCTTCCTCCTTCCTTTTTCATTCTTCTTCTTCTCCTTCTATTCTTCTTCTCCTCCCTTGGAACCGGAGGTCCGGCCACCGACTGCGGAGCTCCGGCGGGCCAGTAGCAGCTCCACTACCCCATTGGCTGCTCCGTCACTCCACGAGCTCTGGCCAAGCCTAGCTCCGGCCGGCCCTCACAGCCCCACAAGCTTCTCCACCCCGCCCGAACTCCGGCATTCGAATGCTGCCACGCTGAGCTTTGCAGTGCCGCACCCACTCGATCACCGTCGACTGTGCGTTCCCCCCCCGCCGCGACTGTCCGAGCAGCGTCTCACTCTGGCCCGTGCACCCGACGCCGACCGCCCACTGTGTATTCACCCTCGCTCCGGCAGTGCAGTGTTCCCTGCCGACCGTCGGCCTGTGCCCTCCCTGCTCCGATCCAGTTCCTCCGCACAGCCCTCGACTCCGGCAGTGCAGCTCCCTCGCCTACTGCCGCTCGAACCCGTCACGACTGTACGATATCTCCTCCGGCTCAGGCCAAACGAGCACCCACGCATCTCCGGCAGCTACTGAACCACCACGAGCTCTGTTCCATCCCTAGCTGACCGTTCCATCAACCGACGACTGAATACCGGCGAGCTCGACACTCCGGCATCCCCGTTCCTCGTCTCCGGCAAGCAACTCCCTCTCCACCACCAGTATCGACCACTCCTCACCCCGTTACACCACCTCCCAGCATCACTCTGGCCACCCATACTCCGGCTGACTGATCCCGACTCTGACTTCACGACGTCCGTCGTATCCCGTTGCTCTCCGTCGACTGTGCAGTCCGCGGTCCAGCGATGAACCAACTGCAGAGCTATCATCTTTCTTGCCCTCGTCCCTTCCTCGTGTAAGCTTCCTTCCCCTAGTGCCTATCTCCATTATAGCTTGATACATGAGTTATGTTTTCATGCACATGCAGAATATTATTTCTATTAGGGTGATGAGTTGGGTTATTAATTTTTGTTGTGCTATGGGTTGTGGAGACAAGGGGTGATGCAAGGATGATATTGTTTGGAAGAAGGGGAGTACTATTTTACATGAGTCATGAAGTTGAGGAAGGTCTAGAAGTTTGAGGGATGAATAAGGTGAGCAATTTTATGACTAGGGTAACAGATGATGATGACGCGAACACATAGCTGTAGATAGAGGTAAGTGAACTGACTAAGGAAAGAAAAGAAAGAAATATGTGGGTGTAGGTCTAGTGACATACCAGTAAGGGGAGGAACTGTTAATATGTTTACTTTGAGGAAGAGTATGTGATAAGGGAAGAAAAATATATATACAGATTGGTTTAAGGGATGTGTACACCCATGGGTGCAAGTTAGTTTAGGAGCCAATACAAGTGTCTTACTAAATTTACAGAGTGAAGAAGGTGTAGTAGCATAAGTTTACGAGCAGGAGGTGTGTTCTCCATCGGAGGCAGGGGGAGCACAAGAGTATGGGTGTACGGGATGTATATTACGAGATGCTTGGGTGGTATGGAAATTGATTCAATTATAGTATTAGGTTCTAAAGATTTAGAGCTTAACAAATAAGTTAAACTATTTTTATTTTAGTTTCCTTTTAAAATGATAGTTATTAGTTAAGGAATTAAAAATCATAAACTGTGTTTTGAGGATGGTTTGATGATGTGGTATTGATGACTAGATGATTTGACATATCGTACCGATAGTCAACTGTGGTCAAACCCCCCTAGGGTCTTGTCCCTGTGAGTCGTAGCTGAGACTGAGTTTAGGTATAGATGTATGTTGCATCCCTGTCTGTTATGGAACAGATTATTGATTATTGGTTTGTATCTCATCTCTAGGTACTACGGGACCTGCGTACTTGGACGTGGTACCGGATCCCCGTCATCAGTAGCTGGACGCAGACAAGTGTACCTTGCCACCCTGTATTTTAGTTTATAGATATTGATTATTTTGTTATATACATTGTGCACGGATTTATGTTGACGTTCGATACTTCGCATCCGGATCGCAACCGAGTGTTGACGTTCATCGAAACGTCTTAGAATAAATGGTTAGATGCGTTGTAGTACCTCAATGCACGTACTTGAGTACATCGACACCCCAGGACACACTCATACACTGTGATCGTGCCAGATTCTTGTATCCTGATACTGACATCATGACCAATGATTGGGACGACCTTAGGGTCGCGTCTGTTGAGTTATCTTTCGTGTGTCGAGACTTTAGTTAGAGGTTCAGGTTCAACGCACAATCGTTGACCGCTTGGGTAGGGGAAGACAGTTACTAGACGCTTGGGCTCCTCTGCACTCGCTTATATATATATGTAGTATCTATGTAGTGATCCTGTATCTAGTGTAGTGGTTTCACCCGTGTGACTCTTTGCCCGGAGCTGCGGTACGTGCCTTGTGTTTCCGTATCCGGAGCTACGATTTTATTTTGGACAGCCCACGCGTCGAACATTGTCTTTAAACTGTGTCACACTAGTTGGTTATGATAGAGTACCCTGTCGTGCACTTGTACTTTCTGTTTACTTGGCATGTTGTATTTCTGTACCTTGTTACGTCCCTCTGAGGACCTGGTTCCCTGCCAGTTTTGCAGCATAGATGATTATGGAGCATTTGGAGTTGCTGTTGGAGTTGCATGTCTTGCGGGCATGGTACCAGGTACTCACATTATATCTACCGGCATTATGGTTATTTTACATTGATTATTCATCTGCTGTTGTAGCCTAGTTTTGTAGACTCATACTTCTTCTCGAGTCTATTCGAGTTAGTGTGTTATTGGGCGGCCGACCTTAGCACATTTAGCTCTTTCTTGTATACTGATGTACATTGTGGATTGAGACATAGAGGTTTACATTTATGGAATATCTAGATAGTGCCCTTTATATTACAGCTTATACGTATTCGAGTCAGACCAGAGTCTGGTCGAATGCGTAGCTGGCGTGTCACTTATTCCTGGTCCTACTTATTTTGGGACTGGGGCGTGACATATAGCAAATAAATTATGGTCTTTTAAACCTAAAATAAATGTGTGGTAGAAAAATATTTATGCATGGATCTACAGTAAATTCTGAAAGTCCTAGAAAATTAGTTTTCCTAGGTTTTAATTATCTAAAATTTATAAAAAAATTCAAGAAATTCTAAAATGGCAAAATTATGATTCTAAACCTTAATATGAGTCTCCATGGGTTATATGAAGTTCAGTGTTACATTATTGTCAATATAAGATTATAGTTATGCCTTAGTATTGCAAAACAAAATTCCCACAAAATACTAGTATATTCTTATACGGTATTTTGGACAGTGAATGCTACAACATCACCCTGATAGAGAAATTCACTACGATGCCAAGGGGGTAGCTAATAAATATCCAACTCAGCCTCTGCATATTCTGTCTAATATGTAAGACAACTGAAGTAAGGACTATGTAGTCCAAAATAATTCATGCAAAAGAAGAAAATGGCGCACATATTTTGCTCTCCGTAATAAATGTGAAAGGGGGTTCTCAAATTTCATGCCCACATAAATTGAGAACTCAAACATTTCAGCATCCCAACAAGCATCATGGCCTGTGCAAAATAAGGCAACGACTCAGCTTTGTCAGCTTCCAATGCGCGTAAAAAATATTTTTTAGCCACAACTAAAAATTATGCACGCATAGGATAGGAAATTATACAAAGTTCAGAATCAAGTTTCTATTTACACAAATGATGCTGATCAGAACATTTGCATTAAAAAGCAAAATTTGTCCCCTACTTTTTCCTTTTCTCCTCTTGATTTATGCAACATACTCAATCAAAAGTGTAAAAAGAGAGATTTCTACCACAATAATTGTGCTTTCTAATGAGCATCGTTGTCAAAATATTGTTGTTTGTTATGAACAAAAAGTTGAACGAACTTTTGTTTTACAAACTTTGGAAGAAAAGAAAGGGGTACAATAAACCCTATACAAGAATCTAAAGTACGATGATTCTGGGAAAGTATAGTTGTAGAGATATGATTTACAGTCGATCACTTTACTCCTTGGACTACTCAACACAAAGAAGAAATACAAGAACACACGAGTGCTTAAGAACTTAGCAAGAAGGCAATGACAACACTGGCACGAATGACTTCTCCCTCTTTCCATGTCCGTATGTTCGTCTCTTGTAGGATTGCACTGATCCTGTATTTATAGTACTTAAAAATGGTTATTTGGATGTGCACGTACAAATGAGCAATATGCACTGTGTTTGCCACTGTACGCATATATTTTGAAGACTTGCAACCCCCTTTCTGCTTAGTGGGTGCACAACTTACTTTCAACTTGACATGTGGCATCCTGTACGAGAAAAGGCTAGGTCGTGGGTACAATTGTTTTTACACATTCTATGAGAATTGTGGATAAAATACACGAATCATAATAGCTCACTTTCGGTTATAGGAAACAAAATGCGCACACTTCCTCAGCAGAGAACAAAGTGCGCACATCTTCATGAAGAGAGAGACAGAGGTGTACTGTTATAGAGGTATCAATGCTAGCGTACTCCATTAGAGATAACAGCACAAGTGCACTCTGGCTGAAGTAACAATATTGGCATATTCAGGGAGAGATAGCATCACTGACGTACTCTTGTAGAGATGGAAACACGAGCATACTCTAGTTGAAGTAGCAATATTGGTGTATTCAGGGAGAGATAGCATCACTGGCATACTCTGTTAGAGATAACACACCGGGGTAATCTGGAATTACTAGCATACTCTGTTAGAGATAACACACTGGGGTAATCTGGAGTAATGTGGTAGCATTGGCCACAAAACTACAACCCGAGTCTCTGTGCCAGAGATCTTATGTATTAATAAGCATGATATTTTTGTGTACTGTGTTTGTCAGCTGTCAGGTTCATTGCATTAAATGTTTGGAGGGAAAAATAAAGAATGTACGCCTTCCTCTGCTGATTTGGATGAATGGCATGACAGTGCACCACTCTATTTTGCTGAGCTTGGATGTTTTTTTGAGGAAGTACGCCATTGCTTCTTTATGTCTAACATCATTTGGGAGGCGTATTTTTTATGTTTCTACAAGACCCCCTTCAAAGTTTTCAAAGTTTCAAAAATAAATTCAAAAATACTTCGAACTAGAAGCATAAAAATTGGTTATAATATTGTGTGCACATTTTGGACAGAATCTCAACAGACTACTGACATGGCCGCACATAACTTGTTGATATGTTAAATTTTGACTTGGTCCTTGATTTGACGCGGTCTTCAAGGCAATATATATGACTTTATGGGAGTGATTTTCGAGTGTCGTTTCAGAACTCGAAACGTCATATCTCGCTCTATAAATTGGAGTAGAATTCCATCAGAACTCTTTAACTTATCTTTTTCTTGCTGCAAGATTAAGCATGGTTGTCTTTCGGTGCAAGTCTAAGAAGACGACCATAGCAAAATGGCACGGTTGGTTCTGCTGGCTTCCAAGAGACTATAAAAGGAGACATTTCTCGATGATAGGTGAGATGCTCGTTCGAAGATCACTGCTGCCGACTTCTCCTTTTCTTTTTCCTCGCCTGGATTCTATGTATACTATAAATAGTAGAAAAAGAAGTATAGGGAATTTTATGACCACAACCACGATACACGCATATATTTTCCTCTTTCAGAGCGAAATCAACCTCCTGGCACACTTTCCTCTTTTAGACTAAAATAACCATCAAGCGTTCTTTTCCAAGTCCTAAAGGATTGGTGGAGTTGGCATACTTTTCCTTTTATAGAGTGAAAAGAATTATCATGTGCACATTTCAGTCTTTTCTGCTAAAAATTGTAGTTTGTGCGCACATTGCAACTTCTTTACTGGAAGTTGAAAATTTATCATACACAAATATAACGTACTTTTCTATGCGGAGAGCATATTGGCCTACTTCTTTCGTGATGGAGCATGGAAGGATAACATAAGTCTCGTCATTCGAAGAGAATGCCAACTTTATGCGATAGCTCGTCAAGAACTAATCCAAGAGACGAGGATGATCATCTTTCATTATGGGCAGAGCTGTCCCCATTTATATGTCATGATAGCCGCGTTTCTTTCCTTTATACGACATACCATATTGATTACAGGGTTGGGATTGAATCTCACCGAGACTTCTATCGGCGACACATCTATATGGCAAAGGGAGCTCGTGCATATTTTGAACAATTTTATGCCAGCATAACTCTGTGTTGCAACCTCCCTTGTTATCCATCAGTATGAATTCTTTTTCATGTATTAAGGTTTGAACTGAGGAGCGAGGATATGGAGATGGCTCTGTGATAGATCTCCATCATATGTAATCACAATTTTAGAATAAAAATCCAAATATAATAGATTTTCATCATATTTAATCATGATTTGAATACTAAAAAATTCTTGACCTGATTTTATTTTGCTGCTGCGTTTTGCTGACTGATTAATTTCCATTTAACTCCGCGTACTGGGGAGAGTTTTACCATGTTTGTACTATGCATCCCTTTCTGTCAACTAACTAGTATACGTATTATGCGACTATTCTAATTCCGTATGTGAGAGCCCTTGGAAAAAATACACAGAATCCCAATAGCCACGCTTTGGGTTTTGTGTCTGGCTTTTCCCTTCGAAAAATAAACCGTCGCCTCCCTTCCTCTATGAATCGTGCATGAGAATTCAAACTACCATCTTTCCTGATAAATACGTATTTTTCTCAATTCCTCATATAAATTTTCTTTTGTTCAATTGCTTCCAAGGATGCTTCTAAGAAGAGGGCAAGGGAAATTGATAAGGCAACTGTTTCCTCTCTGACTGAGGCTAACTCCGGCCATGCTTCTATCACTCCTGTGCTACCCCCTACCGAGGAGAAGACAGAAGTATCCCCTGTAAAACTGCTTACAACGAAACTCTTCCTGAATCTCATTAGCCATTCGCTAGACGAACTCACCCAACCTCGAACTGAAGTCAGTATTCTCCATGCTCCTTCTGCTGACTTAGGGAAACAAGAGGAGCATGCCAGAGTAGAAGCCTTTCGTCGACTATTTGCAACTTCAGGCGTCCAGACTCTGCATGATCTTTCGACTTTTGTAAATGATAGTGATTCGGACTTAGAGTACTCCTCTTCCTAAAATTTATGCTATTGTTCACTTTTTCCACTTTTTATCAATGAAGAAACTTTTTTTTCATTTTTATTTCTTTTGTGCATGAATTTATCCTCAATTCCTTAAAAAGGAAACTTCTTGCACAATAACACTCAAATAAAGTAAATGTCCACATATACATCATATGAGACAGTATTGAGATCAATTAGGGAGTGTTCACTGAATGATAAATAAGGGAGAAGACCCTAAGAAAGTCACAAATATTCAAGCAACCCATATTACTAAGGAAAATTTGAACAAGTGTTCTTCTTAGCAGACTTATGGCTTGAATGAGGCCATCAACGATGTCATAAGCAATCATACGTCTTAGGAGAATGGCATGGGCTTACTATCCATTGCATATCTAATATTAGATACGGATAATAAGGTAAAATAGAATAATATTATCAGAGGTAATATGAATATGATAGGCTTTCAGACTAGGACCCCATTGAAGATATCTACTCATAGGTAATATGGACATGGCAGAATATATCTTTGTGGATTAACTTTGTAGAGAAACAAGACAGAGGTAATGTGGATATGACTGTTTTCTTTTGGGACTCTATTTTACTGGGGAAAATAAACAAGGACAATTCAGAGGTGATATGGACGTAAACTATGATATCTTTCCCAAGTTAGGTTAGAAGTATTCCAATCCAGTTGGGGATTAGAAATAGGATAATCTTAGAATGGCTGGGCTCTAAGAACACGGTAATTTACTTGAGAGGATTTTTCTTCGGATGATCTCTACGAGAATATTTTGTAAGATCTGAGGATTACTCTACTGGAAAATTTTGAGGACCTATTATCTATAATGTATCCAAGGCTGTTGAATATAGATAATAGTTCAAGGCGACAAAGAGTTTCACTAACTCTTTTGGGGATAATCTTTGAAAGTGAAATTTTCTAACCCATTTTGAGAGTGAAACTTTTAAGGTGGACCCATTATCCATAACGTATCCAAGACTCTTGAATACAGATAATGGGTTTTACAATATGTTGTTGATGAATGAATATCCCACTGTACATCTACATTACTGGGGAAAGAATAAAGTAAGTACAAACATTGTGTATTTACAAATGACCTGCTGGGGATGGAAAGCACAAGCTTGCCTTAGACATAGTAATTTTTGAGAAACCTACCGTTGATTGGCATCATTAGCAAATCTTTATTAGGCTTCGTGAACCGATATGCACCGTTGGAATACACGGTTTCCACAACAAAGGGGTCTTCCCATTTGGCTTAGAATTTTTCTCTATTTTTGTGCGTTATGACCATTGGTCTTCTTATTGTCAGGACCAAATTATCGACTTAGAATATTCTTTCTTTGAATTTTTTGTTGAAGGATCTGGAGATACATACTTGATATTGCTCACTATGTTGTTGAGCTTGCATGCACTTCTCGTCCAATGCTTTTAAATCTTGAAGTCGAAGATGATCATTATTTTTGACAGTTAGCTCGTTAGCGAGAGTTATTCTGAGGGAAGGGATCTGAATTTCGAGAGAAAGAACGACCTCGCACCCATAGATCAGAGAGTACGACGTACTGCCAGTGGGGGTCCGTACAGTCGTCCGATGGGCCTACAAGCATTCTTCAAGCTTCTCGTTCCAATCGCACTTGTTGGATGAAACAAACTTCTTAAAGAGCTTGATTATAGTTTTGTTGAAGGCTTCTGCTAAGCCGTTGGCTGCAGGGTTATATGTCGTAGATGCCACATTCTAGTTTTGATTCTTATAGCAGAACCGATAGAATGCCTGGCTAGCAAACAATGTCCCATTATCGTGGTTTATCCTCCGGGGAACATCAAAGCGGTAGATCACATAATGCTTGACAAAGCTATTCACATTGGATGTCTTCACTTCAATGAGCGGTACCGCTTCTACCCATTTGGAGAAATAATCGGTTATTGCTAAAATAAACCGATGGCCTGTCACGCCCCAGAACCAGAATACTGGAAAGCGGGGGCAGACAAAGCCAGCTACGTATACTAGAGTACTCTAGTACCCAGAGATACGATCATGGCTGCGAATAAAAATATGGGGTTAATAACACAAGTCATCAGTCAAACCTAGGTTGACCATCCTAGTATCTCAATCAGAAGCAGGAATCCACAAATTCAAGATATATGATCATCAGAAGCAAGATAGTAAAGCATCCCAAACCATATATACATAGATGATCATAAAGATAGTAATACAAAATGAAGAACTAGCAAGATTAATAGTCATACATGATCAACTCTAGCCATGGCCTAGAATATGCTGGTCATGTCATGCCCTATAGGCGATGTATCAGGTACAAAATAGGAGCTAAAAAGGTGATCGGGGCTAAATGCCACAAAAGAATATGTACAATAAGTGGGAGAACAAAATAGAAACCCACTCAATCAGTCTGGTGCTCCTGGTGGTTACCATCCCCAAAAATGTACGGAAGATCCTCTGATTCTGCTACCTGATCTGGCCAAGCAAAACCAGTAGGATTAGACCCCAAATAGCAAGTACCACAAAGGAGGCCAAAAATTATGAACTAAAACCAGCATATAACATAAACTATAATATATTAAACAACATATAACCACCAGTATATAAAAGCACCGTGAAATATGAAAATAAACTGCTGATGGAAAGTATAAATGAGCACGTGAACATATACACATTATGTTAAGTAAACTAGGACTGTGGCATGCATAGGATCACATAACGGTAAATGCAATAAACATGCAAATGGTAATAACCATTGAAAAGAGTAAACAAGTAGGTGACGATATCCATGAAAAGAAAAAGATAAGTCGGTAAAGCAACGAGAAGATACGGGAACTCCTCGAAATAGGAATTATAACGCTTAAACCAAACAAGTACCATGATTATGATTCTTTTTTCGAGTTGAACCTAGTCTATAGTTATTTACCGAAATATAACCATATGAGAAAAGAAAAGGCACTAGGCAAGCAATAGTAACAATCAATAACGCACGGTCAAGCAATGTCTACGGCTTCCTATTATTAGCTAACTAGGGTTACCATAAAACCTAATTACTAGTAAATACAATTTTGAGAACCTCTCTATTGGTCACATACCCTGCAAACTATCCAAGTTAAGACCAACCATAACTAAGCTAATAAATATAGTGGACTGTCCGGCCTCAAAGCCTACATCTTAGGAAGTGGAACTACACAACGGTGAGCCTAATATGCCCGTACGATGACGAGATAATAATCGTCTACATAGACATAATGCTCTACACGATGATGAGCTAGAAATGTGCCCCTTACGACGGAGAGCTACAAATATACGAAGCAAGGTGGTTGGACAACTGGACTGTATGCAACCTAGATATTCTCCCGTCCCAATGATCTTGTTATTCACGCTAGTTATAATCCTTAACATTTTATTACAGGATTCTGGGTGTGGCATTTCGCAGAATCCATCCTAGACTCCTCACAGGGATATGCACAATAAGGCGATATTTTAACAAACATACGCACAAGTTAAGAAAAGAATACAATCACACGGTTATAGACACAACTAGCATGCGCTATAACAAGCCACAATAAATAATATATGGGTAAAGTATCATGAGTGTACTACTATGAGTCACTGTCACACATATAAGGGATAATAAACATGAGTGCACTTCTATGAGTCACTATTATGCATGTCATATACAATGACCATGAGTGCACTGCTACGAGTCACTATCATGAGTATTTAGGGTATAAATCAATCCCCTACCATACGAGGTCACCCGGTCAAGTGCATCTAGGGTATAAGTCATCCCCTAGCTATACAAGAGACTTGTCGTCATCCCCTAGCTATACAAGAGACTTGTTACGTAAGTCATGGTCATGCTAAGAATGTATCACAACTAAGCAAAAAAATCAGGAAAAGAAAAAATAGGCAAAATCAGGGTGCTTCGGATCATCCGTCGGATCTCCTCAGATCACCGTCGGATCATCCATTATGTCACAACAAGTTAATGTACCATAATTTAAATAACCTGTCGAACTAGCACGGATTATCGTTGGATCATCCGATTGGTTATAACAAGTTTGTGGTCAATAAATCGGACCATCCGCAGGACTGCCGCGGATCACCATCGGATCTTTCGAGTGATCACAAAAACCCAGACTTGGAATAATTTTGAGACTTGTTCAGGCCATAAAAACTTCGTTCTAATTTGAAATTAGATTTTCAAAGGTTAAAATTTTATAGGACCAAATTATCGATAACATGAGAGCATTTGATTTCACCAACTTTGAGATTTGATAGATCGATTCTGAGAAATATCGTAAAAGTAGATTTACGAAAAAACCCGAAACTTGTCCAGATTCGACAAAACTCAAAGACACTAGGATAGGATAGAAGCTAGGCACGGGTCTCAAATAGCATATAAAGATATACTCCAAGATGGAAAATTCAATATCTCTCGTGATATCCAGTCCAGACTGCTAAGGTCAAATCTAGACTAAGTAGGAAATCAAAATTTAGCTCAAATTAATTTCTAAAATATGTACAAGGTTGGAAATCACTAGAGAAACATATTTAACAAAACTATTTTTATGAAATTCTAAGTATAAAAAAATCAAGGAAAAGAAAAACGATAATAAAATATTTTTGTTCAAGAGTTCAGCAAGATGTACTTGCCTAAAGTCAAGCTCCCAGCCTAAACCTTTAACTCCACCACCAAGAGGGGTCCAGAAACCACATTCCTAGGCTTTAAGACCAAGATCCTAGCTTCCGCAGGAAATGGAGAGAAAATGAAGAAGTGAAGAACGAAAGAAAAGAGAGAGGAGAGAGAAAATCCATTCGTATATATGGAAGAGGTGATTTAATCATGACCGTCTGATCTGCCATGTCAGTGATCCAAGTCACGAGTTAAATCAATCTCGACTGCTGAAAAAAAACCAAGAAACCAATGGATAATATAAAGTATTACTATTCATGAAAATATCTAAATAAAAATATCTCGAAAATATCTCAAACATAAAACAATATTTGCCGGTCGAATTTTCCGTCGGTATGCCGCGGTATGCCGACGGTAATCCGGTCAATGAGAAAAGTTTTAGTTCTAAAGAAAGTCTGAGATTTTACGAGATCCAATAAAACACAATAAATATACATAATACAAAATACATATCCATATATCAATACAGATACTGTGAGACGAGTCTCACAACTCTACCCTCCTTAGAAAAATTCTACCATCGAAATTCAATAAGACTCTAAATCAAACAAGAAAATCCAGAAAATTATGCTATCAAGATCTAGGCAGGAAACTCATATAACTATGAAATCCAAACAAGCAAATAGAACAAGAAATGGAAAAGCAACTAACTGTTACAGACATCTACCACACAAATAAGCAGGATAAGATACGGAGGACACAAAATAAGTGGTAGCACATCCGGTCTCAGTGAACTTGATTTTGATAGTTAACTAAATCATGCATTGATATATCGCGATCTGAAGCCTCAACAATCCTATTACATGTCGTCTGTATTACATCTATTCAAATGTAATCTTGTATTTATTTGAGTCTAAGACTGATGTAAGCTGAGTTGCACTAGCAAATCCTAAATACCTATACCCAGATACCTAGTCCACATAAATGAACCAAAGAACCTATCCACCAAATCATGCCACATTTATTTACAAAGTCTACCATACTAAGAGACTGAACTCGGACCGAAATCGAGCCAAACTTGGACCAAACTCGGTTACCCTTTTGGTATAAAATCAACCAATTCAATAAGCTCATAATTTCTTGGCCCAACGATTGGAAATTTGAATTAAACCCCATCCGAATACTGGCCAAATTATGTTTGCCTACATCTTATAAATAGGATTGAAATTCTTTATTCTTACTCATTCAACCATTCTTTAGTCTTCTATCATATTGTGAGCAAACCTCTAAAGCCTTTTCCATCTCAAAGAGCAACTCCCTAGCCTTCCTAGCGCCAAGTGCAATCTCGGTCTAGAAGTCTTCAGAGTTGTTAAGAGCTTTGTTCCATCAGTTATTCTCTCTCTAAGTTATGAAGTTGCGAGACTTTGGATCAAACCTTGTGGTGTAAAGAAGTGGCAAGCCTTCGGATCAAAGCTTGTGATTCACTATTGGTGATTATTGTGGATAAAACTTCGAGCTTGAGTTCTTGGGACTGGACTAGTCCTCTCAGAGGGAAATCAATATACATCTTGGTATTTGTATTTGCTTTCTCTCTCTACTTTACTGCTTTACTTTACTGTCACTATATACACTGTTAGTTAGCAACTGCCTTCATTATGATAATATTAAATTGGGTAGATTATTTCGCTGTACTCTATTCACCCCCCTCTAGAGTTGCCTCATGGTCCTTCAATTAGTATCAGAGCTAGTTCTCTTGATATTTGGCTTAACATCCTAAGAGACTTATGACAACTGTTAGATCTATCTACACCAACAATGGTGAAGGCCAGTCTACAAATAGGCCATCCTTATTTGATGGTACTAACTATACGTACTGGAAGACACGTATGAGCTTCTACCTAAAGTTACTTGATTTTGACCTTTGGACTATAGTAGTAGAAGGATACAAGAAGCCACCTAGAATAGTCATAGATGGTAACCTTGTAGAGAAGCCTCATGATAAGTACACAAATACCGAAAAAAATAAGCTAGTCTTGATGCTAAAGCTATTAACGCTCTATTTTGTGCTGTAGACATGATTGAATTTAACAGGGTCTCCACTTGCGGAACTTCGTAAGAAGTATAAAAACTTCTTGAGGTCACTCATGAATGAACCTTCCAAGTGAAGGAATAAAAAATAAGTCATCTAACACAAGAGTATAAAGCATTCAAGATAAAGCAAAATGAGATGATTACTCAAATAT
This sequence comes from Iris macrosiphon, assembly GCA_036927795.1. Lineage (NCBI taxonomy): Eukaryota > Viridiplantae > Streptophyta > Magnoliopsida > Asparagales > Iridaceae > Iris > Iris macrosiphon. The sequence goes on from JAYESA010000014.1 coordinate 49,329,758, forward strand.
TCATAAGATTCCTCGACATCATAAACCCTCTATTATCACTTGGCAAGGAGTACAATAATCACGAGAAGATTCGTAAGGTACTCAGTGGACTCACCAAGAATTGGAATTCCAAGGCCACTGCAATCATAGAAGGGAATTATCTTACCACGATGACCCTCAAGACGCTCATGGGCAAGCTGATAACTCATGATCTAGATCTTAAAGAATTTAAAGAACCTACTCCCAAGGAGAAGACGATTGCTCTTAAGGCACATTATAAAAAGGTTACCAACTATAACTCTGACGACAATGAGTCTCAAGATGAGAAAATTACCCTGACCACCAAAAACTTCAGGAAATTTCTAAAACTTGAGAAATCAAAGAAGAAGGTACTAACTGACAACAGTGATGAAGAGCCTATATGCTACAACTATAAGAAGATATGGCATATAAAGAAAGATTGTCCAACCCTAAGAAAAAGAAATTACCAACCCTAGGAAAAGAAAATTACCACAATCACTCATCTAGAAGAACATCATCATGGAAATATGCAAATACTAGTATTTGGCACGAAAGTAAAGCTAGTGAATCCAAAGAAGAGAATCCTCGAGAAGCAGCAAACCTATGCTTCATGGCGTTAGCTAATCAGGTAATGGATAACAACTCTTCTGATGATTTTACTTTTGATAAACTAGGTAATACTTTTAGTGATCTGATTGATGATTTTAGGAAACTTAGAAATAAGTACAAGCATGCTATGAAAGATATTCAAGAATGTCAAACTAAAAAAGAGAGACTAACATCTCTACTAAGTGAAGTAAAGGATACCTCAAACAATTCAGACGAGAATTCTAGACTTAAGCTTAACCTCCACGAGAAACTTGCCAGTCTTGACAAGAGCTCTCAGGAGAATGCTAAACTTAAAGAAGAACTCGAATCTAAAAAAAAAAAGTATTTTATTGCTACACGTAGAATAGATGCTCTCACTGCTAAATATGATAAAGTATATGCTACCTCTAAAAAGTTTGAGATTAGATTGGGTAAACAGGTCGAACAAACCTTCACCCAACCTGACACGAGACACTTAGTAAGACAAAAGAACACTCACAGCTATAATCCTATCTACATGCATAACAGTTCTTGCAATCATATGTTCAGAACACATCATGCATATAGAACCAAAGATAATCATGTATTCTATTATAGAAGAACACAAAGAAATATCCCACACAATCATGCATTCTATTATAGAAGACCACAAAGAAATATCCCACACAATCATGCATTCTATCCACATAGACCATAAAGAACTGCTTCACACAATCATATTTATCATGCTGCACCAAGCACCAATCACACAGCTATATGTCACTACTGTGGTAAGAAAGGACATATATTTAGATTCTGTAGAACAAGGAAGTTAGTAGATATGAATGTTTATGCATGGGTACCAAAAACTAACACAACAGGACCCTCAAAGAAATGGGTACCAAGGGTTACATCTATAACTCATTTTATAGGTGGACCGACCCTCTCATTCTAGAAGTAAGTGGATTCTCGATAGTGGTTGCTCACGATATATGACTGGTGATGCTAACCTATTTACAACGCTATTGATGAAGAAAGAAGGTTATGTCTTCTTCGGCAATAACCTTAGAGGATACATTATTGGTAATGGTAATATAGGTGTTCCACCGTATCCTGTTATAAAAGAAGTTTATCTAGTAAGGGAATTAAAATATAACCTACTCAGCATCAGGCATCTAGCTGACCATGGTTATGATATTAACTTCGTTAAAAATAAATGTTCTATTTATGAAATATCTACTAGTAAGGTTATCTTTGAAGGGATCAGGGAAGACAATATATATATTTTCTATCTTGCAAAAGACACTGATAATGTAGGCAAATGTCTATACGCCAACAAAGATGACAGCTGGCTATGACATATGCATCTAGGACATGCAAACATGGATACTATTGCAAGACTATCTACAAATAAACTCGTAAGAGGCTTACCATAGATTACTTTCAAGAAAGATATGGTATGTGCTGACTATAAAAAGAATATAGCCACTAAATCTTTCTTTAAATCAATCAACTCTGTAAGTACCTCTACACCTCTACAACTCTTGCATATGGACTTGTTTGGATCTAGTAGAGTCGCCAGTCTTGGCGGTAATCTTTATGCTTATGTTATTGTTGATGATTTTTCTAGATACATATAGGTTTATTTTCTTGCAAATAAAAATGAAGCATTTTCTGAATTTGTCACTTTTTGCAAAAAGGTTCAAAACGAAAAAGGTTTCATGATTACTCGTATCTGAAGTGATCATGGAGGCGAGTTCGTAAATAGTTATTTCAAATTTTTTTGTAATAAAATAGTTTTTCTCATAAATTTTCTTGTCCTAGAACTTCATAACAAAATGGTATTGTAGAGCGGAAGAATAGAACTCTTGGCGATATGGCTAGAGTTATGTTAAATCAGTATAACCTTTCGAAATACTTTGGGCTGAAGCTGTAAGTACTTCATGCCATGTTTTGAATATGGTTCTTATTCGACCTATATCGAAGAAAACCCCCTAGGAACTTTGGTTTGGTAGAATCCCCATAATTAGTTACTTTAAAGTTTTTGGCTGCAAATGTTTTATTCTTAATACCAAAGATAATCTAGAAAAATTTGACTTTAAGCCGATGAAGGTATTTTTCTAGGTTATGCCACCAAAAGTAAAGGATCCAGAGTATTTAATAAAACTTTATTGACTGTTGAAGAATCAATCAATGTTACATTTGACGAACACAATACTCAAGCACTAAACGACAGCGACGATAAAGGTAGTCAACTCGCAACCAACAAGACATCAGAAGATACAAACTGTACAAGTCATCCGAAAAGTCTGCCAAGGAGACTAAAGTTTTCCACAGATCATCCTGTGGACTTGGTAATAAGTGATGTATCAAAAGGTGTAAGTACACATTCCTTAAATAGAAATATTATTGCAAATGTTGCTTTTATTTCTCAAATAGAACCTAAAAATACTGATGAAGCTTTTGTTGATAAATTTTGGATTTATGCTATGCAAGAGGAACTCAACCAATAACGCAATCAAGTTTGTGAACTTGTTCCTAAACCTAATGATTATCCGATCATTAGTACTAAATGGGTTTTCTAAAATAAATTAAATGAGGATGGTTCAGTTATACGTAACAAAGCACGTCTCGTAGCTCAAGAATACAACCAAGAAGAAGGTATTGAGTACGATGAGACTTATGCTCCTGTTGCTAGACTTTAATCTATTCGAATGTTTTACGCTTTTGCTAGTTTTCATAAATTTAAACTTTTTAAATGGATATTAAAAGTGCTTTTCTAAATGGAGTTATCAAAGAAGATATTTTTGTCAAACAACCCCCTAGTTTTGAAGATTTTAAACACGCTGACCACGTATTCAAGTTACGAAAGGCTTTATATGGACTCAATCAAGCCCCTCGTGCTTGGTATGAATGTCTTAGCCTCTTTCTACTTGGAAACAGTTTTTCAAAAGAAAAAAATTGATACTACCCTTTTTATAAATTCTTCTGTTGATTCTTTGTTATTAGTGCAAATATATGTTGATGATATCATATTTGGATCTACTAATGAGATGCTATGTAATGAGTTTGCTAAGTATATACAGAGTGAATTTAAGATGAGCATGATGGGAGAACTGACTTTCTTCCTAGAATTGCAAATCAAACAAGATTCACAAGAAACTTTTATACATCAGGCTAAGTACACGAAGGATTTGCTCAAAAAGTTCAACATATACAATGCAAAGCCTATCGGAACTCCAATGGCAACATCCACTAAGCTTGACCTTGATGATAGCAGTAAACCAATAGACATACATAAGTATCGAGGTACGATTGGTAGTTTGTTATATTTAACTGCTAGTTGTCCAGATATTATGTTTGATGTATGCCTTTGTGCTAGATATCAAGCTAATCCTAAGGAATCACATTTGTGCGCAGTTAAGCGTATCTTTAGATACTTCAAAGGGACTTTGTCGGCAGGCTTATGGTATCCCAAAATCACATCCTTTGACCTTGCTGGTTACTCAGATGCTGATTTTGCTGGATGCAAAGTCGATCTAAAAAGCACCAGCATACGTGTTATTTCCTAGGAAAGTCTCTAGTCTCCTGGTTTAGCAAGAAACAAAATTCTGTTGCATTATCAATAACTGAGGCAGAGTATATCGGGTCATAACATTGTTGTGCTCAAATTTTATGGATGAAGCAAACCCTAGAAGACTTCAATCTGTACTATAAGAATATTCCTATTTTTTGTGATAACACTAGCACTATTAATCTCACCAAAAATCTAGTATGCCACTCACGCACTAAGCACATAAAATTTTTTCATCATTTTCTATGGGATTATCAATTATACGGAGATATTTGTTTAGAGTATGTGGACACAGAACATCAATTAGCAGACATCTTTTCTAAACCTTTAGTTGAAGATCGATTCAACTTTATCCGTCGAGAATTATGTCTTTTGGATTATGATAAAATATAAGAATCATAAGATGCTTTACAATTTTTTTGTCACACTTTTCAAAAAGTTTTAAATTTTTTGGATACAAGTCGAAATGGCCCTTCTGTCAAAACTATGTAAATAACCTTAAGCGACACGATATTTAAGTGACTTCGGACCACCGCTAGCTGGGATCCGGCCCCTACAGCTACTCCGAGATGATTTAAACTTTTAAAAATATACGATTTAAGTTCAACTTATTATTCTGTATTTATATCAAGTCAAGAAAGGCATAATATCGATTAAAGTTGCTGAGATTCTTGAAATAAATGCCTACAAAATTCGGACCGAACTCGGACCGAGCTCGGACCGAACTCGGTTAGTTTAATTCCAGAATATGCTATGTCATTTAATTCTCTTCCTAATTTAGGTTTCTGCTACCCTATATATAGAATATTTTGTTGTTCATTCATTCAGACCAACAAAAATCATCCCTCCACCATAAATAAACTTAGCTTTTTCTCCTACATCCTCTCCCAATGGCCCCTAAAAGGAAAAATAGATTCCTTTTCTGACTCTATTTTCTGTCCCATTATGCCAAACATAGGAGAATTCAACTGTTTCACCTTTTGAAGCCTCAAAATTTTAAATGATTGGTTTAATGACTTCTCCAAGAGACACATCTGTTTTAGCCATCCTATTGATTTTTTTTTCCAACACAAAGACTATCTACCTATTCTTCAAAAACTTTAACTTAAAGAATTTATTACGACCTGTACCAATATTTACACCAATGATATTTAAATGTTCTATTGTAACTTAACATATAAATATGACACTATTTCATCTAGAGTTTGTGGCATTCCAATTGAATTCGATACGAATGACTTGGGTAAAATTCTATGCATTCTTGCTGATTGACAAACCTTAGTCAACATCATACAAGTTCATTTGACCATGGCTGAACCCTAGATTCTTTCAAAAATATCCTTTGTCACCCTCTTGAATGTCCACCTGAAAAATTTTATGCTAGATATTTGAATGGTCACTTCTTTGAAATGCATCATATTATCTTTTTAACTTTTCTACCTAGGAAGACTTACTTTGATGAGGTCTCTTATCTAGAAATGTCAGCTTTATATCACTTATATTTCGGCATTAACTTCAATGTTCTCCAGACCATCTTATCTCAAATGGTTCAATATCGCAAGAAAGGGCGTCCACTACTATACGCCATGTACTTGCCAATCATTTTCAGCTATTTTGACGTTCCTTTGGATACTTGTCCAAATCTTGAGGAACCTTTATACCTTAATAGAATTCGGAGAATTGAGCCAACTATGCTTCTACCTTATAACTCACATCAAACTCAAACACTCATCATATTGATTCTGTCCCTCTTATTTATGAACAACCACAATCCTTAGAGTCTATTTTCAATCTATTGCATGATCGCTTCCACAAAGAAGATATACGCAATCATGCTACTGATCATCGCCAAACTCTTCAGACTCAGGCTATTGGCAACACTTTGATAGATATCTTGTAGACCCTATCGAAGCACCCAGCCGGACCTTTTTCGATTCTCCGGAATCCGAATCAACAAGGATTTTGTATTGATCACCCCTATGTTCAGCGATATTTGGATCCAGCTGATGCCTTCTTTGATCCAAACAGAATAGTTAAACCTGATGATGAAGATGAAGAACATGACAACTAGTTATTCAATGGATTTAAATGTTTAAAAAGTTTACTTTTAGATGCTCTATTATGATATTTCCACTACACATATGCTTTTGTATATTTTTTTAAATAAATAAAAGTTTAAATGCAAATTTTCTTTTTATTATATATTATCATGTATATACTTTACTCTCTTATTTTTCTTGTCATCTCACCGATTTCAGGAGAGCATGCCATTTCGATCAAATGACAATGGAGGAGAAAGACATACATGATACTAGCATACAAGATGATACTTGACAGACGGTCTTCAGCATATCAACTGCTCCACAGTTACGGAAGAGACTTGCATATCAAAGACTTGTAGTATCAATCATAGTTTGTCAATTATCAAAATTGGGAAGTTTTTTGGCCCATCTGGTCTCAGTCAACTTAATTTTGATAGTTAATTAAATCATGCATTGGTATGTAGCAATCTGAAGCCTCAACACTGCTATTATATGTCATATATATTACATCTATTCAAATGTAATCTTTTATTTATTTGAGTCTATGACTGATGTAAGTCGAGTCGCACTGGCAAATCCTAAATACCTATACCCAGATACCTAGTCCACTCAAATGAACCAAAGAACCTATCCACCAAATCAGGCCACATTCATTTACAAAGTCTACCATACTAAGAGACCGAACTCGGGCCAAACTCGTGCCAAACTCGGTTACCCTTTTGGTATAAAATCAACCAATTCAATAAGCTGCCCAACGGTTGGAAATTTGAATTAAACCCCATCTGAATTCTGGCCGAATTCAGTTTGCCTACACCCTATAAATAGGATTAGAATTCTTCATTCTTACTCACTCAACCATTCTTTAGTCTTCTATCCTATTGTGAGCAAACCTCTAAAGCCTTAACTTTTCTATCTCAAAGAGAAACTCCCTAGCCTTCCTAGTACCAAGTACGATCTCAGTCTAGAAGTCTTCAGAGTTGTAAAGAGCTTTATTTCATCAGTTACTATCTCTCTATAAGCTATAAAGTTGAGAGACTTCAGATCAAACCTCGTGGTGTAAAGAAGTGACAAGCCTTCAGATCAAAGCTTATGATTCACTATTGGTGATTATAGTGAATAAAACTCTGAGCTTGAGTTCTCGGGACTGGACTAGTCCTCTCAGAGGAAAACCAGTATACATCTTGGTATTTGCATTTGCTTTCTCTCTCTACTTTACTGCTTTACTTTACTATCTCTATATACACTGTTAGTTAGCAACTGTCTTTATTCTGATAATCTTAAATTGAGTAGATTATTTTGCTGCACTTTATTCATCCCCCTCTAGAGTTGCCTCATGGTCCTTCAATAAGTATACCTCCTGAGTCGAAGAAATACGGATAACAAGCATGGATATCATCCTCGTGCTTCCCACATTGACTTACTCGGTGAGTGATGACCCCAAGAAACTCAAACTAGTCGGATAGTCCAGTTTTTGAGAACTTTCTCCCTCCGGTCTAAAATAGATACCAGCCTCTCCTCATACGATAGGTCGGTACCAACGACCAACTCTGAATGATCTAGGACATGAATCAGATCTGGAATATATCAACAAAACTGAGATACATAAAATATGTCATGTACGTCGCAAAGAGACGATGGAAGAGCTAGTCAATATGAGACTACTCCCACACACTTGAAAATATCGAACGGACCAATAAACCTAGGACTAAGCTTTTTTTGTACTCTGAATCTAATAACTCCACGAGTAGGCAAAATTCTAAGAAATACGTAGTTATTGATAGAGAACTCAAGATATCGCCGATGTAAAACTGTCCAATGACGCTGGCAATTCTGAGCTACTCTGATATGCTCTCTGATATGCCTGCTAACCGTTACTGACTATGAAATCATCTGGAGTTCAAGCATCTGCCTCTCTCCAATATCATCCCAAGCTAAGGGCGATCTGCATCTCATGCCATACAATGCCTCAAAGGGTGCCATCTGAATGCTTGCCTGGAAGCTGTTATTATAGGAGAACTCTACTAAGTCTAGTGATCCTTCCAAGAATCACCGAAGTCTAATGTACGTGAACGAGGCATATCCTCCAAGGTCTGAATCGTATGCTCCAACTGACCATCTATCTGCGGATGGTAGGCTTAACTGAACCTCATACGGGAGCCTAAACTCTGTTGAAGGCTCTGCCAGAAATGGAAAGTAAATCTAGAATCCATGTCTGCGACTATGCTAACTGTGCACCATGTAGTCGGACAATTTGCCTCATGTACATCTTGGCTAGATGCTCAGTGGACTGACTAACTCTGAATGGTAAAAAGTGAGCAACCTTCATGAGTCGATCTACTATCACCCAAATGACATCTCTAATAGTCAGGGATCTAGGAAGACCGGTCACAAAGTCGATAGTAATATGCTCCCATTTATATTCCAAAATCAGCAAAGGCTGAAGAAGTCCAGCTGGTCTCTGATGCTCCACCTTAACCTGCTGATAGACTAAACACCTAGAGACAAACCGTGCCATCTCCCTCTTCATCCCATTCCACTATAAGTGCTGACGAATATCACGATACATCTCCATCCCTCTTGGATGAACTGAATACTGGAAGCTGTGGGCCTCTAACATGATCTCGTACCGGATATCTCCACTCTGCACACATAGTCGATTCCCGAACCTGAGAGTCCTATCCTTGGGAATGCTCAACTCTTTTCGGCGTCCTGCCTCATACTCCATTCTGAGTTACCGAAGCCTGGCATCACCTGACTGTGCTGCCCGGATCCTCTTAATTATAGTAGACTGGACCTACAATCCTGCTATCAAGCCTGTATCGCCAGATAATACCACCTCGATATCCATTTTCTGAAGATCATCCAGGATATGACGCTGCTCCGTCAAGAAGTAAGCTCATGCTCTCATGCTCAAGCATTTACAATAATGTTGGCCTTTCCTGGATGGTACTGAAGATGAATATCGTAATCTGTCAGTAACTTCAGCTATCTCCTTTGCAGCATGTTGAGGTCCCTCTGCGTGAACACATACCTCAAGCTCTTATGATATATGAAGATCTCCACCCGCTTGCCATATAACTACAGTGCTTGAGTGCAAACACAACTGCGGCTAACTCTAAATCATGGGTCAGGTAGTTCTTCTCATAGTCTCAAAGCTGCCGAGTTGCATAAGCAATAACCTTACTATGCTGCATAAAGACACACCTTAGCCTAATGCCTGATGCATCGCGGTAAACCGTGAACCTACCTGGTCTAACGGGAAGTATCAGAATATGGCCAAAATTAAAATCCACTTAAGCCAAAATCAAACTTGACAAGCATATGACTACTCGAAGCGCATGTCCTTACACGTTAGCCGTATCAAGGGTGCAAAATTCCTATCAAAGTCAGCCACAAAATGTCTGTAGTAGCCTGTTAATACCAGAAAACTATATATCTCCGAGACTGTACTTGGTACTGGCCAACTCTTAATAGCCCCTACCTTCTTGGGATCCACCTCTATGCCTCCACTAAAAATAATGTGACCTAAGAATGAGATACGATCTAGCCATAAATCATACTTGCTGAACCTCGCATATAGTTGTTGCTCCTGAAGAGTCTAAAGTACTATATGAAGATGCCCTTCATGCTCTACCTCAGTCTGACTGTAGACCAGGATATCATCAATAAATACTACCACAAACTGGTCTAGGTGAGGCATGAAGATGAGATTCATGAGATACATGAATATCGCTGGCGCATTGGTCGCTCCAAATGGCATAATAAGAAACTCCAAATAGACATATCTAGATCTAAATGCCATCTTGGATATATCATGCTCTCTAACTCTGTTCTGATGATACCTAGACTGTAAATTGATCTTAGAAAATATATCTGCCCCAATACGCTGATCAAACAAGTCATCTATCTTGGACAAGGGATACTTGTTCTTAATAGTTACTATATTTAATATACGATAATCAACACATAAATACGATGAACTATCCGTCTTTTTAACAAGAAGTAATGTGGCTCCCCAGGGTGATCCACTAGCAGGAATGAATTCCTTGGTCCTCAACTCCTCAATCATCCGGTATTGAATCTCCAACTCTGATGGTGACGTCCTGTAGACTCTCTCTGAAACTGGCTCTGTCCTTGGAATCAGGTCAATGCATAACTCCACGTCTCAAACTAGAGGCATGCCTGGAAGCTCGTCAAAAAATACGTCCGGAAACTCATAAACCACTATGGGAAACTGAACCTCCTCATTTACTACCATCCTCAGGATAACTGACAGAGACTCCATATCGCCTCTAAAAAATGTGACCTCCTCATTGGGGACACAAAAGATAACCTTGCCAGTATGAAAATCTACCATCATGTGGTGCACACTCAACCATTCTATTCCTAGGACTTGTCACATCCCAAAACCAGAATACTGGAGAGCGGGGTCCTGACAAAGCCAGCTACGTATATTTTAGTACAAATGTACCCCGAGATATGGTCACAGCTGTCTAGGAAACAAGTGGGAGAACTCTAGCATGTCACTGATGCCTCTTATGGCTAGAAATATCCTATCTCAATCCAATCAACAAAAGAAGCAATAAAGAGTAAATTATATATGCGATTTGTAAGATGTTCCAAACACATATGCATACATAATCATGAGAGTTAACATAATGTAAAGATACATCAACTAAATATACAAAAGGTATGTAAATGTACAACTAGCCTCGGTCCATAATATATATATATATATATCGTTAAAGACGGAGGGAAACAAAACCCAGAAACAAGGACTAACACATGTCCTTAGATAATACACCACAAAATAAAGGTACAAAATAAAGTAGGAGAATAAGATAACCCACTCGCTAATCCGAGCCGCAATCCTCCGAGTGCGAACCATCAGAAGGAAGAGAAGGCAGATCCTCTGGTTCTGCACTGAGATCTGGCCATGCAAAACCAGTGGGGTCAAAACCCCAAGCAACAAGCACCATAAAGGAAGCCAATAGGATGAACAAAAATCTACAACAATGGATAGAGACAAAATAAATAAATAAATACAGATCGAGATTCGTGCGCTACCAATGCACTAATCTCGATAAAAGGAAAGACAATAAGCTAAATGATATATAATTTTAAGTAAACAACTGGTGACATAAAGTAAACCGGGAGCAAGTTAAATAAATATAGATATGTGAACATGTAATATGCCGGAACAATAACTAAGAGCATGTAAGGTATTAGAGGGTATGTGAACATTTATAGTACAAGGGGTCATATATAGCATGAGAGTACATGATCTAGAACAGGGCATAGGCAGTAAACATGTAAATGAATAATAACTGATTGTAATAATAATAATAAATAATAGGAGCCGTGAATAGACAATATGACTGATTTTCTACCTTTACACCAAACAAGGACAAAAGGTAGGAACTAACTTTATGACTGTTCACGTATCCGAGTTAACAACTACAACAATAAAATAATAAGAATAATAACTAAGTACAATAACCATAGAAAAGGATAAGCCGGCAAGCTACAAGAGAGCTTAGGGACTTCTCGAAATCGGAGCCATAACCCTTAAACCAAACAAGGACCGAGGTTATGGGTCTTTTTTCGAGCATAACTTAGCCTCTGGCCACCCACCGACACATATGACAAAGTGAGAAAAGAAAAGATAATGCACGAGCATAAAGTAAATAGTGCACAAACAAAGAAACATGACCAAGCATTTTCTACGACATGCTATCATTAGCTAACTAGGGTTATCACAATCCTAGTTACTAGCACATGCAATTTGGATATTTTATACAGTCACATGCCCTACAGTCTATCCGGATCATCCAGACGTAAGTATTACATAATATAATTATCACATATAGAAATTTTTACTTGTAATGCAATATTCGACAGTATGTTAGAAGTGTGCCCTCACGACAGAGAGCTACAAATCCACATGTGTCACTGGGATGTCGAGATTGTATGTAGCCAAAAAAAATTCTATATGCCTCTAATTAATCAAACTAGTTGTTTTAATCCTTAACATTTTCGTTTAGGATTTCGGGTGTGACATTCCGCAGAATCCATCCTAGACATGATGCAAGACTGAACAATGGTTTAACAATTAAAGCATAAGCACCAGACAAGCCACAACAGAAAAAATATATGTGTCAGAAAACATGAGTGTGCTACTACGAGCCACTATAAAGACAATAAAGAGATCTGGTGTTAGGAGTGCGATACGACGAGCCACTAAGAGGTAGAATATAACTAATACAGGGATGTTAGCGCACTACTATGAGTCAGTATTTAGGGGTAAGACAACGTAAGGACAATTGTCAATGAATAGTGCTTTATTCGATAATGTAAAAATGCAAAGACAAGGGTTGATGTGCGTGGCACACTGTAGTAGAAATAAATCTATGCACGACGCACTATACGCGTCCAAAAATCTGTGCACGGAGCACTGCAAGGGATGATGCGCGCGGCAGGGGATGATGCGTGCGACAAGTGTTGATGCGCGTGGCACACTACGGTGATAAGAAATCTGTGCGTGGCACACTGCATGTGGAGAGAAAACTGTGCGCAATGCACTATGCGTGGCACTGTTCAGCATCCCTGCCATACAGGTTCGAGAACATGAAAATTCTAGAATTTGGTTTGGCCATAAAACATACAATTTAAATTGAAATTTGGATTTTCAAAAGTCAATTTTGCATAGAATTGAATTCTCCACAATATTATATAATTATATTATAAATTTTTTATGTTTTAAGAGATCAAATCTACGAAATTCTATAAAGGCATAATTTAAAAACTTAGATCTATTCCAAACTGTTTATCAAAACCAAAAACACCAAGTACTAAATATGTAGAGAATCATGCAAAGAATATTCCTACGCAATAATATTCAAGAAAAACCAAAAATGAAAGAAATCCAAATTCTTAGGTTCAATTAATGGTAAGATGTACTTGCCTAGGTTAATGCCTCAAGCATAATCTTCCATTCCACCACCAAGAGGGGTTCCAAAACCATACTTTATGCCTCAAGGCCAAGCTCCAAGCTCCAAGCTTGAGGAATGGAGAAGAAGAAGAAAGAGGGAAAGATAAAATAAAAGAGGAATGGTAAGATATACTTTCCTAGATTTAATCTCATCCATCCATACCGCCACCTCACCAATCCATGCCCCATCTATTCCATCTCAACCATCCAAAGAAACACAAGAGTTCTTGGATAAAAGGTGATGCGGTTATTAACCAAGGGATTTTCCATTCTATACGCCGGTCCTAGCACGGGTCTATGATAATTACCAATGGGTATTCTACTGGTCCAAGGTAGTCTCTTATAACAAACATATAAATCCAATCACAGAAATACAGCAAGTATGATACACAAAATACCAAATACAGTCTAAGTCTAAATACCAAAAATCAAGAAATACGAAATTCAATAACGCAGGTTACATGACTAAATTGTAATTGCCCATAGAAAACTCTATCAATCTTGCGGAAAACTCTCTACCATACACTACGACTCGACACAGGACATAAACTCTATCTACTTCCACGAGACCGTTACCAGTAAATATATTCAACCTTACTGGTAATGACTAGGACTCCAAGCCAGCTCGTGTCACAAATCATGCAGATATAAATGAGAGTGAGGCACCAGAATCAAATAATACTGTAGCTGAATGCAAATATAAGAAAATGGTACCTACAACCACCTCTTCAGCTTCTAGCGCCTCCTCGTATGATATCCCAAAATCATGTCCCTGCCCTCTAGGTGCTGGTCCCATCTACTACTGGCCTCTCTGTTTAATCCAAGCTTGGACCTGAGCATACTGCTGCGGCCTCTACTGCTTGAAGGTCAGGGATTGCGTCGGTAAAGGCCTCGACCCTGATGATGCTGAATCGACGCTGGTGTCCTGAACTGTAGAGCTGATTACTAGACTAATGATGATCCAGTTGGAGCCCTCTGGGAATAAGTAATCACCATGTGGTCTGCTCTACCATATACCCGGCATAAGCGCTGCCCCTTACGATACTCTGAAAAGATAAGGCCTGGCTTCCCACAGTGGGAACACCCAACCGAAGAAGTCTACCTTTGCTGTTGAGGATGAGTCTGTCATGCCCCAATCTGAGAAGACTGCTGAAATAATACCACCGGGGTCGTTCTTCTCGGAGACCCGATCGACAAAGCTCGAACTGCTGGAGTTGGTACCGAAGACTGGGTATAAGATCCCCTCTGAATATGAGGTTTCTTCTGGCCTCCAGTCTTATCGACTATCCTCTAAGAGGTATACTCTTGCCTCATTGCTGCTTTCATCACAGCGTCAAAAATCTGGAACTTATGCTGCTCGACCACCAGAATGATCTTCAGATGAAGTCCCTGCTGGAACCTCCTAGCTCTATCCAACTAGGTTTTCACCAAGGTAGGAGTAAACCAACTGATCCTGCAGAACTCTGCCGCATAGCCGTCGACGATCCTCGCCACCTGGCTGAGGTTGTTAAACCTAGGCTGCAAGTCATTATGCGATACCGTATCATAGTAATGAGTCTAAAATCTCTCGCTAAAGTTCGCCCATGGGATCGACGTCGTCAGTAAAATGTCCTGAGCTGCCCACTAGTCGCGGGCCAAATCTTGCAATTGCAGCCTAACTAAGACACTTGTTCCCTAGCCGAAACTCCTGCTGCCTCGAGTATGGCCTCAGTATCCTGGAGCATACATTATACGTAATCACATCCTTAGTACCATAGAAGTACGGGTTATTATTGAATTTGATTCTTGATGATCTCTTATTGAATTTGATTCTTGATGTTCGTTATTGATTTTGATTTTTATATCGAGATAAATTTTATGGACTGAATTATGGTATCTTCTAATGACATATGTTGATGAGGACAGTGAGAAAGGTAAAATGTCTGCTTGGTTTTGGAGCCTAGAGTTTATCGCAGCCATATTAGCTGGTGTGACGGAAATGTAGGGACCTGATTACGGATGTACATATCTTAGTTATGAAATTTAGAGTTTCTTGCAGCCATACCGGTTGGCGTGATGAGGATTCTAGATGACATAATTATAGAGTTGTATACCTTAGTTATGGAATCTATCATTTACCGTAGCTATGCTTACTGGCGTGGCAAGAATTCTGAGTATCATGATTTCAGACAGACGTGTATGATTATTAGATTGTATCTTAAATTGGTTCTTAATGTATCATCTTAATTTTTTCCACCCCTGTTATTATAAGATTTTGTTCCATCATTCCTTAGCCTAGAAGTAGAGATGCCTTCAGTTTCTTTGGTCCAGTTCCTTATAGAGATTCATTTTATTAGGGTTCCTTGATAGTGTAATTGTTTGGTGACTTGTACTTAGGTCTGTGTCTTAAGTATCAGAGTTGACTGTTGAGAGTGTAGCTTATGAGTCTACAAGTGGTTCTTGGTTGAGCATGTGAGCAATAGGCAATAATCTAGAGACAATCCATAGTGTAGTACCTTATAGCAATAGTTCTGTGGTAAAAGTTAGGATAGTTAGTATTGGTACTAGTGGTGGAAGGGCTAGTAGAGAGTATCAGTGGTGGTTCCAGGAGTTAGTATCAGAGTCATCATGCATTTTCTGGATAGTCATGAATTCAGGTAGTTGAGTGAACCATATAACAATTAAGTATCGCAAAAATTTTGTTAGAAATCAATAGAGCAAGATATTCTACTGAGAGGTTGATACTTGAGTGTGTCAAAAGTAGAGGAATGTATATTTATGAGGTTATTAGTGAGTGTGCCACAGTAGATTGGTAACCATAAGTGTATAGGAGAGTGTAAGGGAATAAGAATATATTATGCTAAAGTAGTAGGACTTGTGTTACAAGGTGAAAGAAGTGCATTAATGTGAATAAATAGGAGTGCATCAGTGTATGACTAGTGATGAGTATATAAATTAATTTTGAGGGTATTGGTGTGTTAAGGAGCAAGGTATGGTGGAAGAAGGAAGTATAGTGCCTAGAATTTGGTGCATAATGCACAGGGGATGATGTATAAAATTTCATGCTAGTAAAGTTAAGTACTAGTTTCATGAGTGGTAAGAAGTAAGGGTTTAGTATCAAGGGTACCAATAATATGGCAGTGGGGCAGGCTAGTGAGACAGAGAATATTGAGTGCATGAGTCGATGACAGTCATAGGTGATCTAATGAGGAAGATATTGTCCAGAAAAGTAGTAGTATTGTGATGAGATATGGTGAGTATTAGGAAGTTATTGCCTTAGAACACTAAGTGCAAATATGGTGTATAGTTAGGAAGCTAGTGTGCCTAGAAAGAGTAGTAGTATTCAGAGTACAACAGGGATTAGTTGAGTAATATGCTAGTATCAATAAGTATCTTATGTGATAATATTATATGGGTGTATCAGTTAATATAGATGAAAGAATAGTTGAAAGTAAGAGTACAAGTGATCCAGGCAGTAAGAAGATGAGTAATCTATGTAGAAGTAAGTTTAGTAGGTATAGTACCTTGCTAGTTTTGGGTTTAGAAGTTGTAGGTATCAGAAAATAGTATGATTGGATATAAGGATACCAGTGTAATATCATAATGGCTAGGAGGTATTTTTGTACGTATTGTGATACTAAGCATAGATAAGAACCCTAGAGTGATTACTAGGTGTTGATAGTATGAGTTATACCAAGTATCAAGATAGGAAGAGTACCCTAGTGGCAAGATTAAGAGTACCTCAAATATTATTGAGGTTTGAGTATAAGCATTTCTAGTGGATAGTGTACTAAGTATAGAAGAGAGACATGAGTAACCTGGTATGAGAGTATCATCTAAGTGCCATATAGGAGCAAGTGCCTTGTATAGTAGTGTCAAGACTAATGTAGATACCCTATAGTTAGCATTCTAGATTGATAAGAGAAACTCATAGAATACAAGTGTTCATTGCAAGAATAATAGTTAAACAGTTTTAGGTGATTAAAGAACTGAGACAGATAATAGAAGACAGTACCTAGAGGTACAGTATAATATCCTGGATAGTGTGTGCTAGTGAGATAAGTATGCCCATGGCTTAAAACCATAGTATACCGGTAGTATTGGACGTAGTAACCCAGGATGTTAAATAATTTATCTAAGGTATAGATAGCAAGTGACCCTGATTGAGATTAAAATTCATGATAGTTAGAGATTATATCCATGAATGGTTGTTTCTTCAGTAGAATTACAGGATTGTGTATTATATGATAGGACTGTCTTGGACTGTGATGGTTGGGGATTTGACCATAGTAAAACTTCTATGAAATGGTGATGACTGGCCCAGAGAGAGGAGCGAGGCCTTAAATTTTGAGGACAAAATTTTTCCAAGGGGGGAAGAATTGTCACTACCGCTTTTTCAGATAGGGGTATTTTTGTCTTTTTCTAATATTGGTAATATTGTGAATATTGGTATTTTAAAATTATTGTTTTGAGTGATAATTATTCTACAAAAACTAGTATTGATATTTTTGGATTATATTTATTCCAATATTGGTATAGTTATATATGTTATATATATTATATGTAGTTAATGGTTAGTCGATAGCCTTTAGGTAGACTAGTTGTTAGTGAACCTAATTAGACCTAACTAGACTTGTCAATGAGCAACATTAGTTAGACTAGAATTGAGCCCAAAAGTTAGTCTTTTTTATTAAGTTAAGTGAATAATTAGCCAACCATTAGGTGTGGAAGCTTCTCCATTGATTATTATTTATCATGACAAGCCTAAAGGGATATTTGAGATATTTTATATTGCTTGGAGGCCAAGCATGAGATGGCCCGACCATATAAGGAGAACACTCTCTCTCCTCCTTTTATTCCAAAATTCTAGATCTAAGTATTCTTCCCCAAATCCCTCCATCCCTTCATCAAATCTCTACCAAATCGTATCCTAATTCACCCATAGTTCACCATTGGAGACTCTAGGAGCAAGAAGAAGGCAAGGATCCTAATCCCAAGGCCCTTGGTGACTGTGAGGCTATACTTGCCTTGATGTCTAGCACAACTTGGATCAAGTCTTGCATTGATTCGCTCATGATCTGCATCACAGCCTCAAGAGCCTCGAGGCATTGTCGATCACTAGGGCCTTCATGCTCTTCCCCTGCCATGCATGTCGTTATTGTATACAGAGAAATGGATGGGAGAGTAGACGTAGCACTTTCTGCTTTGAACTCTTGCAATGAATAGTCGTCGGGGAAGGTTGGCAGTGTCGTGCCCTGTTCGGACTCAGAGGGAGTACTACCCCCAGCGTTAGAGGTGGCGTCTTCTCTCCGAGGGTGGCTACCCCCAGGGACTTCAGCACCCATTCCTTGGGAATCCTCATCTCCTTGGAATATTGGGTTATCATATAGGTCCGGAGGATTACTACCCCCAGCTTGTGTAACCCCCAGAGGTTCTGAGGAGGAGCTATCCCTAGCAGCCGATAGCTGCTTCTTCGAGCGAGTGCCCTGGAAAAATTCTTTTGCAGGTCCCGCTGCTGGTCCTCCTGGTAATCACCTTCTCAATGTGTTGGTTAAGATTAACGGACTAGAGGTGCTGGACTTCTTTCGTTCCAAGGTGGAAGAGACCTTATAAGTAGAGTAACATAAGGCGAATGGTATCTCATCCTCCTCGGATGTTTGCACCTGATCCTTGGATTATTGTCGGATAGGTATCGTGGGTGCAATCGTTGGAATACCGGCTGCCTACTTGTAGGTGCTGCCACTTTGTTGCAGCAGCAGTTGATGATAATTTTGGCACAGTGGTGTCCTGGGGAGGACAATTCACCTGCCGTAGCTGCCTCCCTCTCCTAGCGCTTGTGATTAATCACATTGCGCAAGTCAGGCGAGGGCTGACTCACCTTTACACCCTTTTCGTGAGCATTAGTAGACCGAGTGCACGGGTGCATGAGTGTTGTTTTTGCTCCCTGATCTAGGGTTCATACAAGAACGCTCCTTAAATCACTAGTGGAAGAATTTGGAGACAGACCCTATCCATTTGCGGTTGAGAACTGGATGTACGGGTCGGTCTTATACATCTTTCCATCAGGGGCCTGCATAATAGTTAGCGGTGCCCTCCAACGGTCAGCCGAGTGGACAGTTGCTTGAGCATGATGAGCTCACACTGCCCCAAAATTCTTTGACTTGGCACCCATAGGAGCATAGTACGAAGAGTCCAAGTTTGGGTTTTTACCACTCTCAGCATGGCGCATAGGATCAATGCTACGTGAGATTCGATCAAAAATAGAGGTTCGGCTGCTATATTGGCCACATGTAAACTTTTGCCTACGGCTACTGATAGGTGCTCATGTGGACTTTTTCCTATGGCTGTAGACTTATGTGACTTCTGATGTTGCCTCATGAAGCTTGTCTCAGCCACCAAACTTCTGGCATCATAGTATTTTCTTCTGCCAGAGTTTGGTCGCTGAGCACCTTTCTCGACTACTGCATGAATAGGGCCAGTCTTGGTGGACGAATAATGTGCGTCTGCGACAATAGGGAGAGAGGTAGGGAGCGCATGCTCCGCAGTTGGGTAAGATACAACGGCCTTTGCTACCCAAGTTCTGCGGGACTTCTTAGGCTTTTCTTGTCTTGGAAAAGGGCTCGCACTGTCCCCAAAGAGCATGTTCTCTAATGATTACTGGTCGAAGTGCACCACCAGCATCCTTTGGGTTGAGCCCAGCTTGGCTGCGTCAGATTGCGCCACAACTTTTTCATCAGAGTAGAAAGTCATCCATAGTAAAGTCGCCATCTTGTTCGTCATTAAATTTAAAAGTTCTAAAAAGAGCTTGATTTAATCAACAAACGAAAGAAAGTACAAAAAGCTCTTGGACGGATAATCTAAGTACAATATTTTTTAATTTTGGAGTGTGGCGATGGACAAAGAGTGATATGGCATCTCTTTTACTCCGTGGATGATCCGATACAGGGTAAGAAAGCTTACGTTCTCTCTTTGCTCGTCTCAGTATGCTCTCTCTCTGTGTTGCACGGGGGTGGTATGCTTTCTTTCTGAAGCAGAAGAAGAAAAGTCTCCCCTTAGAACGTTCAAGTTGCTCCTATTTATAGCCATCATGTTGATGGGCTATGGGTGCCGATATGCCTCTGTTTGGTGGCCGCATAGGACTCCTTCAAAAGAATGCGATTGTAACTGTCGCTGCATGCTATGGGTCAATTGCCACGTGGTCTTGGTTGAGATATGTTGTTGAAGAGATCTCGGGGTTATTATCAACCCATTGTGGGCATGACTTGGTCAGTTGGACATGTAGACAGCACCAACTATGCAAAAATCTCTACAGTTGTAATGGGAAGATCTTGTGAGTTTGAGGTCCTATAGAATCTTGGATGCATGATGGCTAGGCCGCAATGGTCTTATAGTTGCAGACGTGTTCTCGTTTGGGCCTTGGTCGAATGGTCACTCTGGCCGCATGTTGGCGAGGCAGTATAGGGCATAGCCGCATACATCCCCTCATTTGGGCCTTGGTCGGATGGACACTCTGGCCGCATGTTGGCGAGGCCGCATGGATCTTGTAGCCTCATACGTGCTCTCGTTTGGGCCTTGGTCGAATGGTTACTCTGGCCGCATGTTGGCGAGGCTGCATAGCGCGTAGCCGCATACGAGGAAACAAGTGGCATGGCACGTTTGTTGAAGCAATTAATGTGCTAATATGACTCATTGTCTTTTTTTGAGCCATCGTCTTTACGAGTCTCGAAGCATCTCAGAGTGATGAGTGATGTGTCAGAGCCTCTGACAGACTTCAAAATCTGTGTCAGGGAGTCCTTATGCAGCCTCCCTGCTCTGTGGTCATTCAGGCCGCATATATTATACTATGCGGCTTCTCTACGACTTGGTTGATCAGGTCTCATGTAGCTGCTTGAGGGAGTAGTAGCGCATGGAGAGCATAGAGAGCTTGCTCTTTTGGAGAGTTTTGATGCATGGAGGTTTATCGTGTGTACGCATAGCATTGCACAATTGTATACATACAAAGGAAATCATGACTCTCTGCCGTAAGCGCTAACGATCGTCGTCTTCACAGAATACGAGGCATTTTGCAGAGTAATTAATGTTGTCAGAGTCATTAAAGTTGTGACTGATGGAAGTGACACCCTGCAGCTAGCTTGCCTGCGTCTAAAATTCCTGCCGCATGTCTTTAGGATCATTGCATATGTCGCATGGACGAAGACGTATTGTGTGCCACAAAAAGACTCTTATGTGGCCTCCTTACTGACCTTGGACGCACTGTCTTCGGTCGAACATTGCATGAGATGTAGGATTACTGCCTCGTAGATGCTGCCTATGTTGTATACGGCCTGACTTTTACTGAATCGGGCCCTTAGGCGCATGGCTGCTCGGGCGCATAAACATGAAGATTTTTTATGCTTCTACAGGCCCATCAGAGGACTTAGCACTCAAGTCCTCGGCATCATCATGTTTTCTTTATTAAGACCTGAGTGCTGAGCACTCTGATTTTTTTTCTTGCACATAGAGTGCAGCAGTGGAGTTGTTGGGCTCGCATAGCCCTGAAGTGCTTTGCCAATAGCTTATGAGCTTTTGCTAAGCTCATGCATGAACTCTAGCTTTTCCTGTGGAGTGCGTGTATGCCATTTGGACGCATGAACCTTTCCTTGGCAATACGCGACCAAAGGAACATATTATGAAGTTCACTATCCTTTGGCCCTGCGGCTGATAGTTTCCCTCCTGCGATAATATCCTCTGCTACAATAGCAGGGTATGCGGCACGAGCCTTTGGCAGACAAATTTTGCGAGTCTTCTTTGGATTTGTAGTTCATGATGAGGTAGGTGAGTTGTCGCCCGAGAGCATCTCTTCGTAGGCTTATTGGTTGAATTGTACGACCAACATCATTTGAGTACTCCCAATCTTTGTGACGCCGGATTACGCCATGGCCTTCTCGTCAGTGAGAAGGTTGTCCCCAACAGAGATGCCATTTTATTTTTGTTAACAAAAATTATTTTAACTTTTATTGAGAAATTATTTTTAGTACAAAAAGAATTCTAAGAGTACAAGAAATTCTAAGTAAAAAAGAATCTGGAGAAATGTGTCGATAGAGAACAAGTCTGCGGTCGACTTTTTTACTCCGTTGACTATCCTATGACAAAGATTGGGAGAAAATCACTAACTCTTATCTAACTTGAAAAACCCCCCAGCAATTTGCTCAAAAGTACTCAACTTTTCATGCATTTGGAAAACACACGTCCCAACTATTTATAGCCATTCACACTGTAACAACTACATGCACCTGAATATGAATGGTCAATATTTTCTGACTTTACTGCACATGGTATAGCTTGCCGCATAGGCTTATGCAATAAATATGGCACATAACACGGATATAAACATATGCACATAACTCCGTCTACTTGACACATGGCATGCGTTATAAAAGATTAAAAATTCCAAATTAATACGACATGTATTTATAACGTATGCATCATTAATGCATTTAATGCGCATAGCCTCTTCATCTTCATAACTGTCACTGCCAGTTGTATAATGAAGAGTTGATGCCGCATAACGTGGTTTGTTGCATGGAAAAGTTAGCCGCATAGAGACAATGTCGCATGGAAACACTGTCGCATGAAGACACGTAGCATTGCACAGCTGTAACTGACAAAAGTAATTATTATGCTGACATAAGCACTGATATCTATTATGTAACCATTGTCTGCATAGATTATGAAGCAGTCAAAGCATTAAATATTGTCCGAATTTGGTCTATGTGGCTAGCACGTTTGCTGTATAGTTATTTTTGTCGTATGCTTCCAGGATCATGGCCTGTGCCGCATAGATGAAGACTTTACTCTTTTTGGTTGAATGCCGCATAGGCTTCATGACGCATAGTATTTTAACACTTAGGTGTATGCGACCTTACTGAGTTTGAGCCTTTTGACTTCTTTAATTTCCTCAGCACATAGCTATCTAGACACATGGACTTGAATTTTTTTATGCTACTGCAACTGTCTCAAAATCGAACAAAATTTGGGTTACAGGACAAGTCAAATGCTGCGAGTCCAATGACGCAAGTCTTGCCGCGATACGATGAACGTGCACAAAGTAATTGAGAAATTTTAGAAAGTCATGACACGGTGATTTTCGACGGATATGGGTCAATTTCGTCGCTCACACGCGACCAATTTGAATTTCTTCAAAGTTCTCACATTGTAAAAGACCGTACACGTCTTTTAGAATAATTAATTCGAGCTAGGACGATATGGTTTGACGGGGCCAACCTCGTATAGAAAATTTTAGTTTAATAAAAATTGATGGTGGTCGTAGTAAACAAAGGTCTGCCTGGGGTCGTCAGGACGTGGCAAACCCATTAGTAGTGGTCGCGGTGGCTGCCCACTCCGTCGAGTACGGCGGTCGATGATGAAAGGGCCAACTCCGGCGGTGGAAAACACCGACGAACGTCGGGGAGTAACCAGAGATCGTCTGCAAGTAGTTCGGGATGGTTTTGTGGTCATCCCTGACTCTCAAAGGGTTGTCTTGATTTGATGAAGAAACATGGGATCGGAGTTTGTTAGTTTTAATAAGAATTCATATTTCCTAAATTAAAATATATTTAGTTCAATTTATTAACAAATTTGGAAGTTATTTAATTGACTTAAAAATATAGGATTTAAAGTTTTGAATATATGGTTTCAAAAATATTTGAATTGGAAATCTTCCAATTCTTTGATTCATGGGGTTGGGGTTTTTTTCTCCAGGTTAGGAGATGGTGAACACTATATTACATCTAGTTTTTTCCCTGCATAAACATTTATTATATTTCTTTTTAATTCTTCAATAAAATATTTTACTTATTTATTTATTTCCTTTTTTTACACTCATTTTCTTTTCTAAATTATATTCTGTTAATTTTTTTCTAATATATTTTTATTTATTTGGTCAGTACTTTTATTTATATATAGCTATTCTCATATATATAAATACTATATTATTATTTTTATTATTTTACATAATTTTTATTTATAATTATTATAAAATTCTAAAAAAATAGAGAGGTTACATTATCTAGCTGACATTCGATCCGATTGGTGGAAGCTTGATTGTTCTAGGTCCAGAGGCAAATGCAATGCATATATGAGAGCCCAACTTTGTGAACACCGTTCTCAAAGTCTTCCAAAATCGAATCAGGAACTCTTGTCTCCTTTTTTCTCATGCCCAAACATAATAGCGTTAAAGTCCCCTATAACAAAAAGTGGAGGTTTGGTCGAATCTGGAACTAACCATGATAATTTTTTGCCACATTTGAAATATATGCATTCGATCGTTGTACCCATAAGCCGCTGATACTAGGATCTTGAGGCCCCCTCTGTTAGAAATTTTGACACCGTCAACTATTGAGATTCGAACCAGAGTTGACTAGTCAACATTTTATTGTCCCATACAATATTGTTTGAGGTGCCGAAGTAGTTACATTGTTCACACACTGGTTGGATGTACTCGTACTCCATATGTTGAGCATAATATAAACCCGAAGGTAGTATATACTCAACTAATCTAGGTAGCTCCTTGTCAGCTTTTATCTTAATGAAAACTCAGGCGAACAAGAGCCTCGTCTTTTGTGTTGCAGCTTCGTCAGCCTTGATAGGATTCCAATGATACTCGATAACTTTATGAGCATAGAGATGCTCTAGTGTTGGATTGGGAGAGCATGAAACCTTACCAATATAGGTACTGAATTAAGGATATTATGCTCGTATTGCGTGCCGACTATCCAATTTTTAGGATAATCAATCTACCGTTGAAGGTCTATGGGCCTACCTGAAGGTTACGCTCTACGTTATCTTCCATACGGAAATGCATAAAATAAAATCCATTTTCATGATAAAAAACTCTATACTGCCATAGGGCCGCCATACACGGTTATCATAGGCTTTGATTTGTCCGTAGAAGGGTTTGTCGCCCAATACGTGCATGACCAACATATTTTTCCAGTATTCATCTGTTTCTTCCAGGTCATCACCTGTGAAGTTGGTCATAAAGACGTCCCTCAACCTCGCTAGGGTCTACGTATTACATATCCGCACTTATATTTAGTGAATCCTCTCTGTATATGTCAGCCTATGATTTTCTCACCCTAATTCCATCGTTCACCTGAACATTAGGTTGTTCCACTGGACTACCTTGCCCTGAGTTTTTAGAGAAATTATGTTGAGCCCTTGTTGTCTGGGGTACCTCTCATTGCTTCATCAAAGGAGAGCTATTTACATTTAGAAACCTTTCCCGACGACCTTTGTTCTAATCAGTTCCTGAGCCCCCTCTTGCTGCCTCCCTATTAATTGTCTCACTTTGATGAACCCTTGGCCCACCTATGAAAGACCCAACTTGTCTCGAGTATCGATAGCTCTCTCCCTGAAAATTGCCCTCTCGTACGTAAGAGTTGAAGGGACGACGGCGCCGCTCGACCATCACCCCTCCGTCACCTCCTTCTCATTATCTTTATCCTTCCCTTTTGAATATAAATCAGTTCTTCAAATTTCCCCTGGATCCTATGTCGACTTTTCCCCTATTCCGCCGCAATCGTCCTGGAGAGGAACCCTATTCCCAACCACATATATATATATATATATATATAAAATAAAAGTCAAATAAATCTATAATGTTTTAGATTCTTTGATAACTTAGGACGGATCTGACTTGCTAGTTTTGGACCTCAATGAGAATTTGGGCAAATAACTAGGCAAGTATACCTCGTCCATTTGTACAATATTTTACATACATTACTATTTGTTTGTCCCAGTCATATTACATATTCATATGATTACTATGTTATGTTGTCAGTACCTGTTAATACATCCTTCCCTTTTGATTCTAAATCAGTTCTTCGAATTTCCCTTGATCCCATGTCGACTTTGCCCCTATTTCGCCGTAATCGTGCTGGAGAGGAACCCTATTCCCAACCATATATATATATATATATATATATATAACATTAAAATTAAATGAAAGTCAAATAAATCTATAATGTTTTAGATTCTTTGATAACTTAGGATGGATCTGACTTGCGAGTTCTGGACCTCAATGAGAATTTGGGAAATAACTAGACAAGTATACCTCGCCTATTTATATAATATTTTACATACATTACTATTTGTTTGTCCCAGTCATTTTACCTATTCATATGTTTATTCTGTTATGTTGTCAGTACACGTTGATACATGTTGGACTTGTTACATAATTTTGTTGCATGTATTCTACTTATTTATCACATCGTCGTCATTATACTTATTCAGGACTATATATTTATCCTACTTCAGATAAATACTTGTTTACCCTGGATTCCCACTTTACTAGATTACAACTTGAGTTGTATGGTGACTCGGAGTAATAAATAATGGGAAGAAGAAAACTGAGGAATAAAATTTTAGGGAGAAATTTGAGGAGAAGAGTAATTATACATTAGGGAAGGAAATTTTTTTTTTTAGTATTTGTAAATAGAATGAAAGAATTTATTATGAGGTTAAGTCTAGACTATGACATTGTCCTAGGCATGGATTGGTTGAGCCAATACCACGCGACGCTAGATTGCCGACGTGGTTGCGTTATATTTAGACCACCAGATCACCCTGAGTTTGAGTCTCTTCAGGGAGCCCGAGAGCATGGTGCCCAACCTACCTTAACAGCACACATCCCAGAAGGTGAACCAGTGTACCCTCGCTTTATATCAGAGTTTGAGGATGTATTTTCAGAGGATCTTCCATGCCTGCCACCTGACAGAGAGATAGAGTTCACTATATAGTTGACTCCCGGAGTCGAGCCAGTTACTTCCCCCGTCTACAGACTAGTACCGAAGGAGTTGGTTGAGTTGAAGGTCCAAGCTGAGGATCTCTTAGACAAGGGTTTCATTCAGGCTAGTATTTCTCCATTGGGAGCACCCATCTTATTTGTGCCGAAGAAGGACAGGATGGTACGTTTGTGTAACGATTACAGGACGCTAAATGATGTATCGATAAAGAACAAGTATCCTTTGTTGCGCATCGATAATTTATTTGATCAGCTAAGTGTGTGTATTCTCGAAGATCGATCTCAGATCCGGCCATCATCAGATCAAGGTACGAAGGAAGGATATTCCGAAGATAGCTTTTCGGATAAAGTACGGGCACTATGAGTTTTTAGTCATGCCGTTTGGTTTAACCAACGTACCAGCAGTATTTTGAGCCTGATGAACAAGGTTTTCTACCAGTACTTGGATAAGTTCATGGTAGTATTATCGACGATATCTTGGTATATTTCAAGAGACAGGAGGAGCACGAGGAGCATCTCAGGATCGTGTTGGAGACTTTGAGACATGAGAGGCTGTATGCCAAGCTCAGCAAATACGAGTTCTGCTTGGATAGGGTACCATTCCTGGGTCACCTAATCACTGGAGATGGACTATCAGTTGACCTAGAGAAGATCGATGTAGTGGAGACGTGGCCTACCCCTACATCAGTTACGGAGATTAGGAATTTTTTCGGACTTGCCGAATATTATTGGAGGTTCGTGGAAAACTTCTCGAGGATCGTTGCGCCTATGACGCGGCTGACGCATAAAGGAGAGGAGTTTATATAGACTGAGGAGTGTCAGACGACTTTCGATGAGCTGAAGAAGCGTCTGACGTCAGCACCGAATTTGATACTTCCTTCTGGATCTGGAGGATTTGTGGTATATAGCGATGCGTCTGGGAGCATATTAGGATGTGTACTGATGCAACACGGCAAGGTGATAGCTTACGCATCGAGACAGCTGAGGGTTCATGAGAAGAACTATCTAATGCACGATCTAGAGCTAGCTGCAGTAATATTTGCACTAAAGCTATAGCGGTACTACCTTTATAGAGAGCGGGATGAGATTTACACAGATCACAAATGTCTAAAGTATGTCTACACTCAGAAGGAGCTCAATATGAGACATAGGCGTTGGCTAGAGTTGATGACAAACTATGATATCGAGTTACATAACCACCCTGGCAAGGCGAATGTTGTACCAGATGCCTTAAGTAGGAAGCCCATGGCATACTTTTGACGACTCAGCGATATTTATTAGAGGATCTTCAGGAGCTCGGGATAAAGGTTGTAATGCCAGGCAAGGATGGACAAATGGCCAATCTAGAGATTCAGTCTACTTTGGTTGAGAGGATCAAGGCAGCCCAGCCTACCGATGCGAGATTCCAACGACTGGGAGAGAGGATAGAGGTCGACATGCAGACGAGACTCCGGATTCATGAAGACGGAATATTGAGGTATGGAGATCTCCTATACGTTCCGAGTGGCGAGCTACACAAGAAGTTTATGACCGAGGCCTATAGCTCGATTTATTCTATTCATCTCGGGGGTACGAAGATGTACTAAGATTTGAGACAACACTACTGGTGGCATAGGATAAAGAGGGAGATTGCAAGATTCGTGGCAAAATATTTGGTCTGTCAGCAAGTCAAGGCTGAACATCAAAGGACTACAGGACTATTGCAGCTACTTTCCATTCCCGAGTGAAAGTGGAAACACATTACCATGGACTTCGTCACAGGATTTTCGAGGAGCCCTAGCGGGAAGGATGCAGTCTGGGTTATCGTGGACCGACTCACCAAGTCGGCGTATTTCTTGCCCTTCAGAGTTGGGCAATCCACGGAGATATTGGCTGACATGTATATGAGGTAGATAGTATGACTACATGGAGTGCATGTCAGCATTGTATCGGATCGTGATCCAGATTTATGTCACATTTTTGGCGGAGTATGTAGGAGAGTCTAGGAACTCGCCTCAAGTTCAGCATTGCATATCATCCACAAACTAATGGTCAATCAGAGCGCACGATTCAGATACTAGATGATATGTTGAGAGCGTGCATGATCGACTTTGGAGGATCTTGGGAGGACTATCTCCACTTGGTAGAATTCTTCTACAACAACAGCTACTGAGCAAGCATACAGATGGCACCTTATGAGGCACTATACGGTAGGAAGTGTAGGTCACCAGTATATTGGAGTGATATGGAAGAGAGTCAGATACTTGGTCTAGAGCTGGTGATACAGACAGTGGAGAAAGTAAAGCAGATTCAGGGCTACCTGCGTGCAACACAGGACAGGCATAAGCATTGGGCAGATGCGCACCGCAGACCTTTGGAATTAAAGGAAGGTGACCATATATTTTTGAAGATATCACCTACTCGTGGTACCATCAGATTTGGGGGCAGAGGCAAGCTGAGTCCGAGGTACATCGAACCTTTTGACATCTTGGAGTGAGTGGACGAAGTGGCTTATCATCTTGCATTGCCTCCATCATTAGAAGGAGTGCACGTCGTATTTTATATATCGTAGTTGAAGAGATACGTAGCAAACCCTAGCCACATGCTCGATCATTCAGGGATTACAGTCAGACCCACTTTATCATATGCGGAGCAGCCAGTGGGGATACTCGATCGCAGTGAGAATATTTTGAGGTGTCACGACCCGCACCAAAAAAATCGGGCATGAGTCGTGGGTACGTCTAGCCTACGTCGCAGAATCGGTAGTAGAATGTTGTAAAGGTCCATTTTAGGTCACAATTTATACCTCACAAAACCTGTCAATATAACCTCTCCCAAAAGGAGGGCAACCACGCAATATATATATGCCTCAATCATAATAACTAGGGGAAGAGTAAAAGTACGATAAGATATCACAAAGAAACAAGAACCAAAGAGCAAGTACAATATCCAAATACAGTCCAAGTCTAAAGTCTACAACATCTCACAAAAGCAATAAAATAATAAATACAGTCATCCAAAATATCAACTGGGAACAACCCAGGAAAACCCACCTAGCTAACTAGGGTGCTAACGGCGTCTCCTCGACGGGCTCCTCCTCAATCTCTGGGTCACAACACTCCTCGACGCCCGGCCCGTAGAATGTCGGGCAAAAATCCTCAGGATCCTCGGGAAAAATATACCTAGTCAGGACTGGAGCGAAGTACATAACTCTGAAAGTAACTCCAAATACATGGTAAGGTGTATATGACTAGCAATAGAAAAGTATACAAGATGCACAGGAAAATAAATACATGGTGAAGCAGATAAAGTAGCTGCAATATAAAACTGGAGAACAATACAAGTAGTAGAGAAGTAACTACATGTGAGAAAACATAAATACTAGCTAAGTGCCTTGAGCACACATTCGTTATGTGATCGGCTTAGGTTACACATGAATAATCTACGATAACTCCGTTATGTGTGAGTTGCATAACCGACATACACATGAATACTGTTTGGCTTTGATCACATAACCAACTCCTACTCCCCTCCCCCACTAATACTCTTGGATCCAACCACGACACGCTACGTACATGATAAATAACTCGCGCACATGAAGGCGAGAGCACACGAAGCACATGATAGCACATGAGAATCAATACCCGAAGCACATGATGAAATACACGTGATAGAGTACCCGCTGAACACGGTAAGGGGGATAACATCTCATGACAGGATCCACTAGTACCAGCTCATGAAACAATGTGTCAAAATTAAGTATTACAGTTCTAGAACAGGTGATATATACGCTATCATGAAATGGAAACGATCAGAGGTAAGTACTCGCCTGACGTCCTGAGCAACTGATGAGGATCGAGATCTGGACTGGCGTCACAAGAACCTATTATGAAAAGCAAGGTTAAACGAGATTCTAAAGAGTTAAACTGATATAAAATAACTAAAAAATAAGGTTCTAGGGTATTCTAGGTCGAATGGGTCAAACCGGTGAAATTTGGGTCAAAAAGTCAACCCGGGGTCCAAAAAGTCAACTCTGGGTCAAAACTAGGTCAAATGTTGACTTTTTACGGTCAACGAGGGCAATTATGGTCAATGCTAGGTCAAACTAGGGTGCCCCTAAAATTCTAGGTCAAAACTAGCTCATTAAGCTAGTAAACCTTCAAACTCGCCTCCTCGATTTATCGGGATACCCTCGGTATCCGATACCTCGACCTAAGCTACGCACCCCGCCTATACCCGCTAAAACCTATGCTAACACACGTAAATATATATACCAATACATAAAAACCTAACTCTAAACTCAAACCTAGGCAATTGCTCAAAAACTCCGCTCCGATACTCAATACCTTGGGTATCTCAAGGTATTGAGATAATTTGATATCTCAAGGTATTGAGATATCCACCCAACTCTCACTAACACTACCAACTAGCTATCTAACTATGCTTGTACATATATACCTAGCTATATATATCTAGGCTAAAATATATATATACAAACACATATGCTTATATCTACATAACTAGATATATATATATATATCCACACATACACAATTACATATAACCCTTACCTTATATATATATATATATATATATATATATATATATATATATAACTATACATATATCTACTTACTAATCTATCTATCTATCTATCTATCTATCTATACATTAAATATATAGATCCCTCTCTCCCTCTCACTACTAGATGCTGCTAGCCAGTGCCACGCTGTGCCGCGTTGGCTTGCGCTTGCTGTTGCTGCTTGTTCTGCTGTTACTGTTGCTGTACCTGCTGCTTGTGCTGCTGCTAGCTGCTGCTGCTGCGCTTTGCTGCAGCGGCTACTGCCACTGCCTTCTCCTCACTGCACTGCTGCTCTCGCTCGCTGCCAATGCTGCATCTGCTGCTAACACTGCTGCTGCTGCCACTGCAGCAGCCACTGCTTGCTGGCCTCGCTGCTGTGCTGCTCTTGCTGCGCTGCCTCTTCCTCACTGCCTCTGCTAGCTTGTCCCCCCCGACACATCACACACACACACAAGCACGCATATATATACATATATATACACAAACATATATACATATATATATATACACAACCATATACATATATACACTAATATATATATATATTTAGGTACACACACACATATCTATAATAACACATGTATATATATATATATAAACACTACATATATATACACATACAAACACAACAACCCCAAATAACACCAACGCACGCCCAACGACCCCTACACTCATAAACACACATATTTATATAAAAAATACAACCCAAGAACTCTAGAACACACTCCTCGAAGCTAAACCAATGCGCGCACAAGCCCGAAACCTAGAAACAAAGTCGAAATGGCCATTCGGTTATTTCGACGAACACGTAGAGTGCGGTTTGCGAAACCTCTTGAAACGTACCCCAAACCTACTCGAAATTGGCCCAAAATTTATCCACAGGTTCTAATCGATGTCTAGATCCTAGAAAAAAAATACTAACTCGCCGATTCTAGGTCCGTGGCAAAAATGCGCACGCACATAGAACCTACGACGAAAACCCCCAAATCGCTCGAAACGCCCATTTATCCGCGACATGACTTCACGTGTCTGAACGGAGACACATACTAACCCTCAAGACACCTGAGCACGTCTATCTAGGTTCGTCTAACCTAGGGCATCACCCAAAATTGGGCCAATCTCGGATTTCACTCAAAATTGACACAAAATCTAATGTCAAAGTCTCCAAACACAACCAAACAAGTTCTAACTTCCTCCCACGGGTAGCCTTAAGGTCTAGGAAGGTTCTAAACTACTAATTACACTATATAATAGCAACCACTAAGAGGAAAGTTAGGGTTTACCTCTTGGGAGTTGGAATCCTAAGGCCAAAGTCTCCAAAACCCTTGAAATCACCACCCTCAAGCTTCCAAGCCTCCAAATCAAGCCTCCACACTAAGTCTAGGCTCTACACACCTAGGTTAGGGAAAAACAAAAGGTTAGGGTTAATACAAATGGAAGGAATAGAAGAAGGAAGAAAATAAAAGAAAAGGAGGAATACTTACTTGGAATAGGAAATTGGAAGAAGAAAGAGTGGAGAAGAAGAAGAAGAAGAAGAAGAAGAAGAAGAAGAAGAAAATAGAATGGAGAAGAAGAGAGGGGGGGGTTCGGTTCTGGTCTGGAAATAGAGGGTTAGGGCTGGCCATAAGCAATAGAAATAGGTTACACTAAGTCAAATGACTAAAATGCCCTCTCCTTTAGTCATTCTAATTGGGATTTGGGTTTGGGGTTCCAAAAGCACTCAAATCAACTCCTAATCACTCCAACTAACTTATTAAAAATATAATAATTATTTTAAACCCAAAAATAAGCCTCATAAGGGTGTTGGTTGGGTCGGACATGGGTCCACTAGGGTCTGACATGGGTCCAGACTAGCCAAAACCCTAAAACAATCCATAAAAAATAATACAATCAACAATTAAATATAAATATAATTATTTATAAATAATACATAATTTACCAAAACAAAAAATCCTATTTTCTAGAATTGGGTAGTGACATGAGGGGACAGACTATTTGACTAGTCAAGGTTGCATGGAAGCATCATTTGCTAGGCGAGTCTACCTGGGAGCACGAGGATTCCATTCGATAGCGTTTTTCGCATTTATTTGAAGATCGAGGTACGAATTTACTTACTGCATTTGATTGCATGTTAACTTTTTAAATTCTAGTAACTCTCATTCGTGCTTTACTTTTAATTTCGGGGACAAAATTCTTCTAATTTAGGAAGGATGTAA
Source organism: Iris macrosiphon (assembly GCA_036927795.1). NCBI lineage: Eukaryota > Viridiplantae > Streptophyta > Magnoliopsida > Asparagales > Iridaceae > Iris > Iris macrosiphon. Next base: position 49,363,471 of record JAYESA010000014.1, read on the forward strand.
ACTCCCTCAAAAATCTTTATTTTAGGTAGACTATATATGGTTAAAATTTTTGGTTTAGCATCAGGGTATTTAAGGTTTAGAAATTTGGTTGCGTAGACTGGTTCTTTAATTTAAACCCTTGGTGCATCTTACCGTTGCTACAATAATTGGAGCCCAACCATAGCCTTTAATTTCCAACAAGTTGTTGCACTCTTGACCTGACAAGCCAACCTAGGCGCTGGATATTTCTGTCACTCACAACCATACTCCCTTGTGCTCTAATTTAATTACACAACTTTCCAGTCACGAAATAAATTCTTTAATCCTATGTCGCATACCTATGTCATTGCCATCGATTTTGGGACACAAACTCAATCCATTTTGTCAAACCAATTAAAGGGCCCAAGACTGACACCAAGCCTACACCATTCATGACCTTTGTGTCACTCCTAATTGAGACCCCATGTGCCCCCATTTAATTTAAGAGAATATGACACTTTATTTAATAAAATTGAGGATACCAACTTAAACTAATCCCAACCTAACCCCAACTTAACCCAACACCCATTCATGAGACCCATACAAAACACATAACACCCTCTCACCCTACAAAATACCAAACACCACTTCCCACACCAAATTCTTACCATTTTTTCTTCATGTGCAAACACCCAAATATTAAGGGGCTTAATGGCAAAAATGGTGCTAGGTGTCACCATCCTATTCGTGTAAACAAATAAAGAAACCCCCCAACCTCATATATTTGGTCACTCTCCCCCATGCTATGTATAACTCCCTCATGATTAATCATGGCCCATGATTTAATTCTCTACTCCATCACAACCACACACTCCCTCTATTTTAAACACATATACATACATCCCAATGTGGCCGACCCTAATCCCAAGATAACCTAGGTTTTCTCATCACCTTCTCTCTCCTCCCCTTCCTCTCATTTTCAACCGAATATCACTTTTTTTTCTCCTCTCCACTCTTCTTCTTCACCTCTAGTTCTAATCCTCGTAACATGTAGAAGCTTCATGTGCACTCTTCTTCCCCGAGCAGCGGTGGTGCACAACCGTGCAACCCCTATTTTGGTGTATTCGTGGAGCCGAGTCTACGCCTTCGCCGCGACAGGAGCCCTACTACCCGCTGAAGCTACCGTAGTGCCCGATGCTCATTGTCGTAGCAGAGCTCCGGCTACTCCCCATAACCATTATCGTCTCCACTGCCATGGCCTCACCCGCAGCCGCCAACACCTACTCCACCATAGCCACCATCACCACCTCCGCCATTGCCACCGACCTGCTACCGCGAGCCGCCGCCGTCCTGCCCCCCCACCCCCCGCGACCGAGCCGCTGTCGCAGCAGCAGTTGCAGTTTTTGTGCCTACTGCTGCTGTAGCTGCTGTCGTTGACGTTCTGGCCCCCGCCATAGTGCCGCCGACGACCCCCGGAGAACCCTGACCACCGGCGAGCACCCCCTACTGCCCGGCCTTCCTCGAGTGTCCCCGAGCCTCGCCATGGCTGAATATCTCCTCCCTGCGGCCGCGAGGATCCTTGACTCGAGCCCGAGTTCAGAAATCCAAGTTCAACCTCCCCGATTCATGAAGTGATATCTTCCTCCTCGCGCAACCAATCCTTGAACCAATTCTTTGGGTATGAACCCTATTTAACCTTTTGCAGTGTGTTCAATTAGAATATTTTAGCTTGCATTATATTGTTAGTAATTAGAGTTCCAATTCTTGAGAAAATTATTTTATAAAATAATGATACTTTTCGATACGGAGTTGGTTCCGTCAATTCGGGCAACCTCATCGCGTAGCGATTGCACCAAAAGGCGCGTATCATCAACGTGGACGTGTGGGCTTTCGCAGAACTTGATTTGGATGTGAATGCACACCAAAATCAATGCATACTCGTCGAAAAGCACCGTATTGACGTGTTCTGACACTCGTCCTAATTTCGTGTGTGCCTGTTGTTTCACAACGAAACTTGCGCCATCGGATTCGCAGCGTTACGCTGGTCCTGTGACCCAAGTTTGGTTCAATTCTGAGAACGTTGACGAAACATTATTTCGTGGATCCCACGGTTCCACATGTTGGGCGATTTCATGATCGGCTCATCGAAATCCAATTCTAGATGTTCTGTTGGGTTCGTATCGTCGTTCCGGACTCGTAGATACTAAGTTTGACGAATTTGGAGAACTTTATCTCCGGTACATTTTTGGGTGCAAGACGGACTTGTGGACCCCGTGTTGACCAGAAACTGCATTTTTGCCCCTGTGTTCAAATTGGACGTATGTATATGCTGTTATGAGTATCTCACTCATTTTAAAACTGTTGGTGATATTTGTGACAGCATCCGAAGACATCTTCTCTAGTTTCTATCTTTAGCTACTACTTTATTATAGTGGGATTTTGCATAATGAATAAATTGGGCCGTATTAATGTTTCCTGGTAAATGATATATCATTCCTCCTATTTGTTGTGCCCATTCACCAGTGTATTCCTTTATTTTTCTATGCGGGATATCATCAATATTAAAGATTAGTCCATCTGTATGCCTATTTTTATTGGCTTTATGATATCTAACCCAATCCTTCCTATTAAATGACAATACGATATTGCCCCGAAAAGAAGGAATATCGGCAGGATATATAATATATGCTAGTAAAAATTATAGAATCATCAACGTGGACGTGTGGGCTTTCGTGGAACTTGATTTGGATGTGCGTGCACACCGGAATCAACGCGTATCCGTCAAAAAGTACCGTAACGACGTATTCTGACACTCATCCTAATTTTGTGTGTACCTGTCGTTTCGTAATGAAAATTACGCCATCGGATTTGCAGCGTTATGCTGGTCCTGTGACCCAAGTTTGGTTCAATTCTGAGAACGTTGACGAAATATCGTTTCGTGGGCCCCACGGTTCTACATGTCAGACGATTTCATGATCGGCTCATCGAAATCCAATTCTAGATGTTCTGTTGAATTCGTATCATCGTTCTGGACTCGCAGACACTAAGTTTGAAAATTTTGGAGAACTTTATCTGTGGTACAATTTTTTGTGCAAGAGGGACTTGTGGACCCCGTGTTTACCAGAAACTACATTTTTGCCTCTGTGTCCAAATTGGACGTATGTATATGTTGTTCTAAGTATCTCACTCATTTTGAAACTGTTGGTGTTATTTGTGACAGCATCCGAAGACATCTTCTCTAGTTTCCATCTTTAGCTACTACTTTATTATAGTGGGGTTTTGCATAATGAATAAATTGGGCCGTATTAATGTTTCCTGGTAAATGATATATCATTCCTCCTATTTGTTGTGCCCATTCACCAGTGTATTCCTTTATTTTCTTATGCGGGATATCATCAATATTAAAGATTAGTCCATCTGTATGCCTATTTTTATTGGCTTTATGATATCTAACCCAATCCTTCCTATTAAATGACAATACGATATTGCCCCGAAAAGAAGGAATATCGGCAGGATATATAATATATGCCAGTAAAAATTATAGAATCATCAACGTGGACGTGTGGGCTTTCGTGGAACTTGATTTGGATGTGCGTGCACACCGGAATCAACGCGTATCCGTCAAAAAGTACCGTAACGACGTATTCTGACACTCATCCTAATTTTGTGTGTACCTGTCGTTTCGTAATGAAAATTGTGCCATCGGATTCGTAGCGTTATGCTGGTCCTGTGACCCAAGTTTGGTTCAATTCTGAGAACGTTGACAAAATATCGTTTCGTGGGCCCCACGGTTCCACATGTCAGACGATTTCATGATCGGCTCATCGAAATCCAATTCTAGATGTTCTGTTGAATTTGTATCGTCGTTTTGGACTCGCAGACACTAAGTTTGAAAATTTTGGAGAACTTTATCTGTGGTACATTTTTTTGTGCAAGAGGGACTTGTGGACCCCGTGTTTACCAGAAACTACATTTTTGCTCCTGTGTCCAAATTGGACGTATGTATATGTTGTTCTAAGTATCTCACTCATTTTGAAACTGTTAGTGATATTTCTGACAGCATCCGAAGACATCTTCTCTAGTTTCTAGCTTTAGCTACTACTTCCTTAGCGAATTCGATTTCGAATCTTTGCCTGGCTTCCAAACAAGTGTACCTTGCCATCCTATATCTCAGTTTCCAGATTACTATTTATTTTATCTATGCATTGTGTGTGCTTTGGATCTGAATCGTTACTTAGCGTCCGGATCATAACCGGGTACAGACGTTCATTGGTAACACCTAATATCGATTGATAGATGTTTGCGACACCTTGATGTACCTACTTGGTTATATCGGAACCCTAGGACACATTCAGACATCGTCATTATGCCAGACTTCTTGTATCCTGATACTGTTAGCATAACTGAAATCTGGGATAACTTTAGGGTCGTGATTGTTGATAGTTACTTCAGTATGACGAGACTGTTAGATAGAGGTTCAGGTATAGTGAGCACTTATTGACCTCATTGGGAGGGAAAGACAGTTACTAGACGTTTGGACTACTTTGCACGCGCTATATATATGTATATGTTCCTATTTATATAGTGATCATGTACCATGAGTCGTAGTATCACCCATGTGACTCTGTACTCGGAGCTATGATTTTATATTTGGAAAGCCCATGCGTCGAACATTATCTTCAAAAGTTGCGTCTCACTTAGGTGGTTATGCTAGATTACACCGGCGTAGCACATATTTCTTTCTGTTATACTATGGCATACTGTTTTTGTACCTTATTACGTCCTCCTGAGGACCTGGTTCCCTGCCAAATTATAAGATCGATTGCTGATGGGAGGCTGGAGCTGCTGATGAGTATTATACCGGTATGCAGGTATTGTTACTCATTATTTGTATTCATTTCTTTATTGTTCAGCTATTATAATCTTTGCTTATTTTTTGCTAGTATAGCCAGTATTTGTAGACTCATATTATTTTCCTTCGAGTCTATTCAGACAAGTGTAATATAGGGTGCACACCATGATACAGGATGTCCTTTCTTTATTACATATCCTTGTGGTTTGAGACATAGACATGTAGACCGTATTATCTAGATAGTAACCCTCATTTACAGCTTATATGTATTCAGAGTCGGACTGGAGTCCCCTTGGTACATAGCTGGCCATTGCCATGTGGCCTAGTCCCTTGTATTTTGGGACTGGGGCGTGACAAGTTGGTCTTGTAGTTCCTTGGGCGAGAAGAACGTTATTAAGCATTGTCTATTTGACCACTTCAGATCGTAAGCACACATCGAGATATAATTAGAGATTCATAATAGATTGTGAGAAAGCACCGAGCTACTCTCTCTAGGATCGTTATCATGTACTAGGCTGCGATTACCCATATTTGTTAGCCAAGACTAGTATCACTCTTCTTGTTGACATGCTGCCATCGGAAGCTGTAATTATTTTCCTATAATTACTTCCTATCTCTACTCATGCATGTTATATATTGGTACTTTCAGTTCGAATATATATATCTTGTTGTGCCCCTCTGAGGAACTAGTTTTCCTCCAAATTTAAACGAACATGAATACCCTTAGATCTACGGATTGGGACCAGACTCAGGAGTAGTTTTTGTCGATGATTTGAAGGTAGAGTATTGTGATAGTCGTCTCATAGTATCAGTATTTTTATACAGATACGTATTTTGTACTATATCTTGTATTTTTATAATTTTGAGGAGTCCTAAAATTTTCTCAAGTTGGAGACTTTATCCCCTGACTGGCAATACCGTCAGTATACCGTTTGGAGTATTTTTTTTATCCCTTTAATATTTTTATGAATAGTATTTTGATATTTTCATGAATAGTATTTTGATATTTTCGTGAAGTGTCGATGCATTATTTTATCCAGTAGTTTCTTTGTTCTGAAGTACCCTATTATCCTATGGATATTTAGTTTTCTTTGAGTAGACGAGATTGATTTAGATCGTGACATGGATCACTGACATGCCAGATCCAACGATCACGATTAATTTTTGACTTCTATATATACTCATTGATTGTCTCTACTCTCTCTTTTCTTTCTTTTTCCTGTCTCTTTATTTTTTCTCCATCTTTCGTGTGAGCTTGGAGCTTGGTCTTGAGGCCTAAGAGTATAATTTCTTGTCACGCCCCAGTCCCAAAATACGTAGGACCAGGAATACGTGACACGCCAGCTACGCATTCGACCAGACTCTGGTCTGACTCGAATACGTATAAGCTGTAATATAAAAGGGCACTATCTAGATATTCCATAAATGTAAACCTCTATGTCTCAATCCACAATGTACAACAGTATACAAGAAAGAGCTATATGTGCTAGAGTCGGCCGTCCAATAACACACTAACTCGAATAGACACGAGAATAAGTATGAGTCTATAAAAACTAGGCTACAACAGCAGATGAAATAAACAATGTAAATAACTATAATACCGGAAGATAGAATGTGAGTACCTGGTACCATGCCCGCAAGACATGCAACTCCAACAGCAACTCCAAATGCTCCGTAATCATCTATGCTGCAAAACTGGCAGAGAACCAGGTCCTCAGAGGGACGTAACAAGGTACAAAAAAATAACATGCCAAGTAAACAGAAAGTACAAGTGCACGACAGGGTACTCTATCATAACCAACTAGTGTGACACAGTTTAAAGACAATGTTCGACGCGTGGGCTTTCTAATATAAAACCGTAGCTCCGGACACGGAAACACACGGCACGTACCGTAGCTCCGGGCAAAGAGTCACACGGGTGAAACAGCTACACTAGATACAGGTATCACTACAAAATACTACATATATATAAGCGCGTGCAGAGTAGCCCAAACGTCTAGTAACTGTCTTCCCCTTCCCAAGCGGTCAACGATTGTGCGTTGAACCTGAACCTCTAGCTAAAGTCCCGACACACAGAATTAACTCAACAGACGCGACCCTAAGGCTAATCCCTAACCTTCATGCGAATCATCCAAATCTATTTTAATTTATGTAACCATAAACCCTAAAGCTAATATTACATAAAACGAATATATAAGTGTAAAGAGGGGGAATTGTTTCACCTTAGCGAGGTGTTGATAGCCGGAGGAGGGTATCCATGGTAGATGGTGGTGGAGTGTACAGGAGGCCGGCTCGTGGCGATGCTCGCCGGAGAAAGATGGGGATGTGCGGTGGTTGAGAGGGTGCTCGTCGGAGAACGGCAATGGCGATGGGGGCTGCCGGCGTTCCGGAGCTCGTGGCAGCTGCCCAACGGCTCACGGAGGCTGCTGGCCGGAAACAGTGCTGACGCAGAGTGGCAGCTGCTCGCCTGAGGTAGAGCGGGGCCAGGATGAGGTCGGCTTGCGGTCAGCAGGGCGGAGGAGTACTGCTTGGCCGGAGGGGATGAGTTGGCCGCCGGATCTCTTGGAGGTGACGGCAGCCGCAGGAGGAGGTCGGGGGTCGAGGGGAAGAGAGTGCAGACCGGAGCTGGGAGGAGTCTGTACAGTCGGTCGGCAGGACGGGACCGGAGCGGGGAGCGCTGCACTGCCGGCGGAGGTGCACAGATGTACTGCCGGCGGGGAGGAGCACAACTGCAGTGCCGGCGGGGAGGAGATACCCAGCTGCTGCGGGCGGAGAGATGCACTGCTGCTGCGGGCGGGGGGATGCACGACTGCAGTGCACAACTGCTGCGGGCGGTCGGGAAAACAGTGGTCGGTCGAGCGGCCCAGTGGTCCGCTGAGCGGGCTGCAGAGGTCGCCTGAGCGGGGTGGACTGGCCAGAGCCGAGTCGGTCGGCCGGCCGGGTCCTAAGGGGAAAGAAGTAATAAGGAAGAAGAAGAAGAAGAAAAATAGAGGTGGTGAAGCTTTTGCATGGAGGGTTTTAAATGAAGGAGTGGGGAGAGAGAGTGGAGTTTTTCCTTGGGATTAGGGCCGGTTGGTTTTTGTGTTGAGGGTGGGGTGAGGAGTTACTTTATAGGGGTTGGTGAGAGGGGATGGATGGTTGTGATCATCCTATTCAAAATGGATAGTTATGATTGATCATGAAGAGGAGAGGGTTTTCTTCATGAGGGGTTAATGCATGGGTGTGAATGGGACCCCATTTTGGGACCTCTCATTTGTTTATGGCCAATAGGGTGGTTCCACACATTCAATAATTGCAACTTAGTCCCATAAATTCGGGAAAATGCATGGACACATAAAATGACACAAAAATTGCGGAGAAAAATATGTTTAGAAATTTTTATGGTGACAGGGTGTTGTGCGTTAGGCACGGGTCTAATTAGAAAGGTATTGGGATTAATTTAGGATTAAAATTGGGATTTACAAAGTTGGTATCCCCGATTTAAATAGAAATAAAGTGTCCCGCAAATTTAATTTAATTGGGGCACTTGGGGTCAAAATCCGGAAATGACACCAAGGTCAAAAATGGTGGGGGCTTGGAGTCAGTCTTGGACCCTTTAGTTGGTCCGGCTCAACGGGTTAAGTTAGTATCCCAAAATTTAGGATAACGACACAGCTGTCCGACACAGAATTAAATATGGGTTACAATTTTCGGAATGTTGCGCAATTAATTTAGAGCACACAAAAATTAATTTTAAAAGACGGAAAAGTCCAGTGCCTAATTTGGAAAGTCAGGTCAGAAGTACAATAATTGAACGGAATTTATGGGCAGATATTGGGCTCCGAAAAAATCAGAAAATGATAGGGCACGCCAAGAGTTTTAATTAATTGAGTTAAATACCAGATAATTTATCTCTACTCTAAACCTCGACATCTGCTATCAAAATTTTTCCAAAACCACTCTAACTATCTATAGAATAAATCGAGGGGGTTTACATTCTTCCCAACTTAGAAAAATTTCATCCCCGAAATTAAAAGTAAAGCACGATAATATCTAACAGAATTTTAAAACAGTCTAGTAATCAAACGTCGTACGTAAAATCGTACCTACTCCTCAAATAAGTACGGGAACCACTGCGGAATAGAATCCTCGCACTCCCAAGTAGACTCGCCTGGTGAATGGTGCTTCCATGCCACTCTGACCAGTCGAATCGTCTGCCCTCTCAAAGACTTCTCGCTGCGATCGAGGATCTCAACTGGCTGCTCTACGTAAGACAGACTGGGCTCGACTGTAATCTCCGAATGATCAAGCACGTGGCTAGGGTCTGCGATATATCTCCTCAGCTGCGATACGTGAAATACGTCATGCACTCCTTCTAATGATGGAGGCAATGCAAGACGGTAAGCCATTTCGCCAACTCGTTCTAAAATATCAAAAGGTCCGATGTACCTCGGACTCATCTTGCCTTTGCCTCCGAATCTGATGGTACCATGAGTAGGCGATATCCTTAAAAATACGTGGTCACCCTCCTTGAACTCCAATGGCCTGCGGTGCACATCAGCCCAATGTTTCTGTCTGTCCTGTGCTGCACGCAGGTGGTTCTGAATCTGCTTGACCTTCTCCACTGTCTATGTCACCAACTCTGGACCAAGTATCTGACGCTCTCCCACGTCACTCCAACAAATTGGCGACCTACATTTCCTACCGTACAGTGCCTCATAAGGTGCCATATGTATGCTGGCCTGGTAACTGTTATTGTAGGAGAATTCTACCAAGTGTAGGTGGTCCTCCCAAGATCCTCCAAAATCAATCATGCACGCTCTCAACATATCCTCTAATATCTGTATCGTGCGCTCTGACTGTCCATCAGTCTGTGGATGATATGCAGTGCTGAACTTGAGACGAGTTCCTAGGCTCTCCTGCATACTCCGCCAAAAATGTGACGTGAATCTGGAATCACGATCCGATACGATGTTGACAGGCACTCCATGTAATCGTACTATCTGCCTCATATACATGTCAGCTAGTATCTCTGTGGATTGCCCAACTCGGAAGGGCAAGAAATGTGCAGACTTGGTGAGTCTGTCTACGACAACCCAAACTGCATCCTTCCCGCTAAGGCTTCACGGAAATCCTGTGACGAAGTCCATGGTAATGTGTTCCCACTTCCACTCGGGAATGGGGAGTGGCTGCAATAATCCTGCAGTCCTCTGATGTTCAACCTCGACTTGCTGACAAACTAAACACTTTACCACAAATCTTGCAATTTCCCTCTTTATCCTATGCCACCAGAAATATTGTCTCAAGTCTCGGTACATCTTTGTACCCCCGGGATGAATGGAATAAATCGAGCTATGAGCCTCGGTCATCAACTCTTGGCGTAGCTCGCCACTCGGAACATATAGGCGATCTCCGCACCTCAATGTTCCGTCCTCATGAATCCTGAGTCACGTCTGCTTGCCGGCTTCTGTTCTCTCTCGCAGACGACGTAATCTCGCATCTGTAGGCAATGCTGTCTTGATCCTCTCAATCAAAGTAGACTGAACCTCAAGACTGGCCATTTGTCCATCCATGCCTGGCAATATGATTTCTATTCCAAGCTCCTGGAGATCCTCTAGCAACTGTCGCTGCGTCATCAAAAAGTATGCCATGGGCTTCCTGCTTAAGGCATCTGCTACGATATTCGCCTTGCCAGGGTGGTACTGCAACTCAATGTCATAATCTGTCATCAACTCTAGCCAACGTCTCTGCCTCATGTTGAGCTCCTTTTGCGTGTAGACGTACTTCAGGCTTTTATGATCTGTGTAAATCTCAACACGCTCACCATAAAGGTAATGTCTCCATAGTTTTAGTGCAAATATCACTGCAGCTAGCCCTAGATCGTGTGTCTGATAGTTCTTCTCAAGAACTCTCAGCTGTCCTGATGTGTAGGCTATCTATTCTATCTGAACATGACTCATATTTGCTGAGCTTGGCATACAACCTCTTATTTCTCAGCATCTCCAACACGATCATGAGATGGCTCTCGTGCTCCTCCTGGCTCTTGGAATAAACCAAGATGTCATCGATAATTACCATTATGAACTCATCCAAGTACTGGTGAAAAATATTGTTCCTCAAACTCATAAATACTGCTGGCACGTTGGTTAAGCCAAACGGCATGACTAGAGACTCATAGTATCCATACTTCGTCCGAAGAGCCATCTTCGGAATGTCTTCTCTCCGTACCTTGATCTGATGATAGTCTGATCTGAGATTGATCTTCGAGAATACATATGCGCCACTTAGCTTATTCAACTGTATTGTCCCATCTTTCTTCAGCACAATTAAGATGGGTTTTCCCCCATGGAGAAATACTAGCCCGACTGAAACTCTTGTCCAAGTGATCCTCTACTATGGACCTTCACTCAACCAACTTTTTCGGTGCTAGTCTGAAGACAAAAAAATAATTATCTCCGCTCTTGGAGTCAACTCTATAGCAAATTCTATCTCTCTGTCAGGTGGCAGGCCGAAAAGATTATCTAGAATCACACCCTCAAACTCTGATATAACATGGTGGTACACTGGTTCACCTCCTGTATTGTATACCCCTAAGGTAGATGGGCACCATACTCCTGGGCTTTCTAAACTCAACTCAGGGTAACATGGTGGCCTAAAAATATAAATGCAACTACGTCGACAATCTAGTGTCGCGTGGTATTGGCTCAATCAACTCATGCTAGGACGGTGTCATCTTCCAGACTTAACCTCAAAATAAATCCTCATGTTCTGTTTACCACACTAATCCTTTTAAAAGAAAATTTTTCTCCCCTGCCTAAAGTATAATTTCTTTTCTCCTCAAATTTTCCCTAAAATTTTTTTATTCCTCGAGTTTTCTTCTTTTCGTTATTTATCTCTCCAAGTCATAATTATAATTATAATAATGATGTCACCCAAGCACATACTAAAATTTCTGGAATTAGATCATCATCTTCCAAGTGAGAGCTTGAAATTTTATCTTCTCTAGTCCATAATGTCATTCCTGGTATTGCTATCATATACAATCACTAGTTTCCATCATCAGGCTATGCATTTCCATAAATTATTCTAGGTCATGATCAACAATCCTTCCAGCTCTTAGTAATTCCAAGATCACTGCTACCTCAAGCACGAGTAGGGTACTACTGGGTCCAACTCTTTTGCCAACCTTCCATACTAGTTCTAGAATCCAAAGAACCCATCAATCTATCCTGATAAGGTAACAATCTTCTCCGAGAAAGGTATACGAATTCTGTCTCCTATCGTCTGGTCTTCGATCTTCTTCTGGAGGGAAGTCATCAGTCACAAGCATTCGTCTTCCCGAATAATAGGGGACGAGAAACAAGGATAGCGATATTGACGAAGATTGAACGAATGCAAAGTGGAAGTCCAAGGGCGATAATCACATACAAAGAGTTTTAAAATTGATTATGGATTGAGATCCTATTCAACAATCATAACATCTATTCCTAATTTGCAGGCTCGCTTGGCACAGTCAGGTGACCAAGACGATTTAAATCGGACCTGCATGGGCCACCACAAAAATATGTCACGCTCCAGTCCCAAAATATGTAGGACCAGGAATACGTGACACGCCAGCTACGCATTCGACTAGACTTTGGTCTGACTCAATACGTATAAGTTGTAATATAAAATGGCACTATCTAGATATTCCATAAATATAAACCTCTATGTCTCAATCTATAATGTACAACAGTATACAAGAAAGAGCTATATGTGCTAGAGTCGGCCGCCCAATAATACACTAATTCGAATAGACTCGAGAATAAGTATGAGTCTATAAAAACTAGGCTACAACAGCAGATGAAATAACTAATGTAAATAACTATAATACCGGAAGATATAATATGAGTACCTGGTACCATGCCCACAAGACATGCAACTCCAACAACAACTCCAAATGCTCCGTAATCATCTATGCTGCAAAACTGGCAGGGAACCAGGTCCTCAGAGGGACATAACAAGGTACAGAAAAACAACATGCCAAGTAAACAGAAAGTACAAGTGCACGACAGGGTACTCTATCATAACCAACTAGTGTGACACAGTTTAAAGACAATGTTCGACGCGTGGGCTTTCTAATATAAAACCGTAGCTCCGGACACGGAAACACACGGCACGTACCGCAGCTCCGGGCAAAGAGTCACACGGGTAAAACAGCTACACTAGATACAGGTATCACTACAAAATACTACATATATATAAGCGCGTGCAGAGTAGCCCAAACGTCTAGTAACTGTCTTCCCCTTCCCAAACGGTCAACGATTGTGCGTTGGACCTGAACCTCTAGCTAAAGTCTCGACACACAGAATTAACTCAACAGACGCGACCCTAAGGTCGTCCTAGTCTCTGGTCATGATGTCAATATCAGGAAACAAGAATCTGGCATGATCACAGTGTATGAGTGTCTCCTGGGGTATCGATATACTCAGATACGTGCATCGAGGTGCTGTGAAGCATCTAGCAATTATTCTAAGATATTACGTCGAATGTCAACACCCGGTTGTGAACCGGACACGGAGTATCGAACATCAACATAAATACGCACACGAGTACATAAAGAGCAACAATATCTGTAAACTGAAATACAGGGTGGCAAAGTACACTTGCCTGCGTGCGGCTGCTGATGACGAGGATCCGGTACTGCATCCAAGTCCTCAGGTCCCGCAGTACCTAGAGATGAGATACAAAATAGAATTAATAATCTATTCTACGTTAAGCAGGGATGCGACACACATCTATACATAAGCTCAGTCTCAGCTACGACTCACAGGGACAAGACGCTAGAGGGTTGATCCAAGTTGACTCGGAGTACATCACTTCTACTCAAACTAATCCCCTGTACAATATCCTCAAACCCAACCTCAATTATGATATTCAGTTAATCAAACCTGATCCAATCCTTAGTCTCTTCTGGTCTTCAGACATTGGCATCACATTTAATTATGTCTTCTTCAAAAATAATTATTCCTTAATTATTAGACCTTCCTTTATAACCTTTATTATCACTTTACCATATGAACTACTCTTCAATTAACTCTTTATTATAAGCCAGCTCTCATCTAATAATCATTGTCTATCAACCCTCACGAACATTACTCAAGTATTCCCACCCTTCTCAGTATGTATGGTACACAATTACATATTCATATTCCTCAATCGCTTTCCGTCACTAGTTATCAAGTCCTCAAAATAATGAGCATCTTAATGATATCACCACCCCTTTACCATAAATTACCTGCTCTTGAAGGATAATTAACTTATATGTAAAAACAACATAATATACTCTAAATCTTGGTGCATTCAACCTCAAACTCAACAAACCATATTTAAACCTTAAACTAAATCTAAAATCATTCACTTCCATAACATTCATAATATCTCATAAAAATTCAAATCCCCAACCTTCATGCGAATCATCCAAATCCATTTTAATTTATGCAACCATAAACCCTAAAGCTAACATTACATAAAACGAATATATAAGTGTAAAGAGGGGGAATTGTTTCACCTTAGTTTGGTGTTGATAGCCGGAGGAGGGTGTCCATGGTAGATGGTGGTGGAGTGTACAGGAGGCCGGCTCGTGGCGATGCTCGCCGGAGAAAGATGGGGATGTGCGGTGGTTGAGAGGGTGCTCGCCGGAGAACGGCAATGGCGGATGGGGGCTGCCGGCGTTTCGGAGCTCGTGGCAGCTGCCCAACGGCTCACGAAGGCTGCTGGCCGGAAACAGTGCTGACGCAGAGTGGCAGCTGCTCGCCTGAGGTGGAGCAGGGCCGGGAGGAGGTCGGCTTGCGGTCAGCAGGGCGGAGGAGTACTGCTTGGCCGGAGGGGATGAGTTGGCCGCCGGATCTCTTGGAGGTGACGGCAGCCGCAAGAGGAGGTCGGCGGTCGAGGAGAAGAGAGTGCAGACCGGAGCTGGAAGGAGTCTGCACTGTCGGTCGGCGGGACGGGACCAGAGCGGGGAGCGCTGCACTGCCGGCGGAGGTGCACAGATGTACTGCCGACGGGGAGGAGCACAATTGCAGTGCCGGCGGGGAGGAGATGCCCAGCTGCTGCGGGCGGATAGATGCACTGCTGCTGCGGGCGGGGGATGCACGGCTACAGTGCACAGCTGCTGCGGGCGGTCGGGAAAACAGCGGTCGGTCGAGTGGCCCAGTGGTCCGCTGAGCGGGCTGCAGTGGTCGCCTGAGCGGGGTGGACTGGCCGGAGCCGGGTCGGTCGGCCGGCCGGGTCCTAAGGGGAAAGAAGTAATAAGGAAGAAGAAGATGAAGAAAAATGGAGGTGGTAAAGCTTTTGCATGGAGGGTTTTAAATGAAGGAGTGAGGAGAGAGAGTGGAATTTTCCCTTGGGATTAGGGCCGGTTGGTTTTTGTGTTGAGGGTGGGGTGAGGAGTTACTTTATAGGGGTTGGTGAGAGGGGATGGATGGTTGTGATCATCCTATTCAAAATGGATGGTTTTGATTGATCATGAAGAGGAGAGGGTTTTCTTCATGAGGGGTGAATGCATGGGTGTGAATGGGACCCCATTTTGGGACCTCTCATTTGTTCATGGCCAATAGGGTGGTTCCACACATTCAATAATTGCAACTTAGTCCCATAAATTCGGGAAAATGCATGGACACATAAAATGACACAAAAATTGCGAAGAAAAATATGTTTAGAAATTTTTATGGTGACAGGGTGTTGTGCGTTAGGCACGGGTCTAATTAGAAAGGCATTGGGATTAATTTAGGATTAAAATTGGGATTTACAAAGTTGGTATCCCCGATTTAAATAGAAATAAAGTATCCTGCGAATTTAATTTAATTGGGGCACTTGGGGTCAAAATCCGGAAATGACGCAAAGGCCAAAAATGGTGGGGGCTTGGAGTCAGTCTTGGATCCTTTAGTTGGTCCGGCTCAACGGGTTAAGTTGGTATCCCAAAATTTAGGGTAACGACAAAGGTGTCCGACACGGAATTAAATATGGGTTACGATTTTCGGAATGTTGCGCAATTAATTTAGAGCACACAAAAATTGATTTTAAAAGACGGAAAAGTCCAGTGCCTAATTTGGCGAGTCAGGTCAGAAGTATAATAATTGAACAGAATTTATGGGCTGATATTGGGCTCCGAAAAAAATCAGAAAATGATAGGGCACGCCAAGGGTTTTAATTAATTGAGTTAAATACCAGATAATTTATCTCTAATCTAAACCTCGACATCTGCTATCAAAATTTTTCCAAAACCACTCTAACTATCTACAGAATAAATTGAGGTGGTTTATATTCTTCCCAACTTAGAAAAATTTCGTCCCCGAAATTAAAAGTAAAGCACAATAATATCTAACAGAATTTTAAAACAGTCTAGTAATCAAACGTCATACGTAAAATCGTACCTTGCTCCTCAAATAAGTATGGGAACCGCTGCCAAATAGAATTCTCGCGCTCCCAAGTAGACTCGCCTGGTGAATGGTGCTTCCATGCCACTCTGACCAGTCGAATCGTCTGCCCTCTCAAAGACTTCTCGCTGCGATTGAGGATCTCAACTGGCTGCTCTACGTAAGACAGATTGGGCCCGACTATAATCTCCGAATGATCAAGCACGTGGCTAGGGTCTGCGACATATCTCCTCAGCTGCGATACGTGAAATACGTCATGCACTCCTTCTAATGATGGAGGCAATGCAAGATGGTAAGCCACTTCGCCAACTCGTTCCAAAATGTCAAAAGATCCGATGTACCTCGGACTCTGCTTGTCTCTGCCTCTGAATCTGATGGTACCATGAGTAGGCGATATCCTCAAAAATACGTGGTCATCCTCCTTGAACTATAATGGCCTGCGGTGCACATTAGCCCAATATTTCTGTCTATCCTGTGCTGCACGCAGGTGGTTCTGAATCTGCTTGACCTTCTCCACTGTCTGTGTTACCAACTCTGGACCAAGTATCTGACGCTCTCCCATGTCACTCTAACAAATTGGCGACCTATATTTCCTACCGTATAGTGCCTCATAAGGTGCCATATGTATGCTAGCCTGGTAACTGTTATTGTAGGAGAATTCTACCAAGTGTAGGTGGTCCTCCCAAGATCCTCCAAAATCAATCATGTACGCTCTCAATATATCCTCTAATATCTGTATCGTGCGCTATGACTGTCCATCAGTCTATGGATGATACGCAGTACTGAACTTGAGACGAGTTCCTAGGCTCTCCTGCATACTCCGCCAAAAATATGACGTGAATCTGGAATCATGATCCGATACGATGCTGACAGGCACTCCATGTAATCGTACTATCTGCCTCATATACATGTCAGCTAGTATCTCTGTGGATTGCCCAACTCGGAAGGGCAAGAAATGTGCAGACTTGGTGAGTCTGTCTACGATAACCCAAACTACATCCTTCTCGCTAGGGCTTCGCAGAAATCCTGTGACGAAGTCCATGGTAATGTGTTCCCACTTCCACTCGGGAATGGGGAGTGGCTGCAATAATCCTGCAGTCCTCTGATGTTCAGCCTCGACTTGCTGACAAACTGAACACTTCACCACAAATCTTGCAATTTCCCTCTTCATCCTATGCCACCAGAAATATTGTCTCAAGTCTAGGTACATCTTCGTACCCCCGGGATGAATAGAATAAATCGAGTTATGAGCCTCGGTCATCAACTCTTGGTGTAGCTCGCCACTCGGAACATATAGGCGATCTCCGCACCTTAATGTTCCGTCCTCATGAATCCTGAGTCCCGTTTGCATGCCGGCTTCTGTTCTCTCTCGCAGACGTCGTAATCTCGCATCTGTAGGCAATGCTGCCTTGATCCTCTCAATCAAAGTAGACTGAACCTCAAGACTGGCCATCTGTCAATCCATGCCTGGCAATATGATTTCTATTCCAAGCTCCTGGAGATCCTCTAGCAACTGTCGCTGCGTCGTCAAAAAGTATGCCATGGGTTTCCTGCTTAAGGCATCTGCTACGATATTCGCCTTGCCAGGGTGGTACTGCAACTCAATGTCATAATCTGTCATCAACTCTAGCCAACGTCTCTGCCTCATGTTGAGTTCCTTCTGAGTGTAGACGTACTTCAGGCTTTTATGATCTGTGTAAATCTCAATACGCTCACCATAAAGGTAATGTCTCCATAGCTTTAGTGCAAATATCACTGCAGCTAGCCCTAGATCGTGTGTCTGATAGTTCTTCTCAAGAACTCTCAGCTGTCCTGATGTGTAGGCTATCTATTCTATCTGAACATAACTCATATTTGCTAAGCTTGGCATACAACCTCTCATTTCTCAACATCTCCAACACGATCATAAGATGGCTCTCGTGCTCCTCCTGGCTCTTAGAATAAACCAAGATGTCGTCGATAATTACCACTATGAACTCATCCAAGTACTGGTGAAAAATATTGTTCCTCAAACTCATAAATACTGCTGGCACATTGGTTAAGCTAAACGGCATGACTAGAGACTCATAATATCCATACTTCGTCCGAAGTGCCATCTTCGGAATGTCTTCTCTCCGTACCTTGATCTGATGATAGTCTGATCTGAGATTGATCTTCGAGAATACATATGCGCCACTTAGCTTATTCAACTGTACTGTCCCATCTTTCTTCGGCACAATTAAGATGGGTTTTCCCCCATGGAGAAACACTAGCCCGACTGAAACTCTTGTCCAAGTGATCCTCTACTATGGACCTTCACTCAACCAACTCTTTCGGTGCTATTCTGAAGACGAAAAAATAATTAGCTCCGCTCTTGGAGTCAACTCTATAGCAAATTCTATCTCTCTGTCAGGTGGCAGGCCAAAAAGATTATCTAGAATCATACCCTCAAACTCTGATATAACATGGTGGTACACTGGTTCACCTCCTGTATTGTATACCCCTAAGGTAGATGGGCACCATACTCCTGGGCTTTCTGAACTCAACTCAGGGTAACATGGTGGCCTAAAAATATAAATGCAACTACGTCGACAATCTAGTGTCGTGTGGTATTGGCTCAATCAACTCATGCTAGGACGGTGTCATCTTCCAGACTTAACCTCAAAATAAATCCTCATGTTCTGTTTACCACACTAATCCTTTTAAAAGAAAATTTTTCTCCCCTGCCTAAAGTATAATTTCTCTTCTCCTCAAATTTTCCCTAAATTTTTTTTATTCCTCGAGTTTTCTTCTTTTCGTTATTTATCTCTCCAAGTCATAATTACAATTATAATAATGATGTCACCCAAGCACATACTAAAATTTCTAGAATTAGATCATCATCTTCCAAGTGAGAGCTTGAAATTTTATCTTCTCTAGTCCATAATGTCATTCCTGGTATTGTTATCATATACAACCACTAGTTTCCATCATCAGGCTATGCATTTCCATAAATTATTCTAGGTCATGATCAACAATCCTTCCAGCTCTTAGTAATTCCAAGATCACTGCTACCTCAAGCACGAGTAGGGTACTACTGGGTCCAACTCTTTTGCCAACCTTCCATACTAGTTCTAGAATCCAAAGAACCCATCAATCTATCCTGATAAGGTAACAATCTTCTCCGAGAAAGGTATACGAATTCTGTCTCCTATCGTCTGGTCTTTGATCTTCTTCTGGAGGGAAGTCATCAGTCACAAGCATTCGTCTTCCCGAACAATAGGGGACGAGAAACAAGGATAGCGATATTGACGAAGATTAAACGAATGCAAAGTGGAAGTCCAAGGGTGATAATCACATACAAAGAGTTTTAAAATCGATTATGGATTAAGATCGTATTCAACAATCATAACATCTATTCCTAATTTGCAGGCTCGCTTGGCACAGTCAGGTGACCAAGACGATTTAAATCGGACCTGCATGGGCCACCACAAAAATATGTCACTCCCCAGTCCCAAAATACGTAGGACCAGGAATACGTGACACGCCAGCTACGCATTCGACCAGACTCTGGTCTGACTCAAATACGTATAAGCTGTAATATAAAAGGGCACTATCTAGATATTCTATAAATGTAAACCTCTATGTCTCAATCCACAATGTACAACAGTATACAAGAAAGAGCTATATGTGCTATAGTCGGCCGCCCAATAACACACTAACTCGAATAGACTCGAGAATCAGTATGAGTCTATAAAAACTAGGCTACAACAGCAGATGAAATAACTAATATAAATAACAATAATACCGGAAGATATAATATGAGTACCTGGTACCATGCCCGCAAGACATGCAACTCCAACAGCAACTCCAAATGCTCCGTAATCATCTATGCTGCAAAACTGGCAGGGAACCAGGTCCTCAGAGGGACGTAACAAGGTACAGAAAAACAACATGCCAAGTAAACAGAAAGTACAAGTGCACGATAGGGTACTCTATCATAACCAACTAGTGTGACACAGTTTAAAGACAATGTTCGACGCGTGGGCTTTCTAATATAAAACTGTAGCTCCGGACACGGAAACACACGGCACGTACCGTAGCTCCGGACAAAGAGTCACACGGGTGAAACAGCTACACTAGATACAGGTATCACTACAAAATACTACATATATATAAGCGCGTGCAGAGTAGCCCAAACGTCTAGTAACTGTCTTCCCCTTCCCAAGCGGTCAACGATTGTGCGTTGAACCTGAACCTCTAGCTAAAGTCCCGACACACAGAATTAACTCAACAGACGCGACCCTAAGGTCGTCCCAGTCTCTGGTCATGATGTCAATATCAGGAAACAAGAATCTGGCATGATCACAGTGTATGAGTGTGTCCTGGGGTATCGATGTACTCAGATACGTGCATCGAGGTGCTGTGAAGCATCTAGCAATTATTCTAAGATGTTACGTCGAATGTCAACACCCGGTTGTGAACCGGACACGGAGTATCGAACATCAACATAAATACGCACACGAGTACATAAAGAGCAACAATATCTGTAAACTAAAATACAGGGTGGCAAGGTACACTTGCCTGCGTGCGGCTGCTGATGACGAGGATCCGGTACTGCATCCAAGTCCTCAGGTCTCGCAGTACCTAGAGATGAGATACAAAATAGAATCAATAATCTATTCTACGTCAAGCAGGGATGCGACACACATCTATACATAAGCTCAGTCTCAGCTACGACTCACAGGGACAAGACGCTAGAGGGTTGATCCAAGTTGACTCGGAGTACATCACTTCTACTCAAACTAATCCCCTGTACAATATCCTCAAACCCAACCTCAATTATGATATTCAGTTAATCAAACCTGATCCAATCCTTAGTCTCTTCTGGTCTTCAGACATTGGCATCACATTTAATTATGTCTTCTTCAAAAATAATTATTCCTTAATTATTAGACCTTCCTTTATAACCTTCATTACCACTTTACCATATGAACTACTCTTCAATTAACTCTTTATTATAAGCCAGCTCTCATCTAATAATCATTGTCTATCAACCCTCACGAACATTACTCAAGTATTCCCACCCTTCTCACTATGTATGGTACACAATTATATATTCGTATTCCTCAATCGCTTTCCGTCACTAGTTATCAAGTCCTCAAAATAATGAGCATCTTAATGATATCACCACCCCTTCACCATAAATTACCTGCTCTTGAAGGATAATTAACTTACATGTAAAAACAACGTAATATACTCTAAATCTTGGTGCATTCAACCTCAAACTCAACAAACCATATTTAAAACTTAAACTAAATCTAAAATCATTCACTTCCATAACATTCATAATATCTCATAAAAATTCAAATCCCCAACCTTCATGCGAATCATCCAAATCTATTTTAATTTATGCAACCATAAACCCTAAAGCTAACATTACATAAAATGAATATATAAGTGTAAAGAGGGGGAATTGTTTCACCTTAGCGAGGTGTTGATAGCCGGAGGAGGGTGTCCATGGTAGATGGTGGTGGAGTGTACAGGAGGCCGGCTCGTGGCGATGCTCGCCGGAGAAAGATGGGGATGTGCGGTGGTTGAGAGGGTGCTCGCCGGAGAACGGCAATGGCGGATGGGGGCTGCCGGCGTTCCGGAGCTCGTGGCAGCTGCCCAACGGCTCACGGAGGCTGCTGGCCGGAAATAGTGCTGACGCAGAGTGACAGCTGCTCGCCTGAGGTGGAGCGGGGCCGGGAGGAGGTCGGCTTGCGGTCAGCAGGGCGGAGGAGTACTGCTTGGCCGGAGGGGATGAGTTGGCCGTCGGATCTCTTGGAGGTGACGGCAGCCGCAGGAGGAGGTCGGCGATCGAGGGGAAGAGAGTGCAGACCGGAGCTGGAAGGAGTCTGCACTGTCGGTCGGCGGGACGGGACCGGAGCGGGGAGCGCTGCACTGCCGGCGGAGGTGCACAGATGTACTGCCGGCGGGGAGGAGCACAACTGCAGTGCCGGCGGGGAGGAGATGCCCAGCTGCTGCGGGCGAAGAGATGCACTGCTGCTGCGGGCGGGGGGATGCACGGCTGCAGTGCACAGCTGCTGCGGGCGGTCGGGAAAACAGCGATCGGTCGAGCGGCCCATTGGTCCGCTGAGCGGGCTGCAGAGGTCGCCTGAGCGGGGTGGACTGGCCAGAGCCTAGTCGGTCGGCCGGCCGGGTCCTAAGGGAAAAGAAGTAATAAGGAAGAAGAAGATGAAGAAAAATAGAGGTGGTGAAGCTTTTGCATGGAGGGTTTTAAATGAAGGAGTGAGGAGAGAGAGTGGAGTTTTCCCTTGGGATTAGGGCCGGTTGGTTTTTGTGTTGAGGGTGGGGTGAGGAGTTACTTTATAGGGGTTGGTGAGAGGGGATGGATGGTTGTGATCATCCTATTCAAAATGGATGGTTGTGATTGATCATGAAGAGGAGAGGGTTTTCTTCATGAGGGGTGAATGCATGGGTGTGAATGGGACCCCATTTTGGGACCTCTCATTTGTTCATGGCCAATAGGGTGGTTCCACACAATTTAATAATTGCAACTTAGCCCCGTAAATTCGAGAAATTACATGGACACATAAAATGACACAAAAATTGTGGAGAAAAATATGTTTAGCAATTTTCATGGTGAGAGGGTATTGTGCGTTAAGCACGGGTCTAATTAGAAAGGTATTGGGATTAGTTTAGGATTAAAATTAGGATTTACAAAGTTGGTATCCCCGATTTAAATAGAAATAAAGTGTCCTGCGAATTTAATTTAATTGGGGCACTTGGGGTCAAAATCCGGAAATGACGCAAAGGCCAAAAATGGTGGGGGCTTGGAGTCAGTCTTGGACCCTTTAGTTGGTCCGGCTCAACGGGTTAAGTTGGTATCCCAAAATTTAGGGTAACGACACAGGTGTCCGATACGGAATTAAATATGGGTTACGATTTTTGGAATGTTGTGCAATTAATTTAGAGCACACAAAAATTGATTTTAAAAGACGGAAAAGTCCAGTGCCTAATTTGGCGAGTCAGGTCAGAAGTACAATAATTGAACGGAATTTATGAACTGATATTGGGCTCCGAAAAATTCAAAAAATGATAGGGCGCGCCAAGGGTTTTAATTAATTGAGTTAAATACCAGATAATTTATCTCTACTCTAAACCTCGACATCTGCTATCAAAATTTTTCCAAAACCACTCTAATCTACAGAATAAATCGAGGGGGTTTACATTTCTGAACAACTTTTGGTGGTGGAGCAGAAATTTTAGGTTAGAAGCTTGACTTTAGGCAAGTACATCTTACCGAATTCTTGAACAATATCATTTTATTTTCATTTTCATTTTCCTTGATTTTATGTACTTAGAATTATTCAAAACTTGTTTTGTTAAATATATTACCTCTATAATTTCTGTGGATATGCATGTTTCTAAATTTGGTTTGAGCTAGGTTTTGATTTCTTGTAGAAATCTTGATATTTACCTAATAGGAAACTCGGTATCGGGAGTGATACCGGAGTGATTGCCATGAGACTTAGTTTATATACTATATGAGACTTACTCCTAGTCTTTACATCACATTAGACCTATTTTTGACGAATTTTGAGACATGATTCCAGCCCCAAAATCGGTCTTTTTTGTACTTTTTCCCTATATTTTCTACGGGAATTGACATACTTACGGTATACTGGAGTATACCAATGGTATATTATTTTTGGACCATTCTTAGAATTGAAAAGTTGTGTTTTTTAATTGGCATACCGACGGTGTACTGGTTTGCACCAACAATATACTGATTTGCCTGACTTGACTATCATGATTGAGCTATTGTGTTTTAATTAGCGTACCGACGGTATACTGGTTTGTATCGACGGTGTACTGGTTTGTACCGACGATATACCAGTTTGCCTGTATTTTTCTTATGTCACGTTTGGATGACATGTCGCCGGTATACCAGTTTTGTACCATGTTTTATATGCTTTATTTTTTATCATATTTTCTCTATTGCTTCTTGCATGGCACGTATGTGCTTCTTGATTTGACATGATTACTTGTGATTATACATTGCCTGGACTTGACCCTAGTATAGTTCTTATCTTGTTTCCTGACCTATTTATAGTACGTACTTGCTATATTGACTTGCCATGTACATACCTTGACCTGATTCTGTACATGCTTGATAGTGACTCGTAGTAGTGCACTCATGATTCTTGTCATATACATGCTTGATAGTGACTCATAGTAGTGAACTCGTGATTCTTGTCATGTACATGCTTGATAGTGGCTTGTTGTAGCACACTCATGATTCTTGTTTATACATGCTTGATAATAGCTCATAGTAGTGCACTAATGAAGTCTTTTGTATTTTTCTGTTGTGGCTTGTTATAGCGCACGCTAGTCATGCCTATAACTGTTTGGTTGTATTCTTGTCTTGTCTTGTTCTTGTGATTGTTAAACCTTATCCAGTCTTGCATATCCCCGAGGGGGGTACATATCTAGGATAGATTATGCGGAATACCACACCCAGAATCCTAAACAAAAATGTTAAGGATTAAAATAACTTGCTTTAACATTAGATCATCGGGAGGGAAAGAATCTTCAGGTTGCACGTAGTCCCATTATCTTATCACTTTTCCTGGATGGATTTGGAGCTCTCTGTCATGAGGGACACATCTAGCACACTGTTCAGTAGATAAATCATGTACATGTATATTATTATTAGCTCACGGTCGTATGGAGCAGACATGGCTCGTCGTTGTGTGATGCATACATGGGCTCACCATTGTATGATGCCACTTCATTAGGATGCAGGCCAATTTGTTTGTGCATCTGCTATAGATAAATGCTTAGTTCTTGTCACGCCCCAGTTCCAAAATATATAGGACTAGGAATATCATGCCCCGATTATGTAGAATTGATAGTCGTTCCCTAGGCGTGATGTCGTGCGTGCCTAGGTTGCGCAACGCACAAGGCCAAGGTATTTGATATAACGAGCACATATTCAGAGTACGCAGATAGTTAAACACAATAATAAAACAAGGAAAATTTCTCTTTATTAATAATGAACATCATTTAAAAACTCTTGAACAAGTACAAAAGGTTGCCTTGAAGGCTTACAAATTCATACGCAAAATGAGATAGTCGTCCGATACATTACATCATTTTACTAAAATTTTAAAAGCTATAGACACCTTGGGGCAAGCTATCGCTTTGCCACAGAGCTGCATAGGATATGTGCACGAGCTCTTGGAACTTCAAACACGCTTCAAAAGTCACGGACAGGGCGTACCGGTAGGTGGAATGGATTAGAAAGTCACCTTAACTCTTGCAGGTCACCTTGGTCGGGCGAACCCGTTGCAACGAGGGTCAGTACATCAAAATGCACTGGTAAAGGAAAGCTAACCCAACTATACCAATAAACACGTTGTTTATGTGAAGTATACAAGTTATTATATGGTCTTTCTATCTTGTCTTAGTTCAATTTATAAGCATGTAGTAGTTATAAAAATTTACTGAAATAAATATGACATTATTTGGTGACTTTTACATGTCCGTCTGAACCACCTGCACAACACTTACCATGACCTTCCCTGCCATGAAGACATAGTTATCTTGCACAGTTTAAATATACATTAGAGTCACTAGCATGATGCCATAGTGGACGAGTTATAGTACAAGGATGGAATGGCATGCAACGCAAGGAACAGGGGGGTTAT
This sequence comes from Iris macrosiphon, assembly GCA_036927795.1. NCBI lineage: Eukaryota > Viridiplantae > Streptophyta > Magnoliopsida > Asparagales > Iridaceae > Iris > Iris macrosiphon. The sequence goes on from JAYESA010000014.1 coordinate 49,389,354, forward strand.
AGGTCATCCCGTCCGAAACAGGTGACTATCAGGGAGTTCCATCCTAATCGGATTGGTGCCAGTTCCCCAGCGATCATCTGCAGGAACTAAGACCTTGTGCACAAGTTATCCGTGACCAAGCAAAGTCGATACTAGGTTAGCAATTGAGGCAGTTCAAGGCAACACAAGCACGAGATAAGTAACATGGCTTGATCTGACTGGCATAGTCTTCCTGATCATTTATCTCATAGTAAATTATTCTACACATTGCACAATAATAGAAGAATATTGTTCTAACTAGAATTGATACACGATAAAAGAATATTCTAAGTGAACTAGCATGCAATAAGGTAGTTCACAAGTTTATTGACAAGGATAAAGTAATTCAAGTCTATTCTATTTTATCTTGACATCTTTTAGTTATTATGGTATCGTTTGATCGGAATAATCAAGAGGGCAAGATTTTAGGTGTAAAGACTTGGAAGAATGATCAACTAATTGAAGTATAGCCACTAACAACTTGGTGGGATAAGAAAAAGAAAGAGGTGCTTCAAGACTCCGTTCGTACGATGCCTGCTTCACGATCACCTGTATTGCCACAAACAAACTATCAATACATCTTCTTATCTTTCCAACATCGGAATAAAAGTGTAGTTTAACGAACGAAAGCAATGAAATCTATCGAAACCATTCAAGAAAACACAAATCCAAAAACTAACTCGAAAGCACGAAAGAAATAATATGACAGTGAAAACTAGGCAAGAAAACTTGCAGTGGAGAGGTCCCCTCTTGACTCTGTCGCTTAGTCCGTCCTTGGGACGTGGTCCACTGAATATGGCAATCAATTCCGAAGAAGCCAATCCATAACGAAAAAAAGATCATGATTCAATCTATGTCACGCCCCAGTCCCAAAATACTTAGGACTAGGACACGTAAGTATGCCAGCCGCATGTATATGGCAACTCCAATATATGGAAACCATAACACATACATACGCTGTATCATGAACAATAGTTCATAAGTGGTATATATTTATCACAAGTCATAGGGCATAACTAAATCTCATCCACATAAATCAAATAGACATAAATAACCAATATCTATGAAACTAGATCTCAATATAAAGTATCTAATGATGGTAGTCGGATGGTAAAAAATTCACTACCGAACTAGAATATAAAATAAACAAGATAAATGCAATATAAATACCATATCTAACAATCATGAGGCTCGAAGAGAAGACCTCCACGGAATATAAGTAACCAGTCCGGATCTGCGCTCCTACGAATACTCATGAACATCTACACCTGGAAAGGGACCAGGTCCTTAGAGGGACATAACAAGATACATAGAAGCATGCCATAAAGTAAATACTGAATAAATAAAAGGGGTGAGCTAACCATCTAAGTGAATGCAATTTGAGAACAACTTTGAGTGTATGGAAAAGTATAGGCTAGACATATGCTGACGTAATTTACCAATCGTGACAACTGGCTAGTATATGCCACATATACCCACATACAAGGGCACTGTAATATAATAATGTCCAGCTCCGAAGAGCATGGCAGCAGTATAGTATATCGTCCATATCGCTCCGAAGAACATAGCAACAGTGTAGTATATCATCCATATTGCTCCGAAGAACGTGGCAGCAGTGTAGTATTGTCACGACCCGCACCCAGTTTAGGGGCACGAGTGCGTGGGTACGTCCAGCCTACGCCGCAGCATCGGCGGTAGAACGCTATCTAGGTCGTATAACTATCTAATCAAACTCACGTGAATACCCAACTCCATAAGGAGACGTGGATATCATAAAATTATGCTAGAAATACTCAATCTCATAAACTAAGCACGATGAGATATCAAAGCAAGCAAGAAATACAAGACAAGTCTAATGACAAAATAATCATACCTGCAATCATTAACTTCCAATCCCCAAGTGTGTCAGAAACCAGTCTACTAAGGTCACAGTCTGGAAAAATATTTTCCAGTCAGGAAGGAGCAAAGTACATCTCTAAATAGCAGTTATATATTAATGATATAAACTATGTAGCAGTTCCAGAAGCATGTATAGGTACGAGAAATAAAAGAAATGCTGGAAATACTGTAAGTAAACACAGGAGAAGAAACAATATGTCCATGAGCAAGAACCTATGACTAAGTGTTTAAGTACTAGCTTTAACATGTGATCGGCTTGGGAACTTGATCAGGCTGGTTACATGTGATTAGCTATGATTCACGAGGGTCAGGCTAACCGTTGGTTAGCTATGATGCATGTAGAGGTCAGGCTAATCACACGTAACAACTATGAAGCATGGAGATGGTCAGGCCGCACCCGACGTGAGATGTGGGGTGAGCTATGATGCATGGAAAGTTGGGTATGATCACATATCTACACTAAAATACTCCCCACCCCCGACTGGTATAGTAGATCCAATCATGGTACGCTATGGCACGGGATTCCCTAGGGAGGTAGCAAATCTCCCAGGAAATCAGTGTCTGTACATGCACAAGATATCAATGAAACAAGACTTGTACAAGCTACACCATGAATAAGGAATAATATCTCATGACGAGATCCGTGTATACCAATCCGTGTAACCAGCGTGTCGAGAGCATGGATATTTACACTAGATACAGTGAACATAGGAGATATCATAAATTAGAAACTAATCAGAGAATGTACTCGCCTTGGGTCCTTAGCTGTCAATACCAATGTCCTGTTCCAGAGTATCGCCTGGAGGAACCAACAGTCCTAAAGACATATAATATTGAATCAGATGCTACACTAACACATAATATAAATGCACTGGCCTCAGGGCTATGCCAGGCATGGCACTCAGTCAACTAGGGTCATCTAGTAGATAGACCAATATATATATCTATATATATCATACACATTAATACTATTTAATTATAATTAAAAGATACCTTTATAAATTTACACATGTACATATTATTCGTTTGGTATGAAAATAGATGTGTATTTATATGCTTAAATAAAACTAATACTTGTATATAAAAATAATACTGTATGTTTAATTATATAAATCCACTAGGACTTACTTTACACAAGGTATATATATATATATATATATATATATATATATACATACGAATATAACCCAAAAATAGAATTTACTAAATGTACTAAATTCCATAAATACAATTAATATATGCTAATATATGTACCATATATACTATCATATAATATGTATACATATATACATACATATATACTGGTTTGAGGTTGTGAAATTACACATATACTAATTTTATATAGTAAAATATATTAAGTATGCCAATAATACATATAGTAGAATACGTATTTATATATATACTAATCATATTAAATACTTGTATATATACATATACATGTACATATTAGAATATACATGTACAGGTATACAGATTATATTAAATATATACATATACACTATTAAATACATATACAAATTAACATTAATATACTTATACATATATACCAATTTTATATTAATATATACATATACATATACATGTACATATTAACATCAATTTAATACATAACATACATATACATATATTAGTATTTACATATACGTATATACACATTTTTGTATACGTATACACACACACACACATACGTATATACGAGGGAAACCGTACCTGTGCTCGACGATGACGAAGACGTCGTCGACGAGGTGGTGGTACTGTTGCTCAGGACAGTGGTGCTCCGGTCATACGAGGAGGCTGGTCGGGTCACTGCAGGGAAGGGCGGAGCCGCCGTTGCAGTCCGGGCTGGCCGGAGAAGGAGTACAGGGAAAGCTCGGGCTGGGGCCGCCGGAGACGATGTGACAGCGGATGGGGAGGTGGAGGAGAGCTGGACGGGAGGACTGAGCAGCGGGGGCCGGAGTGGGGGAGTTCATACTGGTGGTGGTGGATGTATATGATGGTGGTGGTGGTGTATGGCGCAGCAGCAGGCAACGGAAGGAGGAGGAGCAGAGGTGTCGATGGGGGTGGCCGGAGCAGTCGCAGCAAGGCGGAGGGAGTGAAGGGGAGCAGGCCGGGGTGAACAGCGGGCTCGGCCGGATTTCAGTCGGAGTGGGGTCAGGCTCGGAGGGGAGAAGTTCAGCGGGCGGTCGGAGTTCAGTCAGCGCCGGGAGAAGAGTGGGGATCAGCCGAGGTGAGGAGCAGCAGATGGTGGCCGGAGCTATCGGAGTGGAGGAGAGGGAGTTGGGAGCCTGTGGTGATGGGGTTGCCGCCGGAGGGGATTGACACAGCAGGGAGTCGGGGAGCACAGGGAATAGTCGGGGTGGCCGGACTGATGGACGCCGGAGTGATGTGGGGCCGAAGGAGGAATCAGAGGGCCGCCGGAGGGGATGGTTCTGCACGATGGGGTCGGCTGCCAGCGGGCCGCCGGAGCACAGTGGACCACCGGGGTTGGCCGGGTTCAGGAGATGGGGGGTTGTGAACAGTAATGGTTTCCCCCCCTTCCAAATTCAAACTAAATAAAGAAGAAGAAGAAGAAGGAAAGAAAGAGAAGGAGAAGGAAGAAGGAGAAGAAGAAAGGAAAAGAAATTTTCCTACGTTGGGTTGAGGGGAGATGGGGCTTGTGAGGAGGTGGGGAAACCTAGGTTTCTTGGGATTAGGGTTTGATGGTACATTAAATAGGAGGGGGTGAGATGTGGATGAAGGGTGGTGATGTACCCACTTTAATTGAGTGGCCAGGATTTGATATGGAGAAAAATTGTTTTCATGTAAAGTAGAGTGGGAAAAGTGCAATTTGGTCCACAATTAAATAACCCTTCCATTTGGTCTTGGCCAATGGGGTGATGACTCCTACAATTGAATAATTGCAACTTAGCCCCTTAAATTCGGAAAATTGCACAAACACATAAAATGACACAAAATTTGTGGAGAAAAATGTGTTTAGTAATTCTCATGGTGAGAGGGTATTGTGCGTTAGGCACGGGTTCAATTAATCGGATATTAGAATTAAATTAGGATTTATAAAATCAGTCAAAATATTATCCTCAATTTAATTAGAATAAAATGCAAGCTGTGTTCAAAAATTAATTAAGAGTACATGGGACCAAAATCAGGTCGGGTCATCAATACCAATAGTGAAGAAGACTCAGAATAGAATATTATCCTGGTTTGGGTCGCACGAAAAATAGGTCAAGATTGCCTCCGATTTCGATTGGAACGCACAACGATACAAAAATAGGAATTTTAGAATAACGTCCGCGACGATTTTTGTGCGGCTAGAATAATGTACAGAGAGCATAATTATGAGTTGCAAAAATAGCAGAATGGAAGGCGAGCATGTCTAGGGCAAGATTGTGAAATTTATTGGAAGACAAAAGTCAGGATAGCGCTCCAAATATCGAAGCAAAGGCAATGCGCAATAATTAAATAAAATACGATAATTAATTACAATCTCCAATAATTAAATTATAAATAAAATAATTAATCACAGAACTCCACAATTTGGACAGGTGTTCATCTACTAGGCTTCTAGGTCGAGTCTGCTAGCTCAAAACAAATGAACACTGTATATAATTATATATTTAATTACACACCACATAATTATTTAAAACAAATAATTATCATACACTTACTTAATTGTAACTACAATAATATTAAATATTATTAAAAGTCGAAAATACCTCTGTTTTCGGAATGTGGTAGTGACAAGTCTACCCACCTTAAAAGAATTTTGTCCCCGAAATTTAAAATCCTCAATAGTAGTATTTACTCATACACATTATTATTTCCAAAAATAGTAAAATTCAACAACCCACAAAATCCTGAAATAATCCGCCTTGTCGTTTCAAAATTTTCAAAATTTCTGAAATAAAAATCAGATTCCATCTCCTCACAATTCCCACGAATAAAATTTATACTCGGAATTTGATATATGTTCCTCAAATTTAATTTCAACCAATGTATTGATTCTCGTCCCAAAAAGTCTGAATCCAAACAATAATCCATCAATGATCTGATTCTTCAGTTTTTTTTTTCTCAAAATACTTAATAATACGACACTTATGGATCCTTCAAATGCAATATCCACAATAATAAAATTTAAATTACTATATTGCAACCAATATATATATTGATAATTTTCCAAATTTTCCTCAAATTTTAATGATAAATTATATCACAATCAACCTTCCTGAAATTAACAATCATAAATTCTGCCATGTTAAATTTTTAATCCTTTATTTAAATTAGCGTTTTATCCTCCAATTTTAATCATATCTCGATCCTTGTAAAACCAATGATCCCGCAATTCTGTTATATCAACTCATGAATGCTTATCCTTGAATTTCTAATCATCTTGTCCCATTTTGTCAAGTCATAACCTTGTCAAAGATCCTTGCTATGGTCAAAACCCCAACGATCATGGTCTAAGAAAAATTTTACCCACAGTCATACAACAACAACTTAGAAGAAATATGCATGGTTATGGTCTGTCTTATCATGGTATTGCATTCTCTGTCAGGGTATACTACTAACTATATCCTAACAAGAAAAATCACGAATACAACCCACGGTACTAGGGAATCAATCAATCAGGAGACAAAACAACATGAGAAAAGAAAGAACTTGCTAACATATTTCCTGCGGTATCTACTATCTCTAACAACACTTAACTCCAGCACATTCACTAACAATTTCCTATTCCTGTACACTGGTACCCATATCAACTAGTCATTTATCCACAAGATCCATGAATATATCCATGTTGCACACACATGTCTATTAACACCTAAATCTGATGCCAAGAATCTCTAATATAACCACGATTCAATAATACATCTAAGTTGATACCTCTATCTCTTTAGTACCATACCCTCTGTCAGTTCCCGTTCCTACTATAATTGTTCATGTTAGTCGTTCTTATCACTCAATACATGTCAAGTGCAACACCATACTAAGTACTGCTCTTTCCAATACAACTTTAGATGGACACCCAAGTCAGTCTGCGGTGCCATCTCAATCATGCTCAAGTCATCAGATCCTTACACGTGTATATCACCTATTAATATTCATATTTCTCATTTACCATAAAATTAATCCTCAAAATAATCGTCAAGGTTTAACTTCTCGATCAACTAAAAATAAATTACATATACCTCCTCAAAATCAGATACTCCACATCAAAATAAATTTAATCACTTCTAAAATCTTTGTAGCCTTAACCATGTTTATTGAATCAATATTTGAAATCCTCAAAATTTTTTTTTTATGACACAATCTCTACTCCTCAATTATTCTAAAATACAATCTTATTTCCACCTTTTAATTTATAACTCCATAATGTACATATCAGTGCTCACGGTCTCTGATACTCAAGGTGTACTCAATGCATCTAGTGTCTATAATTGTGTACTAAAATTGTACTGCCTGAATCACTTGTACTATTACCTCCAATGATCAAAGTTATCATCAACTGTGTTTTCTTTTATGATTTCAATTCATGTCAACTGGTATATCATCTAATTATCCTCACACCGAGTGCTTACTGTTACTGGCACCATTTTCAATAATCCTTGATATAGAATCATTGGCACTCTTGGTATTACATTACTAGATTCATTAATGAATCATCTCATCAAGCTCATTATAACTCATGATTACATGTATCTTCTATAACACTCATGTTTCTTTACTCTCATGGGCATGTGTATGGTTCTTCATCTCGATTGATGTATAGGTATTTCCCTTTATCCCTTTACAGCCTGTTAAACTGATCTGTGATACGCCTCACCATTTTCATTACCAATTCCGATATTTCTCTACCCATGACACCTCATTAACTCTTTATGCGTATATATTTTCTTACCTTTTACAGTTCCGATATCAATCATCAAATTGAATATCATGCTCCATAAATCCTTAATACGATTCCTGGATACTTAATTGTTCACGTAGATCATCCAATTGCATAATCATGATTATCCAGGACGGGTATGTTGGCTCTGATACTAACTCTTGAACTATCATTGTTACTCTATACTCTCCTTCTACTCACAGTCTCTAATGACCTTATCCTAGAACCATTGTTACAAGGTACTATGCTATGGGTTAATTCTAGATCACGGCCTACTGCTCACATGTCCAACTAAGAAACACTTACAACTCACTAGCAACACAGTCAATACTAATACAAGACACAAACAAAATTACAAGTCACTAATTATCATACTTAACAAGGAATCCTCAAGGAATAGGAGCTCAAGGACTGAATTGAGGACAGAAGGTATCTTTACTGCTAGTAAAGAAAGAAGCGATGGAACAAAGTCCTGGAATAACAGAAATAGATAAGTCTTGAGATGATACTTTAAGAACCAATTTAAGATACAACCCGATAATCATACACGTCTATCTGAAATCATGACACTCAGAATCCTCGCCACGCCAGTAAGCATTGGTGCGATAAACGACAGGTTCCGTAACTAAAGTATGCAACCCTATAATCACGTCATCTAGAATCTTCGCCACGCCAACCGGTATGGCTGCGAGAGACTCTAAGTTTCATAACTATAGTATGTACATCCAAGTCTGGTTCCTACGTTCTCGTCACGGCAGCTAGTATGGCTGCGATAACTCTAGGTTCCATAACCAAAGTAGACGTTTTACCTTTCTCGCTGTCCTCATCAACATATGTCATCAGATGATACCGTAAAGTTTAGTCCGTAAAATTTATCTCGAAAAATCAAAACTCAACAACGACACTAAGAGTTTAAATTCAATAACTGGTCAACAAGAATCAAACTCATCAATGACACCAAGATTTTAATTTAATAACCGATCAAAAAGGATCAAGTTCAATAACAACAAGCGAAAGTGGACGGAAACAAGGAAAGATTTAAATTGTAAATTATAATAAGATTCTCAAGGGGTCGTCCCAGGAATCTCTCAAGAATTTGTGATTGAGTTTCCTCTCTCATCCTAGTATCCTATGTCCTATATTCTATAGCAGGCACGTAGTAGTACAACTATAACGTCGCACTACTACGACATCTCACCACTAGCGAAGTCTGACCTGCATGGGCCACCACTAAAAACGTGTCACGAACCCGCACCCGGTTTAGGGGCACGAGTGCGTGGGTACGTCCAGCCTACGCCGCAGCATCGGCGGTAGAACGCTGTCTAGGTCATGTAACTATCTAATCAAACTCACGTGAATACCCAACTCCATAAGGAGACGTGGATATCATAAAATTATGCTAGAAATACTCAATCTCATAAACTAAGTACGATGAGATATCAAAGCAAGCAAGAAATACAAGACAAGTCTAATGACAAAATAATCATACCTGCAATCATTAACTTCCAATCCCCAAGTGTGTCAGAAACCAGTCTACTAAGGTCACAGTCTGGAAAAATATTTTCCAGTCAGGAAGGAGCAAAGTACATCTCTAAATAGCAGTTCTATATTAATGATATAAACTATGTAGCAGTTCCAGAAGCATGTATAGGTACGAGAAATAAAAGAAATGCTGGAAATACTGTAAGTAAACACAGGAGAAGAAACAATATGTCCATGAGCAAGAACCTATGACTAAGTGTTTGAGTACTAGCTTTAACATGTGATCGGCTTGGGAACTTGATCAGGCTGGTTACATGTGATTAGCTATGATTCACGAGGGTCAGGCTAACCGTTGGTTAGCTATGATATATGTAGAGGTCAGGCTAATCATACGTAACAGCTATGAAGCATGGAGATGGTCAGGCCGCACCCGACGTGAGATGTGGGGTGAGCTATGATGCATGGAAAGTTGGGTATGATCACATATCTACACTAAAATACTTCCCACCCCCGACTGGTATAGTAGATCCAATCATGGTACGCTATGGCACGGGATTCCCTAGGGAGGTAGCAAATCTCCCCGGAAATCAGTGTCTGTACATGCACAAGATATCAATGAAACAAGACTTGTACAAGCTACACCATGAATAAGGAATAACATCTCATGACGAGATCCGTGTATACCAATCCGTATAACCAGCGTGTCGAGAGCATGGATATTTACACTAGATACAGTGAACATAGGAGATATCATAAATTAGAAACTAATCAGAGAATGTACTCGCCTTGGGTCCTTAGCTGTCAATACCAATGTCCTGTTCCAGAGTATCGCCTGGAGGAACCAACAGTCCTAAAGACATATAATATTGAATCAGATGCTACACTAACACATAATATAAATGCACTGGCCTCAGGGCTATGCCAGGCATGGCACTCAGTCAACTAGGGTCATCTAGTAGATAGACCAATATATATATCTATATATATCATACACATTAATACTATTTAATTATAATTAAAAGATACCTTTATAAATTTACACATGTACATATTATTCGTTTGGTATGAAAATAGATGTGTATTTATATGCTTAAATAAAACTAATACTTGTATATAAAAATAATACTGTATGTTTAATTATATAAATCCACTAGGACTTACTTTACACAAGGTATATATATATATATATATATATATATATATATATATATATATATATATATATATATATATATATATATATATATATATATATATATATATATATATATATATATATATATATATATATATATATATATATATATACATACGAATATAACCCAAAAATAGAATTTACTAAATGTACTAAATTCCATAAATACAATTAATATATGCTAATATATGTACCATATATACTATCATATAATATGTATACATATATACATACATATATACTGGTTTGAGGTTGTGAAATTACACATATACTAATTTTATATAGTAAAATATATTAAGTATGCCAATAATACATATAGTAGAATACGTATTTATATATATACTAATCATATTAAATACTTGTATATATACATATACATGTACATATTAGAATATACATGTACAGGTATACAGATTATATTAAATATATACATATACACTATTAAATACATATACAAATTAACATTAATATACTTATACATATATACCAATTTTATATTAATATATACATATACATATACATGTACAGATTAACATCAATTTAATACATAACATACATATACATATATTAGTATTTACATATACGTATATACACATTTTCGTACACGTATACACACACACACACACATACGTATATACGAGGGAAACCGTACCTGTGCTCGACGATGACAAAGACGTCGTCGACGAGGTGGTGGTACTGTTGCTCAGGACAGTGGTGCTCCGGTCATACGAGGAGGCTGGTCGGGTCACTGCAGGGAAGGGCGGAGCCGCCGTTGCAGTCCGGGCTAGCCGGAGAAGGAGTACAGGGAAAGCTCAGGCTGGGGCCGCCGGAGACGATGTGACAGTGGATGGGGAGGTGGAGGAGAGCTGGACGGGAGGACTGAGCAGCGGGGGCCGGAGTGGGGGAGTTCGTACTGGTGGTGGTGGATGTATATGATGGTGGTGGTGGTGTATGGCGCAGCAGCAGGCAGCGGAAGGAGGAGGAGCAGAGGTGTCGATGGGGGTGGCCGGAGTAGTCGCAGCAAGGCGGAGGGAGTGAAGGGGAGCAGGCCGGGGTAAACAGCGGGCTCGGCCGGATTTCAGTCGGAGTGGGGTCGGGCTCGGAGGGGAGAAGTTCAGCGGGCGGTCGGAGTTCAGTCAGCGCCGGGAGAAGAGTGGGGATCAGCCGAGGTGAGGAGCAGCAGATGGTGGCCGGAGCTATCGGAGTGGAGGAGAGGGAGTTGGGAGCCTGTGGTGATGGGGTTGCCGCCGGAGGGGATTGACACAGCAGGGAGTCGGGGAGCACAGGGAATAGTCGGGGTGGCCGGACTGATGGCCGCCGGAGTGATGTGGGGCCGAAGGAGGAATTAGAGGGCCGCCGGAGGGGATGGTTCTGCTCGATGGGGTCGGCTGCCAGTGGGCCGCTGGAGCACAGTGGACCACCTGGGTTGGCCGGGTTCAGGAGATGGGGGGTTGTGAACAGTAATGGTTTCCCCCCTTCCAAATTCAAACTAAATAAAGAAGAAAAAGAAGAAGGAAAGAAAGAGAAGGAGAAGGAAGAAGGAGAAGAAGAAAGGAAAAAAAATTTTCCTACGTTGGGTTGAGGGAAGATGGGGCTTGTGAGGAGGTGGGGAAACCTAGGTTTCTTGGGATTAGGGTTTGATGGTACATTAAATAGGAGGGGGTGAGATGTGGATGAAGGGTGGTGATGTACCCACTTTAATTGAGTGGCCAGGATTTGATATGGAGAAAAATTATTTTCATGTAAAGTAGAGTGGGAAAAGTGCAATTTGGTCCACAATTAAATAACCCTTCCATTTGGTCTTGGCCAATAGGGTGATGACTCCTACAATTGAATAATTGCAACTTAGCCCCTTAAATTCGGGAAATTGCACAAACACATAAAATGACACAAAATTTGTGGAGAAAAATGTGTTTAGTAATTCTCATGGTGAGCGGGTGTTGTGCGTTAGGCACGGGTTCAATTAATCGGGTATTAGAATTAAATTAGGATTTATAAAATCAGTCAAAATATTATCCTCAATTTAATTAGAATAAAATGCAAGCTGTGTTCAAAAATTAATTAAGAGTACATGGGACCAAAATTAGGTCGGGTCATCAATACCAATAGTGAAGAAGACTCAGAATAGAATATTACCCTGGTTTGGGTCGCACGAAAAATAGGTCAAGATTGCCTCCGATTTCGATTGGAACGCACAACGATACAAAAATAGGAATTTTAGAATAACGTCCGCGATGATTTTTGTACGGCTAGAATAATATACAGAGAGCATAATTATGAGTTGCAAAAATAGCAGAATGGAAGGCGGGTATGTCTAGGGCAAGATTGTGAAATTTGTTGGAAGACAAAAGTCAGGATAACGCTCCAAATATCGAAGCAAAGGCAATGCGCAATAATTAAATAAAATACGGTAAATAATTACAATCTCCAATAATTAAATTATAAATAAAACAATTAATCACAGAACTCCACAATTTGGACAGGTGTTCATCTACTAGGCTTCTAGGTCGAGTCTGCTAGCTCAAAACAAATGAACACTGTATATAATTATATATTTAATTACACACCACATAATTATTTAAAACAAATAATTATCATACACTTACTTAATTGTAACTACAATAATATTAAATATTATTAAAAGTCAAAAATACCCCTATTTTCGGAATGTGGTAGTGACAAGTATATATCGTCCATATCACTCCGTCGAGTGTGGCAGCAGTGTAAAGGAAGTGGGGTGTCCCATACGCCTACTAGTCGTCCTCCCCGTCCAATGATCTATGCATGTTGTATTTACAACATGCTGTAGCTACTATACCGAGACGGAGTGCAAGTATCGGTTTCGTAACTTTGGCTCATAGTCTATCGTTAGAATAATAGTCCAACCTTACAACCAAACAAGGACAAGGATTGTACCTTCGTACTACAATAGCCTATGCTCCGACTACTAATAACTGCTAAGTCTTCTAACATGCATCACTATTAGCAGTTATACCCTATCCGTCGCACGACCTACACGTACATGTGGCCAACCGCATACGCAAGTCTGTGCCCTACATGAGACTTACAACACGTGTAAGAAATGTGTCAAGGCCTGGGGAGTCATACCAATAACTCCATAACTTTAGGTGGGTCCACTAGACACTAGGTCAGACACAAGTCCTAACGTCAACGCCTTCGTTGACTGCACCCGAGTCTATCTCGGACGCACACAGTTATTTAATCTAAAACAATAAACATGCAACTAATAATATAACTGAATTTAAATAGTACAACAATGCAAGGTATACTTGCCTGGTAAGGGAGCTGCAAAGTGTGACATCACGGAGTCAAGCACACAGGATCAGAAGCTACGGTCTCAGAATGAACGTCTTCGGATGTTGAAATAAACATCACCAACGTTTCCAGAATAAGCGAGATAGTTAGAAAGCACTACCCTTTCGTCCAATTTGGACACAGGGGCAAAACGGTAATTTTGTGTCAAAGTGGGCTCCACATGTGGGCCACCTTGCACCGAAAAGCATGTTAGGGATAACGGTCTCTAAATGGGACAAATTATAGGTCAAACAAACTCTAAATGTCAGTATGAACTCAACAGTATGTCCAAATGTAGATTTCGGTGAGCCGAACACAATTTTGCCCAAAAAGTCAACCGTAGGGTCCGCCAAGGAGGATAGTGGTGGTGATGGGTGGTTGACAGGGAAGAGGAGGCTCGGGTCAAGGACGAGGAGAGAGCAGGGAGAGATGGAGGTCGATGGGAGGAGGCTCTCAGGGGGAAGGAGAAGAAGTTCAGGGAGGAAGAAGAAGAGGTGGTGGAGGTTGGTGGCATCGTTCCTGCCGGCGGTGAGCAGCAGCGGAGGAGGAGATAATGCAGGGAGTCAAGTGAAGGGGGTGTTTTTGGTGGTGGTGTTTCAATCGAGGGGAGAGGGAGGTCCGACGTGGCTGTGGAGGAGTTCAGGCGATGGCTCAGGCGGTTCAGCGGGTGCCTGGTCGGGTGGATGAAGGTCTGTGCAGCATTATTGGCAGTCCAACGGTCAGCTTCCGGTGGATGGGTTACCGTCATGGTGTTATGGGGAAGACGGTGAGCAGCGGTCGGGATGGGCAGCGTATCCATGGCGGGTTGGCAGCGAGGCTCCGGTGTCAGACGAAGGAGGAAAGAGGAGGTTGAGGAGAGGGAGGCTGACGGAGTCCGGCGGGATTCTGGCGAGGTAGGGAGTGCATAGGGAATGAGGGGGAAAGAAGGTGAACAGGAAAGTAGGGGAAGATGTCGGCTGAGTATTATTTAGGTTTAGGTGATTTAGAAAAGAAATCAATAAAAGGAAAGGAAAAGTTATTTTATACATGGGGACTTTGGGTTTGGGTTGACCAAGGTAAGTGGGCTTGGTCAACATTTCCTTGGGATAGGCCAAGGCTTGACATGGGGATGTTTGGGAGGGCTATAATTTGCATTGTTTAAATGTAATGGCTAGGATTAAATGAGGGCCGATGTTGCGCGTTGCACATTCCAAAAATTATAAAAAAATTCCTATGAAGGGAAAAGTTGGATTTCTTCATGTATTGTCCAATGGTGTAGACACCTCACTGCACTTTTGCATCAAAGTGCCCAACAATTAGAAAATTACACAAAGATGGAAATTGGATTAAATTAATTAAAATTAATGTGCAAGGTGTTCTGGAATTTATTAAAAGTACATGGGGATAAAATTTGGTGGGACACATGTGTCATGGACATAGAGGGATCAGAGTAGAATTTTATCATAATTTAGGTTGTACGAAACGGGTCAAGATTGTGTCTCCAATTTTGATTGGAATGCACAAGGATACAGAGTTATTTATATAGAATTAAATGCAAGCGTTTGTGACGAATGTTGTGCGACTAAAATATAGCACAAGAGAGCATAATTATAAGTTACACCAAGGTCAGAATAGATGGTTGGCACATCTAGGACAAGGGTGTAAAGTTTGTAGGAAGGCAATGGCTAGTGTAGTGCTCCAATTATCGAAGCAACGGTAAGGTGCACTAGGTGATATAAATATTGTATAATTAAATAAAATGCCTTGTCCTATTTCTAATTGGATACAAACTAGCCATAGTTTCTCTATCTACGCCAAGTAGACCTACTTTTGGGTGAGGGAGTTTACAATCTATCTCGATCGAACGATACCAAAAGTATTTCATAGTCGCGTTTCCCGAATAGGGGGAATGAGACACCACATCCTAACCGACTAATATGAAGTTTCATCCTCGAAACTTAGGAATATAACCCACCACTAAGGAATAATAAAGGAAACTTGTCCTTTATCTCAGACTCAAACTCCTAAGTCAACTCTTCGACTAAATGATTTTTCTAAAGCACGCGAACGAGAGGAACCGAGCGACTTTGAAGCAGCTTCTCCTTTCGATCCAAGATCCGTACAGGGTGTTCGACATATGACAAGTCCGCCTTCAAGACTAGTTAATAAAGATCCACCATATAACTTAGATTTTACACATACTTCCTATGTTGTGAAACGTGGAAGACATCGTGTACTTCAGATAATGACGGTGGTAGAGAAATATAATATACGACTGGGGTGAATCGCTTGAGAATTTTGAATGGGCCAACGAATCTTGGGCTCAGCTTTCCTTTTGCTCCAAATCTGGTGACTTTTCACATGGGCAAGACTTTGAGAAATATATGATCGCCTTCAAAGAAATCAAGAGGTCAACGGTGCGCATCTGAGTAACTGTTTTGACAGTTTTGTGCTACCTTCAGTCGCTCGCGGATTAAATAGATATTTTGGACGATTTGTTCTGCGAGTTTTGGGCCAAGAATTTACTGTTCACAAACTTTATCCCAACAGATAGGGGATCTACACTTACGCCCATATAATGCCTTATATGATGCCATTTGAATGTTGGATTGATAGCTAATATTGTATGCAAATTCTCCTAATGGAAGATGTATGTCCTAACTTGACTTCAAGTCCAAGGCGCAGAGCCGTAGCATGTCTTCGAGAATCTGGTTTACCCGCTCTATCTGGTCGTCTGTCTGAGGATGGTAGTGAAGCTAAACTTTAACTTCATCCCCATTGCTGACTAAAGACTCTCCCAGAAGCATGATAAGAATCGTCTATCTCGGTCAGAGATAATGGATACGGACACACCATGGAGTAGAATGATATCATTGAGGTAGATCTGTGCTAGACGGTCGACACTCCAAGCAACTTTGATAGGAAGAAAGTGAGATGACTTGGTAAGTCAATCGAAGATAACCCATACGACATCATTCTCCCATTGCGTCTTTGCCAAACCAATAATAAAATCCATGGTTATGTGTTCCCATTTTTACTCGGGTATAGCAAGGTTCTGCATATCCCCGCACAGCTTCTGGTGCTCGGCCTTTACTCGCTGATAGGCCATGCATTGTAATACAAACAATGCCACATCCCTCTTTATGTCGTGCCAACAAAATATCCTGCAGAGGTCTTGATACATTTTTATGCTTCCTGGATGTGAAGTATAATTGGCATATTGGACTTCAGGGAGTATCTCTTTTCTGAGGTTTGCATCATTAGGAACACATAATCTTTCCTTCACCTGCATCATTCCATCCTCGCTCACTGCAAAGTCGGTCGCCTTTCCTGCTGATATAAGCTTGCGTATCTTCTCTAGGAATAGATTGTCCTTCTGAGCGGACTTGACTTTCTCCAATGGGTCTGGTTCGAAGCGCAACTGAGCTGACTGCGCCCTTTTGTATCTGATTTGGAGTATAATTCCCAAACCTTCCAGATCCCTTCACAGCCTGTCATCGATAACTAAGCTTTCTATAAATACTCGACCTAGTGCATGAGCTACAATATTTTCCTTGTCCGGTGTATAACTAATCATCAATTCAAAGTCGCTAAGGAGTTCAAGCCAACGTCATTATCGTAAATTTAGATCTTTTTGAGTATAGAGGTGCTTGAGGCTTTTATGATCCGTAAAATTTTACACGGTACACCATAGAGGTAATGCCGCCATAACTTCAATGCGAACACTTTTACTGCCAGTTCCAGATCGTGTGACGGATAGTTTTTTCGTGAGGCTTTAGCTACCTCAACGCAAAGGCTATCACCTTGTCCCTCTACATAAGGACACATCCCAAACCCTTGCCTGAAGTGTCACTATAAATTTAGAAATTATCGGGCCTGTCTGGGAGAGTAAGAATCGGTGCTGAGATGAGGAGTCGCTTTAATTCTACAAATAAAGCTTTACAGTCGTCTGACCACACGAACTTTACTCCCTTCCGAGTGAGATGAGTCAGAGGCGAAGCGGCCCTTGAAAAATCCTTGATGAATCTTCTGTAGTAGCCTGCTAGACCAAGAAAGCTTCAAATATCGCTGGCCGACTCAGGTCTCTTCCACTAAACTATGGCTTCAACTTTCTTTGGGTCGACTAAGATGCCCTCCACAGAAATGATGTGCCCAAGGAAAGATATGTTGTCCAACCAAAATTTGTACTTACTCGACTTCGCGAACAACTTACTGTCTCGAAGAGTTTCAAGCACCATCCGCAGGTGTCCTACGTATTTTTTCTTATTCTTCGAGTACACTAAGATATCGTCTATGAATACCACAATAAACTTATCAAGGAATGGTCGAAACACACGGTTCATCAAATCCATGATTGCGGCAGGAGCATTCATCAGCCCGAACGATATGACAAAAAATTCATAGTGGCCATAACGGGTGCAAAATGCTGACTTCGGCATGTCCTCTGGCTTGATCTTCAATTGGTGGTAGCCAGAGCGAAGGTCTATCTTTGAAAACATCGACGCCCCTTGCAGCTGATCAAAGAGGTCGTCGATCTTGGGTAGGGGACACTTGTTTCAGATTGTGACCTTATTTAGTTCCCGGTAGTCTATGCACAGCTGCAACTTCCCATCTTTCTTCTTCATAAACAGCACAGACGCGCCCCAAGGAGACATGCTCGGACGAATGTATCCACGGTTAAGAAGTTTTATAGTTGGCACTTTAACTCCTTTAGTTTCGCAGGGGCCATTCAGTACGGGGCTTTGGAAATCGGTACGGTATTTAGGAAGGTATCGATGGTGAACTCGATTTATCGATCGGGTGGCAAGCCAGGTAGTTCGTCCGGAAATATATCAGGAAATTTTAACACAATGAAAGAAGACTCAACGTTTGCACAATTCTGTCGATTATCCCAAACCGATGCTAAGTATCCCTCGCATCCAAAGTGTAGCATCCGACGAGCTGACATCGCAGATATCACCATGCAGGTCTTCGATGTTTCTGCTGCTGAACCACTCGAGTAGTAGAATTCGGCCTCTCTAGGTAGACGAAAGATGACCCGTTTCTCCGCACATTCGATAGTATCCAAGCAAGCGCCAAGCCACCATCCCCAAGATGATATCGTAGTCCCGAATATCTAGGACTAATACATCGAGCAAAAGTTTCCTTCCTCTAATACAGATATGACCGCCCTGACATACTGAATGAACAGGTATCTTTGTACCCAATGGGGTGCTAACACTAACGTCTAGATATAACAGTGTCATCACTAGCTTGTTTTCTATGGCAAATCTGCGAATATAAAACTATGTGTAGACCAGAATCAAATAACATGCGAGCATGTATGTTATTGAAAAGCAACATACCTGACACAATAGTGTCCGAAAGGAGGGCTTCTTCCCGTGTCAAAGTGAACACCCGACCTTGAGCTTAACTCTAATGCAAATGTAACCATCCAAGGATACGTACTTTCCTCTAATAAAAATGTAACCATCCCTGTAAATAAACTTTGAAAACTAATTTTTAAAATCCAAGGAACTTTAAACCGTGCTTTGATACCAACTTGTCATGCTCCGATTTCATAGAACCGATTCGTCCTCTCATTCGGTTCCACAGAATTGTTCATCCTTGCTGGACGTGATATCGTACAAGTCTGGGATTGTACTTGTACAAGGCAATAATGTACATATTGTGTCAAATATCTTTTTTAAATAGTTCTATAACACAGCAGCAGATTATAAAACACACGTTTGTATAGGAAGAAAATATTTTTTTATTGATTCATTGCAACGAAGTACAATTTTTTCAGCACCTAAATGGAAATGCCTGAACGGCTTTTATAGCTTTGCATAAAAGAAAGACTGATAGGCTGACATGAAATAATATTCTTATCCCATACATTATTGTCACGCCCCAGTCCCAGAATACGTAGGACTAGGAATACGTAAGCATGCCAGCAGTATGTATATGGCTACTCTAATATATGAAAATCATAACACATATGTACGTTGTAATATGAATAATAATTCACAAGTGGTACATGTATAAGTCACAGGCATAACTAAATCTCATCCACAGTCACAAATCAATAAATAAACTAAACCAATTGATAAAAGTGATCAAGTCTGAATAATCCAAAATGATAGTCGGGTGGAGACAAATCCACTACCAATGGCTATATTAAAAACTAAAAATGACTGAGGAGGACAAAATTCTAATATAAAATACTAAATAAGGAGAGCAGCAACTAATAAGTCCATCAGCTAAGAGATGATCATGGATGCTCAGAAGGTAAGATCTCCTCGACAGAAGATGATGAGTCAGGCCCTGGTATGTACTCCTACAGATAGTCCCGATCTTCTATACTTGGAAAGGGTGCCAGGTCCTCAGAGGGACATAACAAGTACACAAGAAATCGATATGCCACTATCTATAATATCTCATAAAGGAATATAGACAAAGAAATATAAAAGGGTGTGACATTGTTAACCATTCTATGTGCTCATACAATCGAGGACAATATTTAACGCAAGGGCAGACTGACCATGAGTACACGAGTAGTGCTCAAGTGAGTCACTAGCAAAATACAGAGTAGTACAAAATAAGGCACTAGCAAAAACTGACACAGACAACATTGTCCAAGCATCTAATGCATGTCCTCCCCACCCAATGTATCTATAAGTCGAGTCTAAATTAAGTAGGAATCTATTATAAACCATTTACTCATGTTAAACGAAGGGAGTAATGAATCAATAATACAATCACAACTAATCAGGTAATAATACACATACTCTAACTTCATGCATGCAACTTTTCGTGTCCAAATATGTGTCAACAAGATAGATCGCTCTACTACTAACAACAATACAAAATTTAAAATAAACAAGACAAAGTGAATAATCAACGAAGTATATCAAATATAAAAAAATTAGACAATCATGAAAATACTGTAGTAGTGTAAGGTATACTTGCCTGGCAAGCAATCTGTGTAATATAAGTGTCCAGATGTCAAGCACAAGGAACCGAAAGGTAGACACTCTGAATGAACGTCTCCGAACGCTGAAATAAATATCACCAACTTCTCCGAAATTAGCAAGATAGTCAAGAAACTCAACCCTTTCGTCCAATTTGGACACAGGAGCAAAACGGTAATTTTGGGTCAAAGTGGGGTCCGCATGTGGTCTACTTTGCATAAAAATATGTGCCAAGGATAAAGGTCTCTAAATGGGATAAATTATAGGTCAAACAAATCCTAAACGATGATACAAACTCAACGGTATGTCCAATTTTGGATTACGGTAAGCCGATCACAAAATCTCTAGTCAAGTCGAATCGTGGGGCCCGCGAAGCGGCGATCCGTCGACTGACTCAGAATTGAACGAAACTTGGGTCACAGGACAATTCAAACACTACGAGCCCAATGGTGTAAGTTTTGTGGTGATCCGACGAGCGTACATAAGCTAATAGAAAATTTTGCAAAACATCGATACGAAGGACTTTTTATGGATACAGGTTGTTTCTGACGCGCACACGCATTCAAATCAACTTTCGTGAAAGCCCATACATCAGGATATACCATACGTGCCTTTTGGTATAATTGGTACGAGATGAGGTGGTCCCGTTTGGCAGAATGCACTCCGTATCGCAAGATTTTAGGTTTTATAAAACATATTTTTGGTCAACTTCTAACAAAAATATCTTGACAAATAAAGCAAACTATGAAAACCTAAAAGAACAAAAATAATCTTGGTTATGTTGCGAGAAAGTTATTTTAATTAGAATTTAAAAATATTAAACAGGTTGGTGGAAAATTGGACATGAATAGGAGCGGTTGGATTGAATTTCTGAACTATTTTTGAACAGTTTTTCGGCCAACTTTCTATCGATTTTCTGATCAATCCGGGGCTCCAAAATTCGTTTTACTTGAAGGGTTTCCTAGGGTGTCAGCTTATGAGCGTGTACGGATAAACCTCTCATAAAATAGTGTGAAGTTGAGGGAGTTAACATACCTCAAAGTAGGGGGTTCGGGGTTGCGCACTGCTATGTGTGAGCGCGCGGGGCAGGTTTGGCAGTTCTCCGTCGTCCTGAGAAGTCGACGGCGGCGGTCAGTCGGTGAGGGTGATCGTCGGGCGGCTGTAGGAGGAGATGGTCTGTAAGGGTGGAGGATTCTCGAGAGGGTTTCCGGGGTTGGATGGATACGTCGATGTATATATATGTGTTCAGAAAGATTCAAATGTTAGTTTGGATTGGGATATGAGAGGTGGAAAGATAAAGATGCATTTTTAAATAAAATATTCAAAGCCAATTCGAAAGCTTCCATTAATCAATCTAAGATTCTATCTGACCTTTGACTTGAATTTGATTAGTTTAATATTTATTTGAATTCATTTTATGCCATATCTACATCTTTCTTTTAGGTAGCAGAACTATATACTTATTCATCTTTGTTTATGGTTATCATATATATTTTATTATTATATATAAGTAATTAAATCAAAGAAGTTATTTTCTAATAACCAACAAAATAGCCAAAAGAAATCCAATAATTTGATAAAAATACTAAAATTACAAATTAAAATTTAGGAGGGTTTACATCAAATAATAAAATAAATTACTAATTACCATAATAACCCTATAAAGTCAGGGCCCTCACAATTATGCCCCTTTATTACTTCTGGAAACTTGAAAGTAGTTACTAGAAATCTTTGAAATACTTTAGAAATAAGAAGAAATTTGAAAAGACTGCAACGGAAGCTTTAATTCTCTTGAGAGCCCCTGGTATCTCGGTCACTTGGTTTGCCCACAGAGACGCAGGTTAGTACTTAACTTGTACCAGTGAATAGAACTGGCCCACTTACCTAAACCAATACTTCTTGATTAAGGCATCCGTTAAAAAGTCAACATTATAAATGCAATATTTCAATAGACAACAGTTTATAAGCAACGGTTCATGCAGTAAAATATATAAGCTTTGCACATTTGGAATCCTTATCCTGGCCAATGGTCATTCCCGTATAATTAATAGGATTATTCTTACCGTCCCTGCATAAGACATCAATAGTATAAAACTCATTCTCACTGGGTCATTTGTGGTATAGTACCTCAATGGACATGCCATATAGGACTTCGATGGGTGTGTGATGCACCATTCAAAGCAGGTAGCAAGTCTCAATGAATGATTCGCTTATACCCGACGCTACCAAAGCGCTACTATTTCCTCCGGGCAGAACGATCCCCAGTGCCCCAGGTTCCGTTTGAAGAAATTTACTACCTTTTGCACAAGTTGTCCATGACCATACAATGCATCTACGACTATATGATAAGCATAAATAGCAGTGTAAGGTATTAAAATATTCAGAGCAATAATGCATATTTCCCTATTCTCATTTCAGCATACTTATTCATTTGATTCAATTGGTAGTCCGTAGACTCTAATTTACCACTAAGTCATGGCAGCAAACCATGATACAATGATTATATGTCGAATCACAATAAAATAACTTACACGAGCTGGGTCGAACCAGCACTTTCCAGATCCGGTAGGTCGAATAGCACATGGCCTGCTTATGACTTTGACAATGGTCTTTTTTACCTTTTGTTCTTCCCTCTAAACTACTCATTCACAAACACACCTTCCATGTGTTACATATTTTAACTTCCTTCTTATCAATGCAATTCTATTTATTTATAATAGTAGTATGGAACTTGTGGCATTAGTGGCTTTATCGATCATTGGACTTAGCAATGTTACAAGAGAAATTATTGATTATTGGTATGAAGGAGCAGAGAAGAAGGTATAGAACCACTCACTAAATAGAGAATACCGAGAGAAAAGAATGCTTGTTTGCTTAGGCTTCGGTCATGCGTCTATCTACATTGGCACCAATATTTGGTTAGACTACCGTCTTTATTTCTCTCACAATTCTCTAGAATGAATACATGCAATCGATAAAAATGGGCAAAATAATCAATCATCGAAAACCAATCATGAAAATGCATTCATTAAAACCAAGCAGCAAAAATCCAAGAAAGCCAACCAAAAATCCAACGAAAACTATTGGACTAATTCCAACAGAAGCCGATCCATCAATTAGAAAGGTCTATTGCATTATCCGTGATCAATTCCACCGTAAAGTTTCCTATACTCAATTTCGACTGAGTAAATCGAGCCACAAGCCTTATATAGTGAACCGCTAGGAGCGGGGCACTACATGAACTCCTTTTCAAATATGCTACGGAAGGTAGTCCACGCGATTAGCTCGTCTTCATCATCTATAGAGAGAGATATTTGATGCACGTCCTACCAATCGTGCGCGTTCAAACTGAGCTGTAGTTGGGCACACGCAACTCGCTTCTCCTCAGGTACCTCAAGCAGTTTGAAGTGATCTTCAAGCTCTGCCAGCCAATCTAGAGCTACGACCGGATCTTCTGTCCCCTTAAAAGACATATTATAGACCTTCGTAAAGTCGGTAAAATTGAAGGTAGTCACATTCTTCTCCTTTAGAGTTTGAGGTATTTTGACTTCAGGTGTGGATCGCTCCACCGGTACCGCTGTTGTTGTTGTGGAATGGTTGGAGGCTAAGGTCTGAACGATCTGCTGCAGGGCATCTAACTGCTTCTGTTGGAAAGCAATCGGGCTTCAATATTGCTTTCAAACTTGCTCTGACTATCTTCTACCCGCTTCTTGGCTCACTCATAATGAGCCACATCCCTATGTTGTCTTGCTTCAAGCATTCACATCATCCTCTCAATTGGATCATCATGGGGCATAGCTCGCTTCCTTCTGAAACTTTTCAAGGTATCGGAACTACTTTCTTGTGCTTGTACCTCACACTGTGCTAGCGCTAATGCTTGCGCTTGAGTCATTCCTTCAAAAAAGTAACTTACATCTGTCTCATAATGTATTATGGACTCACTATATAGAACGTATCTCATTTTGGCCGAACGAGTTCAAGAGTTCGCATAGGGAATAGATCTTAAAGGAACTTTTTCGATATGAGGGTCAAAGAAACTTAAAGTCATGCTCTGATACCAATATATCACATCCCAATTTTGTGGAATCGATAGTTGTCCCCCAGACGTGATGTCGTACGTGCCAATATTATGCAACCTACAAGGCCAAGGTATTTGATATAACGAGCATATATTCAGAGTACGCAAATAGTTTAACACAATAATAAAACAAGAAAAAGTTATCTTTATTGATAATGGACATCATTTACAAACTCTTGAACAAGTACAAAAGGTTGCCTTAAAGGCTTATAAAAGCAAATGCAAAATGTAATAGTCGTCCGATACATTACATCATTTTACTAAAATTTTAAAAGCTATAGACACCTTCGGGCGAAGCTATCGCCTTACTACAGAGCTGCATAGGATATGTGCACGAGCTCCTGGAACTTCAAACATGCTTCAAAAGTCACGGACAAGGCGTACCGGTAGGTGGACTGGATTGGAAAGTCACCTTAACTCCTTTCAGGATCGTCTTAGCGCGGAGAACCTGTTGCAATGAGGGTCAGTATATCAAAATATACTGGTGAAGGCAAGTTAACCTAACTATACCAATCAACACATTATTTATGTGAAGCATGCAAGTTATTATGTAGTCTTTCTTTCTTGTCTTAGTTCAATTTATAAGCATGCAGCAGTTATAAAAATTTACTGAAATAAATATGCCATCGTTTGGTGACTTTTACATGTCCGTCTGAACCACCTACATAACACTTATCATGACCTTTCCTGCCACGAAGACATAGTTAGCTTACATAGTTTAAATATACATGGGTGTCACTGGCATGATGACATAGTGTATAAGTTATAGTACAAGGATGGAATTTCATGCAACGCAAGAAACATGGGCATTATAGGTCATCCCGTCCAAAATAGGCAAATATCAGGGAGTTCTGTTCTAATCGGATCGGTACCAATGCCCCAGCGACCGTCCGCAGGAACTAAGACCTTGTGCACAAGTTATCCGTAACCAAGCAAAGTCAATACTAGGTTAGCAATTGAGGCAGTTCAAGGCAACATAAGCACGAGATAAGTAACATGGCATGATCTGACTGGCATAGTCTTCCTGATCATTTATCTCATAGTAAAGTGTTCTATACATTGCATAATAATATAAGAATATTGTTCTAACTAGAATTGATACACAATGAAAGAATATTCCAAGTGAACTAGCATGCAACAAGGTAATCGTTCACAAGTCTATTGACAAGCATAAAGTAATCCAAGTTTATTCTATTTTATCTTGACATATTTTAGTTATTATGGTATCATTTGATCGGAACAATCAAGAGGGCAAGATTTTAGGTGTGAAAACTTGGAATAATGATCAAGTAATCAAAGTATAGCCACTCACAAGTTGGTGGGGAGAGAAAAGGAAAGAGGTGCTTCAAGACTCCGTTCGAGCGATGCCTATTGCATGATATCCTGCATTGCCACAAATAAACGATCAATACAACTTCTCATCTTTTCAAGCTTGGAAAAAAGTACAGTTCAATAAACGAAAGCAATAAAATCCATTAAAAATTTTCAAGAAAATGCAAATCTGAAAACCAACTCGAAAGCACGAAAGCAACAATACGATAACGAAAACTAGGCAAAAAAACTTGCAGCGGAGAGGTTCCTCTTGACTTTGCCGCTTAGTCCGTCCTTGGGACACGGTTCACTGAATATGGGAATCGATTCCAAAAGAGCCAATCCATAATGAGAAAAAGATATTGATTCAATCTATCCCGATCGAACGATACCGAAAGTATTTTATAGCCACTCTCCCCGAATAGGAGGAACATGCCAGTTACGTAAACATGCCAGTTACGCTAGATATGCTTTACTATTATCCTCAAAATTATTGGTAACTCGGTTTTAATTTCTGGTAGAATCTTGTTCCATCGCTTTTTGGTAACTCGGTAACGGATACAGGACCAGAGTTATGACCGTGAGATTTAGCCCATATTATGATGTAAGACTTACCCTAGACTTAACTTCTTGTTAGACTTGGTTCTGGTAATTTTTAGGATTTGATTTGTGTCCCAAAAATCAGAATTGACTTTAACCATGTTTATCCTTGGAAACCGGCATACCGACGGTGTACTACAGTATACCGACGGTATACCAATTTTGACCGACTTGGATTTCTAGATTTTTTTGTGAACCCTATCGGCATACCGACGGTGTACTACAGTGTACTGACGATATATCGATCCTTACCAATATTGTTAACTGACTTCAGGATATTTGTCTTGGCCGGCATACCTACGGTATATTATAGTTTATCGACGATATTCCAATTTATGGAACTTTATTTTCCAGAACCTTTCTTGCCTACTTGGAGCGGCATACCGACGGTATACTACAGTGTACCGACGGTATACCAATTTGTTGGAATCCAGACTTTCTGTATTTTTTCTATCTCTGGACCGGTATACCGACGGTGTACTGGACTGTACCGACAGTATACCGATTGTGCTCTTTTTTTAGGAATTCTTGGTTTTTTATGATTTTATTTTGATTCTTCTAGATTTTGCTTGGACATGCGATGACTTGACCTGATTAGGCATGATCTTACATGGCTTTATATGACTTAACTTGACTTGGCTTTACTCGGTTTCACCCGGCTTTGTCCGGCTACACGTAATGACCTGATTGACAGTACTTGATGTCACGCCCCGATCCCGTGGAATCGTTAGTCGTCCCCCGGGCGTGACCGTCGTGCGGGCCTAGGTTGCGCACCGCACAAGGCTAAGTATTTTTGTTTCGCATAGCGAGCACATATTCAGAGTACGCAGATAATTGAAACACATATTGAAACATGGAAAAGTTCTCTTTTTATTGATAATATGAACATCTATTACAAACTCCTTGAACTGAGTCATAAGGATTGCCTCTATGGGCTTACAAAAGTGTTGACACAAAATGAGTTAGCAGTCCTGTACATTACATCCTTACTAAACTCAAAATATAAGACCTTGCGTCGGAACGACTGCTTTGCCACGAAGTTGCATGGTTGCTTGGTGGCTAGCTTCTAACTTCAAAATGCTTCTTCTTCTTCAAAATGCTTCAAAGGTTGGCACGGTCGAGGCGTGCCTACAGCTGGACTGAATTGGGGGTTTGTCTCCTGCTCCTCGCTCGGCTCTCCTTAGCGCGGGGAACCTGTTTCAACGAGGGTCAGTACATCAAAACGTACTAGTGAAGGCAAGCTATCCCAACTATACCAATCAACACATTGTTTTAATGAAGCGTGCATATTCGTGGGTTTCTATCTTGCCTTAGTTCATTTTACAGCAAGACATATATATAGAATCATTGAAATAACTCGCCACCGTTCGGTGACATTTACCTGCCCGTCTGAACCACCTGCATAATACTTACCTTGCCTTCCCTGCCAAGAAGACACAAGTTAGTAGCAACAAGTTTTAAATATACGAGGGGATCACTGGCACGTTGCCATAATAGACGGGCTAGTCTCGGGACGGAATGGCGTGCGGTGCAGAGAACAGGAGGCGCCACAAGCCACTCGATCCGAAGCAGGCGACTATCGTGAGTTCTGTCCGGATCGGATCGGTGCCAGTGCCCCAGCGACCGTCCGCAGGAACTAAGACCTTATGCACAAGTTGTCCGTGATCAACGCAGTACACTAAGTTAACATTTGAGGCAAATCAGGCACAGGGCAATAACAGGGCAAGATCTACTTTTGCATAGTCTTCCTGTTGAGTTATTGCATTGAGAATGAGTTCTATACATAGCACAGTTTTAAGAAGAAATATACATTCTAACTTATATTTATGCATATGATGAACATTTCCAAACGAGCAAGCATATAAGTAAGTAACCGTTCACAAGTTTCATTGACAAACAATATTTCCCAAGTCTATTCCCTTATTATCTTGATATCTTTTAGTTATTTACTTGGTATCGTTTGATCGGGCAAAGCACGAACACGAGATTTAGATGTGAAGACTAGCAAGTAGGGCTAGCTAATCGGGTTGGTAGCCACTCACTTTGGTAGTTGGAAGGAAAAGAAAAGAAGTGCTTTAGGAGTCCGCTCGAGCGACGACTACAGCTGGTTCACCTGTATTGACACGAACAGCTGATCAGTACTTCTTTCTCTCTTTCCCTTATCAGAATTGAAGTGCAGTCCTAAGAACGAAAGCAATGAAATCCATCGAAACCGTTCAAGAAAACCCAAGCAAATCCGAAAACCAACTCAAGGCACGAAAGCAACAAGCGACAGCGAAAACTAGGCAACAAAGAATGCAGCGGAGAGGTCCCTCCTGACTCTGCCGCTAAGTCGATCCCGGGGGCACGGTCCACTGAATATGGGAATCGATTCCGAAGAGACAAATCCATAACGAGGATGAGTTCTTGATTCAATCTATCCCGATCGAACGATACCGTCTAGTATTTCTTAGCCGCGCTCCCCGTATAGGGGGAACGGGGCACCACATCCTACCCAACTAATTGGAAGTTTCGTCCCGAAACTTAAGAAATAAAACCTACCACTAGGAAATAATGAGGGGAACCGTTCCCTCATATCGGATTCGAGCTCCCAAGTAGATTCTTCGACAGAGTGATTCCGCCAAAGCACGCGCACTAGAGGAACCGAACGGGTCCGAAGCAGCTTTTCTTTTCTATCCAAAATTTCTACCGGCTGTTCTACATACGTCAAGTCGGGCTGAAGGTTCAGTTGTCCCAGGTCTACCACGTGGCTTGGATCGTACACATATTTTCTAAGTTAGGAAACATGGAATATATTATGTACGTCAGCTAGGGATGGTGGTAGAGCAATCTGATAAGCAACTGAAGCAACCCGCTTTAGTATTTTGAACGGGCCGACAAATCGTGGACTTAGCTTTCCCTTCGCTCCGAACCTGCTAACCCCTCGCATGGGCGAGACCTTGAGGAATACCCGGTCACCTACTTGAAACTCTAGCGGTCTCCGATGAACATCCGCATAGCTCTTCTGACGACTTTGAGCTATCTTTAATCTGTCCCGAATCAGCCGAACCTTCTGGACGGTCTGCTCCACGAGCTCAGGGCCAAGTACTTGCCGCTCCCCGACTTCGTCCCAACAGATAGGAGATCTACACTTCCGCCCGTATAATGCTTCATACGGTGCCATTTGAATGCTTGATTGATAACTATTGTTGTAAGCAAATTCGGCTAGAGGTAGATGAAGGTCCCAACTAGTCTTCGTGTCCAAGGCGTAGAGTCGCAGCATGTCTTCGAGGATCTGGTTGACGCGCTCTGTTTGGCCATCGGTCTGTGGATGGTAGGCGAAGCTGAATTTCAACTTCGTCCCTATTGCTGACTGCAGGCTTCCCCAGAAACGTGATATGAATCGACCATCTCGATCGGAGACTATGGTTACGGGCACGCCGTGGAGTCGGACGATTTCGTTGAGATATATCTGAGCCAGGCGGTCGGCACTCCAAGTAGATTTGATAGGCAGAAAGTGAACTGACTTGGTGAGTCGATCGACGATAACCCAGACTGCATCATGTCCCCGTTGCGTCCTCGGCAAGCCAACAATAAAGTCCATCGTTATATCATCCCATTTCCACTCCGGAATAGCAAGATTCTGAAGCTCTCCGCCTGGTTTCTGGTGTTCGGCCTTTACTCGTTGACAAGCCATGCAATGTGACACAAACTGTGCCACATTCCATTTTAAGCCATGCCACCAAAATGTCGTACGAAGATCCCGATACATCTTAGTGCTACCTGGATGAGAAGTATAACTAGCATAGTGAGCTTCCGTGAATATCTCTTGTCTGAGGGCCGCGTCGTTCGGAACACATAGTCTTCCCTTTACTCGAAGCATCCCATCCGCGCTTACCGCAAAGTCGGACGCCTTTCCTGCCAAGATGAGGGCATGTATCTTCTGCAGGAACGGGTCGTCCTTCTGAGCGGCCTTCACTTTGTGTAACAAGTCGGGCTCGAGGCACAGTTGAGCTACTTGCGCCCACTTATTATATCTTATTTTTAGTGTGATACCCAGTGATTCAAGATCTCGGCGCAGCCTATCATCAATAACCAAACTCCCTATAAATACTCGACTCAACGCGTCAGTTACTACATTTCCCTTTTCAGGCGTGTATCTGATCGTGAGATCGAAGTCGCTGAGGAGTTCAAGCCATCGCCGCTGCCGAAGATTCAAATCCTTTTGAGTGTACAAGTATTTCAGGCTCTTATGGTCCGTATAGATTTCGTACGGCACGCCATAAAGATAGTGACGCCACAGCTTCAATGCAAATACTATCGCGGCAAGTTCGAGATCATGCGTTGGGTAGTTCTGCTCGTGAGGCTTTAGCTGTCTAGACGCGTAGACTATCACCTTATCGCGCTGCATCAGGACACATCCTAGACCCTTTCCTGAGGCATCACTATATATTTTAAAGTCATCCGGTCCGTTCGGCAGAGTGAGAATTGGGGCAGAGATGAGGCGCTGCTTTAACTCCGTAAACGAAGCTTCACAGTCCTCTGTCCAAGTAAACTTCGCACCCTTTCGTGTCAACTGAGTCAAGGGCGAAGCAATCCTAGCAAAATTTTGTATAAATCTTCGGTAGTACCCTGCCAGACCAAGGAAACTTCGGATGTCGCTAGCTGACTCCGGTCGTTTCCACTGCGTGATTGCTTCTATCTTCTTCGGATCAACTGAGATGCCTTCCGAGGAGATGATATGCCCCAAAAATGAGATACTGTCCAGCCAAAATTCTGATTTGCTTAATTTGGCATACAACTTGTGGTCTCGAAGGGTTTACAGCACCATCCGCAGGTGCCCTGCGTGCTCATCCCTAGTCTTCGAGTACACTAAGATGTCATCGATAAACACCACCACGAATTTATCGATGAAGGGCCTAAAGACACGGTTCATCGTATCCATGAATGCAGCAGGAGCATTCATCAGTCCAAACGGCATCACGAAAAACTCGTAATGGACGTAGCGGGTTCTGAAAGCAGTCTTGGACACGTCTTCTGGCTTAATCTTCAGTTGGTGGTAACCCGAGCGAAGATCAATTTTAGAAAACACCGTTGCCCCTTGTAACTGATCAAACAAGTCATCTATCCGTGGCAGAGGATATTTGTTCCTGATTGTGACTTTGTTTAATTCCCTATAGTCTATGCAGAGGCGTAGAGTTCCGTCCTTTTTCTTCACAAAGAGCACGGGAGTGCCCCAAGGAGACACGCTCGGACGGATGAACCCACGATCAAGTAGTTCCTGGAGTTGGCGCTTTAATTCATTCAGCTCTGCAGGTGCCATTCTATACGGAGGCTTTGAAATCGGCTGTGTATTTGAAAATGTGTCTATAGTGAATTCAATCTCTCGGTCTGGCGGCATACCGGGTAGTTCGCTCGGGAACACATCGGGGAACTCTTCCTCAACGGAAGTTGACTCGACGTTTGCGTAGTCCTGCCGTGTGTCCCGAACTGATGCTAGGAATCCCTCGCAGCCTGTGTAGAGCATTCGCCGAGCAGATTTTGCCGAAATCACCATGCAGGCCCTGGTCGCATTGTTCGCTGGACTACTGGTGTAACAGAACACGGCTTCTCCGGGCAGACGGAAAATAACTCGCTTCTCTGCACACTCAATAGTTGCCGCGCACGTGCCTAGCCAGTCCATTCCCAAAATGATATCATAGTCCCGTACATCAAGAACTAAAACATCAAGTGACAGCTTTCTCTCCCCAATACAGATATAACCGCCTAGGCATGCTGAACAGACAGGAATTTTTTGTACCAGATGGGGTGCTAACGCTTAAATCTAAATGCAACGGAGTCATTTTAATATTGTTCTCCGTGGCAAAGTTTGTAGAAATAAAGCTATGGGTTACACCTGAATCAAATAGAACGCGAGCAGGTATATTATTGAAAAGTAAGGTACCTGACACGACGGTATCCGAAGCTAGAGCTTCTTTCCGTGTCAAGGTGTAGACTCGGCCTTGAGCTTGATTACGCCCTGGCTGAGGCGTCGCTCGATTTGCCTGAGGAGCCGGAGTCTGATCTGGTTGTTGCGGTGTACGAAGCGGACAGCTGCTAATCTGATGGCCAGGATTGCCGCATCTGAGGCAAGTGCCGAGCCGCTTGCGACAGACATTCTCGGTGTGCCCTCTTCTGTTGCAGTAGGTGCAACGCTGCCCCTGGTTTTCTCGCTGACGACCGCCGTTATTTTGACGCTTTGCAGCGTTGTTTCCTCTATCGTTGCCTTGGCGTTTGTGATTGGAAGGTTGCACAGCGCCTGCGGCAACGTGAGGATACTACGGTTCGAGCGAAATGGCGTGGTTTAATACTTCCTGCATCGTTTGATACTGCGGAACGGCTACGTGCCCGTGAATGCCAGGACGTAGCCCTCCTTCGAATCATCTGGCACGACTCGCTGCATCCGGTAGATAAGCGGTAGCAAATTTGGCCAGTTTATTGAATTCTGCCGAGTATTGCTTCACTGTCATGCTGCCCTGCCGGAGTTGAACGAACTCATTTTCCCGTTAACGTCGTAGAGGTGGGGGTATAAACTCCTCCTCGAACGCGGCACGAAAAGTCGTCCACGCGATCGCCTCCTCTCCATGGCCAAGTTGAAGAGATCGTCGATGCACGTCCCACCAGTCGTGCGCGTTAAGGCAAAGCAATAGTTGGGCACAGGTGACGCACTTGTCTTCCGGCACTTCTAGGAGAGAAAAATGATCTTCAAGCTCGGCGAGCCAATCTAGGGCCACGATCGGGTCCTCAGTCCCATTAAACGGCGTGTTGTAGACCTTCTTGAAGTTGCCAAAGGTGAAGGCAGTCACTTCCCTCGTCCTTGGTGCGGGCGATGGTTCGACTTCAAGCACTGGCTGCTCCACTGGTGTAGCTGTCGTTGCGGCAGAATGGTTGGAGGCCAGGGTCTGAACAAGCTATTGCAGGGTATCTACCTGCTTTTGTTGGACTGAGAGCCGGGCCTCTAGGTTGCTCTCGAACTTGGCTTGGCGGGCATCATCCCTCTGTCGTTGCTCCGTGAACATTTGCATCACCTGCTGAAGGGAATATGATTGAGACATGCCCCGTTGGCTCCGAGAGCTTCCTGAAGTTCCGAAACTGCTCTCTTGAGTTCTTGTCTCGCCTGGCGCCAGCGCTGATGGTTGCGCTTGCGTCGTTCCTTGAAAGGAAGGTAAATTACATCAGGATCATAATGTATTATGGACTTATTGCATGAACGTATCTCATTTTGGCCTTAACGAGTTCAGGAGTTCGCACAGGGATTTATCGTTAAGAAAACTTTTCCAGTTCAAGTAAAAGGAACTTTGAAGCTGTGCTCTGATACCAACATGTCACGCCCCGATCCCGTGGAATCGTTAGTCGTCCCCCGGGCGTGACCGCCGTGCGGGCCTAGGTTGCGCACCGCACAAGGCTAAGTATTTTTGTTTCGCATAGCGAGCACATATTCAGAGTACGCAGATAATTGAAACACATATTGAAACATGGAAAAGTTCTCTTTTTATTGATAATATGAACATCTATTACAAACTCCTTGAACTGAGTCATAAGGATTGCCTCTATGGGCTTACAAAAGTGTTGACTCAAAATGAGTTAGCAGTCCTGTACATTACATCCTTACTAAACTCAAAATATAAGACCTTGCGTCGGAACGACTGCTTTGCCACGAAGTTGCATGGTTGCTTGGTGGCTAGCTTCTAACTTCAAAATGCTTCTTCTTCTTCAAAATGCTTCAAAGGTTGGCACGGTCGAGGCGTACCTACAGCTGGACTGAATTGGGGGTTTGTCTCCTGCTCCTCGCTCGGCTCTCCTTAGCGCGGGGAACCTGTTTCAACGAGGGTCAGTACATCGAAACGTACTGGTGAAGGCAAGCTATCCCAACTATACCAATCAACACATTGTTTTAATGAAGCGTGCATATTCGTGGGTTTCTATCTTACCTTAGTTCATTTTACAGCAAGACATATATATAGAATCATTGAAATAACTCGCCACCGTTCGGTGACATTTACCTGCCCGTCTGAACCACCTGCATAATACTTACCTTGCCTTCCCTGCCAAGAAGACACAAGTTAGTAGCAACAGGTTTTAAATATACGAGGGGATCACTGGCACGTTGCCATAATGGACGGGCTAGTCTCGGGACGGAATGGCGTGCGGTGCAGAGAACAGGAGGCGCCACAAGCCACTCGATCCGAAGCAGGCGACTATCGTGAATTCCGTCCAGATCGGATCGGTGCCAGTGCCCCAGCGACCGTCCACAGGAACTAAGACCTTGTGCACAAGTTGTCCGTGATCAACGCAGTACACTAAATTAACATTTAAGGCAAATCAGGCACAGGGCAATAACAGGGCAAGATCTACTTTTGTATAGTCTTCCTGTTGAGTTATTGCATTGAGAATGAGTTCTATACATAGCACAGTTTTAAGAAGAAATATACATTCTAACTTATATTTATGCATATGATGAACATTTCCAAACGAGCAAGCATATAAGTAAGTAACCGTTCACAAGTTTCATTGACAAGCAATATTTCCCAAGTCTATTCCCTTATTATCTTGATATCTTTTAGTTATTTACTTGGTATCGTTTGATCGGGCAAAGCACGAACACGAGATTTAGATGTGAAGACTAGCAAGTAGGGCTAGCTAATCGGGTTGGTAGCCACTCACTTTGGTAGTTGGAAGGAAAAGAAAAGAAGTGCTTTAGGAGTCCGCTCGAGCGACGACTACAGCTGGTTCACCTGTATTGACATGAACAGCTGATCAGTACTTCTTCCTCTCTTTCCCTTATCGGAATTGAAGTGCAGTCCTAAGAACGAAAGCAATAAAATCCATCGAAACCGTTCAAAAAAACCCAAGCAAATCCGAAAACTAACTCAAGGCACGAAAGCAACAAGCGACAGCGAAAACTAGGCAACAAAGAATGCAGCGGAGAGGTCCCTCCTGACTCTGCCGCTAAGTCGATCCCGGGGGCACGGTCCACTGAATATGGGAATCGATTCCGAAGAGACAAATCCATAACGAGGATGAGTTCTTGATTCAATCTATCCCGATCGAACGATACCGTCTAGAATTTCTTAGCCGCGCTCCCCGTATAGGGGGAACGGGGCACCACACTTGACTTGGCATGACTTTACTTGGCTTCATCGAACATGGCTTGAATTGGTTTTACTTTGCTTCATCTGGATGGATATGGCTTCACATGGTTGTACATGGCTTTACCTGACTTCACTCAGATTCACGTGGCTTGGTTGTTGTCGTGGCTTATATGAGTCCGTTTGTGCAATGTATATTAAAACTTATTTATTTTACTATTAGAACTTATTTTGTTGCATCATGTCTAGGATGGATTCGGCAAAATGCTATACCCGAATTTATACATGAACCTGCTAGAGGTTAATATCTAGAGATTCACTTAGTACATGGCTAGGGATTTTCCTAGATTGCATGCAATCATGGTTATTCATATGGTTATCTTGTGGAGTATCTAGTGCTTTATCTCGTAGAGTATCTTGAGGAGTATCCAGAGCTGGTTTGTGCGTGTGGATATCCCGGACAGACTGCAAGGGCATACGATTAGAAGGAACTCTAGTATCGTATTATATTATAATTGTTAGTAATTAGGATTGTGATAACCCTAGTTAGTTAAAGTATCAAGTCATACTTATATGATTTGTCGTGATTTATGGATGATGGTTAGTCTAGGCTTTGCATGATCATACCTTTATTTTCTACACTTGTTATTCCATTTTGTATATCAGTTCAGGATTTGTCTCTTTTGCAGGTTTATAGTATTTCTTTTATTTTCCTGAGATCATTTACATTCAGTCTTTACGTTTAGTATTATTGCTTGTGTTATTGGTTTAAGTTCCTAGATTGGCTTCCTTCGTGGTACTTGCTATTTGGGGTCTGACCCCACAGGTTTTGCATAGCCAGATCCAGTAGCAGCACCGGAGGATCTTCCGTACTTTCCTGAGAATGGTGATCACCAAGAGCACTAGACCACTTGAGTGAGTTTTTTTACTTCCCCACTCTGATGTATATTCTAATTTTGTTGGTGTTTAGCCACCGAGTATATGTTTAGCTCATGTTTTGGATTGATCAGTTAGCCTACGGACAATAGTATGATTGACATATCCTAGGGTTGATCATGTATGACTTAGATTTTGGCTAGTTTATTCATTTTGTGTTCACTAATTTTATGATCATCTGTATATTATAGTTTGAGATGCTTTACTATTATATTACAGATGATCTTACATCTTTTATTATTCCTGTTGTTCGTGTGATTGAGACACTAGGGTTTGTTGGACCTAGGCTTGTTTGTTGGTTTGTAGTAGTGACCCCTCACATTGTACAACTTTACCGTATATGCAGAGTACCGGTGTGCTCTAAGTATACGTAGCTGGTCTTGTCAGTCCCGCTCTCCAGTATTCTGGTTTTGGGACATGATATATAGATATATAGAATATAATACTGTCGTTATAATATAATATGGAATAAAATGCTGTTATTATGTTATCATGTGGAATATTATACTTTGTTTTAAGAAATGAAAATGTTGAAAAGGTTTGGGCCCGTTAAGTCACCAATGTAGAAACTAGATTGGAAAGAATGAAAGTTCGAGCGATATGGCAGTGGAAAAGAGAATAT
The DNA here is from genome assembly GCA_036927795.1 of Iris macrosiphon. Lineage (NCBI taxonomy): Eukaryota > Viridiplantae > Streptophyta > Magnoliopsida > Asparagales > Iridaceae > Iris > Iris macrosiphon. Next base: position 49,426,733 of record JAYESA010000014.1, read on the forward strand.
GTTATTTAGTTATTTCAAGTCATGTTATCATGCATGTTATATTTTTATAGATAAGTTGCATATGCATGCATGGTCAAGGATAACTTGTGCATAAGGTTTGGTTCATCGAACGGTGCTGAGGCACCGGGACCCGGTTCGGCCTAGGGGAACAAGGATAATAAGTGATGATGTATTAGCACATATAATTTTGGACCTTCAATGGGACTCGCTACCTACACGAAAAGGATCATCGTCTTACCATGAATAATCCAATATGGCGCGCTCGCTAGTGACCATCATATAGTTAGGTTGGATGTTGATGTTAATATTTTTGTACGCCTATTAAGTTTTTTGTAGGGTTGAATTCATGACACATTTATATTTTATGAAGGCCAAAAATTAATGTAGTGACATACTTGTGTATATTATGAATTAATATTATTTGTTGTAAACCCCCTGACCCAAATCAAGGATTATGATTCATTTAGGATTATTTTGAATTAGTTAATGGAGTTATTAATTTGCCTCTTTTAATTTAATTTACTTGGTTTACCTTACCGTTGCTTCGATGTTTGGAGCACTACTCTAGGTTTTGCCTTCAAACAAATTTTACACCCTTGCCCTAGACGTGCCAGTCTTCCATTTCGACCTTTGTGTCACTCATAAATACTCTCTCTCTCTCTCTCTCTCTCTCTCTCTCTCTCTCTCTCTTGTGCTTCATTTTAATCGCATAATATTTGTCACAATTATCTAATTTTAAACCTACACTTTGTACCTATGTCCGTTCCAATCAAAATTAGAAATACAACCTCGACCTGTTTCGTGAAACCCAATATATGATGTTAACCTATTCCGAGTCTACTACGTCCGTGACCCTTGTGTCACTCCCAATTGAGACCTCATGCACTTCCAATTATTAAAGAATACCAAGGACACAATTTATACTTAATTGAGAGCAACCGACTCAAGCTAGCCCAAAACTAGACTAAACACCGACCCAAACCCACACTCACCACCTCATGGCTCATACAAAATACCACACATCAATTTCCCCCACTACAACACACCAAACATAAATTTTTCCCACATCCAATCCAATTTTTCTTCTTTGTGCAAGTCATAAACTATTAGGGGCCTTTGTGCAAACAACTAGCCATGTGTCCACCTTCTATTGGTAGGGACAAATGAGAAAACCTATTTTGAAATACTTAACCGGTCTTGGTACTCCCCCTCTCCTTTTTTGTATGACACTACATACCAAAATATACCTACACATCATCACAATCCTCCATTCAAATTTAAACCAATCACCACGCCTCTTTCTCTTCAACAACCAATGCACACACCCCTAGAAATCCTATGGGCAGCCAACCCTAATCCCAATGCCCCTCCCTCTTTATTAAATATATTATCTCTATCTCTTATTTTAGTATACCTCATTCCTCTCCTCCTTCATAAAACCCCCACCCTCACCATCACCATTCTTCTCTCTCTACTCGACCCCTCTCCATCACCACCACCCTCACGACAGCCATCACCACCACTATCATCTCCACGACCACCACCAACGATAACCCTCACCACCACCATCACCACCGTTAACCACCACCATCACCTCCATTAACCACCATTACCATTACCTCTTCATCTTCTTCTTCCCACTTTATCTCCTCCTCACCCTCCTTCTCCCTATAGTCGACCTCCACCACCACTGCCCCCGCGAGCAGCAGCCTACCACCATCACCAACGCCTCTACGACTCCCTCCTTCCTCCACCTTGCTGCGACTGCTGCTGCCTCCTCCATCCGACTACCATCACCGTCATCTCCAGGACCACCACCAGGGCAGCTTCACCATTCACCATAAGTCCTCTCCATGTTCATGACCACCGCCACCAACGACTGCAGCAACCCCCACGACCTCCACTATTAGCCACCTACCTCTACCATTGCTCGAACTGATATTGTTCCTGCTTCATCTACTTTCTGCTGCTGCCGCTATTGTATTTGCTACTACTGCTGTCGATATATCTGCTGTTGTGCTTCTACTTCTTCTTCCCTAGCTCGAGCAACCCCCTCCAGGCCAACCCGAGCCCCCTTGCATCAGACCTGACCGAGAGCTCCTCCCATACCTGACAGTGCAAGCAGTCCCAAACCCGAGCTCCCAAGCCCCCTCATCTGTACCTTGTTTATTAGGTAATAATCTTATTTTTACTCTCAATCTCTTCTTCTTCATCTTGTTCTTCTTAATATAAATGCATGACCACATCTTCTTATTTTCTTTGTATATATATTGCATGACCTTCACCATTATGTTCATCATCTTTTGAATATTGAATGAGTATATATATATATATATATATATATATATATATATATATTATATATATATATATATATATATATCATTATTAGATGACCTATTACCATGTATATAACCTCTTCACTATTTCTATGATAATAACCTTCGTACTCATATATATATATATATATATATATATATATATATATATATATATATATATATATATATATATATATATATATATATATATATATCATTATTAGATGACCCATTACCATGTATATAACCTCTTCACTATTTCTATGATAATAACCTTCGTACTCACTTGTTTAACCCTTAATAACTCCATAACAACATTAATCTCATAATATATTAATGTGTTGGAATAATGTTTAGTGTAGATTATTGATGCATGAGTGTTATACTACTAGTTCTGATTATTGCCTAGCTTTTTATACTAGTTGATATATATGTATAGTGATATATTAGAGAGTGTCATTGCTATGATTAGAATTAATTCATGTTTGTTAACTAAATAAGTGCATGTATAGAATAAGGACACAAGTTTACCATACTAGAGTGCCATGTTAGGAATAGATGTAAAGTTGACATATTGCTTGTGTGCACTTGTTGTGCTAGAGTATTGGTGATGGTATATATATATATATATATATATATATATATATATATATATATATATATATATATATATATATATATATATATATATATATATTAGAGGTTGTGGTGATGATCTATATATATATAAAAGAGACACCCTAACCTAGTAATTAAGGCACATGGTTAGAGTTACATGACAACTTGAGTTTTAGACCATTGTTAGTAGTGTAGTTAGGAACCTTGACTTATTTTGTACAAATATTAGAGGACCATTTTATATAATTGTGCATGGAGGCCTATAGGATAACACTAGTAACCTTGATGGTTGGAGTGCAACTTAGCACCTACACAAACCCTATTTATGACTTTGGTTATAATATTTGCGAAGTTGTACATTTAGAGGACTTGTAAATATTAGGTGACTAGTACACTTAGTGTATGCATACTTTATTGATCTTTGACTAGTAAACTTTAGCCAACCCACTTAGTTATGACGCTTGTTTGATTTAGACTCTACGTGACTCGTGACATTGCATATATTGTACTCTTGTGCATACTTAGTTTAGTGTAATATAGTAATTGATAATTATTGTTATATATTCATAGGCACCCAGGATGGCTCTACCTTGGATGCGGGTTTCGGAGCTTTACTTGTTCACATTGGAATTTCAGGCAAGTATACCTTGCATTTTTGTACTGTTTAAATTTAGTTATTATAGTTCGCATATTTATTGCTTTAATATTATATAACTGTGTGCATCTGAGAATGACTCGGGTGCAGTCGACGAAGGCGTTGACGTTAGAACCTGTGTTTGACCTAGTGTCTTGTAGCCGTACATAAAGTTGAGGAGTTATCATTATGACTCCCTAGGGCTTGTCACGTACCATTGCATGTCACATAGTGAGTTCATATAGAGCCGCGAGCTTCATACTTGACTGGCCATCGGTGTGAGCAGCACGTGTGACGGTATTTAGCATAGTTGTATATTTTTTTAGTGACTTGCATTATAGTACAAGATGTCCATGTCGTATTCGTGACTTGTACATTGGCATTGGGCAGGAAAGATAATTATTAGGTGTATGAGATAAATATTTGGCCATCGTAGTTTCGGAGTAAACTACGGGATCGTGAGCCTCAGTGTTACCCGGTTATGGCCTATGTGTTACCTGGTTATGGGATATGTGTTACTCGGTTATGGACATATATGCTTGTCGATATATCCGACAGAGGTTACTAGTTGTGCGCTATCATAATCGGTGATGTAGTCAGCATATACTTCCGGCATCCAGTTTACAGCTAATGCCAGATACATAGCCTCTGGCTTGACCCTACGCTTTATACCTTTTACCTAACCATACGTACCAAGGTTGTCTTCAAGTGTATTTCACTTAGCTAGTTAGTTCACCCTCGAGTTTACATAGTATTTACTTTATGGCATATATTTTTGGTATCTTGTTATGTCCCTCTGAGGACTTGATTCCTTTCCAGATCCGGACGAGCACTTGTACCCGACCATCTATGGAGCAGGAGTGGAGACCGGATTCGTGGCTGAGGACTTTGAGGCATTTCTAGAGGAGTTTTTGTGATTTGGGGTACACCGCTGCTTTGGTCTAGGGTATCTTTATTTAGCTAGTTGATGCTCTAGTCTAGTTATCTTACTACTTTCCATACTTTTATTCTATTATTGTATTTCAGTAGGTTTGTCCCCATCAGACTATTTCAGATATATTTTGGATATTCAGACTCTTTGTATTTCATTTACCAACACTTACTTTAGTCATTATTATATTATTTCTGTGGATGAGATTAGTTGTTTACCTATTGATTGTTAGCATAGCATATTAAACTTGATAGTATTTTAGGACAGTGTAGTACGCTTTGTCAGGTCCATTAAATTAGAAAATCCTTCGGAGTCGTATTAACTGGCCATTGCCATGTGGCCTAGTCCCGTGTATTTTGAGACTGGGGCGTGACATTTGTAGGGAAGGATTATAGCCTTGGGTTAGATTTGCTATGTGAAGGGACACATTTATGCTTTTATATACCTTCTTATAAATTGTTAATCGATCCTAAGGCAAGAATAGAAAGATCACTTAATAATTTTTACTTGTCCTCACATGTTTACTATATTGGTTTATTTGATTTGATTAGAGATTACTCACTAGTATATTATCCAATGTGCCGACTCCCTCCTCCCAGGTGCGAGGATTTGCGTGGAAGAGTTGAGGCGTTGGAGTTCGTTTGGCGATTTGAAGTTGTTCGACTAGAAGATATTTAATTTTGTTTATAAAGGATATAATGTATAAAATATTATTGATTGTATTAGTTTTTCAAATTTTAAGCATCGGGCATCGTTATTTGTATAAGATCTAGTGTTATAATCAAGTTGTTCTTTTGGCAAAAGAGTCATTGTAATTCTGCTACAATTATCATAAAGAGAATCATTTTCATATATCATGTGTCTATTAACTTTTCTGCTTATTTTTACTGCAATGACTTTATTTTGAGATGTTTATCTCGATTGTATTTGTTCTTGCCTTATACAAGTATAATTTAGGCTTATATGACATCACACATAGTGTAGATTTTTGGTTCAATAGAATCGGAATATGACAAATTGGGCTACCCGATTTACGTGATGAGATCCTATGATATCTTGGATGATTCTTGACACATTTATAGGCCTATGACACGAAATAGATATGCATAATAGGACACATATACCCGTATATGAGCTATTGTTGATACGAGTGAGACATGCATTGGATATTAAGTGACATCTGTTAAGATATGAGTCATGCCATCTATTTTGTGGATTCATACGTTGCATGGTTCTAGTGAGTCGTGGGCTCACTAAGAGATGTCATTGGGCAGAGAGTAGTCACTAGGCATGTGGACTACTGTACACTTTTTGATAAAATCATATATTTCGAAAGATCTACAAAAATGATGACCCTTTACATGCATCATTAGTTTCCTTTAATTATGTTACTTTACTATTATTGATTATAGTTCTATTTGGTTTTATTACTTATCATCAATGTTACATTATTGTACTCATTCCATCATAGATTAATATTGTAATGTTTAACCTTTAAATTTGTAATTGCAATTTGCTTAATTTTGATTGGATAACACACATACACACACACTAGTTACACTTCCACGTGCGTTGCATAAAAAAAATTCTATGATATTATTAAAAAATAAGATAAAAATTTAAATTATATTAGAGTATTTAAAATATGGTTTAAATATATTTTAAATATGATTTATTATAAATATATTTTTAGAATTTTGGATATGTGTTGTCATGACCCGCACCCTGTATAGGGGCACGAGTAGTAAACAATGTCCAGCCTACGCCGCAACATCGGTGGTAGAACATTGTTTAGGTAAACTATCTATCTAGCAATCAAGATATAATAATGCCAACAATGAAATATGAATACTCAATCACAGATCTATAAGATGGAACAATCACACAAATATGATAAAAGAACTGAAGAGACAATACAACTCACAAGACAAGATAATATCCAATGAGACATATAAAGAAATACCAATACTAATAACAATGTTGGAGACAAATCCAGTACAAAAAGATCTATCTACTGAGCTACGAGTCCTGGGTCGTCTGTCTCAATCGGGATAAGACCCTCCTAAGCCAAAGTCTCTGGCTCTAAGCCAACTACGTCTTGAGGCCCGTAGTGAGTGGGATACCACACGTCAGTGTTATCTGGGAAAAATATATCCAGCCAAAAAAGGAGCAAAGTACATCTCTAACAGCAGTTCTAATAAATGATATAAACTATGTACAAGATGCAATATACAGGTACAAGAGATATGCAATAAAGGAATACTGAAAATAAATACAAGAATGAGCATCATAGGAATTAACAAGAAATACTACTACTAAGTAAGTGAGTACCAACTTCAATATGTGATTGGCTTGGGAACTTGCACAAGGATAATGGCCTGGTTAATCATACGTGCGTATATAATTAACATTATTCAAGGAACAAGATATGCACAAGGAGGGTATAATCACATATCTACACTAAATACTCTCTGCCCCCGACTGGTATAGTGGATCCAATCATGGTACATTATGATACGGGATTCTCTGGGTAGGTAGAAAGTCTCCCTAAGAATCAATATTTGTATATATACAAGAAGAACAAGGAACAAGGCTTGCACAAGATACACCATAAATACCAATAAATAATATCTCATGACGAGATCCGAATATACCAATCTGTGTAACCATCATGTCAAAAAATTAAGGATATCTACACTAAATATAAGAGACATAGAGGATATCATGAATGAGAAACTATCAGAGAATATACTCGCCTAAAATTCGGTGAACAGTATCAAAGATGTCTGGTATGGTGCCTCGGAGACCTAAATATGGAATGTTATATCAATACAAGATTTTGGATTAAAAATAAGTTAAACTAGTCAAATTCTAGGTCATAAAGCCATTTCTAAGTCAAAACAGTCAAACTATGTCAACTCTAGGTCAAACTAGCTATTTCTAGGTTGTATAAGTCTATCTCTAGGATATTGGGTTCATACACTATGTAACTAGGCTATACTACTAGGATACTAGGATACCAATAAAATATCGTATCATAAGATACGCAAGTTATTAGATATGAAAATACTATAATATATATATACAAGACAAAATATATAGTACTCCTAGCTAAACTAATGCTAAGTGGATACCTTGACTTTGAACCAAATACGGTATCACACCACCTACACACTCATCTTGATATACAAACTCAATACCTTGAGTAAAATCCAATACCTTAACATTACCTTGGTATAACAAGGTAATTCAATATATAACATATAACTAAATACCCAACATACCTCACTATGCATTTAAACTTATAACAATACTATATTAAACTAACATACCCTTTTGGATATTCAATACCCATACCCAAGATACCTCAACTCTCATTACCTTGATGTAACTCAAGGTAATCCAGAAATAATAGTACCCATGCTAACTATTGCTTATATATATATATATATATATATATATATATATATATATATATATATATATACACTAACTTACTAATAATATATACATAACTTACTAACTTATCAATATAAACTAACTAGCTTATTAACTAGCTTATCATAACTTATCCACAACTTAAACTATAAGCACTCAAGTTACTACAGCTTATCACTGCGGCTGCTACTTATTACTGTTGTTACTGCTTACTGCTGCAACTTCGCTGCTTCTGCTGCGGCTTGTACTGCTTGCTGCTTCTGTAGCTTGCTGCTTATCCGGCTTCTACTGCTGCTGCTTTCTGCTCACTACTTCCTGCTGCTTATCGTTGCTGCTTCCTGCTACTTTTCGGCCTGCTTCTCGCTGCTTATCGGCCTGCTTCTCGCTGATAATTCCCCCTCTAGCTCACATGTACACATCCAATACACACATACACTCACTCTCACGCACACGCACACATACACACATACACACACACACACACACTGTGTGTGTGTGTGTGTGTGTGTCACCACATACTCACACTAATGATGCACATGCACTCTCCTATTCTCATATGACCACCAACACATCAAATAAAATATAGAACATACATATATATATATATATATATATATATATATATATATATATCATATAATAATTATAATTATAATATTATAATAGCTATAACCAAGGTAAATTGAATTAAAATACAAAAAAATAAACACGTAGAGTGCACCACACCCGTATCACACTAAATCTATGATACGCTCGCGATACGGCTCCACCACACCACCAAACGTACCCTGGTGGACACGAGCAAGTCTAGAATCATAATTATGAACAACACAAAGAGCTAGCTACTCAGCTACGTGTCCGTGTCAAAAATATGACATGCTCAAACCCCCGTGTCGAAAGAAAACCCCCAAATCAATCGTATCGCCAAATTATCGGGATACGGCCTACATGTATCCAATTATGGATACGACACTAGTCACACACAACCAAACACATGTCAATTTGGTCTAATTGACCTATTGACAAACACAAGATGTGTCAATCTCAAAATTCTCCCAAAATTGACACAAAATACCACATAACTTTCTCCATTGGCCTCATATGAACCTAATTCCAATTCATATGGGTAGCCTTAGTACATGGAAGGGTTCCTAATGATTAAATTACATATTTATAGTCCAATTAGAGAGAGAAAATTGAATTGTACCTATTAGGAGATGGATTCTCAATAAAATCACCAAATTGAGTGTCAAGAGCCTTCAACTTGTAGATCATTGCTCCTCCTTGTAGATCCTTACTTCCTCCTTGTAGATCATTACTTTCTCCTTGTTCGAATAGTCTCCAATGATTAATAGAGAAGGAATTTGGGTAGAATTTGATGTAGGAATAAAAAAAATTGGAAGAGAAAAATTCTAGATCTAGATTTGGAATAAAAAATGAAGAGAGAGAGTCTTTGTCCTCCCTCTACTAGGCCAGCCTCTACCGCCTCCTCCAAGCTACTTTGAAATGTCCACAATACCCCTTAGGGCTTTTCATGAAGAAATTAATTAAGAAGGGAAGGTTCTAGTCTAATTGGTTACACTAATTAATTTATCCTCCTAATGAATGGGCTTACTATTTGGCTCAATTCTAACTAGAATTAAATATTGGTCCATGGATCTAATCTAAACTAGGTAGGTCCACTAACACAAGTCCAAAATCAAATACTAACATCTAAAAATAAATAAATAATACAATAAATAAATTTATAATATGTATAATATTTAATTAATTATGAAATGACAAAAATACTCTTTTCTAGAAAATATGCTAGTGACAAGTCTACCCCCCCTTAAAATAATTTTGTCCTCAAAATTCAAAGATAAAACTATCCCCAGAAAACAAAACAGAACAGAATCAGAAAAGAACATACCTCAAGGCACAAACAAATATGGGTAACGCTCTCACATTTTATCCTCTCTCCTAAGTAGACTCACCCGAAGAGTGATGCCTCCATGCGACGCATGCCAAGGAAATGGTCTGGTTCCTCAGCACCTTCTCTCTCTGATCCAGAATCTCAACTAGCTGCTCTGGATGGCTAAGATTTGGGTTTACCTCTATCTCTGAGTTATCCAACACGTGACTAGGATCCACTACGTACCGTCTTAATTGTAACACGTAAAATATGTTATATACTCCCTCTAATGTATGTGGCAAGTCTAGTCATTAAGCAACTACATCAACCCTCTCGAGAATACTGAAGGGCCTAATGAATCGCGGACTAAGCTTTTCGCCTCCACCGAAATGAATTATTCCTCGTGTCGGAGAAATCCTCAGAAATACCAAACCACCAACCTAGAACAAAATACAACCTTAAGAACTTAATCTATAATAAACAACCAATATCAAGCACAAAATAAAATCTAAAACTATACCTCAAACTCTAAAGGTCTTTGGTGGCTATCGGCCCAATGCCACTGTCTATTCTGCGCCACTCAAAGTCTGTCTCTGATTACCTTAACCTTCTCCGCTGCATCCACAACCATCTCTATCCCTAGCAAAGCTCTCCCTCCAACATCGTTCCATGAGAAGGGAGTACGACATCTCCGACCGTACATAGCCTCAAATGGTGACATCTCTATGCTAGTCTAGTAGATGTTATTGTAAGCAAACTCTACCAAATGGAGATGGTCCTCCCAAGATCCTCCAAAATCTAGTACACATGTGCGCAGCATATCCTTGAGAGTTTGAATGGTCCTCTCTAACTGTCCATTCATCTGGGGGTGATATGCAGTACTAAACTTAAGCTGGGTGCCCAAACTCGCCTGCAAACTCTTCCAGAAATGAGAAGTAAAACGACTATCCCGATCCGAGACTATGCTGACGGAACCCCATGTATCCTGACGATCTTCCTCACATACATCTTTGTCAGCTTCTCCGTAGACAAACCCATCTTGAAAGGCAAAATATGGGACGACTTGGTCAACCTGTCAACGATGACCCATGTAAACCCCCTGACCCAAATCTAGGATGAGGATTCATTTAGGGTTATTTTTTGAATTATTTAATGGAGTTATTAATTTGCCTCTTTTAGTTAAATTTCCTTTGTGTACCTTACCATTGCTTCGATGTTTGGAGCGCTACTCTAGCTTATGCCTTCAAACCTTATGCCTTCAAACAAATTTCACATACTTGACCTAAACGTGCCAGTCTTCCATTCTGACCTTTGTGTAACTCATAAATACCCTCTCGTGTGCTTCATTTTAGTCGCACAATATTTGTTATAAATATCTATTTTTTAAATCCAAATAAATCCAACTTTGCATCTTTGTCCGTTCCAATCAAAATTGGAGACGCAACCTCGACCCATTTTGTGCAACCAATTTATGACAATAATCTATTTTGAGCCTACTACATCCATGATACTTGTGTCCCACCCAATTTATATCATATGCACTTTTAATTAATTAAAGAACACCATTAACATTAATTTTAATTAAATTGGTGCAATGACTCAACCTAACCCAAAACTAGACTCAACACCAACCCAAACCTCCACATACACCCTCATGGTTCATACAAAGCACCACACACCAATTGAATCTACTACGACATACCAAACATGATGATTTTCCTCATTTAATCACAATTCTCCTTTATTTGTGCAATTTCCAAATTGTTGGAGGGCCTTTGTGCAAATAAGCAACTAGGTGTCCACCTCCCAATGGAGCAAAATAATGAAGAAAGTCCTTCTTCATGCTTTGACCAGTCACACCCACCATTTACCCCCATTTTTGTATGTACTATGCAAAACTTTGCACCCACACTTGATCCCAACCCTCCATTCAAATTTAAACTCTATCCAACCACTCATTCTTTCATGACAAGCCTTCCCCCATCCCTAGAAATAGGGAGGTGGTCGGCCCTAATTCCCATGCTCACCCCTCACTCTCTCCTTCATTAACTCTCTCCCTCTCCTAAAATTTTTTAGCACATCACCTTCCCTCCTCTCAAATCGAAATCAACCTCCACCACCACCTTCATCTCCATCACCACCCACCCTAGCCGCCGGAGAAACCATCCCCATGACCTCCTCCTGCTTCTACCTGACCCCCATAACCACCATCAGCCTCCACCACTATCATCCCCGATCTTCTCCTCCTCCAACAGTGAACACCACCACCACCACAGCCATCACCATCGCCATCATCACCACCACCTTCTCCTCCTCCACTCGACCTCCTCCCCTAGCAGCCGACCACCACCACCACTGCCTCCAGCTCCTCCATGATAACCTTCGCCACCACCATCATCCCTACGGTCACAGCCACCACCATAACCATCACCACCGCCATCATCACCACTACCTTCTCCTCCTCCACTCAAACTCCTCCCCTAGCAGTCGACCATCACAACAACAGTCCCCCATCAACCCCGACCTTCTCGCCATCAACCCCGACCTCCTCGTCATCACCCACGACCTCCTCTCTCCTCATCCAGATTACCTCACCACCGCCACCACCGAGCTTCATCACCAACACCATCACATCACCCGAGTCCCCTCCGACCACAACCATCATCAGCCAACCACCGCCACCACCATCATCATCACGATCGTAGCCACCTCCACCACCATCCTTCCTGCAAGCAGCCCTTGCGGCCGTTGCTGCTACAGCCGCTGCCATTTCTGCTGCAAGCTGCTGCTGTTATTGCGAGTTACAGCCTGGCCAGATTACCTCCTCCACCCGCCGGAGATCGGCAGTCCACGGGCCGCAGGCCGAGCACCCCCCTCCTAGTCGAGCACCTTCTCCCTTAGCTTCCCTCCATTTCCTTGAACCCTAGGTAATGCTCTCCTCTTCCTCTTCATCCTATCTTCTTATATATATATATATATATATATATATATATATATATATATATATATATATTCTTGATCTTGTTGTTCTTTCCCTCGTATATATGTACATATGTATTAATTTGTATTTTCATCCTAATGTGTATGTATATGCATGACCTCTTGTTCTTTTTTCTAGTATATATAATCATGCACTTGATCTTTGTATGTTGCATATATATATATATATATATATATATATATATATACATATACATATGTATATTTATATTATTATAATCATTTGCCTTGACACTATCCACCGCATGTTTAACCAATTTTAACTCTAAATTTCATATTATTATTTGATCAGATGGTTAGTTTAAGTGTTGTATTATGTATCAAGTCACTTGTTAGTGAACTACTAGTATATGTGATTGTTGCCTAGGTTATACACTAATTTAATATATGAATAATGACATGCTAGAGAATGATTTATACCATGATAGGAACAGCATTTGTTTAGTGCATGTATAGAATAAGATTTTTGAAATGTTGCCATGCTAGTGTAACAAGTTAGAATAGATGTAAAATTGTTATGTGCACTTATTGTTGTGTGCAAGTGTATAAGAATTATGGTCGATGATGGTTTATATATTTGGAGGATGCGATGATGATTGTATATATATAAAGTATACACCTTAACCTAATAGTTAGGATACGTGATTAGTGTTACACGATATTTTGAGTTATAAATACTTACTAGTAGCATAGTAGCTAGTTGACTTGTTGTGCACAATATTTGAGGATATATTTTATATACTTGTGCACAAAAACATAGAGAGAGAACACTAGTAACCTATGTGTTAGAGGTGCAACTTAGCACCTACACGAATTCTAGTTGTGACCGCGATTGTGACATATGAGAAATTATACCTTAGGATGACTTATAAATGATGTGGGACTAGTAGACTAAGTGTACAACTACTTCCTTGACATTTGACTAGTCAACATTAGCCAACCTACTTAGTTAGAACGCTTATTTGTTCTACACTCTATGTGACTCATGAAGTTGCGTATGTTGTACTTGTCACGCCCCGATCTCCCGCAGGCAAATTCGGCCGTTCCCGCTAGGCGAGAATCACCACGCCAGCGCTCCCGCAGAATGATCGCGTTGACCCATCCGGGCGAGATGCCGCACGAGCGTGAGCCACGCCCGTGTAAGGCCGTGGTTCATTGGCTGGCGATAAGAGTTCTAAGCCACAGAGTCGCACAGATTGTCTGAGTGCAGCGGAGTCATGAACGCATAGGCGATTGGTAACAAGTTCACTGAGTCGACAATAGCGGAAGCATTGAATAACACAAGTAGAAGTAAAGCAACTCTTTTATTGACAATAACAAGTGTTACAGGCGGCACTTGGCCGAGATTACAAGTCGCTCAAGCCTCTCTCTCTGAAACAGTAAAAGCATGCCAAGTGGCTACAATTATGGAATGATTGTACAGACGATGTTCACAATATTATGTCTTGTATATGTGCTTCAGTTCTGAACGTACCGCTGCTTCGGAGTGATCTCCACGCCTTAGCACACACGAAGGAGGCATCCGTACCGAACGAGGTTCTCTCGCACCCTGCAAACGATCTGGTGGGTTATCAGTACATTGAATGCACTGGTGGGGAGGCTACTCGCCCGCTCGACAAATCCAAACACGTAATACAGGTTCCGTGCACCAACTATTAAGTTGTCTTTCTAGTTGCCTTAGGATCAGTTTTATGCAAGATTTGGATAACCTAACTCGTGTGGCAGTGCACCGTGCGACATAAGAGAAAACACGGCGAGACTTACCAACTTACCATTTCCTTCCCTGTCCAAGGCAAACATTGTTATTTCAAGCACGAGCATTCACAATAAAAACCAAGGCAATAGAATATACAAGCACGAGTATTATTGTATCATGATCGTTCAGGTGTTCAATTATTTCTTTTGACATGATGCAATGACTCGCACGCGGATAGCCGCTAAGCGATGATAACTTATCTATATGAACACGAGTCGCTGGCATAGCCATTTTGGACATAGTCCAGGACAAGGATAGCTTGCTACGAGAGTACATGATGCGCTGCAAGCTACCCAGTCCCGTACACGATGACTACACACGAGTTCCATCTGGATCGGATCGGCCCCAGTGCCCCGGTGACCGTCCATAGAACAATACCTCATTTTCGAGTTGTCCGTGACATGCAATTTTGGGTCTTCCAATTATTACGAGATACACGAGAACACGAGTGCACGAGAACACGAGTACACGGGATACTTGAATCTTGATTCTTTGTTCAGTGAATGACTTGCCTTGATGCATTCCCCTAGTTCGGGGCTGCCTTTGGTGACCTAACGGTCCCGGATACTTGCGGGTTCAATCATGCACGGAACGACTACTTAGTAGTCTCCCAGGGTTTGGATGAAAATAAGGCAACATACAAGCAGACAAGCATGCATTTGTATAAACACGAACATTCACGTTAGCTCGGGCCCGAAGGTAAGCCGAGGAGTGAGATCGTTAGGGGACTTCCCGAGCGACACGTTCTAGGGTAGCATGCGAGGGTCTGAACATATTTATAAGCAATATTTCATTTCCATGTTCTAGCATAAGCAATACAAGTTGGGATTATTCCCTTAGCTAGGTGCGTTGGATTCTTATTAGCATGCAGGGGGTGATTCACCTAGTGACTAGCATGTTTTATTCCATATTTTATGTGTGCTGGCTAAGCAAAGACAAGTTCATCGTAGCCACGCACCTTAGCGATAATTTACCTCGATTGAGCGATATGTCAAGCGAGCCTCTGAAAGCCTAAGCCGGATTCCTGTAGGGACAAGTCTGGATATCCTTTGCCTCAAACAAGTATTCTCGCCTGAGCAAAGCGGGTCGGGACATGCACTTTTGTCGTTTGAATCGACAGTCCGCTTGAACGGAACGGGGTATTACAGTACTCTTGTGCATGCTTAGCGTAGTGTAATGTAGTGATTGATATTTATTGTTATATATTCATAGGCATCCAAGACGGTTCTACCTTGGATGTGGGTTTCGGATTGTTACTTGTTCACATCGGAGTTCTAGGCAAGTATACATTGCCTTGTTATACTGTTTAAATTCATTTATTATAATTTGTATATTTTATTGCTTTAATATTATATAATTGTGCGCGTTGACGTTAGGACCTGTGTTTGACCTAGTGTCTAGTAGACGCACATAAAGTTGAGGAGTTATCATTATGACTCTGTGGGCCATGTCACATATCATTGTACGCCACAGAGTGAGTTCATGCAGGGACGCGAGCTTCATACTTGACTGGCCATCGGTGTGAGCAGCATGTGTGACGGTATTTAGCATAGTGGTATATTTTTTTAAGTGACTTGCATTATAGTACAAGATGTCCACGTCGTATTCGCGACTTGTACATTGGCATTGGACAGAGAAGACAATTAGTAGGCGCATGGGACAGACATTTGGCTATCGTAGTTTTAGAGTAAACTACAGGATCGTGAGACTCAGTGTTACCCAGTTATGGGCTATGTGTTACCCGGTTATGGGCTATATGCTACCCGGTTATGGGCGTATATGCTTGTCGATACATCCGACAGAGGTTACTAGCTGCGCACTATCATGATCGATGATGTAGTCAACATATACTTCTGGCATCCAGTTTACAGCTAATGCCAGATACATAGCCTCTGGCTTGATGCTACGCTTTATACCTTTTTTTATCCATACGTACCAAGGTTGTCTTCAAGTGCATTTCACTTAGCTTGTTAGTCCACCCTTGAGTTTACACAATATTTACTTTATGACATATACTTTTTGTATCTTGTTACATCCCTCTAAGGACCTGGTTCCCTTCCAGATTCGGATGAGCACTTGTACCCGACCATCTACGGAGCAGGAGTAGAGACCAAATTCGTGGCTGAGGACATTGAGGCATTTACAGAGGAGTTCCCGTGATTTGGGGTACACTGCTATTTTAGGCTAGAGCATCTTTATCTAACTAGTCGATGTTCTAGTCTAGTATTCTTATCTATACTTTCGTACTATTATTTCAGCATTGTATTCAGTGGGTTTGTTTCCATCGGACTTATTTATGTTGTATTATGACATCCAGACTCTGTACTTATTTTTAGTATTTATTCCAGCACTTCTTATTTATATTTTGTGGATGAGATTAGATATTTACATGTTGCATGTTAGCATATTGGACTTGATAGTATTTTAGGACAGCATAGTACGCTTCGTCGGGTCTATTAAATTGAAAAATCCTTCGGAGTCGTATTAGTTGGTCATTGCTACGTGGCCTAGTCCCGTGTATTTAGGACTGGGGCATGACATGGTTTTAGTGGTGGGCCATACATGTCTATATTTATTGCTTGTGGTATGTTATCATGTCCAGCGAGCCTGCAATAGGATAGTAATTAATAGATCTCATCCACCTTGACTACCGTCTTTGAACCTCCTTTATATTTAATTATTTGAATATCTGCATCATATTTGTTTAATCCTGTACTCTTTTAATGTAGTTCTATCTCTTGCAGAGAGATGAACTTGCATAGCAGACGCGAGGCATACGGTGCTATTGTGCCATCCGCCACCGTACAGAGGGAGGATACATCCCTTGGACCACTTGGAGAGCAGTCACCACCACAGGTCCCTGTGATACCTCAGGCCCCGTTGATACCCTGACACCAGACTTCTCAGAATGATCCGAAGAAGCAGCACGAGGGCCAGACTTCACAGGCTGTTCTGACGCAATACCTCGAGGGTCAGACTTCGAGGGCCACACTGATGCCGCAGCCCGAGGGACCTATGTCTCAGCAAGCACCGACATCACAACCGGATGTTCTGTTTCCATAACCTCCACCCTTTCCACCTCAGATGCCAGGCGGAGCCTTCCCACCTCAGATGATGCAGCCGGAGGGACATCCACAGATATTCTAGTTCTTCCAGGCCATGATGCAGGCGCAGTGGCATCAGGTCGAGACTATGAGATAGAGCTTGATAGTAGTTCTGGAGAGGCCACCTACCCCAGCACCCGTACCAGCACCTGCACCTGTTCAGCCAGCTGGTACGATTCGACGGTTTCGTTAGATGGGCCCGGATACCTTTTCGGGCAGCGAGACCACAGAGGAGATCTTCGATTAGGTCACCAACATGGAGATGTTACTAGAGGCTTCTCAGCTACCTCCAGATCTATGGATGACCGCAGTGAGGGCCCAATTGAAAGATAATGCCCATCACTGGTGGGACTCTATGGAGTGCAGCATCGGCAAGAAGCAGACGTAGGACCAGTTTCTAGAATACTACAATGCGAAGTACTTTCCAGCTATAGTCAGGAATGTGCTCTACTCTCAGTTCCTACATCTGGAGAAAGAAAACATGACTGTAGATGCGTATAATGCAGAGTTTAGTCGTCTTAGCAGATTTAGTACCACCCTGATACCCAATGATCTAGAGAAGGCCACGAAATTCCATTATGGTCTGACTTATGAGCTACAGAGGTACACTACCACCCAGGCGAGGGTCGCTTACGAGGAGGTCTTGACAGAGGCTAGGATCTAAGAGGCTATTGGCAAGGGATCGATGAGTCAGAAGTATCCCAGTGTAGCTGCACCAGCTAAGGCACAACTAGGAGCATGAGGATCGATCCGTCATACAAGAGTGCAGACGCAACAGAGGGTTGCACCGTATCAGTAGAGAGAGCTTCCGACATGTCACTTTTGCAGAAAGAAGGAACATGTTCAAAAAGATTGTAGGAGAAGGTTAGTACAGTATTTAATGTGCGGATCAAATCAATATCAGGCTCAAGAGTATTTCCAGTATGTCAATAGAGCCCAACAGATAGTGCAAAGGCCAGTTCCACCGATCCTAGGTATATCCGTAGCATTGCTTGATAATTTATAGCTAATTATGTGTTTATTTTAATTTTGAGGATAAAATTCTTATAAGTTGGGTAGATTGTAAATCCTCTGACCCAAATCTAGGATTATGATTCATTTAGGGTTATTTTTTGAATTATTTAATAGAGTTATTAATTTGCCTCCTTTAATTAAATTTTCTTGGTGTACCTTACCGTTGCTTCGATGTTTGGAGAGCTACTCTAGCTTCTGCCTTCAAACAAATTTCACACACTTGATCTAGATATGCCAGTCTTCTATTCTGGCCTTTGTGTAACTCATAAATAACCTCTCTTGTGCTTCATTTTAGTCGCACAATATTCGTTACAAATATCTATTTTTTAAATCTAAATAAATCCAGCTTTGCATCTTTGTCCGTTCCAATCGAAATTGGAGACACAACCTCGACCCATTTTGTGCGATCAAATTTATGACAATAATCTATTTTGAGCCTACTACGTCCATGACACTTGTGTCTCACCCAATTTATATCCTATGCACTTCTAATTAATTAAAGAACACCATTGACACTAAATTTAATTAAATTGGTGCAATGACTTAACTTAACCCAAAATTAGACCCAACACCAACCTAAACCCCCACACACACCCTCATGGTTCATACAAAATATCATACACCAATTTAATCCACTACAACACAACAAATATGGTAATTTTCTCCATCCAATCCCAATTCTCCTTTACTTGTGTAATTTTTAAATTGTTGGGGGCCTTTGTGCAAATAAGCAACTAGGTGTCCACCTTCCATTGGAGTAAAATAATGAAGAAAGCCCTTATTCATGCTTTGATCGGTTACACCTACTATTTCCCTCCCATTTTTGTATGTACTATGCAAAACTTTACACCCACACTTGATCCCAACCCTCCATTCAAATTTAAACTCCATCCCACCACTCATTCTCTCATGACAAGCCTTTCCCCATCCCAAGAAATAAGGAGGTGGCCGGCCCTAATCCCCATGATCACCCCTTCCTCTCTCCTTCATTAACTCTCTCTCTCTCCTAAAAAATTTTAGCACATCACCATCCCTCATCTCAAACCGAAATCAACCTCCACCACCACCTTCATCTCCATCACCACCCACCCTAGCCGCCGGAGAAACCATCCCCATGACCTCCTCCTGCTTCTACCTGACCCCCATAACCACCATCAGCCTCCACCGCTATCATCCCCGACCTTCTCCTCCTCCAACAGTGAACACCACCACCACCACAGCCATCACCATCGCCATCATCACCACCACCTTCTCCTCCTCCACTCGACCTCCTCCCCTAGCAGCCGACCACCACTACCACTGCCTCCAGCTCCTCCATGATAACCTCCGCCACCACCATCATCCCCACGGTCACAGCCACCACCATAACCATCACCACCGCCATCATCACCACTACCTTCTCCTCCTCCACTCAAACTTCTCCCCTAGCAGTCGACCATCACAATAACAGTCCCCCATCAACCCCGATCTCCTCGCCATCAACCCCGACCTCCTCGTCATCACCCATGACCTCTTCTTCTCTCATCCGGATCACCTCACCACTGCCACCACCGAGCTACCGAGCTTCATCACCAACACCATCACATCACCCGAGTCTCCTTCGACTACAACCATCATCAGCCTACCACCGCCGCCACCATCATCATCACGATTACAGCCACCTCCACCACCATCCTCCTCGCGAGCAGCCACTGCGACCATTGCCGCTACAGCTACTGCCATTTTTGCTGCAAGCTGCTGCTACTACTATGAGTTACAGCCTGGCCGGAGACCCCCACCACTCGCCAGAGACCGGCATTCCATGGGCCGCAGGCCAAGCACCCCCTCCTAGTTGAGCACCCTCTCCCTTAGCTTCCCTCCATTTCCTTGAATCCTAGGTAATGCTCTCCTCTTCCTCTTCATCCTATCTTCTTATATATATATATATATATATATATATATATATATATATATATATATATATATATATATATATATATATATATATTCTTGATCTTGTTGTTCTTCCCCTTGTATATATGTTCATATGTATTTATTTATATTTTTATCCTAATGTGTATGTATATGCATGACCTCTTGTTCTCTTTTTTTCTAGTATATATAATCATGCACTTGATCTCTGTATGTTGTATATATATATATATATATATATATATATATATATAATCATTTGCCTTGACACTATCCACCGCATGTTTAACCAATTTTAACACTAAATTTTAGATTATTATTTGATCAGATGATTAGTTTAAGTATTGTATTTTGTATCAAGTCACTTGTTAGTGAACTACTAGTATATGTGATTGTTGCCTAGGTTATACACTAGTTTGATATATGAATAGTGCCATGCTAGAGAATGATTTATACCATGATAGGAACAACATTTGTTTAGTGCATGTATAGAATAAAATTTTGGAAATGTTGTCATGCTAGTATAACAAGTTAGAATAGATGTAAAATGGTTATGTGCACTTATTGTAGTGTGGAAGTGTATAAGAATTATGCCGATGATGGTTTATATATTTGGAGGATGCGATGATGATTATATATATATATATAAAGTATACACCTTAACCTAATAGTTAGGACACGTGATTAGTGTTACACGATATTTTGAGTTATAAACACTTACTAGTAGCATAGTAGCTAGTTGACTTGTTGTGCACAATATTTGAGGATATATTTTATATACTTATTCACGGAAATCTAGAGAGAGAACACTAGTAACCTATGTGTTAGAGGTGCAACTTAGCACCTACACGAATTCTAGTTGTGACCATGATTGTGACATATGAGAAATTGTACCTTAGGATGACTTGTAAATGCTGTGGGACTAGTAGACTAAGTGTACACCTACTTTCTTGACCTTTGACTAGTCAACATTAGCTAACATACTTTGTTAGAATGCTTGTTTGGTCTAGACTCTACGTGACTCATGACGTTGCGTATATTGAACTCGTGTGTATGCTTAGCGTAGTGTAATATAGTGATTGATATTTATTGTTATATATTCATAGGCACCCAAGCCGGTTCTACCTTGGCTGCGGGTTCCAGATCCTTGTTCACATCGGAGTTCCAGGCAAGTATACCTTGCCTTGTTATACTGTTTAAATTTAGTTATTATAATTCGCATATTTTATTGCTTTAATATTATATAACTGTGCGCGTCTGAGAATGACTCGGGTGCAGTCGACGAAGGCGTTGACGTTAGGACATGTGTTTGACCTAGTGTCTAATGTACTACCTAAAGTTGAGGAGTTATCATTATGACTCCCTGGGCCTTGTCACGTATCATTGTACGTCACAGAGTGAGTTCATTTAGGGATGCGAGCTTCATATTTGACTGGCCATCGGTGTGAGCAACATGTGTGACGGTATTTAGCATAGTGGTATATTTCTTTAAGTGACTTGCATTATAGTACGAGATGTCCACATCGTATTCACGACTTGTACATTGGCATTGGGCGGGGAAGACAATTAGTAGGCATATGGGACAGACATTTGGATACCGTAGTTTCAGAGTAAACTACGGGGTCGTGAGCCTCAGTGTTACCCGGTTATGGGCTATGTGTTACCCGGTTATGGGATATGTGCTACCCAGTTATGGGCGTATATGCTTTTCGATGTGGCACCCCGTTCCTCCTATTCGAGGAGCGCGGCTAAGAAATACAAAATGGTATCGTTCGATCGGGATAGATTGAAATAAGAACTCGTCCTCGTTGTGGATTTGCTTCTTCGAAATTGATTCCCATATTCAGTAGACTGTGCCCCCGGGATCGACTTAGCGGCAGAGTCAGGAGGGACCTCTCCACTATTATCTTTGTTGCCTCGGATTTCGATATCGCTTGTTGCTTTTGTGCTTTCAGTTGGTTTTCGGATTTGCTTGAGTTTTGTTAAACGGTTTCGATGGATTTCATTATTTTTGTTCATTGTACTGCATTTTAATTCCTAGTATGGAAAGAGAGGAAGAGGTATTGATCGAGCTGTTCGTGATACAGATGAACGAGCAGTAGGCGGCTTACGAGCGGAGTCTTGAAGCGCCTCTTTTCTTCTCCCTTCCAATCAACTAAGTGAGTGGCTACCATCCCGATTAGCTAGCCCTGCTTCCAAGTCTTCACACCAAAAATCTTGTATTCTTGTTGTCCCGATCAGACGATACCAAGTAATAACTAAAAGATGCCAAAATAAAATGGGACTAGACTTGGATTATTATGCTTGTCATTCAACTTGGGAACGGTTACTCATTTATATGCTTGTTCATTTAGAATGTTCTATACATGCTTTAATTTTAGTTAGAATGCATCTTCTTCTATAATTGTGCTAAGTATGGATCATATCTTGTATGCGAATAATTGTTCAGGGAGGTTATGCAAAATAAATCATGCAATACTGCTTGTCTGTACTCATGTTGTCTCATCAGCATGAATTGATAGAAAACGAAATAGACTCTGTTAGATCACGACAACTTGTACACATGGTTTCTGGTTCCTGCGGACGGTCGCCGGGGCACTGGGATCGATCCGATCCTGACGAAACGTCTATATAGTCGTCTGTATCATCGGAACGAGGCATGCAGCGGGGGGGCTCGCCACCCGCGTTGCACACCCTTTCGTCTTAAGACTATAAATTGTCCTTCGTGGCATCTAGCCAGTGATCCATATCGTATATTTAAACCTATTATAAACTAACTTGTGTCTTCGTGGCAGGGAAGGCATGGTAAGTATTGTGCAGGTGGTTCAGTCGGGCAGGTAAAAGCTACCGAATGGTAGCAAGTTTATTTCAGTAAATTCTATAT
The DNA here is from genome assembly GCA_036927795.1 of Iris macrosiphon. Classification (NCBI taxonomy): domain Eukaryota; kingdom Viridiplantae; phylum Streptophyta; class Magnoliopsida; order Asparagales; family Iridaceae; genus Iris; species Iris macrosiphon. The sequence goes on from JAYESA010000014.1 coordinate 49,450,238, forward strand.
GCTGCTTACTTGTAAATGAACTAAGGCAAGATAGAAAGACAACAACTAATATGCATGCTTCATTAAAATAACGTGTTGATTGATATAGTTGGGTTAGCTCGCATTCACCAGTATGTTTCGACATACTGACCCTCGTTGAAATAGGTTCTTCGCACTAAGGAGTTTCGAGTGAGGAGCCAAAGTTGTCTTCCCGATCCAGTCCAGCTGTAGGCGCATCCTGACCACGCCGCATTTTGAAGTAATTGAAGAAAGGAGCTAGAACCCAAGAAAGAATGCAGCTCCGTGGCAAAGCCGTCCTCCAGCCTGGAGGTCTTTATCATTTTGAAGTTTAGTAAAGGGATATAATGTACAGGACTGCTATCTCATTTTGTGTCAACAGTTTTGTAAGCCCGTGCGACAAATTAGCTGACTCGTTCAAGAGTTTGTAATAGATGTTCATTATCAATAAAGAGAAATTTTCCATGTTTCAAATCTGTGTTTCAATTATCTGCGTACTCTGAATATGTGCTCGTTAAGCAAATATCGCTAGCCTTGTGCGGGCGCAACCCCAGGCCCGTACGGCAGTCATGATTCGGGGGATGCCCCAACGATTCCACGGAATCGGATCGTGACATAATGGTATCAGAGCACAGATTCAAGTTCCTTCTCGTACTGGAAAAGTTCCTTTAACGATCAAATTCCTATGCGAACTCTTGAACTCGTTAGGCCAAAATGAGATACGTTCATGCAATGAGTCCATAATACATTATGATCCTAATGTAATTTTCCTTCTTTTGAAGGAATGGCACCAGCGCAATCCTTAGCGCTAGCACCGGACGAAACGCAAGGCCAAGAAAGTAGTTCGGGCACTTCGGAAAGCTCTCGGAGCCAACGGGGCATGTCTTAAGTTGATCCGCTTGAGCGGGTGATGCAAATGTTAGAATCAAAATGACAAAGAAATGATGCTCGCCAAGCCAAGTTCGAAGACAATCTAGAGGCCCGATTCTCAGTCCAACAGAAGCAGGTAGATGCCCTACAACAGATCGTGCAGACTTTGGCCTCCAACCATTCTGCGGCAATAGCAGCGACTCTGGTGGAGCAGCCCGTGCTTGAAGTTGAGATGCCTCAAATTCTAAGGCCGAGGGAAGTGACTGCCTTCGACTTTGGCCACTTCAAGAAAGTCTGCAATACACCATTCAACGGGACTGAGGACCCAATCGTGGCTCTAGATTGGTTGGCCAAACTTGAAGACCACTTCGCTCTGCTAGTGGTCCCCAAAGAGAAGCGCGTCACATGCGCGCAACTGCAGATCTGCCTCAACGCGTACGATTGGTGGGACATGCATCGACGATCTCTTCAATTTGACCATGGAGAGGAGGCGATCTTGTGGACGAATTTTTGTGCCATATTTGAAGAGGAGTTTATACCCCCTCCAGTATGACGTCAGATGGAGAACGAGTTCGTACAACTGAGGCAAGGCAGCATGACAGTTAAACAGTACTCCGCCGAATTCAAACGACTCTCCAAATTTGCTAGCGCCTATTTACCTGATGTAGCGAGTCGAGCTAGAAGGTTTGAAGGTAGTCTACGCCCTTCCATCTATGCGCACGTAGTTGTTCATCAGTATCAGACAATGCAAGAAGTCATGAATCACGCTCTATCACTTGAACCGCAGTATCCTCACGTTTCTACCAGCGTTGTGCATACCTCCAATCACAAACGCCAAAGCAACGAGAGAGAAAACAATGCTGCAAAGCATCAAAATGATGGCGGTTTGCATAAAGGGAACACAAGGCCCTACTATAATTTCTATAAAAAGTCGGGGAACACCACTGCCAATTGTTACCTTCGGAAAGGTCTATGCTTCAATTGTGGCGGACAGGGCCACGTATCTCGGGAGTGTCCGCTCCCTTCTAAGCTTCTGCCTCAACATAATAATCCCTAACGGTAGGTTCTATTCCTAAGTTTTGGGATAAAACTTCCAATTAGTTGGGTAGGATGTGGCGCCCCGTTCCTCCTATTCGAGGAGCGCGACTAAGAAATACAAGATGGTATCGTTCGATCGGGATAGATTGAAACAAGAACTCGTCCTCGTAATGGATTTGCTTCTTCGAAATCGATTCCCATATTCAGTGGACCGTGCCCCCGGGATCGACTTAGCGGCAGAGTCAGGAGGGACCTCTCCGCTGTTATCTTTGTTGCCTCGGATTTTGATGTCGCTTGTTGCTTTCGTACTTTGAGTTGGTTTTCGGATTTGCTTGGGTTTTTTTGAACGGTTTCGATGGATTTCATTGTTTTCGTTCATTACACTGTATTTCAATTTCGAGTATGGAAAGAGAGGAAGAGGTATTGATCGAGTTGTTCGTGATGCAGGTGAACGAGCAGTAGGCGGCTTACGAGCAAAGTCTTGAAGTGCCTCTTTCCTTCTCCCTTCCAACCAACTAAGTGAGTGGCTACCATCCCGATTAGCTTGCCCTGCTTCCAAGTCTTTACACCAAAAATCTTGCATTCTTGTTGTCCCGATCAGACGATACCAAGTAATAACAAAAGATGCCAAGATAAAATGGGACTATACTTGGATTATTATGCTTGTCATTCAACTTGGGAACGGTTACTCATTTGCGTGCTTGTTTATTTGGAATGTTTTATACATACTTCAATTTTAGTTAGAATGCAACTTCTTCTATAATTGTGCTAAGTATGGATCATATCTTGTATGCGAATAATTGTTCAGGGAGGCTAGGCAAAATGAATCATGCAATACTGCTTGTCTGTACTCGTGTTGCCTCATCAGCATGAATTGATAGAAAACTAAATAGACTCTGTTAGATCACGGACAACTTGTGCACAAGGTTTCTGGTTCCTGCGGACGGTCGTCGGGGCACTGGGACTGATCCGATCCGGACGAAACGTTTGTATAGTCGTCTGTATCGTCGGAATGAGGCGTGCAACAGGGGGGCTTGCCACCCGCATTGCACACCCTTTCGTCTTGAGACTATAAATTGTCCTTCGTGGCATCTAGCCAGTGATCCATATCGTGTATATAAATCTATTGCAAACTAACTTGTGTCTTCATGGCAGGGAAGGCATGGTAAGTATTGTGCAGGTGGTTCAGTCGGGCAGGTAAAAGCTATCGAACGATAGCAAGTTTATTTCAGTAAATTCTATATGTTGCTTACTTGTAAATAAACTAAGGCAAAATAGAAAGACAACAATTAATATGCATGCTTCATTAAAATAACGTGTTGATTGGTATAGTTGGGTTAGCTCGCCTTCACCAGTATGTTTCGACATACTGACCCTCGTTGAAACAGGTTCTCCGTACTAAGGAGTTTCGAGCGAGGAGCCAAAGTCGTCTTCCCGATCCAGTCCAGCTGTAGAAGCATCCTGACCGTGCCACATTTTGAAGTACTTGAAGAAAGGAGCTAGAACCCAAGCAAGAATGCAGCTCCGTGGCAAAGCCGTCCTCCAGCCCAGAGGTCTTTATCATTTTGAAGTTTAGTAAAGGGATGTAATGTACAGGACTGCTATCTTATTTTGTGTCAACACTTTTGTAAGCCCGTGCGACAAATTAGCTGACTCGTTCAAGAGTTTGTAATAGATGTTCATTATCAATAAAGAGAACTTTTCAAATCTGTGTTTCAATTATCTGCGTACTTTGAATATGTGCTCGTTAAGCAAATATCGCTAGCCTTGTGCGGGCGCAACCCCAGGCCCGCACGGCGGTCACGATTCGGGGGACGCCCCAACGATTCCATGGAATCGGGTCGTGACAGTAGATACATCCGGCAGAGGTTACTAGCTGCGCGCTATCATGATCGGTGATGTAGTCAGCATATACTTCTGGCATCCATTTTAAAGCTAATGCCAGATACATAGCCTCTGGCTTGATGCTACGCTTTATACCTTTTTCCTATCCATATGTACCAAGTTTGTCTTCTAGTGTATTTCACTTAGCTTGTTAATTCACCCTCGAGTTTACATAATATTTACTTTATGGCATGTACTTTTTGTATCCTGTTACGTCCCTCTGAGGACCTGGTTCCCTTTTAGATCTGGATGAGCACTTGTACCTGACCATCTACGAGCAGGAGTGGAGACCGGATTCGTGGCTGGGGACTTTGAGGCATTTACAGAGGAGTTTCTGTGATTTAGGGTACACTGTTGTTTTGGGCTAGAGCATCTTTATCTAGATAGTCGATGTTCTAGTCTAGTATTCTTATATGTACTTTCGTACTTTTATTTCAATATTGTATTCAGTGGGTTTGTTCCCATTAGACTTATTTGTGTTGTATTATGACATCCAGACTCCGTACTTATTTTTAGTTTTTATTTTAGCACTTCTTATTTATATTTTGTGGATAAGATTAGATATTTACCTGCTGCATGTTAGCATATTGGACTTGATAGTATTTTAGGACAGCGTAGTACACTTTGTCGGGTCCATTAAATTGGAAAATCCTTCGGAGTTGTATTAACTGGCCATTGACACAGCCTGGTCCCGTATATTTTAGGACTGGGGCGTGACAACCCAAATCGCATATTTTCCTCCTGGAGATCGTGGAAGTCCGGACACAAAATACATAGTAATATGCTTTCACTTCCACTCTGGAATGGGTAATGGCTGAAGTAAACCACCTGGCCTCTGCCTCTCGGCTTTCACCTGCTAGCATACTAAGCATCTGGATACAAATTGTGCCACTTCCCTCTTTATGCCATACCACCACATACACTCTCGTATATCCCAATACATCTTGTTGGTACCTGGATGCATGGTATACTGAGAGCGATGAGCTTCCTAAAATACCTTCTCATGCAGCTCTCCCTAGGCACACATAATCTAATACCATGCCGCAAAAAACTATCCTCAACAATGGTGAAATTATCCTCCAATCCTGCTCTCACCTGAGATCTGATACTCCTTAGAGATATATCCTCATACTGGGCTGTCTTGATCATGTCCATCAATTCTAAGTGTATCTGCAACCCCCAAATCTGCATAAAAAAATAGGAACTATCACCTTAATGCCCAATCTCTCTAAGTCCTCTAACAAATACTGATCATGCGTCAACAATATAGCTACCGGATACTTGCTTAAGGCATCGGTAACTACATTAGCTTTTTCATGTTGATACCGTAAAGATATATCAAAATCCTTCATCAGTTCCAGCCACTGATGCTGCCTCATGTTCAACTCCTTCTGAGTGAAAATATACTTCAAGCTCGTGTGGTCTGTGAAGATATCCACACGCTCTCCGTCCAAATAGTATTTCCATAACTTCAAGGCAAAGATGACTGTTGCCAACTCCAAATCGTGGGTAGGATAGTTTTTCTCATAAGGACGCAACTGCCTGGATACATAGGCAATCACTTTTCTATTCGGCTGAAGAGCACAACCCATCCCTTTCCCCGATGCATCACTATAAATAGTGAAACCTCCAGACCCTAATGGCAACGTCAAAATAGGAGCAGAAGTCAACCTCGTCTTCAATTCCTCAAAAGCAATCTGGCACTCCTATGTCCAAACAAACTCTGAATCCTTCCTGGTGAGTCTAGTCATCGGCTCGGCAATCCTTGAAAAAATCTTGTACAAACTTTCTATAGTAGCCTGCTAGACCCAAGAAACTTCTGATCTCTGCCACTGAACTCAGGGTCTTCCAAGATTCCACTACTGCGATCTTCTTCGGATCCACTAAAATTTCAATACCAGTCACAATATGTCCTAAGAACTCTACCTTGTCCAGGAAGAACTCATACTTGGACAGCTTCCTATACAACTTCTCCTTCCTCAGCACATCCAACATAAATCGTAAATACTCCTCGTGCTCCTCCAGTGTCTTCGATTATATGAGTATGTCATCGATGAACACCATCATGAACTTGTCAAGGTACTGGTGGAACACCTTGTTCATCAAATTCATAAATACCGCCAGGGCATTAGTCAGCCTAAACGGCATCACCATGAACTCATACTAGCCATACCGAGACCTAAAAGCAGTCTTCAGAATGTCCTCCAGCTTTACTTTCACCTGGTGGTAGCATGATCTCAAGTCTATCTTAGAAAATACCTTGGCGCCACTCAACTGATCGAACAGGTCATCAATCCGTGGCAACGGGTATTTATTCTTGATAAATGAGATTATTCAATACCCTATAATCGATGCACATGTGCACCGATCCATCATTCTTCGTTACAAACAATATCGGGGCTTCCCACGGTAAAGAACTGGATCTGATAAACCCTTTATCCTGTAATTTATATACTTCCTTCTTCAGCTCAACCAGTTCAAAGTTGTTCACTCTATAGACATGCTATAAAATTGGTTCTGCACCTAGCACCAAGTCTATAAAGAATTCAACATCTCGATATGGCGGCAATCTTGGCAATTCCTTAGGAAACACATCTAAGAACTCTACTATCAAAGGATGCGGCAACTCCTTGTCTTCCACCATAGCTCTACAGATAATGCCTTCTCTCTGCTCTGTAGCTCCTCTAGCAAACTTAAACTCTGGCTTACCTGGCTGGCTAAACAAAACTCTACCTCCTATGCAATCTATACTAGCATGTTGCCTACTCAACCAATCCATCCCGAGTACAATATCATAGATCAGAAGTGGCATTACAAGTAAACACACACTCAGCTCCCGACCTCCCAGAGTAACTCTCCGATCCTTGCAAATATCACTAATGTCACTACTACATTCTAAAATAGGGGTATTTTTGTCTTTTTATTATTTATAAGTATTGTGTATATTTATTTTAAATAATTGCATGATATGTATTTTTATATATATTATATATATGGTGTTCTTTAATGCATGAGTTAGTAGACTTGACCTAGAAGTCCATTAGATGAACCCCTGACCAAAATATAGGATTATGGATTTTATTTAGTATTATTCAGGATTAAATATTGAGGATTATAATATATTATTATGATTTTATTTAATTGTTGTGCCTTATCGTTGCTTCGATATTGGGAGCGCTACACTAGCTTTTGTCTTCCAACAAATTTTACACCCTTGTCCTAGACGTGCTATTCTTCCATTATGACCTTTGTGTAACTTATATATATGCTCTATTGTGCTTCATTTTGGTCGCACAATATTCGTTACAGACAGTATTTTTAATTCCTAATAAATTCAACTTTGTATCCTTGTGCGTTCCAATTGAAATTGGAGACACAATCTTGATCCATTTTGTGCAACCCAAATTATGATAATATTCTATTCTGAGTCTTCTATGTCCATGATACTTGTGTCCTACCTAATTTTAATCCCATGTACTTCCAATTTATTTTAGAACACCATTTACATTAATTTTAATTAAATTGATGTAAGGACCCAACTTGACCCAAAACTTGACCCAACACCAAACCAAACCCCCATTCACAACCTCAAGTCTAATACTAAACACCACACACCCTTTCTAGCCACTACATCACACCAAATATGGTGTTTCCCCTCATTAAATTCCAAAACCCACTTTTTGTACAATTTTCCAATTATTAGGGACTTTATTGCAAAAGTGCAATGATGTGTCACCATCCTATTAGTCAAGACCAATGAAGAAAACAACCCCCCCTTGACCGTTCAACTCTCTTTCTCTCTCCTCTTTTGTTTGTGCATTTTTCTCCATGTTGAATATAGGCCACTCATTCAAATGGAGCCATCCTCACCACACACACCATTATATATATATATATATATATATATATATATATGTGGATGAGAGTCATTGGTGGTCTACATAGGGGTACGTACTACGGTACAGGATCCTACGACGAATATGTTACATCACAGTCCCCTAGGATACCCTCTGCCGATATGCGTACCCCACAGCCCTCCCAGGAGTCGCAGCGAGCCCACGAGAGAGTTGACCTTTAGATCGCATCTTTGCGTGACGAGTTGATACAGATGATTACGGTGCAGCCGCAGCCACAAACGGATGATGCGACGCTTATAGCACGTTTTGAATCGCTGGAGCGTAGTATCATGGAGCTGAGGGATCCGGCCACATCGACAGAGCACAATATCCTCATCCTCAACCCCTTTCCCAAAGCAACCCCATCCCAAAGCATGGCCGGCCCTAATCCCTAGGAGGTAACCATTAACCCCTCCTCCAACATGCAACAAAACCTCTCTATTAATTATTCATCACCTCCACCTTCTTCCTTTCAAACCGAACCCTAACCCTAAACCTTCCACCTCCGGCCTCTTCCCCGGCTATCTCCGCTCTGTCAGCCACTGACAGCACTCCCTCGTCGACTTTCTTGTTGATAGCAGCCTCTTCTCCTCATCCCGTCGGAGCCTCGGTAAACAAGACCTCGACTGCAACCATCCACCCCACAGAGCCACCTCCTTTACCCGGTCACCACCTTGCCGGATTCACACCGATGACTCGACCAACACCCGTCCCCGTTCTTCCCTCGACTGCTGACCCCGACATCCCTAGAGCTCGACAGTGCTACCACTCGTCTGAACCGTCTACACCATGTCTTCTTTCCCTCGACCCGCCTGAACGATACCCCAGAACAGCCTCCGGTCATCTTACCCGATCAGCAGTACCGTCAAAACTGCCTCATCCTTGAGAAGCCAACTTTACCTGACTGTTCTCCTCGACCCGCTGAACTTCCCAACCCGCAGCCATCTTCCCACGTCGACATCACCTCCAACAGCGGCTAACACCACCGCCATTAACGCCACCAACACCACTGGTCCTCACCGCAAGCCTCGACACCCCGACCCGAGCCAGCTCGCCTGACCGACTACCCCCTTCTTCTTCCTCTTCTTCCCGGCCTCTCTCATCTTCTCGTCGAACTCCAGGACTACCAGCCCCATCCCGATCATCTCCCCAAGCCCGCCTGAACGTCGACAACAGCACTCCTCGACTGATCCATCCTGCCGACCGGAGCCCAGTCCAGTCGACCACCATCCACCGGATCGACAACCCATCTCCTCCACCTTCTTCTCCGGATCACCACCTCTTCTCCCTGCTCTTTTCTCCCCCTCGATAGGAGCAGCGAGCCGTTCCTCTTCGGCCATCCCCGGACCTTTATAACCACCTTCATAATCACCATCATCATCACCTTCAACATCGTCGTCATCGTCATCAACATTGTCATCATCGACATTGTCGTCATCATCGTCGTAGTCACCGTAGACCCCGTGCGTGCACAGGTTCGTACCTGTCCCCTCTTCCTTCATGATTTTATGTGTACGTATATGTGAATAGTATTAGGGATTAGTATTGCTTCATGACAGGTTCAGTTAGTTGACATCAGACCCGTGTCGGTGAACCCAATGACTAGTGTGCTCGTACGTGTGTGTGCGTATGCATATAATATTAATTGATATATATATATAAATATATGGATATATATATATAAGTAATTATATGCTAAGTAATATGTATGAATGTATATATATATACTATATGACCCTAGTATAATTACGGATATCCCGTGTATTTACATTGACCATGTGACCCTGATAATTGTGAGTTGTCTGCCTTGTGTACACTGACGTACTGGCTAGACGTATTAGTGATTGACTGTCTGATTTTGTACAGCATTTGAAGACGTGATGCCCGTGTATTTAGATGCATACTTGACCCTGCTAGATGACCAGTATCACCCCTAGCGTAGCCCCTGAGTTCAGTATATTTATGTTAACTGTGTGTTAGTGTATCGACTGATGCTATATTGTATTATATGATATATCTATAGGACTGTTGGATTATTCAGAAAAGACTTTGGAAACAGGATATTGGTATTTCTAGCAGCAAGACCCCAGGCGAGTACATTCTCTGACAGTTTTTATTATGTTGATCATCTCTATGATTCTAGTTGTATAGCATACATGATTTTGACACTGTGTATACACGAGTTGGCATCATTGAGACCTGTCACGAGGAGTCGTGATTGGGATCCATCGTGCTAGCTGGGGACGGGGAAATATTAGTAGATTATGTGATCATACCCAACTCTACATGAATCATAGCTCACCCACACCTCACGTCGGTGCAGCCTGACCATTACATGCCTCATAGCCTGTTACATGTGATTAGCCTAACTATTGCTAACATCATAATTATTCGGATTGTTAGCCTGACCTTACATGAATCATAACTAATCATATGTAACAAGCCTGATCAGTCCTAAGCCGATCACTTGATATGCTGATATTTCACACACTTAGCTAGATAGTTTATACATGTATTTCTAGTCTTAATCTAGCATTTCTCTATGTTCTAGTTACTGTTGTAGCATTCACTTATATTCCAGTTCATTGTTCTAGCATGCACCCGTATTTCTGTTCATTGCTAGTTGCACCATTAATGATATATGCTCCAGTATTCTCTTTCCAGTATTATTTATTGCCAGTATTTATATTCATCTTGTATTTCTTTATACTGTATTATAGTTTTTGTCAATATACATGGAACTGCTGTTAGAGATGTACTTCGTTCCGTCCTTACTGAAAATATTTTTCCAGACCGCGACTTAGAGGACTTATTTCTGGCATATTTGGAGACTTGGATGTTATTGATTGCAGGTTAGATTATTTTATTGTTTAGACTTGTCTTGTATTTCATATATTTCTTCGATATCTCATCGTGCTTTAGTTTATGTGATTGAGTATTCCATATTAGTATTGTGATATCTGTGTCTTCTTATGGAGTTGGATATTCGTGTGAGATTGATTAGATAGTATTGTGACCTAGACAGCGTTCTACCGCAGATGCTGCGGCGTAGGCTGGATGTACCCACGTACTCGTACCCAAATTCTGGGTGCGGATCATGATACTTTTTTAGTGGTGGCCCATGCAGGTCAAACTTTGCAAGTTGTACGATATCGTGGTAGTACGACGTCTTAGTTGTACTACTGCGTGCCTGCGATAGGATATAGGACATAGGATCCTAGGATGAGAGAGGATACTCAATCACAAATTATTTGAGAGATTCCTGGGACGATCCTTGAGAATCTTATTATAATTTCCAATTTAAATCTTTTCCTTATTTCCATCCATTCTCACTTGTTGTTATTGAAATCGATTCTTGATTGATCAGTTGTTAAATTTAATTCTTGGTGTTGTTGAGTTTGATTTCATATTAAGATAAATTTTACGGACTAAATAACGGTATCATCTGATGAAATATATTAATGAGGACAGTGAGAAAGGTAAAATGTTTGCTTTAGTAATGGAGCCTAGAGTTTGTCGCAGCCACATTAGCTGTCGTAGTGGAAACGTAGGAACCTGACCTTAGATGTACATATCTTAGTTATGAAATTTAGAGTTTCTCGCAGCCATAACCAGTTGGCGTGGTGAGGATTCTAGATGACGTGATTATAGAGTTGTATACCTTAGTTATGGAACCTATCATTTATTGCAATTATGCTCACTGACGTTGCGAAGATTCTGAGTGTCATAATTTCGGACAAATGTATATGATTATCAGGTTGTATCTTAAATTGGTTCTTAAAGTATCATCTCAATACTTATTTACTTCTGTTATTATAGGACCTTGTTCCATTATTTTCTTTCTTAGCAGTAGAGATACCTTCAGTCCTTAGTCCAGTTTCTTATAGAGCTTCTTTCCATTAGGGTTCCTTGTTAGTGTGATAATTGGTGACTTGCAATTAGGTCTGTGTCTTGAGTATCAGTGTTGACTGTTGGGAGTGTGGCTTATGAGTCTGTAAGTATTTCTTGGTTAGACATGTGAGCAGTAGGCATCAATCTAGAGTTAACCCATAACATAGTACCTTGTAGCAATAGTTCTATAATATGTGTCATTATGGTTAGTATTGGTACTATAGGTAGAAGGGGGAGTAAAGAGTATCAGTGAGGGTTACAGGAGTTAGTATCAGAGTCAATATGCCAGTCCTGGATAGTCATGAATTCATGTAGTTGGATGATCCATGTAAATAATCAAGTATCGAGGAAATTGTATTAAAAATTAATGGAGCATGATATTCAATTTGATGGTGGATTACTTGGGTGTGTCAAGAGTAAAGAAATGTATATGCATAAAAAGTATTAATGAGATGCCATGGGTAGAGAAATATCAAGATTGGTAATGGAAGATAAATAGTGTATCACTGATTAGTGTATCAGTCTGTAAAATATTTAAGAGAAGATACGTATACATCAATCGAGATATATAACCATATGCCTGTCTTTGAGAGTGAAGTAAAACATGTTTATTATAGAAAGTACAAGTGATCATGAGTTCTATTGAGTATGATTAGGTGATCTAATGATGAAGCTAGTGTTACCATACTAAGAGTGCTAGTGTTTCTACTCCAAGGATTAGTTGAGCCATGCGCTAGTAATAGTAAGTACCTCGTGTGATGATATTAGATTGGTGTATTTGTGTATACCTTGAGTGTTAGAGACTGTAAGTATTTATATGTATATTTAGATAGATGTGGATTTAAATTTATAATTTGAAGATTGGAAATAAATTTTGATTTTTAAGAATTTTGAGGAGTTGAGATTCTTTGTTATTAAAATTTTGAGGATTCAAATTCAATTCAATAAACATAGTAAAAGCTATAAAGATTTTTGGAAGTGATTAAAATTTTATATTTGACTTTTGAGGAAAGTATATACATTTTATTGTTCGAGAAGTTAAATTTTGAGGATTTTATTTTGAGGATAAAATGTTATGGTGGGTAAGAAATGTATAACAGTATATGAGTGGATGAAGTACATGTGTAAGGATCTGTTGGCTTGAACATGTCTGAGATGGCACTTCAAACTGACTTGGGTGTCCATCTAGAGTTGTATTAAAGGAAGTAGTACTTAGTGTGCTGTGTTGCACTTGGTGTGCACTTGAGTGATAAGAACAACTAGTATAAATAATTATAGTAGGTAAGAGCGCTAGTAGTGGGTGCGCTAGTAATAGAAACAGTGGTACCAAAGGATAGGGGTATCAAACTTTGGATGCATCATTAAACCATGGTTGTATTAGTAGGTTCTGTTCTTTCCTTTCCTTCTGTTCCTTTTTCGTCTGTTTGATTGATTGATTGATTTCTTAGTACCGTAGTTTGTATAAATGATTCTCTTGCTAAAATGTTGTTAGTAGTACACCCCGACAGAGACTGCAATACCATGACAAAAGTGACCATAACCATGTATGTTTTCTCTAGATTGTATGTTGTATGACTGTAGGTAGGATTTTCTTAGACTTGGATTATTGGGAGTTTGACCGTAGTGAAGATGAATGAAGAGGTTATGACTAGACAGAGAGAGAAAAGGTGACTTAAATTTCGAGGATAAATATTAATTTAAATAAAGAGTTGAGAATTTAATATGGCAGAATTGACAATTTTGTTAAATCATTAATTTTTATGAAGATTATGATATGATTGAATTTGTCATTAAAATTTGAAAAATTTAAGAAGATTATCATTATATTTATTTGATTACAAGATATAAAATAGAAAAAAAAATTACATTTTGAATATTGTATTTGAAGATTTCATAAGTATTACATTGTTTGAGTATTGTGTGGAAAAAAAAGGGGGAATCGAGGAGTAAGATCATTATGGATTAGTGTTTGAATTTAAATTTTTGGATAAGGATTTAAATTTTATAAATATGCATTGATTAGATTTAAATTAGAGGATTGGGTATTAAATTCTTGTATTTAGTTATTAACTTAAAATTTTGGAGGAGATTGTGATAAGAATAGAATTTGATTTTAAATTTGAAGATTTTAGGAACGTGATATTTATAGAATTTTGGAAATTTTGTGAAATAATAATATGGATTTACTTCATGATTATATGGTTTGATGAATTTAAATTTTGATAGTAAAATAAGTAAATAAATAAATACAACTATTGAGGATTTTAAATTTTGAGGACAAAATTTTTTAAGTAGGGTAGACTTGTCACTACCACATTCTAAAATAGGGGTATTTTTATCTTTTTATTATTTATAAGTATTGTGTATATTTATTTTAAATAATTGCATGATATATATTTATATATATATTATATATATGGTGTTCTTTAATGCATGAGTTAGTAGACTTGACCTAGAAGCCCATTAGATGAACCCCTGACCGAAATATAGGATTATGGATTTTATTTAGTATTATTCAGGATTAAATATTGAGGATTATAATATATTATTGTGATTTTATTTAATTGTTGTGCGTTATCGTTGCTTCGATATTGGGAGCGCTACACTAGCTTTTGCCATCTAACAAATTTTACATCCTTGTCCTAGACGTGTCATTCTTCCATTCTGACCTTTGTGTAACCTATATATATGCTCTATTGTGCTTTATTTTAGTCGCACAATATTTGTTACAGCAGGTATTTTTAATTCCTAATAAATTAAACTTTGTATCCTTGTGCGTTCCAATCGAAATTGGAGACACAATCTTGATCCATTTTGTGGAACCCAAATTATGATAATATTCTATTCTGAGTCTTCTATGTCCATGACACTTGTGTCCCACCTAATTTTAATCCTATGTACTTCCAATATATTTTAGAACATCATTTAAATTAGTTTTAATTAAATTGATGTAAGGACCCAACTTGACCCAAAACTTGACCCAACACCAAACTAAACCCCCATTCACAACCTCAAGTCTCATACTAAACACCACACACCCTTTCTAGCTACTACATCACACCAAACATGGTGTTTCCCCTCATTAAATCCTAAAACCCACTTTCTGTACAATTTTCTAATTGTTGGGGACTTTATTGCAAAAGTGCAATGATGTGTCACCATCCTATTGGTCAAGACCAATGAAGAAAACAACCCCTCCCTTTGACCATTCAACTCTCTCCCTCACTCCTCTTTTGTTTGTGTATTTTCCTCCATGTTGAATCTAGGCCACTCATTCAAATGGAGCCATCCTCACCACACACACCATTATATATATATATATATATATCCTCATCCTCAACCCCTTTTCCCAAAGCATGGCCGGCTCTAATCCCTAGGAGGTCACCATCAACCCCTTCGCCTATATGCAACAATACCTCTCTTTTAACTATTCATCACCTCCACCTTCTTCCTTTCAAACCGAACCCTAACCCTAAACCTCCCACCTCCGGCCTCTTCCCCGGCCATCTTTGCACTGTCAGCCGCTGACAGCCCTCCCTCGTCGACTTCCTTGTTGATAGCAGCCTCTTCTCCTCATCCCGCCAGAGCCCCGGTGAACACGACCTCGGCTGCAACCATCCACCCCACAGAGCCACCGCCTTCACCCAGTCACCACCTCGCCGAATTCACACCAATGACTCAACCAACACCCGTCCCCGTTCTCCCCTCGACTGCTGACCCTGACGTACCCGGAGCTCGACAGCGCTGCCACTTGCCTGAATCGCATATACCCCATCTTCTTTCCCTCGACTCGCCTGAACGACACCCCGAAACAGCCTCCGGTCATCTTCCCCGATAAGCAGCCCCACCGGAACAGCCTCGTCCCCGAGCAGCTGACTTCACCTGACTTTTCTCCTCGACCCGCTGAACTTCCTTACCCGCAGCCATCTTCCCCCGTCTACATCACCTCCATCAGCGGCTAACACCACCGCCATTAACGCCACCAACACCACTTGTCCTCACCGCCAGCCTCGATACCCCAACCCGATCCAGCTCGCCTGACCGACCACCCCCTTCTTCTTCCTCCTCTTCCCGGCCTCTTCCATCTTTTCGTTGAACTCTAGGACTGCCAGCCCCATCCCAGTCATCTCCCCAAGCCTGCCTGAACGTCGACAGCAGCACTCCTTGACTGATCCATCCCACCGACCGGAGCCCAGTCCAGCCGACCACCATCGACCGGATCGACAACCCATCTCCTCCACCTTTTCTCCGGATCACCACCTCTCCTCCTTGCTCTCTCCTCCTCCTTGACAGGAGCAGTGAGCCGTTCCTCTCCGGCCATCCCCGGACCTTCATAACCACCTTCATAATCACCATCATCATCATTACCATCATCATCACCTTCAACATCGTCGTCATCGTTATCAACATCATCGTCAACATCGTCGTAGTCACCGTAGACCCCGTGAGTGCACAGGTTCGTACTTGTCCCCTCTTCCTTCGTGATTTTATGTGTACGTATGTGTGAATAGTGTTAGGGATTAGTATTGCTTCATGACAGGTTCAGTTCATTGACATCAGACCCGTGTCGGTGAACCCAATAACTAGTGTGCTCGTACGTGTGTGTGCGTATGCATATAATATTAATTAATATATATATAAATATATGGATATTTATAAGTAATTATATGCTAAGTAATAGGTATGACTATATATAAATATACTATATGACCCTAGTATAATTACGGATATTCCGTGTATTTATATTGACCATGTGACCCTGATAATTGTGAGTTGTCTGCCTTGTGTACACTGACGTACTGGCTAGACTTATTAGTGATTGACTGTCTAATTTTGTATAATATTTGAAGACGTAACGCCCGTGCATTTAGACGCACACTTGACCCTGCTAGATGACCAGTATCATCCCTAGCGTAGCCCCTGAGTTCAGTGTATTTATGTTGACAGTGTGTTAGTGTATCGACTGATGCTATATTGTATTATATGATATGTCTATAGGACTGTTGGATTATTCAGACAAGACTTTGGAAACAGGATATTGGTATTGCCAACAGCAGGACCCCAGGCGAGTACATTCTCTGACAGTTTTTATTATGTTGATCATCTCTATGATTCTAGTTGTATAGCGTACATAATTCTGACACTGTGTATATACGAGTTGGCATCATCGAGACCTGTCACGATGAGTCATGATTGGGATCCATCGTGCTAGTTGGGGACGGGGAAATATTAGTAGATTATGGGATCATACCTAACTCTACATGAATCATAGCTCACCCATACCTCACGTCGGTGCAGCCTGACCATTACATGCCTCATAGCCTGTTACATGTGATTATCCTGACTATTGTTCGCATCATAGCTATCCGGATGGGTAGCCTGACCTTACATGAATCATAGCTAATCATATGTAACAAGCCTGATCAGTCCTAAGCCGATCACATGATATGCTGATGTTTCACACACTTAGCTCAATAGTCTATACATGTATTTCTAGTCTTGATCTAGCATTTCTCTATATTCTAGTTACTGTTCTAGCATTTGTAGCGCCCCGTTCCTCCTATTCGAGGAGCGCGGCGAAGAAACACAAGACGGTATCGTTCGATCGGGATAGATTAAAACAAGAACTCGTCCTCGTTATGGATTTGTTTCTTCGGAATCGATTCCCATATTCAGTGGACCGTGCCCCAAGGATCGGCTTAGCAGCAGAGTCAGGAGGGACCTCTCCGCTGCTATCTTTTATTGCCTCGGATTTTGATGTCGCTTGTTGCTTTTGTGCTTTGAGTTGATTTTGGAATTTGCTTGTTTTTCTTGAACGGTTTTGATGGATTTCATTGTTTTCATTCATTGAACTGCACTTCAATTTCGAGATTGGAAAAAGTGGAAGAAGTATTGATCGAGCTGTTCGTGATGCAGGTGAACGAGCAGTAGGCGGCTTGCGAGCGGAGTCGTGAAGCGCCTCTTTCCTTCTCCCTTCCAACCATCTAAGTGAGTGGCTACCAACCCGATTAGCTAGCCCTGCTTCCAGCTTTATACCCAAAAATCGTGCACTCTTCTTTGCCCCGATTAAACGATACCAAGTAATAATAAAAGTTACCAAGATAAAAAGGGAATAGGCTTGGATTGTATTGCTTGTCATTCAACTTGGGAACGATTACTTACACTATATGCTTATTCATTTGGAATATTCATCATATGTTTTAATTTTAGTTAGGATACATATTTCTTCTATAAATTGTGCTATGCATATGGAACACACTTTGATTTGGCATAGATTGATCACTAAGTCTATGCAAAATATTTGTGCTATGGAGCTTGCCCATATTCGTTCAAAATTCGTATGAAATGATTTGAACTAAATGATGCTTCATCACGGACAACTTGTGCACAAGGTATTTTGGCTTCCGCGGACGGTCGCCAGGGCACTGGGGGCGATCCGATCCGGGTGGAAGAGTTCGTATAGTCGTTTGTCATGGACGAAATGTTATGTAGCGGGGCTCGCCACCTGCGTTGCATATCATTCTTGTCCCGAGACTATAACCCGTCCCTTTGTGGCATCATGCTAGTGATCCCTGTGTATATTTAAACCTGTTGCAAACTAACTTGTGTATCCGTGGCATGGAAGGCATGGTAAGTATTGTGCAGGTGATTCAGACGGTCAGGTAAAATCCACCGAACGGTGGCATGTTCATTTCAGTAAATTTCTATATGCTGCTTACTTGTAAATGAACTAAGGCAAGATAGAAACCCACAATTATGCATGCTTCATTAAAACAACGTGTTGATTGGTATAGTTCGGTTAGCTCGCCTTCACCAGTATGTTTTGACATGCTGACCCTCGTTGAAACAGGTTCTCCGCACCAAGGTGAACCGAGCGAGGAGCCGAAGTCATCTTTCCCGATTTTAGTCCAGCTGTAGGCGTATCCTGATCGTGCCGCTGTTGAAGTACTTGAAGATAGAAGCTTGCAACTTTATATACAATGCAGCTTCGTGGCAAAGCCGTCCTCCAGTCTGGAGGTCTTTATCATTTTGAAGTTTATAAAGGAATGTAATGTATAGGACTGCTATCTCATTTTGAGTCAACACGTTTGTAAGCCCGTACGATAATCTAGCTAACTCGTTCAGGAGTTTGTAATAGATGTTCATTATCAATAAAAAGAACTTTTCCATATTTCAAATATGTGTTTCAATTTATCTGCGTACTCTGAATATGTGCTCGTTATGCAAAACATTAAAGCCTTGTGCGGGCCAACCCCAGGCCCGCACGGCGGTCATGATTCGGGGGATGCCTCAAACGATTCTACGGAATCGGGTCGTGACAGCATTCACTTATATTTCAATTCATTGTTCTAGCATGCACCTGTATTTCTGTTTATTGTTAGTTGCACCATTGATGACATATGCTCTAGTATTCTATTTCCAGTATTGTTTATTGCCAGTATTTATATCCATCATGTATTTTTTTATACTGTATTATAGTTTTTGTCAATATACATGGAACTGCTGTTAGAGATGTACTTCGTTCCATCCTGACTGGAAATATTTTTCCAGACTGCGACTTAGAGGACTTATTTCCAGCATACTTGGAGATTTGGATGTTATTGATTGCAAGTTAGATTATTTTGTTGTTTAGACTTGTCTTATATTTCATATATTTCTTCAATATCTTATCGTGCTTTAGTTTATGTGATTGAGTATTCTATATTAGTATTGTGATATTTGTGTCTCTTTATGGAGTTGGATATTCGTGTGAGATTGATTAGATAGTATTGTGACCTAGACAGCATCCTACCGTCGATGCTGCGGCGTAGGCTGGACGTACGCACGTACTCGTGCCAAAATTTTGGGTGCAGGTCGTGACAACTAACCAGGATAATGCCTCCCCCGGTCATGATCTTGCAAGTCCTAAGCAAAGACTCAGTTACCAAATTATGCTTCAGAGCAAAAAAAAATAGATACAAAACTATGGGAAGCACCACCATCAAATAAAGCTAAAGCTGGAATAGAATCAAGAAGAACAAAACCTGCGATGACATCTCCGGTGGGCTCGGCCTCCTCGACCATCATAGCAAATGCTCGTCCCTGACGTGCACCTCCCTGATGCTGGTGCTGGACATAACGTTATTGCTGGGTCGGAAATGGCAGTCCCCTCGGTTGTACTACATGTGGCCTCTCATGTATCCTCAAAGCTGGAGATGCCCCCTAAACTGCACGACGAGGGTTAGAAGGACAATCCCTCAGCTAATGCCCCTCGGTACCATAATACAGACAAACTCCCAACCATTGCCTACAAACTTTTCAGATGTGGTCGGGCTTCTTGCAGTAGTGGCAGAAAGCTTGTTGTGACTGTCTCTACTGCTGCGGTGCCTGGTGAACTGACGTCCTAGCTGGAGTCTGATGTTGTTGTGGCTGCTAAAAAGGCCTAGACTGAAAATGAGGACGCTTAGCAGTCACTACGCTGCTACTAGCCCCCAGAAAGAATTATGGTCTCTCTTAGGTTTCAAGCCCAATTCCGGCTTAACCTTGCGTGCCCCCGCAAGTATCTCTGAATACGTCTCACAGAAAGATGGAATGAGGATCTTCACTTCCCAGTTCAGACCCTCGCGAAAGCGGATAGCCCGAACCTCTAGCTCCCTCACCAAATACTCCGCAAATTGGCTCAGCCTATCGAACTCTGCAGCGTACTCCTCTACGGACATGCTCCCCTGAGTAAGGCCCTCAAACTGCCTCCCCAAGTCCAATTTGTCCGCCCGAACAAAGAACTTTCTCTTGAAGAGGTCCTTGAATACCTCCCAAGACTGTCCCACATCAGCAAGAAGTAGCTCATTCCTGAACCAAGTGCGGGCGATGTCGAACAGCTGAAGTCTTACTACCTCAACCTTCATATCCTCAGTAAGATGAGACACCCTCATGAAATGCTCAATATTCTCGAGCCAATCATCAGCGTAGACGATGCCCTCAGTCCCCTTGAAGACCCGAGGTTCCATCTTCTTGAAGTCCTAGATATTACTCGGCCGAAGCTGGGCAACCTGTGAAGCAACCTGCTGCTTGACCGGAGCTCCTCTCTCCACTACAGCAAAGGCAAGCTGATGAGCACTCTTCATACCCTGTCGTAACACGTCGGTCTGCCTCTGGTGAGCCTCTGACTTAGCCCTCTGAGCCTCCAACATCTTGTGAAACAATGCGAACACCTGAGTCGTATTTATCGACACTGAAGGTGGAGGTGAAAGTCCCTCAGACACACCCGGAACAGTCATCTGAATTAGAGATGGACCCCTGAACATAGCTGATACGCCAAACACCAGAGTAGTGATTGGTGCAGGCCCTCGGGAAGTTGTGGATCTCTCAAAAACTGCTCCTCTCTGCTGTGATCTAGTCTTAGGCGGCATCCTGAGGCAAAACGAAATGAAAGAATCAATATGGCACATAATATAATGCATTCAAAGAAGGACAGTTAAAGATCAAATATCAATATCAAGGAAGAACAGTTAAAATGAATCAATAGAGTTTTTTCTAGATATGATTGAGTATTCTCAACCTAGAGCCTATATCCTATATCCTGAAACAGGCTCGTAATAACACTCAAATCAGAGCACCACTACGAATTGCACTACTTGTGACCTCGAAGACCTGTATGGGCCACCACTAAAAATGTGTCACGACCCGCACCCGGTATAGGGGCACGAGTAGTGAACAACGCCTAGCCTACGCCGCAACATCGGCGGTAGAACGCTGTTTGGGTAAACTATCTATCTAGCAATCAAGATATAATAATGCCACCAATAAAATATGAATACTCAATCACAGATCTATAAGATGGAATAATTGCATGAATATGATAAAAGAACTGAAGAGACAATACAACTCAAAAGATAAGATAATATCTAATAAGTCATATAAAGAAATAACAATGCTAGAGACAAATCCAGTACAAAAAGATCTATCTACTGAGCTATGAGTCTTGGTCATTTGTCTCAATCGGGATGAGACCTTCCTGAGCCAAAGTCTCTGGCTCTAAGCCAACTACGTCCTGAGGCCCGTAGTGAGTGGGATACCACTCCTCAGTGTCATCTGGAAAAAATATATCCAGTCAGGAAAGGAGCAAAGTACATCTCTAACCGCAGTTCTAATAAATGATATAAACTATGTAACAGTAAATAGAGCAAATATACAAGATATAATATACATGTACAAGAAATATGCAATAAAAGAATACTGAAAATAAATACAAATGAGCATCATAGGAATGAACAAGAAATACTACTAGTAAGTGAGTGAATACCAGCTTCAACATGTGATCGGCTTGAAAACTTGCATAAGGATAATGGCCTTGTTAATCATACGTACAGTGTATGATTAATACTATTCAAGGAACAAGACATGCATAAAGAGGGTACGATCATATATCTACACTAAATATTTTCCTTTCCCGACTGGTATAGTGGATCCAACAATGTACGTTATGACACAAGATTCTCTGGGTAGGTAGCAAGTCTTCCCAAGAATCAATGTATGTATATGTACAAGAAGAACAAGGAACAACGCTTGCACAAGATACACCATAAATACCAAAGAATAATATCTCATGACGAGATCCGGATATACCAATCCGTGTAACCATCATGTTAAGAAATCAAGAATATCTACACTAAATACAAGAGACAAAGAGGATATCATGAATGAAAAACTATCAGAATATATACTCGCCTAAAATTCAGTGAACAGTAACAAAGATGTCCGGTATGGTGCCTCGGAGACCTAAATATGGAATATTACATCAATACAAGATTTTGGATTGAAAATAAGTTAAACTAGTCAAATTCTAGATCATAAAGCCATTTCTAAGTTAAAACAGTCAAATTTGGTTAACTCTAGATCAAACTAGTTATTTCTAGATTATATGAGTCCATCTCTAGGATATTGGGTCCATACACTATGTAACTAGGCTATACTAGGATACTAGGATACCAACAAAATACTGTATCATAAGATAAGCAAGTTATTAGATATAAAAATACTATAATATATATATACAAGATAAAATATATAGTACTCCTAGCTAAACTAATGCTAAGTGGATACCTTGGCTTTGAACCAAATGCGGTATCACACCATCTACACACCCATCTTGATATACAAACTCAATACCTTGAGTAAAACCCAATACCTTGGTATCACAAGGTAATTCAATAACTAACTACCCAACATACCTCACTATGCATATAAACTTACAACAATACTATACTAAACTAACATACTAACATACCCCTTCGGATATTCAATACCCATACCCAAGATACCTCAACTCTCATTACCTTGGTGTAACTCAAGGTAATACAGAAATAATACTACCCATGCTAACTATTCCTTATATATATATATATATATATATATATATATATATATATATAAACTAAAATCTCAGAGAATTTCTGAGAAAAGACAACTGGGAGAATTATGTGACCAGTTTGCAATGGATACTTTCAAACCTCTTAATACAAAGTGGAAGAAGAAAGTAAAAGATTATAAGGATTATAAGAGACCTTATAAAAGGAAAAAATATTCTTCAAAAAGACTAGTCTGCATAACTCCCATTAGGAACTGACTCCAATCTAAACACCTTGGATCTCTGATAGATGTCATTATTGATGCATTTAACCCTTTTTAATGGAAATAGATGATTTAAAGTCAAAAGTACCAATTTGATATAAAAAAATGGCTTTACCTTTGGAATTATCCATTTATTTAGTTCCTCTAATTCAGAGGGATACTCAAGATTCTGAGCATTCTTTATGGATTTACCCTTAGTATGAGCTTTCTTATTGAAATCTATTGTTAATTCTTTACTCATTAGCATATTTGAGGTTCTACTTCCTTCACTTACATGTACCATGACTAGTTATTATTATCAAGTTATAAACTGTTAATGATAATTATTATGAAAACTCTATTGTCCTAGTTAACTACTCCAGTAGTTTCAGATATATCTAACGATAGTAAAGACCTAGCACAGCTATCAATGATTTACGCCATCAACTGCCCTCTCGGTATAACAAGGCTACGTGACTTTGATGTCGTTCTACTAGGTAGAAGATACATCGCTTCGATAAATCTTAGCTCTATCGCAGTTAACTAGGGCAACAACTTTAACAATAGTAATAACCATAGCAGAGAAATAACTTGAATACAATAACTATGCCATCAAATTACATGCTTGTGAGGAAGTAGAATTACCTCAGCCTTGAGCCATCAACCTGGCTCTGATACCAAAAGTGAAAACCAAGTGAAGGGATTTTGTACAGAGCATAAGAAGAGAAACGCTTATGCAAAATTTTATTGATCACAATAGTAGTAGTACAAGATTTACAAAGAACACTCAAATACCAAACTCTAAAAATAGAAATATAAGAAATAACAGCATTTTTTCATAATCTTTGATACAAAATTCTTGTATCAGCAGCGATATTCTTATAAAATTTAGATATATAATTCAATACACCAAGAAATCGTTGTAACTACTTATTATCAGTAATTTTGTCAGAGAATTTAGAAGCAAATTCAATACTTCTATCAATTGGAATTATTATGTTATTCACAATATTATGTCCCAAAAATCTAATCTCTTGCTGGAAGAGTTTCATTTTTTGGGTAGATATTACTAAGCCATTCTTAATGACTAAGTGTTTCTATCATCCAATGTATTCATAAATTTCAGGATGATTTACTTAATTTCTTATTAAGAATTGACTGTAGTTCTGCTAAGATAGTCCTGGAAAAAGATGTTAAAAATTTAGCATCCAAGCAAATATTTGCTAGATGGAAAGCAGAATTAGCCATATTTGATTTTGATATTGAATATATTAAAGGAGCTAACAATTCACTCCCTAATTTTTTAACCCGTAAATTCTTGAGTATTTGAGTGTTCTTTGTACAGCTTGTACTACTATTGTTGTGATCAATAATATTTTGCATAAGCGTTTCTCTTCTCATCCTCTGTACAAAATCCCTTCACTTGGTTTTCACTTTTGGTATCAGAGCCATGTTTATGGCTCAAAGCTGAGGTAATTCTACTTCCTCACAAGCATGTAATTTGATGGCATAGTTATTGTGTTCATGTTATTTCTCTGCTATGGTTATTACTATTGTTAAAGTTGTTACCCTAGTTAACTGCGATAGAGCTAGGATTTGTCGAAGCGATATGTCTTCTACCTAGTGGAACGGCATCAAAGTCGCGTAGCCTTGTTATGCCGAGAGGGCAGTTGATGGCGTAAATCATTAACAGCTGTGGTAGGTCTTTACTATCGTTAGATATATCTGAAACTACTGGAGTAATTAACTAGGACAATAAAGTTTTCATAATAATTATCATTAACAGTTTTATAGCTTGATATAATAACTAGTCATGGTACATGTAAGTGAAGGAAGTAGAACCTCAAATATGTTAATGAGTAAAGAATTAGCAATAGGTTTTAATAAGAAAGCCCTTACTAAGGGTAAATCCACAAAGAACACTCCAAAAGAAACTATAACTTTCTGCCTCAATCTGAAACTATAGCAGTAATCTATAGGATCCGCTATAAGGTAATGAATACCATTACCCCAAATGCAAGGCATATTACTACACCTGGTAAAGCTACTTTGCTAGAAACAAATCTGTTAACATCCAAAGTAGCTACTAATAGGATAATTTGATGGGATGAAATTAATTTTCCAAAATAATGGATTTTAAGTCAAGTTGTGTTACCACAACCTATTGTGAACACAGATATTGATCAAATTGTTCAGACTAATGACGGAGAAGTAGAAGTGAGATTTATTTCTCATAATATCTCTCAATTATTAGTATCAGGACGAAAATCTCTACCTTCTACAATAGGGTCAACTCCTTCCAATAAAAAAGAAGTAAATAAAACCAAAATGACTGATGATGCAATAGCACATCCCTTATACAAGGAAAAGAGCAAAATAGGCTCTCCGACAATGTCAAAATTAGAATTTACTTTTATTTAATGGGATTTAAGATCAATCAAGAACTTCGGGACATTCTCAATAGAATGTAATATGAAAACGATGAATTTATAGTATGGTTTGAGAAAACCTATTCTATTAGAAAATAATATAAGTTTAAGGATGAATATTACAATCATCTAGAAAAGAAAAGAAGGATAATGCCCTTCGTTGACTGGTTTGTCCAAAAATATGTGGAGACAGAATTAACACAAATCAATGTGTTAGAGGAACATTATAAAATCTGGAATACTAATACAGGATCAAGTAGCGGTACAACCAGATCAATGTATCCATCAAATGAGTCAATCAAACTTACTGTCAAAAATATGAAAGACAAAATTGATGTTGTTTTATTTGTCAAAATTATTGACAGTAAGGAAACAATTATTACAGAATTACAGAAAGTCTTACGGCAGAATAATTATACTAATGTGTTTATCCAAGTCATGGGTCAACAATTGACCAGAATTGAAACTGCCTTGGAAAAATTACTACATAAACTTGATAAAATAAAATATTTAGATCCTTCTGGGAAAAACTCTTTTAAGGAGACTTCTAATATCTCTATAAAACCTCCTCCTGAGGTAAAAGGGTTTAAAGTTACTAAGACCCCAGAAGTTACTAAGGAAGATAAAAGAGCTAATAGCTCAGTTTAAAAGAAGTAATCTTCAGACTATCAATGCTGAAGAAAGAGAATTACAAGAGCTAATAGCTCAAGCAAAGAAAAATTTTGCTACTATTAGTGACAATACTAGTAGGAATAAAACTGTCATTAATGATCTTACTAAGAGTATTCAAGTTATTAATGGTCAGTCATCAAATACTTCTGAAATATCAAAAAAAGATCAACAAACTGAGGATCCAATCGAGGATAAAATTCATCCCCATCAGATTGAGGATCTTCAAAAATCTTTTATTGAATCTAAAATACATAATTTCCAAATTCAGGCGGTTAAATATGGCAAACCTAACCTGATAATATATTACTACCAAAGACGAACTCCCACAGATGTACTATTTGATGAAAATAATACAATAATACAAAATCATTATAGTGGAGGAGAAATCTATGAATGAAACATAGATGGTCTTACAGATAAACAAATTCATGATCAGTTGCATCGAATGATGATGTATTCTAATGTTGCTAAAGCTGTTGGAAATAATGATAAAGAAATTACATAATTTATCACTTGCGGTTTCACTGGAACTCTTAGGGGTTGGTGGAATAATTGTCTAACCGACTCACAGAGAAAAGAAATTTTAAGTGCTGTTAAAACTGAGACAAGTTCTGAGAATAATACTCAGACAACCAAACCTGATGCAGCATATACTTTCATTATTATAATTTTGGAACACTTTACAGAAGGAATCTCTGATCATGGAGAAAGAGTAAGAACTCTTCTTCAGAATTTAAGGTGTCCAACTCTTACTCACTTCAGATGGTATAAAGATACTTTCTTAAGTAGAGTATGTTACTTGGTGATGTAAATAATGTTCACTGAAAGTCAAAATTTATTGATAGACTTTCTAATCTCTTTGCAGAAAGAATAAGACAAGGCTTAAGAAATCAAAATAATGGTATCATTCCTTATTCCAATTACACTTATAAAAATTTAATCAACAAGTGTATTGAAGAAGGTCTAGCTTTATGCAATGACTTGAAGCTAAGACATCAACTAAAATCTCAGAGAATTTCTGAGAAAAGACAACTAGAAGAATTCTGTGACCAGTTTGCAATGGATACTTTCAAATCTCTTAATACAAAGGGGAAGAAGAAAGTAAAAGATTATAAGGATTATAAGAGACCTTATAAAAGAAAAAATATCCTTCAAAAAGGCAAGATACTACTGTCAATAAAGATAGTAAATACTCTAAAAAGAAGAAATCTTCTAAGAAAAATATCATTAAATATTATAAATATGATAAATTAGGCCACTATGCTAACAAATGTTATACTAAAAAGAAATTGGAAGAGATCGAAGATGAAGGGTTAAGAAAGACTCTTTATAAATTAATGATCAATTCCAAATATGAAGAAAGCTCATCAAATGATGAATCTAATGATGAGACTACTGATGATTCAGTTAATGAGTGTAATGAGAATTGCCAATGCAATGAATGTGTTGTAGATAAAGACATTAACTACTATAAATCTATAGTATAAATGAATGGGCTATCAATAAATACTTTAACCCTTAATGATAAAAAGGACATTATTTATAAACCCCTTCAAAATTTTAATTTAGGTAGACCAGATTTAGTTAGAAATATTGTTGTAGGGTCAGGGTAATTGAGGTTTAGAAATTTGTGACATTTGTTTAATTCAATATTTATAACCCTTGGTGCACCCTACCGTTGTTGCAATATTCGGAGCCCAGCATTAGCCCAAAACTTCCAATAAATTATTACATTCTAGACTTGACACGCCAACCTAGGTACTGGACTTTTCTGTCACTCACAATCATAATCCCTTGTGCTCTAATTTAATTGTACAACTTTCCATACCCGAAACCCATTCTTTAATCATGTGTCGCACACCTGTGTCGTTGCCATCAATTTTGAGACACCAATTCAACCCGTTTAGCCGGACCACTTAAAGAGTCCAAGATTGACACCAAGCCTACACCTTTTATGACCTTTGTGTCACTCCAAATTGAGATCCCATGTTCCCCCATTTAATTCAAGAGCACATAATATTTTATTTTAATTAAATTGGGGATACCAACTTTGACTAATCCTAACTTAACCCCAATTTAACCCAATATCCCATTAATTATGTCCATGCAAAACACACAACACCCCCTCACCCTATAAAACACCAAACACTACTTCCCACACCATTTTTTATCATTTTATGTGTTTGTGCAAATACCCAAAATTAAGGGGCTTATTTGCAAATATTGTATTAGGTGTCATCACCTCATTAGTCAAGACCAAATGA
This sequence comes from Iris macrosiphon, assembly GCA_036927795.1. NCBI lineage: Eukaryota > Viridiplantae > Streptophyta > Magnoliopsida > Asparagales > Iridaceae > Iris > Iris macrosiphon. Next base: position 49,478,768 of record JAYESA010000014.1, read on the forward strand.
AGAAGCCCCATCTCCCTTGACCGGTCCAACCTCACTCCTCTCTCTCTCTCTCTCCTTTGTGTGAACACAATTTCTCCATAATGAATCCGAGCCACCCATTCAAATGGGGACTCATCATCACCACACACTCCCCATCACACATCCCTATTTAATGTCTCTTCACACCTCTTCCCAACTGGCCCTAATCACCAAACATAGGAAACCACACTCCTCTCTCTCTCCTCCCTTTTCTTATATCAAAAACCGAAACCTTCTCCTTCCTTTTCCCTTTCTCTTCTTCTTCTTCTTCTTCTTCTTCTTCTTCTTCCTCTCCACTTCTTCTTCCTTGAGAACCCGATCCCGGCCGGCCCTCAACTCTGGTCGACATCACCGCACCTCCAGCTGAGCTCCTCCGCCCCGCTGCCCAGAACCGGCCGCCTCCCTCTCGAACCACCTGGCTACCCATGAACCACGATGACTCAACCCGTGGCCGCCTCCAACCCGGCCATCACCGGGCCCATTGACCCCAGCTCAGCACCATCCCGCTGTCCATCACTTCGGCCACCGACGTTGATCTCCTACTACCTCCATCCGCAGCTGCTAACACCAACAACACCCGGCTGTTTGTGGTTATTTAAACGAAAAGAATAGGAATGTATTCGATATGGGGGTTTACACGGAACCCGCCTTCTTTTGTTTATAAACAAACTTGTACAATGTAATCCTATAGGAGGATGTGGGAGTACAATTTATTTAATCTGGGTAGATATTGCTATAGGTGTCTGATCTGCGGTCGATCACTTTAGCCCTTGGACCACACGATGTTGAAGAAGTGCCGTAGGAGACAGGAAGCAGCTTCGAAGGTTGCAGAAGAGGGTGGATGCACGATGCTGAAGTCGTCGATCCCTACTCTTTGCCTGAGCTCCGGGTGCTCTCTCTCTCTCTCTCTCTCTCTCTCTCTCTTTTTACCAATTCTCCGACCTGGTTCGATCTTCCCAATTGTCGACCTCGTTCCCCATTGATAGGGGTCTCTATTTATAGAGTTTTGGTGACAGTGACCACTCTATCGGTGTAACAACCGAGGAGTGAAAAGTACAACACCCTTTTACAAAACGGTTAAAGTAACCAATGCCTACGTATAGATAATCTTTTGAATGAGCGTGTGACGCGGGTCCAACTAAGGGGACACAATGCGTATAATTGCTACTAAGATCATGGCATAAAAGCCACGTAGGTAGGTATCCATTGTGTAGCAGAGGTTGGCATAGAAGCCAAATGTCTGTCACCATGGCATAGAAGCCAAGTAGGCATAGAAGCCGAATAGGCATAGAAGCCGAGCAGGCATAGAAGCCGAATAGGCATAGAAGCCGAGCAGGCATAGAAGCCGAGTAGTCATAGAGACTGAATGGTCGTAGAGACTGAGTGGGCGTAGAAGCCGTATGAGCACAGATCCTGAATGGGCGTAGAAGCCGCTGCGTACTGTGCTAGAATGGGCGTAGAAGCCGCTGCGTACCGTGCTGATGTGGACGTCTTAGCCGGAATTATGGCTTTTGGAGATATAATCGAATCTCAGAGATTTGCCACCATCTTATGCATTAAATGTGGAGGCGTGTTTTGAAGGTTTGCAGCCCTTCTGTGCACCCGTCGCAGAGACGTGCCTTGAGAGAAGCTGTCACCGCTCTGTGCAATTAGACGTGGAGACGTGCCTCGAGTTCCATACGAGGTGCAGCTTTTGACGTGGCAGGCGGTTTGCCTGCTGTGGAGCGTAAAACAGCTCATGTTTGCCTGTGTAAAACAGGACAGCGTATTCTCTTGTACGCGAAAGAGCGGTTTATGCTGAGGGGACTCCAGTAAACGATGGTTTGGTGATGCTTTAACCAAATCCTCTGCATTAAATACAGAGATCTGCCATCATACTGTGGGGCGCGTCCCGAGGGGTCTGCCATCGTTTCCAGCCGTCGTCTGGGTAGCCGTGCAGTACTTTTTATCAGGAGTCAGAGGTCAGATTTACTGCGTGACTTGACAGGTTCATTTCGGGGAAGACGAAGCGTTCCTCGTACGCATTAACGCTGCTTTGAGAGCGGTTGAGTTTTACGCCATGGAGGCGATGAAGAACTCTGTTTTACGCTGGAGCGGCATGGACGTACTGCACTTACACGGATGGTCCTTTGAGCTTTATACTTCACGCCATTTTTTTAGCGAAGAAAGCTCTGTTGCACGCTTGATGGCTCTGAAGGCCTCCGTTTACGCTGCTCTGCATCAAGAGGCTGCATAGCTCTTCCCAGCGTATTTTTCATGCTTCTACAAGACCCCCTTCAAAGCTTTTAAATTCCTCGGAATTTGAAACGCTTTGAATGAAGCATGAACGGTCCCTCGTAACTCGAAACATTTCTGAATGGAGCGCTGAAACGGTCGATGCGGACTTTATGGCGGATTTATTGGGGACCGCTGTGATCTTTTTTGCCTATAAAAAGGCTGGGGGATGAACCTGTTCTCACCACATTCCCATCACCATGCAAAGATGATCGCCGGAGTTCGTCGGGTCGACCTGAGGAAAAAGGAGATCATGTTCTTCCAGCATGTAGGGAGCCGAAAAAGATGGCATTTTCGAGCAAATATCCACTGCAACGATGGATCATGGAAGGATATCTTAGCCTCCCTTGCTCGGGATAATCAGCAACTTTATATGGCGTTGCTTCCAGGAGAAGGGAAGGGTCATATTAGACCACACTGCTTGCAAGCGGTGTCTTCTCCTGTTATACTCTCTGGGATGAGAGAGAAGACAAGCTGTAACAGCCGTCTCCCCGGACTGAGTTGGGTTTAATACCTCAACCCAATCCGCCATGGTGCACGGAACATGGGATCTGCATAATTTATGCGAGCCCCAACTCTGTCATTTTTTCGCCACTAATCATCTCCTTCAAAGAAGAGGAAGACCCGCACCGATGCGAGAACCCGGTAGAACGGATCCTGGGGGCGATCTTCCGACGACGATGCTGAGGAAGCCCTTTGTAGACGGAGTTTCCCTCATATGTAATCATAAAAAATGAAAAGAAAACCCTTGTAGATTGGATTTCCCTCATATGTAATCATGACTTTGATCTTTTAATAAAATCGTCTTGCTTCTTCATATGATCATCTTGCCATACGTTGCTGTGAAGTCTGAATATGTGTAGCTTCAACATGTCTGAATCTTTATGCCGACTCTGTAGAAAGAGTGCTAGGTCCTGTCCTTTACGCGTAGCAAATAGTCCATAGAACGCTGTAGAGCATTTTGAACATTTTTAGAACTGTCCTGTTGCTAGGACTGAGGAACCGCGTAGAGCTCTGAACTTCTGATGAATAAAATTTTTGTTCAGACTTCGTCTTCAAGAGTGACTTCTCAAAAATCCCTTGGGACAGGGTCGAGGAATGGCTATCAAAACTGAGTTTGCCATCTTGGTAGACGAGGCGTTCAGACTGGAGTCTGGATGAACCTCCAATTGACCCGAGAAGAGTAATTTCTCAATATTTAAACTCTTGTATGCTTCGGGTACTTTGGATGCTTTGGGTCAAGAACGAGTATCTTTTGTGTGAACTCTTTGCAATCGATCGCCTTGGGGACTATTTCGAATATGCGGAAAGTCGTGGAGCACGAAATCATCAGTCTGTAACCTTTGGGCAAAAAATACCATCGAGCGCGGAATCGTAGACTTGTGGTTCCTGTGCGTAAAGTCGTAGGTTTGTTGCCTCTCGAGCATAAAAGCTACCGAGCACAAAGGCATCCGGGCATAAAACCATAGACTTATAGCTGTCGAACGTAAAGTTGTAGATTCGTAGCCGTCGAGCGTAGAAAGCTCCTTTAGCGTAGGACTGGAGATCTGTAGCCTGTGAGCGTAGAACACCATCGAGCGTGAAATCGTAGACTTGTGGTTCCTATGCGTAAAGTCATAGGTTTGTTGCCTCTCGAGCATAAAAGCTACCGAGCACAAAGGCATCCGGGCGTAAAACCATAGACTTGTAGCTTGCGAGCGTAAAAACCGTAGATCCGTAGCTGTCGAGCGTAGAAAGCTCCTTTAGCGTAGAACCCGCTGAACCGTTTTGCACGAAAAACCTTTCGAATTCGCTGACTGTCCGTCTTCCAAGGGTAGTGGGCTGACGTAGCATCCAATCATAACCCCTCATTTAATTTACGAGATTTGGTTAGGGTCTCGAGGAGTTTGTCCGAGGATTCGAGGAGTCGACCCGGACTATATATACCCCAAGTTTTTTGAGAGAAAAACTTTTTATCTGTCTTCTGTGAAAGAGAGCTTTCGACTGTTCAAGTTTTTTCTTCGTTCCTTCTCCGAGCACTTCGAGTCTTCAGAAATGGCGTCGAAACAAACCCCCTCTGCTAAGGGAAAGAGCATAGGTTCTTCCTCTCATTCTTCTGCCCCAGAGAGGGAGTCTCTGGTCGGGCAAGGCGAACTTCCTTCTGAGCAAAGTATCTCGCCGACGAGTAGCGCACCCGGCCTTAGAGGTAGAGCCTTTGGGGTGACAAAAACGATGAAAAATCCTTCGCACACGTTGAACGTGACCGCGCTAGGTCATCTTCTGTGTTGATGGCCTCTTCGGAGGAAGTTGATGCATGGAGGCATTTTCATCTTTTATGCCCACATTTCTAATGTGCCAGCATAGAGACTCCACATTTTCATAGTTTTGAGCGTAAAAGCTCTGGCTACCGAAAATTGGTGTATATCGTAAAATTTGAGTTTTACGCTTGTGGGGAGGACTGCCGGCATAAAATAGCCAGATTTGCATAATCCTACGTAGAGCACAGACTGTCGTTTCTTCGGTCTGCATGTTCGTGCAAGACTTGTAGTGACATCTTTTCCTTGCACTTTTGCAGTTGATTTGGGTGAGTCTCTACTGGCCGAGGTGATGGGCTCCACTGCTGGGATGCTGCACTCGAACTACCTGGAGGATCTGTCCCACATGGCATTTCCCATCTCCAGACCCCAGTATCCTGAGGGAAGGGGGTTTCTGATATCGGTTCAGGGCGAGCGGACACTGCTGAGCATGATTAATGGCGAGCCCCTGACCTACGTAGACGGAGAGCAGTACATAAAGCCGGCTTTCCTCTTTGGGGACATGATTGACAAACAGTCCCAGACAAGGCCCAAGAGGGAGCCTTGGATTTTCCCTGCCGGGAATTTGGTTTTGTATTTGCCAATGATGCCGAGAGATTATCCCATCTCGGCCTTCTTCCATGCGACGCATCCCAGGAAGATGTCGTGGATGCTGACTCATGATCTTCACGGTAAGCCGGAGAAGATCTTTCATCTCAAAGGGGCTGACCGGGGGTCGTTTGTCAGTCGCCCTTCCGGCTTTGTGACGTTGTTCCGGGGACTGTGCCCGGGTAGTGTCCCGAGTGAAGACAGCTCGGTGATCCAGCTGGTCCAATTGTCGACTTTCTGCAACGACTTCATGGGACGAGGCGGGATATATCCCAAGGAGAATCCTCGGTGTAATGGGTGGATTGCCCCAACAAACTCCCGATGGACATGCCTGGTTGACTGGGCCTTGAAGCACTTCCGGAGAGAGCTGGAGGTTATTGGACTATATGCCGCTGTGAGTGCGACGAGCGTCGGGTTGCCTCCGAACCCTAACTTGTTCCTGGCGCTGATGGAGCGGTACATTCTGCTCACTGGGACCTTTGCCACTCCACTGGGGGAGTTGGGATTGGCGCTCCACGAGATGGCAGTTGTCTCGAGACTGCCGATGGGGGATACCCCATATGAAGAGTATGTTCCCACCAACCGAGAGTTGGGGGATTTGGACCCTCGGGTGGCGGAAGTATATCAGGAGCTGATGTGTCAATACTTTGCGTGCACCTCTTTTTATAACGAGCCTTCTGATTTGGCTCATACCACCAAGTGGATGTCCTACCTCTTCTTTTACCGAGCTAGGGCCGCCAAGTCGGAGAAAGCCTCGGGGGGCAAAAATGAGCCCGTGAACTGTTTGGGCGTGCTTAGCGCCCAGGTCGTCGAGGGTCTTATGGAGGAGGCCGCAGCTCCGGATCAGATTCTCGTCGAGGGGGTAGGAAAGTACCCCGAAGGCACTAAGGCCTGTAGTTACTTGAGGCGCTGTCGCCGGCCTCTGTCTAAGGAAGCCCAGTTGGTTGGTTTCCTTTCCATATGGCTGCGTCGAGTAGTAGTGCCCGGCACAGCGTCCGCGGACCGTATTCACCGGAACATCCTGTGGCCGGCAGTGCACCTGGTGTTTGGGGCAAGACTAGGCTTGCTTCCTGCCATGGTGTGCCGTATACAGGCTGGCGTGAGGGCCATAACTGATGGGTTGCTCGTTGACGAAGCTCGACGTGAGAGTTTTCCCAGGGTGGAATTACCATACCTATATTTGATGGGATGGTTAATCCTCCACAATCCCCGGGTGATATCTCCTGGCTCCGGTAGCAGCTCGGGGGGTATATTCTTGCTGAATTACAAGGATTCCTCCTGGAATGTGAACACAGTCTTAGGCTGTCGGTTGGTGTTGAACCTCAGCCACGACTGGAAGATTCTCTGTATTGTTCCCCCCGTACATCGCAATCAATCAGGGGTGCGGCTTGAGGATTCAGGTGGAGAGAAGACCGACCTTTCCCCGAAAGCTTTTAACTGGTTGGTCTGTATTAAGTCCTCCCATCTGCTGTACAGGAGCGAAGATCACTGCTTCTTCGAGCCCTACTTGCCTAGTCGGTTCGCCAGGCAGTTTGGGTACGATCAGTTGTACGTGGGCAATGCCGTTACCAGCTTCAGGTCCAGGGGTTGACTCATTGATGGAGCTAGAGAGTGGCGGTATTTCCTCATGGGTTGTACGGGGGCAAGCTTTATCGTGCCGGTCGTTACAACCTCCACGGAGCTCCGCATTCTCCATTCTTACGCCCAGTTTTATGTGGCAATTAACACCTTCCATCATGATTTTGACACGCGTGGAAGCTTCAGGGTGTCTTCTCCCAAGCCTGGGGGAAGAGTTGACGTCCCCTCGGTTTCTTCGGATGAGGGCGAGGAGTCTGGTACTCCGGATGAGCCTCTGGTGTCGGTGCCGAGGTGCGAAGTGCCTCCGCCTGCGGGGGCTTTGGTAGTCTCTTCTGGGAAGCGACGGGCTTCTGCTCCGAAGGAAGTTTCTCTTCGTAAGAGGAGGAAGGAGACGGTCGCTCGTCCTCTCCGCATTCTTGGTGTTGAGGCTCCCGGGAGTGAGCCTGCGTCTTCCCATATCAGGGATGATTCTTTGGCTGGAGGTTCCTCGCCTTTTAGAGAGGGACCTTCTACAGTTCCGGCCGGCGGCGCCAGAGAATCCTTGCTAAAGGTCGCTGTCGTGGCTGCTGCTCCAGGTAGCGGAGCGAGTTTGCCTGTGTGGCCGAGGCAGATGGAAGAATCTTTCCCAAGGTCAGCAATGGGTAAAACTCCCGTTGTGTCAGCGAGCGTGCCTGGCGAGATTTCAGCTGATGAACCTCGACCGCGTCTTGGTGAGGGCTTGGCAGAACTCTCAGCGATGTCAGTCGGCCCACCTCCTTCTCCAGGCATGACGATTCGCATTGCGTCATTAAGGCGTGGTTTAGCTACCTCGGGTGCAGATGCGCCGTACATGCCGTCGGCCCCGGGTAAATGTCGTCCTCATGTCTCTCTTTAGAAAGGTTATCATTATACTGATATTAACTTTCTTGTCCTCTTTTCAGGGGATAGCGCCCACGGGGAGCATAGCGTTGAAGCGTATTCCGGCTCAGCTCAGGCTCCAGACGATGATACGGAGGCGTTCGACTTTGATGAGGAAGTGGCTTCGGGGGCCAGTACGCCCGGAGTAGTTTCGTCACCTCAAGAGGAGGAGGAACCCGTCGTCGTGACCCTGCCTCTTGTGAGTGTGGCGATGACTTCGACCGCCGTTGCCGCACCTTCTTCGGTCGTGCCATGCGTCGATGCGACGGTTGTGGCCACCTCATCTGCAATTATCCCTGGAGAGGGACTTGCTGATATTGCGGCCGCTCTCGGCGTCCAGTCGGATCTAGTTACGTTGACCGAGCAACATACCAACCTCTTCTACACCGGTTTGAAAACGATGATATCAATGGTGTTAGCGAAGAGTCTAGATTTTGAGCGCCTGAAGAAGACTTCTCTTGCTTCGATCGTGGTCATCAGGGAGCTCGGCGATCCTGGGGCAGCTGACGCTCTGGAGGCGGTGGTTAATGGGTTAGAGCAACCCATTACTGAATACTTGCAGCTGACTCGGGGCAGCCTCGATGCTGATGTCCAGGCTCGGTTCGACCTCATGACTGCGCGGCTTGCTACAAAGCTGGAAAGCCTAGACGACTCCATCCAGAGGCATAAGCTGGAGATGGAAAGGAGAAGAGCTGTCGTGGAAGAGGCTCTTGCCGTTGAGACGCAGTGTCGCACCGAGCATGAAGGGAACGCGACGAGGGCCTCCAAGCTGAAGAAAAAACTCGCTCGGGCTGAGGAGTGGGCTTTTCAATCGTTGGCGGGTCTAGAGATAGCAGCTGGTCGTCTGAACGTAGCGCGACAGGATTTGGACCGTGCAGAAGCTGCTCGTGCGGGCTGTCTTCGGGCAAAGGCTGATCTGACCCTTACGAACACTCCCGAGGCACGGCTGGAGCAGGCTCGCGCCGACGCCTTGGTTCTTAGGAATGAGAGGATAGCTGCACTGGAGCGGCTGATTCGCAATCTGGCTACTCCGCCATTATGATGTATCCTTTCCCTTTTTGCTTGCCCAGATGTAATTCTGCCTCCCTTTTGGGAATAAATAAAGGCGACTCTTTTCTGACTTTTGTGGACCCGTCATTTCAGAATGTAAATGATAGTTTTTTAGGCGAGAGTAATATCAGAGGTAGTATGGACATGATAGACTCTCGATAAACTTCTTAGCAGGACATATCTGTTCAGAGGTCGTACAGACATGATAGGATATGACCCAAGTGGCTTCGTTGTGGAAGTAGTTTTGTCAGAATTGGGATTCCCGCTATATTCCACTTTGGGGCAGAGAAGGTTAAGCATAGTACCTCTTCAGGAATTTACCGTTGATAGGAGCCATTAATAGGTCTCTATTAGGCTGGGCTAACCTGTAAGCGCCATTCGAGAACGTTGTCTCGATCACATAAGGGCCTTCCCACTTGGGCTAGAATTTGCCTTTACTCCTGTGAGTAAGAATCATCGGCCTTCTTACGGCTAGGACTAGCTCGCCGACTTTGAACACTCTTTCCTTTACTTTGCGATTGAAAGCTTTGGAAATGCGTGCTTGGTAAAGCGCGATACGCTGTTGAGCTTGGAGGCATTTCTCGTCTAATCCTTCCAGCTCTTGGAGCCTTAACAGGTCATTCTTTTCTCGAGTCAGCTCACTAGTCACGGCTATCCTGAGCGACGGGATCTGGATTTCGATGGAAAGAACTGCTTCGCTCCCGTAGACCAGTGAAAAGGGGTACAACCTGTCGGTGTTCGTACCATTGTACGATATGCCCAGAGACATTCGCCTAGCTTCTCGTTCCAGTCTCTTTTGTTTGAAGAGACAAATTTTTTCAGGAGTTTGATAATGATTTTGTTGAAAGCTTCCGCCAAACCATTAGCAGCTGGATAATACGCCGTAGAGGCAATATTGTGTATCCGATTTTTATCGCAAAACCGATGAAACGCTTGGCTGATGAATTGAGGCCCATTGTCATAAATTATCCTCCGGGGTACCCCGAAGCGATAAATGACGTGGTGCTTGATAAAGCTGATTACGTCAGACGCCTTTACCTCAGCCAGAGGGATCGCCTCTGCCCATTTGGAGAAGTAATCCGTGATGGCCAGTATGAACCGGTGGCCTCTGGAGGAAGACGGGTGAATGGGACCAATGATATCCATACTCCATGCTTCGAAGGACCAGGATGCAACCGTAGGATGTAGATATTCAGACGGTTGGTGTATGAAGTCTGCATGAACCTGACAGGCTCTGCATTATCTTGCATAGCTGATCGCGTCTGTGATCATAGTGGGCCAGTAATAGCCCATTCTCCTGATACGATCCTGTAGCTTAGGACCAGGCTGATGCGCTCCGCATACGCCATCGTGAGCTTCCCAGATAACCTGCTGTGCTTCATCGTCTGAGAGACATCTTAATAGCAGTCCGTCGTAAGTCCGACGATATAGGCATTGTGAAGATGCATCGAAGTAGAAGCGTAATGATCGTCTCTTGACGGATACTGCTTCTCTGGGGTCTTCTGGCAAGATTCTGTATGCGACAAAATCTATGAAGGGACTCCTCCAATCTCTTCTAGGGGGATCTGTGTTCACAGCGTGGCTGCGTTCTATGTAGAGGTTGTTCTTTACGCAGAATAAATCTCTGTTAAGAAGGATCACCGAATTCTGCCTTCTTATAGGAGTAGCTAAATCTGCCGCTAGACTGGCTAGGGCATCAGCTTCCAGATTCTGGGATCGAGGGACATGCTCTAGGAAGAATCCTTTGAATGTCATGGCTATCTCGACCGTCGCTTGGTGATAGGGGGATGAGGTCTGTATTCCGGACTTCATATATTCCTCTGACTTGGTTGACGATAAGCAGAGAATCACCAAAAGCTTCCAGGGACTCTACCCCCAGCTCTTTAGCAACTTGGAGCCCTATTAGTAGAGCGTTGTACTCCGCCACATTGTTGGAGCAGGGCTCGCTAAGAGAATATGCTCGGTAGATGACGAGCTGATCAGGAGCGACCAGGACGACTCTTACTCCCGAAACGATGTTTCCCTTAGGACCAGTTCTGGAGGCGCCGTCGAAGAACAGTTGCCATGCGTCACCTTCCATTGCGGAATTATATTCTGCAACTTCGTCGGGAATATCTTCGTATAATTCGGAGGTCTCCGGGATCGGATGAGCAGCTAGGAAGTCAGCCAGCGCTTGGCCTTTGATGGACTTCTGCGGTACGTATACCATGTCATATGGTGTTAACAGCATCGCCCAAGTTGCGAGTCGGGAATTAAGAACGCTCGGCTTGCTCATCGGTACTCGAAGAGGGTTAATCCTGGAGATGATGTGGATAGTCTGGCCGGTGACGTAGTACCGCGTCTTTTGGATAGCGAACATCAGAGCCAAGCATTCTTTCTCCATTGGGTTGTACCGGTGTTCGGCTTCGACCATCATCCTGCTGAGGTAGTAGATAGCATGTTCATGCCCTACATTGTTCTTCTGTGTGAGAAGAGCTCCTAGCGAATGATCCATTGCTCGGACGTACAGCAAGAACGGTTTTCCCATAACGGAAGGCACCAGAACTGGCGGACTGGTGAGGTAGCATTTGATATCCCCGAATGCTTGCTGACAGGTTTCGTCCCACACGAAGGATACACCTTTCTTCATGAGATGCAAAAAGGGCTGACATCTTCCCGAGAGGTTGGATATGAACCTCCGGATATAAGCCAGACGGAATTGAAATCCCCGAAGTTCCCTCAGATTGCGGGGCGGTCGCATTTCTACAATGGCCTGGACTTTGTCAGGGTCCACCTGGATGCCTTTGGCGGTGATGACAAATCCCAGGAATTTGCCACTAGATACACCCAGAAAGGACTTCGTAGGGTTTATCTTGAGTTGATGTTGGCACATTAACTCGAATACCGTTCTCAAGTCTTGAATGTGATCATCCTTGAGGCGGCTCTTAACGGCTATGTCGTCCACGTAATATTCTACTGTTTTGCGTAAATGCTCATGGAATATGCTGCTCATAGCCCGTTGGTATGTAGCCCCGACATTCTTCAATCCGAAGGGCATGACCGTGTAGCAATATACTCCCAATGGGGTACGAAAGGCAGTGTGCTATTCGTCTTCAGGATGCATCTTGATCTGATTATACCCTGAGAACCCGTCCATGAAAGACATGCGTTCAAAGCCGCAGGTGTTGTCGATCATGATGTCCGTGATGGAAAGAGGGAATTCATCCTTGGGGCAGGCCGCATTCAGATCTCGGTAATCGATGCAGATACATACCTTCCCATTTTTCTTTATGACTGGGACAACATTGGCGACCCAGTCGGGATGTTCTTCTTCTCGGATGAAACCACAGGCTATCAGCTTCTTGACTTCAGCTTCAATGGCGTCCATCATGTCCGGGCGGAACCGGCGTTGGTGCTGCTTCATAGGCTTTGAATCGGTCAATATATTGAGCTTATGAGTAGCCACCTTTGGGTCAAGTCCCGGCATGACCCTATAATCCCATGCAAAGACGTCGATGTATTCCTTTATCAGCTGTATGATTTCTTCCCTTTCAGCTGGGGGAAGATTGTCACTGATAAATATTGGTTTTGGCAAAAGTTCACCCCCAATATCGATTTGGATAACTTCGTCTTTGGTGGGAGGTTCTCTTTGCTCGAAGCGGAATTCCTACTGCATATCCATTTGTTGACCCCAAGAGTCATTCTCAAACGGCTCAGAATCATGTTCATCTGCTTCTGAGGGATCTGTCACCACCATATTTACTGATAGCGTTTGTCCGAGAGAATCAGGTGAGTCGGGGGGTGACGGGCCGTCCTGGAAGGAGAAAAAGATGTCCTCATCCGACTTGGAAGTCGTAAGGGAGGTGGCATACCCTAACCCGAAACGAGTTTGACGATAGCGGGGGTCGCCGTGTGGCAGCGTTCGTCTGCCTCTTCCGTAGTTGAGGCCTGGCTTCCGCTTCAAATCATAGCCTATGTTTTGCATGATCCTTAATGCCTGCGGGCTGTATCGGTGAATCTGCATTTTCCCAGTATCGTCATCGAAATGGTCTTCCAGGCTGGCCGGTTGACTGCGCATGCGACCGAAGAATATGGGGCGCTGACTGCTGCAGCTAGGCGGGACAACGAAGATAGAATCCTCATGGGGTCCATACGTCGTGACGATGTTGGACGATGGCGCTGCTTCCCAGACATATGGATGGTAGGAGTTTATAGCTTCCAAGAATTTTTGTGCTATGGGTCCTACCTCGTCACGGGGCGTGGATTATATACTTGCTCAGAGGTGATATGGACATGGCAGTTTTCGTGGACTTAACATTACTGGCGTACTTTAGAATTTAAGTACGAATGTTAAGTGTAGACGACAATCGATATCAGAGGTAATATGGACATAATAATTAATGGTCGAAAGTTTATTCAGAGGTAATATGAACATGACAAACTTTGTGATTGTGACTCCATCGGGTAGGGAGGCACATATCTGCTCAGAGGTAATATGGACATGGCAGTTTTTGTGGACTTAACATTACTGGCGTACTTTAGAATTTAAGTACGAATGTTAAGTGTAGACGACAATCGATATCAGAGGTAATATGGACATGATAATTGATGGTCGAAAGTTTATTCAGAGGTAATATGAATATGACAAACTTTGTGATTGTGACTCCATCGGGGAGGGAGGCACATATCTGCTCAGAGGTAATATGGACATGGCAGTTTTTTGTGGACTTAACATTACTGGCGTACTTTAGAATTTAAGTACGAATGTTAAGTGTAGACGATAATCGATATCAGAGGTAATATGGACATGATAATTGATGGTCGAAAGTTTATTCAGAGGTAATATGAACATGACAAACTTTATGATTGTGACTCCATCGGGGAGGGAGGCACATATCTGCTCAGAGGTAATATGGATATGGCAGATTTTTATGGGAGCAAATCTTTATGAAAGAAAAGAATGGGAATCCAATTGGTACGGCCCGTGCCCTTGTTCACAGATTCAAAGTGATGACCTTGGCATCGATCGTCTCCTGAATTTTCCTTTTTAGTACATAGCACGCCTTTGTGGGGTGATGAGTGTATCGGTGGAAGAGACAATAATCTGGGTGATCCACGTCGCCAGCCCTCTCAGGATGTCTGATGTCGGGTAGCTGGAGCTTGCGTTCCTTCCTTAATATATTGAAGATTTCAATTATGTCATCTTCTTTGAAGGAGAAAGTTCCTTTTGGTCGTGGGGCTTTTGATGCCTGAGTTTCATGGTCTTCCGGGAAGATAGCGGTTGTTGCGCCATCTTCGGATCCTGTAGACATTCTGCCCCTAGCCTTGGACGCTGCTTTGTTTCGTCGAGGTGAGTTACCCCCAGACAGGCTGTGGTCCCTGGTTGTAGAAACTGATTCAGCAGGAATTGTCTCTGGTTGTACAGGATTAGATTTTGGAGTTTTGGGATTAGCAGCATATCCCAATCCGAAACGAGCTTGTTGATGGCGAGAATTACCCTGGAATGGCGTTCGTCTACCCTTTCCATAGTTGAGGCCTTGCTTTGATTTCAGATCATAACCCATGTTCTGTATAATCTTCAAAGCTTGTGGGCTATACCTATGGATTTGCATTTTCCCACTCTCAGGCTCGCGGAATTCTTCCTGTTCAACCGGACAGTTCTGCTTGTGTTTGAAGATTATTGGATGCTGATCGTCGTGGGTAGGAGGGACAATAAAGGCATCATCTTCATATGGTTCATACATCATGATGACATTGGATGTTGATGCATCTTCCCATACGATCTCTCCCCGTTTGATCGTTAGGGGTTCTAAAACCTGTTTACGGCTCCTGTCTTTGTCTTTTTGGATTAGAAGGGTACGCAGGTCAGGAGGATTTGCCGAAGAGGAAGACGAAGGCTTGTATCTTCTATTCCCATCAGCGGGTACGCGGAGACTGGGCACCCCAGTTTTCCCTATACCACCTATATACAACAGGTTGGCCATCTGGGCGGCGGATAATCCCCTGGGAGGGTGTCTTTCCGTAATATGAGCTTGTTTTATGCCACGGGACTGTATCTGGCATAACCTGGAGATCCGCTCAGTCTGACGTAAAGCTGGGGAGGTCCTCAGCCGGCCCTCGGCTTCTCGCGTAATCCGGAGAGTAGGCAGATTGTTCTCTTGCTGGCGTAAAGGCCGAGAAGCTGAGTATTCGCCTGTTTGCTTCCCCTCGCGGAGATCACAGAGCTCATCTGGTTTACCGTAGAGGTCAGATATTGTTTTACGCGTGGAGCGTGATCTATACTTTCGACTTGGCGTTGAGGCACCATCGAAAGTTTTGTCTGTATCGCGCGTAGCGGGAGACTGATTCCTACGCGTAGAGCACAGTGGATACTTCTGGATTAGCATTGAGGCTTTGCCCAAAGTTTTGTCTGTACCGCGCATAGCGGGAGACTGATTCCTACGCGTAGAGCGCAGTGGATACTTCTGGGTTAGCGCTGAGGCTTTGCCCGAAGTTTTGTCTGTACCGTGCATAGCGGGAGACTGATTCCTACGCGTAGAGCGCAGTGGATACTTCTGGGTCAGCGCTGAGGCTTTGCCTGAAGTTTTGTCTGTACCGCGCATAGCGGGAGACTGATTTTTACGTGCAGGGCACGGAGGGAGCGATGCTACCACCTCATTGGTCGGAGAGATCGGAGAGATCGGAGAGTCCACAGGAACGGTAGAGGATGTCTTGGGCATCCACACTTTGCGCAGCTTCCTGTTGTCTTGGACGGAGAGAGAGTGAGAGCTACCCCCAGTCTGAAGCATGTCTTCGTAGGCAGACTGGTCAAATTGGACGACCAGTGTCTTCTTCACGGATCCTACGAATACCGTATCGTGTTGAGCAATTGCTTCCTCGTCAGAAGAGAAAGATGTCCCCAGCAGAGTCGCCATCTTGTTTGTGGTTATTTAAACGAAAAGAATAGGAATGTATTCGATATGGGGGTTTACATGGAACCCGCCTTCTTTTGTTTACAAACAAACTTGTACAATGTAATCCTATACGAGGATGTGGGAGTACAATTTATTTAATCTGGATAGATATTACTATAGGTGTCTGATCTGCGGTCGATCACTTTAGCCCTTGGACCACACGATGTTGAAGAAGTGCCGTAGGAGACAGGAAGCAGCTTCGAAGGTTGCAGAAGATGGTGGATGCACGATGCTAAAGTCGTCGATTCCTACTCTTTGCCTGAGCTCCGGGTGCTCTCTCTCTCTCTCTCTCTCTTTTTACCAATTCTCCGACCTGGTTCGATCTTCCCAATTGTCGACCTCGTTCCCCATTGATAGGGGTCTCTATTTATAGAGTTTTGGTGACAGTGACCACTCCATCGGTGTAACAACCGAGGAGTGGAAAGTACAGCACCCTTTTACACAACGGTTAAAGTAACCAATGCCTACGTATAGATGATCTTTTGAATGAGCGTGTGACGCGGGTCCAACTAAGGGGACACAACGCGTACAATTGCTACTAAGATCACGGCGTAAAAGCCACGTAGGTAGGTATCCATTGTGTAGCAGAGGTTGGCATAGAAGCCAAATGTCTGGCACCATGGCATAGAAGCCAAGTAGGCATAGAAGCCGAATAGGCATAGAAGCCGAGCAGGCATAGAAGCCGAACAGGCATAAAAGTCGAGCAGGCATAGAAGCCGAGTAGTCGTAGAGACTGAATGGTCGTAAAGACTGAGTGGGCGTAGAAGCCGTATGAGCACAGATCCTGAATGGGCGTAGAAGCCGCTGCGTACTGTGCTAGAATGGACGTAGAAGCCGCTGCGTACCGTGCTGATGTGGACGTCTTAGCCGGAATTATGGCTTTTGGAGATATAATCGAATCTTAGAGATTTGCCACCATCTTATGCATTAAATGTGGAGGCCTGTTTTGAAGGTCTGCAGCCCTTCTGTGCACCCATCGCAGAGACGTGCCTTGAGAGAAGCTGTCACCGCTCTGTGCAATTAGACGTGGAGACGTGCCTCGAGTCCCGTACGAGGTGCAGCTTTTGACGTGGCAGGCGGTTTGCCTGCTGCGGAGCGTAAAACAGCTCATGTTTGCCTGTGTAAAACAGGGCAGCGTATTCCCTTGTACGCGAAAGAGCGGTTTATGCTGAGGGGACTCCAGTAAACGACGGTTTGGTGATGCTTTAACCAAATTCTCTGCATTAAATACAGAGATCCGCCATCATACTGTGGGGCGCATCCCGAGGGGTCTGCCATCGTTTCCAGCCGTCGTCTGGGTAGCCGTGCAGTACTTTTTGTCAGGAGTCAAAGGTCAGATTCACTGCGTGACTTGACAGGTTCATTTCGGGGAAGACGAAGCATTCCTCGTACGCATTAACGCAGCTTTGAGAGCGGTTGAGTTTTATGCCATGGAGGCGATGAAGAACTCTGTTTTACGCTGGAGCGGCCTAGACGTACTGCACTTACGCGTATGGTCCTTTGAGCTTTATACTTCATGCCATTTTTTTAGCGGAGAAAGCTCTGTTGCACTCTTGATGGCTCTGAAGGCCTCCGTTTACGCTGCTCTACATCAAGAGGCTGCGTAGCTCTTCCCAGCGTATTTTTCATGCTTCTACGCCGGCCACCCGCTCGCCTTCTTCTTCTCCTAATGTTGCCATCACCAACACCACCACCACCACCATTCTCGCTGCACCAGACCGACCGGCCTCGACTACCTCAGCCGAGCTCCACCGCTCCCTCCTCCATCACTCCACGAGCCGGCCACCCCCTCTCACCTCCTCCATCACTTCCTCCTTCTCCGGCCATCTTCACCATCACGTTCTCCCCATTCTCCTCGACTCCTCCCCTGCCACCAATCACTACCGCCGCTCACCTGAACTCCACCACCACGACCTTCCCCCCCTGAGCTTCACCAGCCATCCACCCATTGTTGTACCCCCGCATTACCTTCATCATCATCATCATCATCATTAACACCACCATGACCTCCGATCGTCGTCTTCATCAGCATCAGCATCACCATCCCATCGTAACCACCACCACCACAGCCTACACCAGCCAGCACCACCACCACACCGCCGCCAAGGTGAACATCCCCTCCTCTTGTGTAGTTAGTATTATTGTTTTGTTACATATAACTTAGGGTTCATGATATAGATTGAGTTTAGGGGTTTATATATGCCATGTGAGATCTTGGGATTTATTACATGATATAATATGCTTTTAATGGTTGTGAATAAAATAGATTAAGTTAGGGTTATGAATGCTAGGTATAGGATTTTAGGGTATTTTATTTAATTTATACATATTGTTTATTGATGACAAGCAGTTTGAATTATGGTGAAATAATATTATGATAATAAAACATTAATGGATATTGAGGAGCAGGTGATTGATTGAGAAATAGTGTGTAATATCAAACCATTAGGCACTCATTGAGGATTGAGAAATAATGTTGAATTAAATTAAGGAGTAGTTTTTAATGTAAAGTGGTAATGATTGTATATAATTGAGGGTTTAATAAAGAATTGATATTTTATGTGAGGATGATATATATCAACGTGCAGGATAACGTCTGTGAAGACTAGGGTAAAATCTGAGGAATGAACGTACTTGAACTACTAAACCTCGTGATGATTATAGTAGGATTGAGGAATTGTTTGATGATATTGTACAAGTGATTAATCGGATTTGACGTAACGAACCCTTAGTCAACCTTTGTCAACCCACTAGCTTAGTGTCTATGTGACTTGTAACTAAGATTGTAGCCTATATTAGACATGTGTCACATCTTATTTTAGCCGTGTGATAGTCTATTGATTGAGCTTGTATCTTGTCTCTAGGTACTACGGGACCTGCGGACTTGGACGTTGTACCGGAGCCCCAGCTTCAGCAGCCGAATCTAGGCAAGTGTACCTTGCCACCCTGTATTTCAGTTACCAGATATTTATTTATTTATTATATGCCTTTGTGCGCGTTTTGATTAGAATTATTACTCCGTGTCCGGGTCATAACTGGGTGCAGACGTTCGTCGGTAACATTTGGTAACGATTGATAGATGTTCCCAATACCTTGATGTATATACTTGGTTATATCATAACCATAGGACACATTCAGACACTGTCATCGTGCCAGATTTCCTGTATCCTAATATTGACATCATGACCGAAGTCTGGGACGACCTTAGGGTCGCATTTGTTGATAGTTACTTCAGTATGACGAGACTGCTAGATAGAGATTCAGGTTCAGCGCACACTCGTTGGCCGCTTGGGAAGAGGAAGACAGTTACTAGACGTTTGGGCTCCTCTGCACGAGCATTATATATGTATATGTCCTATTGATATAGTGTTCTTGTATCCGAAGTAGTAGTATCACCCGTGTGACTCTGTGCTCGGAGCTATGGTACGTCTCGTGTGTCTCTGTGTTCGGAGCTACAATTTTATTTTGGACAGCCCACGCGTAAAATATTGTCTTCAAACTGTGTCTCACTTAGGTGGTTATGCTAGATTACACCATCGTTGCACTTGTACTTTCTGTTATACTTTGGCATGCTGTATTTTTGTACCTTGTTACGTCCCTCTGAGGGCCTGGTCCCCTGCCAGTTTTGCAGCATAGACGATTACGGAGCCTTTGGAGTTGCTGATGGAGTTGCTTGTCGTGTAGGCATTGGTATCAGGTACTCATATCATTTATACCGGCATTATGGTTACTTTATTCATATTGATTATTCATCTGCAGTTATACTCTAGTTTTTATAGACTTATCTCTTCTCGAGTCTATTTGAGTTTGTGTGTTTACTGGACGGCTGACTGTAGCACATGTAGCTCATTCTTGTGTACTGCTGTTCATTGTGGATTGAGACATAGATGTTTATATTTATTGGATTATTTTGATAGTTACCATTAGTCTACAGCTTATACGTATTTGAGTCGGACCAGAGTCTGGTCGAATGCGTAGCTGGCGTATTGCGTATTTCTGGTCCTATGTATTTTGGGACTGGGGTGTGACATTATTGAAGCCTTATTAATTGATAATATCAGTTCTGAAATAAAAAATAAAATTATAGAAGTAATTGGAGAAGAGTCAGATAAGGATAATGTACCTATCCAGACTTCTACTGAAGCCTATAATATAGCTGAAGTAATCTCTCGATATAGAAGCAGACAGTTAAACCTGTCACTATATAGGAATTTTAGTCTGAAATAAAAAATTTGAAAATTGAGATTAAAAATTTTAAATCTCAAGATCAACAAATCCAGAAAAGACTATGATGTTTGTATTCATGTACATCAAATAGTTGTAAAAAAAATATCTCAACATGTTATTCTAGGAACTCATTTCCTAGAAATACTTATGCCAATCAATGAGATAACTAAAGAAGGAATTATAACTTGTTATAAAGGTAAAAGAATAATTTTTTAGTTTATAACAAATCCAATTATTAAAATTCTTAATGAAGTTAATTTGAAAGAGAATCAGATTAATTTCTTAAAAGAAGAACTTGCTCAGGTTACTATAACCCAGCAATTAAAATAATTGGAAATCCAACAAAAAATCAAACAAGTCAAAGAAGACTTTAAGCTACATACTTGTAGTAATATCCCTAATGCTTTCTGGGATAAGAAACAATATATAGTTTTCCTTCCTTATGAGGAATCCTTTAATGAAAAGGATATTCCGACAAAGGCGAGACCTTGTCAAATGAATCAAGAATATCTTGAATTGTGTAAAAAAGAAATCCAAGATTTATTGGATAAAAATTAATTCGTAACTCTTACTCCCCATGGGGTTGCACAGCATTTTATGTCAATAACAATGCTGAAAAAGAACGAGGTGTGCCTAGACTTGTTAATAATTATAAACCTTTGAATAAGGTTTTGAAATGGATTCGTGTAACCTCTGTATCCTGAAATTCTAGCTTAAATATTGTTATTAGGTTAATTTGGGGCTATTGGAATTTTTCCAAAAATTTTGGTTAATTAAAAACTAGTAACACTAATTTTCTAGGACTTGCAAGAATTTATTTTACTGTTAAACATAATTAAAAATATACCAAACTTTTATTTTGGGTTCTAAATAATCAAATATATTTTCTAGAATTTTTTAGGAATTTTTTGATTATTT
Organism: Iris macrosiphon; assembly: GCA_036927795.1. Classification (NCBI taxonomy): domain Eukaryota; kingdom Viridiplantae; phylum Streptophyta; class Magnoliopsida; order Asparagales; family Iridaceae; genus Iris; species Iris macrosiphon. The sequence continues at coordinate 49,499,544 of JAYESA010000014.1, forward strand.
TTAGCATTTATTTTGAATTAATTATGAAAAACTGAATTAAAAACTAATTTTTAGAAAAAGATAAACTAATAAAATCAACCCACCCGGTCAGCAGCCAGTCTGGCTCGCGTGTCAGCCAGCGCGGCCCAGTCAGCGGGGCCCAGAGGTCAGTGAGAGAGGGCGAGGGCGGGTGCGGGTGAAGCGGTCCAAGCCAAGCCGAGCTTAGCCGAGCCGAGTCCTAATCCGACTCAGCCAAGCCGGCTTGAACGCTGGCCGTTCGATCTGAGCGGGCAGCAGCGAATGGATGCCACATGGCACGTCCTTTAGCCACGGTTACTCTCTCTCTCCTATATATATATATATATATAGTATTTGGTTTATAAATTCTAGGATTTTCTTTTAGCCAATTTTGGAGAATTGTCATCTAGGGTTTCCTTCATCTTCCAGAAGTAATTACTCATAGCTTTGGATTCGAAACTCGGCCCAGTTTCTTGCATTAGAACCATATTGATGTTAGTTTTCTGAATATGTAAATTATTTCACAAAATTTTGAATATTAAATTCTAAAAAATTCGTAGAGCACAGCATGTCCGAAAATAGAAGCGTCTCGGTGTTTTCACGATTTCGGAAGAACCAGGAATCAAAATCATGAACCGTTTAAAGTTTCGAAAAGCTAATGTTGAGATAATTGACATATGTTTTTTGAAATATTTAATACAAAATATTTATATGCTGTTAATTCTGTAGAACTTCTAGGTTAACAATTAACCACCGTTGCACAATGCTATTTTAGGTATGTGCAATAATTTCCAAACGAATTTGAATTCGGATGAGCCGTAAATTCTAGAATATTGTTTATGCTTAAATCTACAAGAAACCATGTATGAAAATTGAGTTTGCATCGGTTGACTTTTTGGTCAACAGATCGCCTCGATTTGCGTGTCATGAGTCTCGAGTTGATAAATTTTAGTTTCTTTGGACAAAATTTAGGAATTAACCTAAAAATCAAAATAATAAGATTAAAATAGGATTTTAGAGTAATTATTCCAGAATTAAATAAATTAAAATAAATTATCTTTTGATATGGTAAATTTGTAATACATAGGCTATTTGGACTGTGACTTGGACTTTGATTCGTACCAGCTAAGGACCACAGGCGAGTACATTTTTGTGATTACTTTCAGTTCTTGATAGTCTCTATAATGCATTCTTAGTATTGATTATTTGATTCTTGACACTTGTTACAAGGATTGGTATGATGGATTCTTATTATGAGATACGTGACTGTTCTAGATTATTGTTATTTCTTCGTGACTAACTTGGAATCCATGTGTACTTGCGGGGAGGGGGAATACTTAGTGGACGTGTGAACTACCATTTCCTTCATATGGTCTTTCTGGAATAATAGCATCCATGTACGACACGTGTGGTTTGTCGGATATTACCCCCTAGTCGTTCACATGTTAACAAGGTATTTCAAATCACATAGAGTAGTTGTTCTCATTTATTCTTTCATACTTTATAGTTATTTCTTTTGTGGCTTGGAGATATTATACTATATGTTTGCCATGACAGGACTTCAGCATTGGTTATTCTAGTTGCTTTATTGTGAGTTCAATTTGTTGCAATCATATATTCCTTATTATTTATTGTCTTATAGCTTCTACCATGTGTTGGAACTATTTTTACTATAATGTACTCATTCTTTTCCTGACTGGATAAACATTTTAGGTAACTATAATGAGGATGCAATCCCTACACATTATGGACCGTATGCTAGCAACATAATAGAGCCTGATCTTGCCCTTTCGAAGGATCAGGGAGAGTTAGCAGCTCAGATACCATCTGAAATAGAGTAGTTTAGTAGTAGTTGATTTTTTTAGTTATTTTTGACCGGATTATTCTCCGACAGTTTAATATTGTACTTTGGATATTTAGTTTTTGGAAAAATTCCTTGAACCTGCATCAAGACTATTATTTCATTATCATCTTGGTGTATTCATTTAAACTAGTGCCTGTGATTGAGTATAGTGTGGAGATGCATATATGTTATGAGTTATAGATTATACTTGTGGCTTATTGTACAGCGTTCTACCACCGCCACTGCGGCGTAGGCTGGGCGTACATATAACTCATGCCCAATTCCAGGATATGGGTCGTGACACATTTTTAGGTGGCCCATGCAGGTCAGGTTTCGTACAAGGTTGCGAACTCGTAGTGGTACTCAAGTTATATATATGACTGCGAGCTTGCCATAGGATATACATACTAGGAATAGGAAAATACTCAATCACAACTAGGGATCCTATATACTTAACTTGCTAACCCTTATAATTTCCTTTCGTGCAATCGAACCTCTTCCATAATTGATTGTCCTTCTTGAATACCTCATTATCTTGTGCCATATCAATTAAATTCTTATTGCTTTCAACCTTTCAGAATGCCACCCAAGACTAGAACGCGCGGTACCAGAGCCAATGGTGCTTTTCCTACACCATCTGCATCACAGTAGGCCTCATCAGCTGGATCGGGGAGTCTTCCTCCTCCTCCTCAACTATTACATAAACTCTTCAGAAGCATAATGGAGGCTCAAAAGAATCAGGCAGAGGCTCAGAGGCAACAGACAGAAATGCTGAGGGCAGGAATAGAAAATGGCCAACAGGTTGCCCTAGCAGCCATGGAGAGGGTTGCCCAACAACCACAACAACAGGACGCTCAACCGAAGGTGGGTAACATCCAGAACTTCAAGAAGATGGAGCCTCGAACGTTTAAGGGGATAGAGGGAATCCTCTACGCTGATGAGTTGCTCGAGGATATCGAGCGGATCATGAAAGTTTCTCGGCTTTCCGAGGACCTGAAGATTGAGGCCGTTGGCTTGCAGCTTCACGATATTGCTCGTACTTGGTTCAGAAATGAACCTAGGATTGCAGATCCAAACCTGACTTGGGAGCATTTTAAGGACCTCTTTAAGAGGAAATTCTTTCCTGCAGTAGCCAAAGGGGTTCTGGAGAAGCAATTCCAAAACATGGAGCAGAACGGGATGACCGTGGATGAGTATGCTGCAAAATTCGGCAGGCTGAGCCGATTCACAGAGTATATGGCGAGGGACCCGAAGGATATAGCTAGACGATTCAGAGAGGGCTTGAACCAAGAGGTCAAGGTCCATATTTCTTCGGCTCATATGACTCTTTCTAACATATTGGCGGAGGATCAAAGAGTCGAGGTGGATATGGGTCTTCGAAACAAGAGAAACAGGGATGCTATTGGTAGTGGTAGTAATCAAGGGCAGGCAAAGCATCCCCAATTTCAGCCAAGGACCTTTCAGCAACAGCAACAGTACCGTACCCCAGTTAGATCCCAGCTCAGCAAGTGCAACAACAGCCACAGAGACAAGTGCAACAAGCTCTCCCATGCAACTATTGAAAGAAACCAGGGCATTCATGGGAGATCTGTCGGAAGAGATTAGGCGTGTGCTTATATTGTGGATCACCTACGCACCAGATGAGGGAGTATCCTACCGCACCCCCAATAGGCGGATCCTTAGCCCAAAGAGGACCAGTTGGACCACCAGTGGCCCCACAGCCAAGAGGACCCCCACTTCCTACGCAATAGTAGCAATTTGCTCAACACCAGCAAAGGGGAGTACCTCCATAGGGCAGAGCTTTTTCCATGACCGTAGAGGAGGCTGAGCCGACTAGTAACGTGATAGCAGGTTCTATTCTTCTTATTTCTATTCCCGTTATTGCCTTATGTGATTCTGGTACATTACATAGCTTCATATATGTATCCTTTACGCTTAAGCATAGTTTAGTAACAGAACCTTTGAGTAGGAATTGCAAGATCACGACTGGTGGGGGCACTATCCTAGTTAGTGATACTTGCAAAGGGCGTCGTGTTACCTTAGGAGGCCATAATTTGGATGATAGTTTACTCGTAATGCCACTTTCGAGTTTTGACATTATCCTTGGAATATATTGGTTAAGTATGCACCATGCTAGCATAGACTGTCGTGAAGGACGTGTACTATTCTGCCCTCCAGGAGAGCCAGAATTTAAGTTTGTTAGGGGAGGAGTTGAGCAGAGTGATAGAATTATTTGTGGAGCCATGGTAGCAGAGAAGGACTTGCCATACCCTATTATTATAGAATTTCTAGACGTATTTTCTGATGAGCTACAAGGATTGCCACCAGACAGAGATCTTGAATTTTCTATAGACTTAGTGCCTGGGGCAGAACCGGTGTCGCAGCAAGTCTACAGGATCAACAACAGCGAGCTGGCAGAACTGAAGAAGCGGGTTGATGATTTGCTAGACAAGGGTTTTATTAGATTGAGTTTCTCGCCTTGGGAAGCCCCAGTCTTATTTGTACCAAAGAAAGATGGGTCAGTGCGAATGTGCATTGATTACAGGGCTCTGAACAACCTCACCATCAAAAACAAATACCCGCTACCAAGAATAGACGATCTTTTTGATCAGTTGAGAAGTACGAGAGCATTTTTGAAGATTGATTTAAGGTATGGTTATCATCAGTTGAAGGTGAAGAAGGAAGATATTCCAAAAATTATATTTTGGACAAGATACGGCCAATATGAGTTTGTAGTGATGCCATTTGGGTTGACTAATGCCCCGGCAGTCTTCATGAACTTGATGAACAAGGTGTTCCACCAATACCTTGACAAGTTCGTAGTAGTATTCATAGATGATATTCTTGTCTATTCGAAGACACCGGAAGAGCATGAGAAGCATTTAAGGATTGTGCTAGAGACCCTTCGGAAGGAGAAGCTCTATGAAAAACTCTTGAAATGTGAGTTTTTCCTGGATAAGGTAGAGTTCCTTGGGCATGTGTGACTAGAGACGGGATATCGGTGGATCCAAAGAAGATTATTATTGTAGAGTCTTAGACCACTCCGAGTTCTGTTGCAGAGATCAGAAGCTTCTTAGGATTGGCCAGGTATTACAGGAAATTTGTAAAGGATTTTTCTCGGATCACAGAACCGTTGACTAGACTCACTCGAAAGGATGTGCAGTTCGTGTGGACCGAAGAATGTCAGGCTGCATTTAATAAGCTAAAGAAGTGTAAACCCCCTGATTTTTCAGAAATTTTTAATTTGGATTTTTCATAATTTTCTGTAATTTTTTGGAATTTTTCTAAAATTAAAACTAAGGTATTTTGTGATTAAAAGATTTTTTAAATAATGTCAATTAATATTAAAATATTATGGAAATAATATTTTATGGTATAAAATGAAAAAACTGGACATAGGATAATTTTTCGTGAATTTATTGGACTTTGGAAACCCGTTTAAAGCCCTGAAAACCGATATAGAAATAAACCGAATTAAACCCGTGCCAAACGCCCGATATCCTCATGAGAGCCGAAGCCAAGCCCAAGGAGCGTTGACCCAACCCAAATCCTAGGGCAAACCCTAGTCCAAATTTCTGCATGTATAAATACCTATTTTCTTAGTTTTCTCCAAAAAGAAAATAAAAAGAAAATTACTAAAAATCCCTAATCCTAATCCTAAACCCTAATCCATAATCCCTAACCCTAACCATAAGCCTAAGCCGCCGCCCCTAGTCCAGCCACTTCCTCCGCCGCCCAATCCGGCCACGCGCCGCTCCGCCCGGCCGCGAGACCCTCTCCTCCCCCCACGTCTCCTGTGCCCGATTCTCCCACCGCCAGTGCCGGCCACGTCGCCGGAGACCCTGCCCGCATCCTCAGGCCAAGCTCCCCTGAACCCAGCCACTCCCAAGTCGCGACCACCACCTACTCCACCTCCTTCCTCCCAGCACTTCCCCGCTGCGTCCACGCTAACCCTCCGCAGCAGCGGACCCAGCCCTGAACCCCAGCATCCCGACTTCCCTTCCTCCTCCGCTACGACTCCAGCTCCGCCCTCATCCCCCTCTTCCCCGACTCCGCCTTATCGACCACCACCCTCCAGCACCGACACCCGGCCGCCCTCTCCCTCGACGACCCTCGCCGAGCCCCAACCGCCCGACTCTGGCCAGCAGCAGCCAGCCAGCCGCTGCCAAGACCTAGCCCGGCCGCCGAGCGCCGCCCCACGGCCACCTGAGCAGCCCCTGACCTCGCCGCTGCCGCCCGCGAGTGCCTCCCTGCTCGCCGCACGACCCGACACAGTAGCCCTAGGCCGGCCGTCCGCTGCCCTAGCCCGGACACGACCAGGACACGAAACAGACGCGCGGACACGTAAAACCTCGGTTTCACGGAGCCCTGTTCAGGTAACCCGTTCTCTCTCCTCGTAACTCCATTTTTAATTTTGTCAGTTGCGTCGCTTAGACTGTATAACCCTCTCGGTACCCGTGCAACCCGCTCGGTGCATCGCGTCCTGTGGTGATCGCGAACCGCGATCCAAAAACAGGAAAAATAACGCCCTGTTTTACCCCGGAACAGAGTACGCCCCGCCAAACGGGACGACTTGGTCGCGTGCGGTCTTCACCGATACGTGCGCGTCGTTGATACGGACGTGTGAGATTTCGCAGAAGTCGATTCGGATGTGCGTGCACACCGGAATCAACGCGTATCCGCCGACAACACCCCATATTCGTCTATTTTGGAACACGCGGTAACTTTGTGTACACACGTCGGATCGAGACGAAACTTGCACCATCGGACTCTAGCAATACGCTGGTCCTGTGACCCAAGTTTGGTTCAATTCTGAGAACGTTGACAAAATCGCGTATCGTGGGCCCCACAAGCTCCACTTGACGGGCGATTTTGTGATCGGCTCATCGGAATCCAATTCTGAAAGTTCTGTTGGGTTTGTATCGTCGTTCCTGACTTATTGACACTAAGTTTGGCAAATTTGGAGACCTTTGACCCTGACACACTTTTTGGTGCGAAGCGGCCCATATGTGGACCCCGCTTTGACCAGAAACTGTCAGTTTTGCCCCTGTATCCAAATTGGACTTAAGGACAGGCGTTTCTAACTATTTGATATTTTTTGAATCTAATGGTGATGTTTATTTCAGCAACCGAAGTAGTAACTGCAAATCACACTGAGATCAGAGCTACAGTTGGAGCCAGAACCCCAGGCAAGTGTACCTTGCCAAACATGCAGTTCTTGTTAGTTATTCCTTTGACTATATATATATATTAGTGCATGCTTGACCTAGGACCGTGTGACTTACTTAGCATCCGATTATTAGTCGGGTGCCAACCCGTACGCGGAGTTGTGTAATGTCGCCTAGAGATGGATATCGTGACCCTTTACATTCTCGTACTTGTCTTATCAAGTACATAGACCCAGGACACTTGATACTATTCATAAGACAGAATCTTCTTGAGATATTCATGGTGATTCTGTGTAGGATACAGGTTTGATGACATAGATATTTTATTCATAGACATTATATGACTTGCTGCATTAGTTTTGATCCTGCTTGTCATGGACATGAGACGTGAGATTACATTGGGTGGGAAGAGATTTACCATACAAAAGGCTGATTATATATATATATTGTCATCTGGATGTGTCTGAGTTTCTGATATAGAGTTTTGGCACCAGTTCTGGCCCTTCGAGAAAATACTGCTATGGGTTTCTCCGACACTGATCCTGTAGTAGTCTCAGCCCGAGTATGACTAAAACTCTCAACTTGCATAACACTTAGCTGGTTATATATTTACCCTATTATTTTATTTATTGCTGCACTGCATTTATTTTGGCATGAGCTTTCTTGTACCTTACTATGTCCCCTGAGGACCTGGATCCGAATTATGTCCCCGGGATTAGCAGATGAGATCTATCCCGAGGTTTACGGAGCAGGAGCATTATCAGGAGCAGGCACTGGAGCAGTACTAGATCCAGTAGATGCGTGATCACCGAGGGTATTTTCTGAGTATATACTGTTTCCATACTCAGTATTTGATGTGGTTAGCTTCATTCTTATATCTTGACAGATGTATCATACTCATTATCGGGTTATTTTCTCGAGTTTATATTATATTGATATTGATCTTGCTTTATGATTCTTATATTGTTGTATTCATATCTGTAGATGAGATTAGTATATTTAGACCATTATTGTTGTATTACAGCTTAAGTACGTCCCGATGGATCTATTAAATTGGGTCGTCCATCGGTGTGTGCTGCTGGCCATTGCCACGCGTTCGGTCCTACGGTATTTTAGGATTGGGGCGTGACATGGTTTTTGTGGTGGCCCATGCAGGTCAACGACTAAATTGTTCGATTTCAACTTAGGGACCGAGCAAGCCTGCAATAAGGATAGGATAAGTTTTTAGGATCTCATCCACTTGCTTGAATCGTTCTTAACATCTATATCGGATTCGAATTAATTTCTTGACTTGCATCCTGCCTTGACTCCTGTGCGTCTCTTATTGTTTATTTTGGTTGTTACTCTAAATTTTTACTTTTGCTGTGTGATTGGTAATTAGAACTTGACAGTTTAAGTTATTATAGTAGATTATGACCTAATGATTACCCCTTAGCTTTAAGTCACGTAATTAGTACCCCCACCTCGATACAAGTTAGATCCCTTACCCTTGACGACCAGTAACTCTCCTATCCTTACTATCGACACTTGTCCTATAAGCACTAAGACTAAGGCTTAAGACGACCATAACCTAAGTAATATAGGAGGATACCCTAATAGGTACCAAGACCCCTTCTCGTAGACCTTAACAAGAGTTTCCACGGTATCCTTAAGACGATTACAGTATTAGTTTATTATTATAAGTTGGGTAGTAGGCCTCACAACATAATACCACCTAGCCCTATTGACCCATTGATGAAGTAAACTAGGATGACACAACTTTAGACTTGTATGAGAAGATAGTGGTTATTCAGACAATAGAACTTAAAGGTTCTTGCCCCTATTTGGTCGACTAGCGACCTAGACGAGGAGGTTGTATGATGACTGTAGAGATTGTGTAGTCTTTTATTATTATTGCTTATTTTGTTTTATTTTTGAGAACTTGAATTAAATTTGTACCTCCTTTCATCATCATCTAGCGTACTTATATTGCTGTACTACCTTGACTTATGCTACTGTTATAGCCTAGTTTTGCAAGCTTATTCTTTTATCGAGCTTGTTCATGATACAAGTATTAGTGGATGCATACATTAATATATTTCAGAATCAGTATATTAAGGTCTGGCCAACCTTTGTGCGCTTGATTCGCCCTTCGAAATACTATTTTACGTGGATTGAGATATGTAGTAATTAGTAGATGAATGAACTTGCCCTGGAGATGTCTGACATATCGTATCGGTTACATAACTGTACTAATACGAGCATGCGAACGAAGAATTACCAGAATAGTATTTCAATCCACAACTGCTTCATAATTCCCATTTGAATTCTTTAAACGCCTTGATCCCGATACTTCTATTCTATTACCTCACCCTTGAACTCTTTATTATTGACCTCCATCTTCCCTTATTTTGGAAAGACGAAACATCGTGCTTGGTATAAGTTTGATATATAGACAGTACTAGATATACCCCATAGGCCGGTCGCATTGTTGATGACCCTTTGTAAATGATTAAGGACATATCATAGATGATGTGGATGGTGTTAAAACTTTGAGGATTCAATACCATAATTTAGGGCATAGCTTTCTTAGATGTATAGCCTTAGATGATAGATGGGTAAATTCTAAGTTGAGTAGATACCGCAATGTTCACTTGAGAGGAAATCTTTAGACCCTACCCTAGTTTAATTTCGAGGACGAAATTTTTATAAGTTGGGTAGATTGTAAACCCCGTGATTTTTCAAAAAATTTTAATTTGGATTTTCACAATTTTCTGTAATTTTTTGGAATTTTTCTGAAATTAAAACTAAGGTATTTTGTGATTAAAGGATTTTTAAATAATGTCAATTAATATTAAAATATTATGGAAATAATATTTTATGCTGTAAAATGAAAAACTGGACATAGGATAATTTTTTGTGAATTTATTGGACTCCGAAAACCCGTTTAAAGCCCTGAAAACCGATGTAGAAATAAACCGAATTAAACCCGTGCCAAACGCCCGACATCCCCATGAGAGCCGAAGCCAAGCCCAAGGAGCGTTGACCTAGCCCAAATCCTAGGGCAAACCCTAGTCCAAATTTTTGCATGTATAAATACCTATTTTCTTAGTTTTCTCCAAAAAGAAAATAAAAAGAAAATTACTAGAAATCCCTAATCCTAAACCCTAACCCTAACCCTAACCCTAAGCCGCCGCCCCTAGTCCAGCCACTTCCTCCGCCACCCAATCCGGCCACGTGCCGCTCCGCCCGGCCGCGAGACCCTCTCCTCCCCCCACGTCTCCAATGCCCGATTCTCCCGCCGCCAGCTCCGGCCACGTCGCCGGAGACCCTGCCCGCATCCTCCGGCCAAGCTCCCCTGAACCCGGCCACTCCCAAGCCGCGACTACCACCTACTCTACCTCCTTCCTCCCAGCACTTCCCCGCCGCGTCCACGCCAACCCTCTGCCGCAACCGACCCATCCCTGAACCCCAGCATCCCGACTTCCCTTCCTCCTCCGCTACGACTCCAGCTCCGCCCTCATCCCCCTCTTCCCCGACTCTGCCTCATCGACCACCGCCCTCCAGCACCGACACCCGGCCGCCCTCGCCCTCGACGACCCTCGCCGAGCCCCAACCGCCCGACTCTGGCCCGCAGCAGCCAGCCAGCCGCTGCCCCTACCTAGCCCGGCCGCCGAGCGCCGCCCCACGGCCACCTGAGCAGCCCCTGACCTCGTCGCTACCGCCCGCGAGTGCCTTCCCGCTCGCTGCATGACCCGACACAGCAGCCCTAGGCCGGCCGTCCGCTGCCCTAGCCCGGACACGACCAGGACACGAAACAGACGCGCGGACACGTGAAACCTCGGTTTCACGGAGCCCTGTTCAGGTAACCCGTTCTCTCTCCTCGTAACTTTGTTTTCAATTCCGTCAGTTGCGTCGTGTAGACTTTATAACCCTCTCGGTGCCCGTGTAACCCGCTCGGTGCATCGCGTCCTGTGGTGATCGCGAACCGCGATCCAAAAATAGGAAAAATAATGCCCTGTTTCACCCCGGAACTGAGTACGCCCCGCCAAACGGGACGACTTGGTCGTGTGCGGTCTTCACCGATACGTGCGCGTCATTGATATAGACGTGCGAGATTTTGCATAAGTCGATTCGAATGTGCGTGCACACCGAAATCAACCCGTATCCGCCGACAACGCCCCGTATCTGTCCATTCTGGAACATACGGTAACTTTGTGTACATACGTCGAATCGAGACAAAACTTGCGCCATCGGACTCGTAGCAATATGCTGGTCCTGTGACCCAAGTTTGGTTCGATTCTGAGAACGTTGACAAAATCGCGTATCGTGGGCCCCACAGGCTCCACTTGACGGGCAATTTTGTGATCGGCTCATCGGAATCCAATTCTAGAAGTTTCGTTGGGTTCGTATCGTCGTTCCTGACTTGTTGACACTAAGTTTGGCAAATTTGGAGACCTTTGACCCTGACACGCTTTTCGGTGCGAAGCGGCCTACATGTGGACCCCGCTTTGACCAGAAACTGTCATTTTTGTCCCTGTGTCCAAATTGGACTTAAGGACAGACGTTTTTAGCTATTTGATATTTTTGAATCTAATGGTAATGTTTATTTCAGCAACCGGAGTAGTACCTGCAAATCACACTGAGATCAGAGCTACAGTTGGAGCCAGAACCCCAGGCAAGTGTACCTTGCCAAACATGCAGTTCTTGTTAGTTATTCCTTTGACTATATATATATATATATATATATATATATATATATATATATATATATTAGTGCATGCTTGACCTAGGACCGTGTGACTTACTTAGCGTCCGATTATTAGTCGGGTGCCAACCCGTACGCGGAGTTGTGTAATGTCGCCTAGAGATGGATATCGTGACCCTTTACATTCTCGTACTTGTCTTATCAAGTACATAGACCCAGGACACTTGACACTATTCATGAGACAAAATCTTCCTGAGATATTCATGGTGATTCTGTGTAGGATACAGGTTTGATGACTTAGATATTTTATTCATAGACATTATATGACTTGCTGCATTAGTTTTGATCCTGCGTGTCATGGACATGAGACGTGAGATTACATTGGGTGGGTAAAAATTTACCATACAAAAGGCTGATTATATATATATATTGTCATCTGGATGTGTCTGAGTTTCTGATATAGAGCTTTGGCACCAGTTCTGGCCCTTCGAGAAAATACTGCTATGGGTTTCTCCGACACTGATCCTGTAGTAGTCTCAGCCCGAGTATGACTAAAACTCTCAACTTGCATAACACTTAGCTGGTTATATATTTACCCTATTGTTTCATTTATTACTGCACTGTATTTATTTTGGCATGAGATTTCTTGTACCTTGCTATGTCCCCTGAGGACCTGGATCCGGATTATGTCCCCAGGATTAGCAGATGAGATCTATCCCGAGGTTTACGGAGCAGGAGCATTATCAGGAGCAGGCACTAGAGCAGTACCAGATCCAGTAGACGCGTGATCACCGAGGGTATCTTCTGAGTATATACTGTTTCCATACTCAGTATTTGATGTGGTTAGCTTCATTCTTGTATCTTGACAGATGTATCATACTCATTATCGGGTTATTTCCCCAAGTTTATATTATATTGATATTGATCTTGCTTTATGATTCTGATATTGTTGTATTCATATCTGTGGATGAGATTAGTATATTTAGACCATTATTGTTGTATTACAGCTTAAGTACGCCCCGATGGATCCATTAAATTGGGTCGTCCATCGGTGTGTGCTGCTGGCCATTGCCACGCGTCCGGTCCTACGGTATTTTGGGATTGGGGCGTGACAAGAAGAGATTGACCACAGTATCTGTTTTGACGGTGCCATTGGGGACAGGGGGATTTATCATTTATAGCGATGCTTCGGGGAAGGGCTTAGGATGTGTTCTAGAGCAGAACAAGAATGTGGTGGCATATGCTTCTAGACAGTTGCGACCACATAAGAGAAACTATCCCACTCATGACTGAGAATTAGCAGCAGTAATTTTTACTCTAAAGCTGTGGAGACATTATTTGTACGGAGAGCGTGTAAAAATATACACTGACCACAAAATCTTAAAGTACGTCTTTACGTAGAAAGAGCTGAATATGAGGCAGCGCAGGTGGCTAGAACTGATAAAAGATTTTGATATTTTACTGCAGTATTATCCAGGGAAGGCTAACATAGTTGTCGATGCCTTGAGCATATATCCATTAGCGATGTACTTGACAACGGATCGTCACTTATTAGCAGAATTGGATAGCCTGGGCATCGAGGTTATTATTCCAGGAGTTGAGACACAGATGATGGGCATACAGATTCAGTCAGGATTGATGGAAAAGATCCGAAAGACACAGTACCAGGATGAGGGTCTGCGAAACCTCAGAGCTCAAGTGCAGGCAGGATTGATGGATGACTTCTCTATTGTTGTCACTACCCAATTCTAGAAAATAGAATTTTTTTTTGATAAATTGTGTATTGTATTTAATTAATTATATTTATATTTAATTAGTGATTGTATTATTATTTTTAATAGATTGTTTTAGGGTTTTGGCTAGCCTGGACCCATGTCAGACCCTAGTGGACCCATGTTCGACCCAGCCCACACCCCAATAAGACTTATTTTTGGGTTTAGAATATTTATTATATTTTTAGTGGGTTAGTTGGAGAGATTTGGAGTTAGTTTGAGTGCTTTTGGAACCCGAAATCCAAAACCGAGTTACGGGAGGGCATTTTGGTAATTTTCTACATGTAAACCCCCTTTATTATTGCTTGGCCGGCCTATTCCCACAGCCCCTACCCGCATAACAGCAGCCCCCTCTTCATATTCTTCTTCTTCTTCACTTCTTCTCCTTCTCCACTTCTTCTTTCTTCTTCCTTCCTTCTTCCAAAGTAAGTGTTTTCATTTTTCTTCCTTCTTTCTTCCATTCCTTCTTCTTTATGTGAACCCTAACCCTATATTTTCCCTAACCTAGGTGTGTGGAGCCTAGATTTAGTGTGGAGGCTAGATTTGGTGGCTTGGAGCTTGAGGGAGGTGATTTCTAGTGATTGTGAGACTTTGGCCTTGGGATTCCAACTTCCAAGAGGTAAACTCTAACTTTCCTTTTGCTAATTACTTTTATGTAATATAATTAGTGGTTTAGAACCTTTCTAGATCCTAGGGCTACCCGTAGGAGGAAGTTGGAATGAGTTTGGGTGTGTTTGGAGACTTTGACACTAGGTTTTGTGTCAATTTCTGGTGGAATCCGAATTTGGCCCAATTTTGGGTGATGTCCTAGGTTAGACGGACCTAGGTAGACATTGTCGGGTGTCTTGAGGGTGAGTGCATGTCTCCGTTCAGACACGGGAAGTCGTGTCGCGGAGAAACGGGCATTTCGGGCAAATTTGGGATTTTCGTCGTCGTCGATTCTAAGTGCGTGCGCGTTTTAGCCACAGGCCTAGAATCGATGGGGTAGTATTTTTTTTAGGATCTAGACATCGTTTAGAACCCGTGGATAAATTTTGGGCCGATTCCAAGTTGGTTTGGTGTGCGTTTCAGGAGGTTTTCCGAACCGCACACCGCGTGTTCGTCGAAATGACCGAACGGCCATTTTGACTTGGTTTTCTAGTTTCGGGCTTGTGCGCGCGTTGGGTTAGCATCGAGGAGTGTGTGCTAGAGTTCTCGGATTATATTTTATATATTTATAGGTGTTTGTGTGTGTCGGGGTCGTTGGGCGCGTGTTGGTGGGCATTGTGTGCATTGTTGTGTGTAGTGTTGTGTAGGTGTATAAGTGTCTATATATTTATATATATTTGTATGTGTGTCAATATATATGTATATATATATTTATATATATATATATGTGTGTGTATTTATATATATGTGCTTGTGTATGTATATGTCTATGTGTTAGTGTATATATATATATATGTATAAGTGTGCGTGTGTGTGAATGTATATATATATATATATATATATCTTTGAGTGTGTATGTATATATATATATATATATATATATATATATATATATATATATGTGTGTGTGTGTGTGTGTGTGCATATATATATAAATAGGTGTTTATATATATATATATATATATATATATATATATATATATATATAGCTATGTATATATTTATTTGTGTGTGTGTGTATTTATGCATAAGTGTTTGTGAGTGTGTAGGTGTGTGTTGATATATATGTTAGTGTGTGTGTTTAAGTGTGTGTGTGTTATATAGATATATGTATGATTGTATATATATATATATAGTGATATATATATATATATATATATATATATATATATATATATATATATATATATATATATATATATATATATATATATATAGGTATGTGTGTGTGTGTGTGTGTGTGTGTGTGTGATTGTGAGAAGGGGGGGAGGTAGACAGCAAGCAGCAGCAGCAATATGTAGCAGCAGTAGCACATAGGCAGGCAGTAGTAAAAGCAAGCTAGCAACAGCAGCAATGCCAGGGAGCAGTAGCAGCGGGGCAAGTAGCGAGGGTGAGTGAGTTATGTAGGTTAGTAGATAGATAGATTGGTTGATATATATATCTATATAGATGGATTGATAGTTAGATAGGTAAATAGATAGATAGTTAGATAAGTAGATAGCTAGTTAGATAAATAGATTAGATACATAGATAGATAGATATATCTATGGATAGATAGATAGGTATTAGATATATGCATATCTATATGTATAGATATAAATACCTATAGCTAGGTAGATAGTTAGATATAACTAGATCTAGATAGATATATATATATTTGAGATGTGTGTGGGTATGTGTATATGTGTGATATATATACATATAGGTATTTAGGTATATATGTATATATATGATAGATATATATATTTTCTAGCCTAGATTAATAACTAGGTATATATTTATAAGCCTAGATAACTAGTTAGAGGGGTATTAGAGCAGTATCTCAATACCTTGAGATACCGAGGTATCTCAATACCTTGAGATATCCAAGGTATTGAGTTTCGAACGGGATATTTGAGCAATAGCCTAGGAATAGTATTGGAGTAATTTTTATATGCTTATATGTATATATTTACGCGTGCTAGCATAGGTTTTAGCGGGTTTAGGCGGGGTGCGTGGCCTAGGGCGAGGTATCGGATACCGAGGGTATCCCGGTATCTCGAGGAGGCGAGTTTGTGAGTTTACTAGCTTAATGAGCTCGGTTTGACCTAGAATTTCAAGGGCGCCCTAGTTTGACCTAGCTTTGACCATAATTGTCCCCGTTGACCGTAAAAGTCAACGTTTGACCTAGTTTTGACCTAGAGTTGGCTTTTTGGACCCCGGGTTGACTTTTGATCCGAATTTTACCGGTTTGATCCGTTCAACCTAGAATAGCCCTAGAAGCCTGTTTTTAATTATTTTATATCAGTTTAACTCCTTAGAATCCTGTTTAATTCTACTTTTCGTAATAGGTTCTTGCAACACCGGTCCGGATCTCGATCCTCATCAGTTGCTCAGGACATCAGGCGAGTACCTACCTCTGATAGTTTCCATTTCATGATAGCGTTTATATCACCTGTTCTAGGACTGTGATACTTGATTCTGACACATTGTTACACGAGCTGGTACTAGTAGATCCTATCATGAGATGTTATCTCTCTTACCGTGTTCAGCGGGTACTCTATCATGTGTATTTCATTATGTGCTTCGGATATTGATTCGCATGTGCTATCATGTGCTTCTTGTGCTCTCGCCTTCGTGTGCGCGAGCTATTATCATGTAGGTAGCGTGTTGTGGTTGGATCCAATAGTATTAGTGGGGGAGGGGAGTAGGAGTTGGTTATGTGATCAAAGCCAAACAGTATTCATGTGTATGTCGGTTATGCAACTCACGTATAACGGAGTTATCGTAGTGGTTTTCATGTGCAACCTAAGCCGATCACATAACGAACTTATGCTCAAGGCACTTAGCTAGTATTCATGTTTTCTCACCTGCAGTTACTTTTCCACTACTTGTATTGTTCTCCAGTTTATATTGCAGCTACTTATTGTGCTCCAGCATATA
Organism: Iris macrosiphon; assembly: GCA_036927795.1. Taxonomy (NCBI): domain Eukaryota; kingdom Viridiplantae; phylum Streptophyta; class Magnoliopsida; order Asparagales; family Iridaceae; genus Iris; species Iris macrosiphon. Next base: position 49,516,581 of record JAYESA010000014.1, read on the forward strand.
TTTATTTCCTGTGCATCTTGTATACTTTTCTATTGCTCGTCATATACACCTTACCATGTATTTGGAGTTGCTTTCAGAGTTATGTACTTCGCTCTAGTCCTGACTAGGAATATTTTTTCCAAAGGATCCTGAGGATTATTGCCCGACGTTCTACGGGTCGGGTGTTGACGAGGGTTGTGACCCCGAGACTGAGGAGGAATGCGCCGAGGAGACGCCTTTAGCGCCTTACTTAGCTAGGTAGGTTTCCTGGATTGTTTCCAGTGGTTTATTTTGGTTGATTGTACTTATTCTTTTATTACCTGTGAGATGTTGTAGACTGTTATAGACTTGGACTGTATATTTTAGAAATTGTCTTGCTCTGTGTTTCTTTGTTTCCTTTTGCTATCATATCGTGCTTTTACTCTTCCCCTAGATTTTGTGATTGAGAGTTCATATATATATTGCGTGGTTGCCCTCCTTTTGGAGAGGTTATGGCAGATTTTTTTGTGAGTTATATATAAATTTGTTTGACCTAGAACGGACCTTTACAGCGTTCTACCGCCAATTCTGCGGCGTAGGCTGGACGTACCCACGACTCATGCCCGATTTTTGGGTGCGGGTCGTGACACGTTTTTGGTGGTGGCCCATGCAGGTCTAGTTTTTAGGTTTATCTGCAATAGGATATAGGATATAGGCTGAGAAAGTGTGTGCTCAATCACAACTAGGACCCTTCTTGCTTCCTTTTGCTATCTTTAATTTTTCCTGAAATTGTTTCTTTTGTAATATTACTGTCCTTCTTTGATGTTATCGTTTCTTGTACTGTATTGACTTCTTTTGATCTGTGTTCAGGATGCCTCCGAAGACCAGATCTTAGCGCACCGTCCCAGCAGCTGCCACCGAGAGGTCAGCCACCTCTCGTCCTGCTCGACTTTCGGCAGCCGCTACCGCTCCACTCGCCACTCCTGCGGTTGAGGGAGCGTCTGTTTCTCTCGGAGATCCTCTTACTCCCATTGATCCGAGAGTCACCCCAGTTGTTCCGGTGGTACCTCCTCCACCACCGCCTGCACCAGTGGATGCCACGCAGTTGTTCACGTTCTTCCGAGAGATGATGGACGTGCAGCACCGCCAGGTAGATGTTATGAGGATAGGCATTGAGAATGCTCATCAGGTGGCTATGACAGCTATGGACAGAGTGGCTCAGATCCAGCCACAGCCAGAGCAGGCTCAGTATCCGAGGCCGGGTACTATTATCGACTTCCAGAGGATGTGGCCCAAGGAGTTCCGGGGTACAGAGGGGATCCTGTACGCCGACGACTGGATCGAGCATATAGAGGGCATCTTCAGGCTGGCGATGATCCCATCTAGCATGCAGATCGAGGTAGCGGGCAGCCAGATGTTCGACCTTGTCCTTACTTGGTACCGCACAGATACGCGGATAGCAGTACCGGGATTGACTTGGGAGGCTTTCAAGAAGATTTTCAAGGAGAAGTTCTTCCCGGATGTGGCTCTCAGTGCCTTAGAGAGCCAGTTTGAGGCGCTCGTCCAGGGGAGTATGCTAGTGGACGAGTATGCCGCAGAGTTCTTCCGTCTGGGCAGATTTATGGATGGTTTGACTGAGGCAGTGAAGGCGCGGAAGTTTCGCAAGGGTTTGGTCATGGTGGTCAAGTCCTTGACTAGGAGTGACCGCGAGGCGACCTTCGAGCAGATTGTGAGCGACGCTCAGAGGGCTGAGGACGACCTGGAGCTGAAGACCAAGAGGAGCAGAGACACTTCCGGAGCAGGCAGCAGTGCAGGCCCAGCCAAGAGGCCATTCCAGTAGACCCAGCAGCACCAGGGTCAGGGTCGTGCACCCTTACGGCAGGCGCCCCAGCAGCAGAGGCAGGGACAGCAGCAGGGCCAGAGGTAGCCCATCATTTGCCCTTTCTGTAGGAAGCCAGGGCACAGATGGGACATATGCAAAAAAAGGCTGGGCAGATGTTTGTTGTATGGAGCAGCAGATCACCAGCTGAAGGATTGTCCTTCAGCGCTTGCCCGTACAGCTCAGAGCGGAGGAGCCGCTAAGAGGGCACCAGCCAGAGCACCTGCAGCGCAGCAGAGAGGACAGCCCTTGCAGACTCAGCAGCAGAGGTTCGCCCAGCACCAGCAGCAGCACCGAGGAGGACAGCAGGGGCAAGCTTTTGCCCTGACCATAGACGAGGTCGAGCCCATTGGTGATGTGATCTCAGGTTCTGTTCTTCTTGATTCCATTCCAGCACTTGCTTTATTTGATTTCGGTGCTTTCCATAGCTTTGTGTCTGTATCTTTTGTTGTTAGACACCATCTTGTTGCTGAACCTTTAGCTAGACTCTGCAAGATCACGACCGGGATATCATCCTAGTCAGTGATGTCTGCAGAGACCAGAGAGTTACCTTGGGAGGCCGGGAGTTGAGTGTGTGCCTACTCGTAATGCCACTTCCGAGCTACGATATTATACTCGGGATGGATTGGTTGAGTATGCATTATGCTAGTATAGATTATCGTGGAGGCAGAGTTTTGTTTAGTCCACCGGGTGAGCCAGAGTTTCAGTTTGCCAGAGGAGCAGCGGAGCAGACCGAGGGAGTCTTCTGTGGAGCCTTGGTGGTAGAGCCGAGGTTGCTACATCCACTGATAGAGGAGTACATGGATGTCTTTCCGGAGGAGTTATCAGGGTTACCTCCGGACAGAGATGTGGAGTTCTCTATAGACTTGGTGCCAGGCGCGGAGCCGATATCCCAGCACGTCTATAGAGTCAGCAACAGTGAGCTAATAGAGTTGAAGAAGCAGGTGGATGAGCTTCAGGACAAGGGATTTATCAGATCTAGTTCTTCCCCGTGGGGTGCTCCGGTACTTTTTGTGCCGAAGAAGGATGGGTCGATACGGATGTGTATCGACTATAGGGCTCTGAACAATCTCACAATCAACAACAAGTATCCGCTACCACGTATTGATGATCTTTTTGACCAGTTGAGTGGAGCGAGGGTATTTTCCAGGATTGATCTGAGGACAAGCTACCACTAGGTGAAGGTCAGGAAAGAGGATATTCCGAAGACAGCTTTTCGGACCAGATATGGACAGTATGAGTTCATGGTGATGCCGTTTGGGTTGACTAATGCCCCGACAGTGTTCATGAATCTGATGAACAAGGTGTTCCATAAGCATCTGGACAGGTTTGTGGTGGTGTTTATAGATGATATCTTGGTGTATTCGAAGATCCCAGAGGAGCATGAGGAGCATCTGAGGATAGTGTTGGAGACTCTCAGGAAGGAGAAGCTTAATGAAAAGCTTTCAAAGTGCGAGTTCTTCCTTGACAAGGTTGAATTCCTTGGTCATGTGGTGACTGGAGAGGGGATCTCGGTGGATCCGAGAAAGATCATGGCAGTTGAGGCATGGAGTTCTCCGAGTTCAGTAGCAGAGGTTAGGAGTTTCCTGGGGCTGGTAGGTTACTACAGGAGATTTGTTCAGGATTTTTCCCGGATTGCAGAGCCATTGTCCAGGCTAACTCGGAAGGACATGGAGTTTGTTTGTTCAGAGGAGTACTAAATCGCCTTTGATGAGCTGAAGAGGAGATTGACGACAGCTCCAGTGTTGACGTTGCCATCAGTTTCTGGAGGATTCACTAACTATAGTGATGCATCGGGGAAGGGACTGGATTGTGTGTTGCAGCAGAATGGGAGGGTGATTGCCTATGCTTCCAGGCAATTACGTCCTCATAAGAAGAACTACCCTACCCACGATTTGGAGTTGGCAGCGGTCATCTTTGCTCTTAAGTTATGAAAATACTATTTATACGGAGAGCGTGTGGAGATCTTCACAGACCACAAGAGCTTGAAGTATGTATTTACCCAAAAAGAGCTGAACATGAGGCAGAGGAGATGGTTGGAGTTGATGAAAGACTTCGACATATTATTACAGTACCATCCAGGGAAGGCGAACGTAGTTGCGGATGCGTTGAGCAGGTATCCGGTAGCTATGTGACTGACTATAGATCGTTATCTTCTGGCAGATCTAGAGAGCTTGGGCATTGAGGTGATAGTGCCTGGAGTAGAGATGCAGATGTGGGGACTGCAGATTCAGTCAGAGTTGGTAGACCGAATCAGGGCTACACAGTTTGAGGATGAGTCCCTGAGGAGCATCAGGGCGCAGGTTCAGATTGGGTTATCAGATGACTTCACCATTGCTAATGATGGTTCATTGCGGCACGGTACCAGGTTGTGTGTGCCGAGTGGGTCATTGTGCGAGGAGGTTCTTCAGGAGGCGCATCGATCCCAGTACTCTATGCATCCAGGTGCCAACAAGATGTATAGAGATCTGAGAGAGCATGTATGGTGGTATGGGATGAAGTGGGAGGTAGCACGCTTCGTATCCCGATGCTTAGTGTGCCAGCAGGTGAAGGCGGAGAGGCAGAGGCCAGGAGGTTTGCTCCAGCCGTTACCCATTCCGGAGTAGAAATGGGAGCATGTGACCATGGATTTTGTTTCTGGACTTCCCCGTTCTCCAAGCGGGAAGGATACAATTTGGTTTATCGTGGACAGGTTGACCAAATCGGCCCACTTTCTACCATTCAAAGTGGGTACATCTACAGAGAGACTAGCAGAGATGTATGTGCGCCAGATAGTCAGACTGCATGGAGTTCCTGTGAGCATAGTATCAGATCGAGACAGTCGCTTTACTTCGCATTTCTGGAGGAGTCTGCAGGCTAGCTTGGGCACCCAGCTCAAGTTTAGTAGTGCATATCACCCACAGACAGATGGTCAGTCAGAGAGGACCATTCAGACGCTTGAGGACATGCTTCGCACTTATGTTCTGGATTTCAGAGGCTCTTGGGAGGATCACTTGCACTTGGTAGAATTTGCTTACAACAACAGCTACCAAGCCAGTATCGAGATGTCACCTTTCGAGGCGTTGTATGGACGGAGGTGTCGCACTCCGTTATCATAGGATGATGTAGGCGAGAGAGCTTTGCTTGGCCCAGAAATGGTGGTTGATGCAGCGGAGAAGGTCAAGCTCATTAGAGATAGACTTCGGGTGGCGCAGGACAGGCAGCGGCATTGGGCCGATAGCCACCGGAGACCTTTGGAGTTTGAGGTATAGTTTAGAATTTAGATTTTATTCTTGTGTTTGCTTGTGATTGCTTGTTTTAGACTAAGTGCAGAGACCTTGTTTGTGCTAGATTGGAGATCTGGTGTTCCTGAGGATTTCTCTGACGCGGGGCACTATTCGCTTCGGTGGAGGCAGGAAGCTTAGCCCACGTTTAGTCGGACCCTTCCGTATCCTTGAGAGGGTCGACACCATGGCGTATAGGCTTGAGTTGCCGCCTACGCTGGAGGGAGTTTATGATGTGTTCCACGTGTCACAGTTGAGACGGTATGTGGTAGATCCCAGTCACGTATTGGATCACTCGGAGATCATGGTGGGCCATACTCTTAGCTATCTAGAGCAGCCGGTGGAGATTCTGGATCGGCGGGAGAAGGTGTTGAGGAACCAGACTACTCCCTTGGTTTTCGTCGCGTGGAGGCATCACTCTCCGGGTGAGTCGACCTGGGAGAGGAAGGATGAAATGCGCGAGCGATACCCCTATTTCTTCGAGCCCTGAGGTATGGTTCTTTTCTTTGCATTCCTGTCCTAGTTTCGTCTTTTAATTTCGAGGACGAAATTACTTTAAGGAGGGTAGGCTTGTCACTACCCAATTCTAGAAAATAGGGTATTTTTTTATTTTTATTTGATAAATTGTGTATTGTATTTAATTAATTATATTTATATTTAATTAGTGATTGTATTATTTTTTTTAATTGATTGTTTTAGGGTTTTGGCTAGCCTGGACCCATGTCAGACCCTAGTGGACCCATGTCTGACCCAGCCCATACCCCAGTGAGACTTATTTTTAGGTTTAGAATATTTATTATATTTTTAGTGGGTTAGTTGGAGAGATTTGGAGTTAGTTTGAGTGCTTTTGGAACCCAAAATCCAAAACCGAGTTACGGGAGGGCATTTTGGTAATTTTCTACATGTAAACCCCCTTTATTATTGCTTGGCCGGCCTATTCCCACAGCCCCTACCCGCATAACAGCAGCCCCCTCTTTATATTCTTCTTCTTCTTCACTTCTTCTCCTTCTCCACTTCTTTTTTCTTCTTCCTTCCTTCTTCCAAAGTAAGTATTTTCATTTTTCTTCCTTCTTTCTTCCATTCCTTCTTCTTTATGTGAACCCTAACCCTACATTTTCCCTAACCTAGGTGTGTGGAGCCTAGATTTAGTGTGGAGGCTAGATTTGGTGGCTTGGAGCTTGAGGGAGGTGATTTCTAGTGATTGTGAGACTTTGGCCTTGGGATTCCAACTCCCAAGAGGTAAACC